>JAWZYV010003174.1:0-702500 GCA_038373885.1 Cheiracanthium punctorium
TACCCATCGACTTGAAATTTTGCACAGAAATGCAAAACGATACAGGAGAGGTCCTATGTTGCTTTAAAATTATGAAATCCACCTGTTCCCTAATTTGTAAAAGTTTTTTGAAATTAAAAAAAAATCTTACTTTTCCCCTTATAATTCTGTTAAAATTTTCAAAAGCTTTTCTCTATCACATTTAATTGTAACTCATTCTATAGATACGGATGCCAGTTTTAACTATAAAAAGTTTCGCGAAAATACGAATCATAGAAATTTTGTGATTTTACAGATAGTTCCCCCAAAAAATTGGTTTTGAGAAAACTTAGTTTAAAGTTACCGTACTGTGTTCAAATATACGACTTTCATGAAACGTTTTTATGTATATCACCGGTTCTGATTGGAATAACTGCATGAAACTGGGATCAAATATGTTCAGAAGTAACTAGGGTTTCAAATAAAATTAAAATTGAAAAAATCGATTTTTTTGAAACCTCAATCCTCCTATGACAACCCCCCCTCCCCTTAGTTAAAAAATTTGCGAAGTATGATTTTAATTTAAAATGTGAGACAGAGAAACTGTATGAATAATAATAATACTATGTTACTATTTCACAATTTTTTTTAGCTAAACGGTATAGTCTCAAACAATCACTCAGGGCAATCTGATCATTTAAGCGTCGGCCTATCTAGTGATGTATGCTATCGCGAATAAACTACAGAGCTGGTTTTTAGTCGGAACAGATAAAAAGAAATAGCTTCCTAAGTGATGATCCATCCCCTATAAATGAATGCTCTGCTATAAATAATAGGAAAATAAATACAAAAATATTGCGGAACACATTACTTGAAAAATATGGAATGAAATTAAAGATTGAAAATTAAATAGTATAATTGAAGTATTATTATCCTACATAACATAGTATTACTATTATCGAACTATTGGATTTCATTTTGCATCTTGATTAAATAATATTCTTTATACTGTTATAATATCCTTCTTTGTAGAGTGTGATATGAAAGTTTCTTTGTCAGGTTATAAGTTTTCGTAAGGGGGGGGGGGCGGGGCCCAAGTGCGTGAAGCTTTTACCCTGGGCCCCCATCTCTGCAAATTGGTCCCTGGTGTAACGTGAATACACGTTAGAGCCCCTGAAAAAGTCCTGCTACCAAGGCACTCTCTCCGCAGCCAGATGCCCCTCTCGTGTAGGCCTGCCATAACACAAAAAATCAAATCCTGAAACTATGGACACGACTGCAGAAATCACTTTCTACACCTTTTTGTCACTTTTCAGGGAGGCCAATTTAGCGTTTTGAAAGATACACTACTGGCCAAAAGTATTGCGAGTTTGAGAAATCTAACTATCGTTTCAAGAATAAGCCCAGAAAAAAAATTGCCATATTTAAATATTTTTTGAAATTTATGTAATATAATTGGAAAGAATACATCTGAAAATCACCAAAAAGCAAAACGAGAGCTTCAGGAACCAATAATTTAAGTTGGCATGAAACACCAAAGGAAGTGTTGTAAAAACATTCTGTATTCCATATCTAAAAGAGAGGCTGTTGTGATCAAAGTCAAGGCTGCTAAGCAACATAACAAATGATCTTTAGTTCAATCGCATTTATTTATTATCCTCTTTTTGCAGAATAACTTGAAATAAATTCTTTATTTAATTTTATTCCGGCGAGACAAAATGGATTATGATTTCTATAATAACCTATCTATGTTTTATGCTATTTTTTCAATAAATTAAATAATTACTTAAGTTCTCTAACTTAATGCTATCTTGTCTTTGAAGTAATTAATTTAACATCCTGGCATTAAAAAATATCAATTATATTGATTTTTAATATTGACGAGGGAGAGGGGGGGCTTAATCTTGAAAAAGGATATATTTCTGAAACTTGCAATACTTATGGCCAGTAGTGTAAGTTTATTTTATTTTATTTATTATTATTATTATTATTATTATTATTATTATTATTTTTAGCCTACTGAAGGCTCCGTTTCCCGCCCAAAGCTTGTTTTTGCAGCTTGCAAGGCTGCAATTTCCTTCCACAGACGATATTTTCCCATTTGATACAAAGTCGGGAGCAGCTGATAAAGCTGCAGACGATGTTAACATTTGCTCAGGAGAATAAAAGAAAGTCTACGCAATTTGTTTTAAGCCTTTCTTCTAAATTTAGAAAAAATGTACTAAAAAGTGACTTTTTATAATTTTTGATTAGTTGCATTATTATTAAGTAGCAGTCCACCAAACTTTCTCGGGGTCTTGGGCGAACGGTGCTTGTGAGTGACAACAAGGCTAAATTTTGAAAATTCTTAGCTGCCGTTCCAGCTAATTACCCTATTCAAAGAAATGAACCTCTGTTCGAACTGATGGTATTGATCGACGAAAGATAGAGAGCATTTATAGTTAGTTATACAGGGTACCCCCAAAAAGGTGGAAACGAGCTTTATTATTTTATCTATTGGAGATTAGTGGGCCATGTAAATTGAAACAATGTGCAAAATAAGGTAGGAAATAAGACTCCGTTAACCCTTTAACGCGCAGTGTTCCCGCTCTGGGAACACCAAACTCTGACGTTTTGGCTGTAGCCAGTCACGATGAATAGATTTGATTTCTATAAAAATAGTTGCGTCTGACATAGCTCCACAAGAATCCTTTTCTTTTTAACACGTCATTTCCCGTAAAAAAATTGTCACGATTATTTTTAACAGCATTGACATCTGCTGGAATGCGAGTACAGCTGGATAGATTGCCCAATGCCTAAAAAAGCGCAGCCGTTGCCATCACTCGACTTAACTACCAGCAAGATGGCGGACGATCGAAACGTTCATCGCGTGCCATCTTGCTGGTAGTTAAGTCAGTCGAACAGAGGTTCACGGCTGCTCTTTTTTCAGCATTGGGAAAGCGTTGCGCCTCAAAGGGTTAAGAAAAAATTCCTCTCGTTCATTTACAAAAAGTTACAGTTTTTAAATTTGTATACAACCCCCGTACAAAAAAATTCCCTATTATCAAAATGTGCCTCATACACTTATGAGGTAATGCAAGTACCAAGAGATACCTAAAGAACGACGATCGGGGGCTACACATAAATTTTGAATGTAAACATTTATTGCTACAGTGGAAAAAATATTTTCGTTCGCAATTTCTGTACGACCCCTTAAGTGCTACCATTCGAAGGGACTTCTGCGCTTCGAGAACCATTGAAAAGTAGTTTAGGTCAGCGTTATATTTATCTTCATAGCTCTGAAACTTTTTAAGATGTAATTCTCAAATTTTGTTTATCACCTCATGAGTGTACGGGGCAACATTTTAATAACTGTGAATTTTTTTTGTACGAGGGTCGTATACAAATTTAAAAAGCGTACCTTTCTGAAAATTAACGAGAAAAGGTTCTTTCGTTTCGTAGTCTATTTTTCCAACCTTATTTTGAACATTTTTTAAAGTTTACATTGTCCACTTATCTCTAACGGATAAAGAAATAGAGCCCGTTTCCATCTTTTGGGGGTGTTCCTGTACACAGTATTAACAACAAATTATTTAAGGAAGGCGTGGGACAATACAAGGGTGGGAATTTTTTTTTTTTTAAATCCTACCAGCCTGGAATATTTTAACACTCGCCGAGGGAAGCGACATAAACACCAAATTTAGTATACGGTAGCAGCTCGCTGTGAAAGGAAGACAAAAATCCTGCCATATAGTTACCCCGATTATTGACTAGCTGACCCACCCTGTAACAATTCCGGGGCAACCAATCCAAGGTAAAACTTTTACCGCCATTACTCCAAGAAGATTAAAAAGCTCAGAACGATTAAAAAGCACAAAAGGCGTACATAGTGGTATGCTACATCGACTATACAGCATTTCGAAGAATTAAAAATAAGTTTAAATTAATTTATACAGATGTAAATTCATTGTTCGTACTTCAGAAATAAAAAATCATTTAACTTTTGAAATTACTTTGTAATTTTACTGTAAAATTATAAAAGTGTAAGATGTAAGACTTTTGGACTCTAAAATCTGTGAGCCCTGGGCAGTTGCCACGTTACCCCTGCCACTAATATGGCACTGGTGACAAACATTTTCAACATTTGCTGTAAGGAATGATAATGCAAAAAGTTAGGGGGGCATGGCAAACACTAGTATGGTACTTTTTCTCCTCCCAAATAAAGTTGTAGCAGTCCAATAGTGTTTGAAATTGTTTCCCACCAGTGGCGTGAAACAGCGAAGTGAGGGGGGTTAGGGGGTCATAAGGTCTAACCCCCCCCATGAGGAATTTTGTGCCATACAATACATATATGTGAGTTGCCCCCCCCCCCCCCCCCATGAAAAATTTCTGGCTACGCCACTATCTCCCACACTTACGCAAGGTTCAAACAATTATATAGCTAAAACCTCGTTAAGACGAATTTCAAGGGACCATCCAAAATTTGTTCATCATAACCGTAGTTCGTACAAACAGTAGCGAAAGAGTTGCAAAAATTTGAAACATGATAATTTGTCTTTATTTTATTCGAGCTGCAGCGAAAATTCTTTCGCCTTAACTGAAAATTTCTATTAAATCGAATTCGTCTTAAGCTAATATTTTAACACTAATTTTGAATCGATTGGATCGGGGATTATGAATTTAGTTCGTATTAATGATAATTCGTCTTAAGCGAGTACGTGTTAACGAGGCTTAACTGTACTTTAGTGTTAGAATAGTTGCCCCGTCGTCAGATGTAAGAAGGTAATAAGAAGACAACGGGTACTCGTTTATATTGATCACTCTGCATCTGCATAGCATACTACGGATATAATTAAATTTTAATTTTTCTAACAGTACTTTGCTACTTCAGAACGAAATCCATAAAAAAAAACTATTTAAAATCCACACCGAAGACCTTCATCCACCGTCTGTGCAAACACCGTTCACAATAAAACGAATAAATGAATTAAATTAAAAAAGAGAGGATGGCAACAACAGTGGTCAGGGTTAAAAAGCACACGTACACTATCAAAATAGTAAGTATTGTTGTTAGTTGAAAGGGAGAAAAAGCTTATTTTCTCCCATCAACTAATTGAATAGACGTCAAGCTGCCTTTCGTGTCGATTCACAAAGGTTCAGCCGAATTGTGTCTCTTGGACTGAATGTCCAGTTTACTTTAACCCTTTAACGTGCAGTGATCCTGCTCTGGGAACACCAAACTCTGACGTTCTGACTGTTGCCAGTCACGAAGAATAGATTTGATTTCTATAAAAATAGTGGCGGGTGACACAGCTCCACGAGAATCCTTTACTTTTTAGCACGTCATTTCCCGTCAAAAAATAGTCAAGATTATTTTTAACAGCACTGACATCTGCTGAAAAATGGAAGAATGCGAGAACAGCTGTATAGATTGCCCAATGCTGAAAAAAGGGCAGCCGTTGCCAGCGCTCGACTTAACTACCAGCAAGATGGCGGACGATCGAAACGTTCATCGCGTGCCACAGATCTAGAGACCCCTTTTTTGACGACAGCTGCACAGCCAGCTGCGACAAAAAAGGGTCTCTAGATCTGTGGCACGCGATGAACGTTTCGATCGTCCGCCATCTTGCTGGTAGTTAAGTCGAGCTCTGGCAACGGCTGTCCTTTTTCCAGCATTGGGAAAGGGTTGTGCCTCAAAGGGTTAACGATGATTTCGCAGTGTTGTCATAATTTAAAGAGAAGATGAAGTCCGTTATGACAGGCACTAGATAAAACATTTGACAAAAACATGTCTACACTCAATATACTTAATCTTCGTCCACCTAAAATAAATAACTTCTTATCGAATTTTTAATATATATACCGGGATCGAAATTGCATGTTCTTCGGGAAACGTGAGGAACTTTTCGCATTCGAAAAATTGCGTTTTAATGGGAATAACCCCTTTTATATCAATGCTTCATGCAGAGTAATCATTTTATGTATGAAAGAAAGATTATATAACTCGGCTGTTCGAGCCTCGTCAGGGGGAGACCCCGCTGAATCCCCCTAATTTTTTAGTTTCATTATTGCCATATTAAGACGATATTATTTGACTATGTTATTTTATCTCTCATCTTTCGTGTATTTCGCCTGGTAACCCTATGATGAAATTTTTACGATTGTAACCTATTTATAGAAAAATACATGTGATGCATATTCTACAGCTTACGAAATATTGTAACAATAGATTAAAGCTGTTGTGAACGAATAGTATTTAAATATATATGTAAAATTATGTCGCATACTTTTATGTCGCTTTTTTGGGACACATTTTTCGGATAATTTTCAATAAAGGGGGGTGAGAGATAAAATGACAAAGTCATTAAAAATGATTAATCTCGAGAAACTATTTTAAACGAATTTGAATCGTCATTTTCCCCTTCAAAACCTCATACCCGTGACTTCAATAGGACGCCAACGTCACTTACGACACCTAATTTTGTCACGCAAATGATTAACTTTTGTTACTCTCGGAACCAAAATAAAGCTGAAAATAATCAAAAATTGCTGAAAAATAAGGGAACAGGCGGATTTTCTGATTTTTTTAAAGCAGCGCAGATTGTTTTCTATCTATATTTTTTTCATGATTATGAAAAAAATTGAAGCCGATCACACCAACGGTATGAATTTTATTTCGTTTTCAGACAATAACTATTTTATCTGTTTGGATTAATGACTGTTAAAGTTTTGTTTTGGAGTGGATTAACCGGAATTGTGACAGTGAGTCAGGGATCAGCGTAACTATGCAGTAGGATACTTTGATGCATAGGAGTATAACCAGGACTACAGTTTTGTCGAAACGAAGCTCAGTTTTCAAACGGAATTCGATTTTGAGAAACGGTCCAGCAAGCTGTATACTGCCCTTGGCAACGAAAAGCATCTGCAATGTGGAATGGAAAGTCCTCCCTTTTCTCCAGATTTGACGCCATGCGATTTTTTTAAGTTGGGGGAGGAGTACTTAAAAGACCAGGTGTATCGTCACAATCCACAAACTGTAAATGAACTGGAACAATAAATCTCAAAACATTCCCACGGAAATGTTAACACGGGCGTTCGTGAATTTATCATCGCACTGCTTCACGTTTTTGCTGGAAACGCGGTTCTTTTGAAATTATTGTTTTGTAGTTTTTCCTAGTCAACAGAGCCATCTGTTAATGAAATTTGTAAATAATTTTGAAAATTGGTAATAATAAATTCCCTGGTTATCTCAGCCGAATGCAGCAAACCGTATATTTCTATCGCTTTCCGTTATTCTTTAATTGGTTTTTCAAATCGTCGCACAGTGGAGTATTCCTATCAAAGTCCTGGCCAAAAAGCGAAAATTTTAAATTGGTTCAAAAACAGTAATATATATATATATATATATATTTGGATAGCCTAATAACTGATGCATCATGAGATATATGTTTTTCGACCATAACTCATATCCAAAAAGTGCAGCACTCGGTTTAAAAGCAAGTTTCTTCATTTACGGCAAGAGATTTCAGCGTTTTCTATTACTTCGTCGTGCATATTTTACGGGCTCTTTAAATTAATTTACTGATTTGAAACTTAGTATAATTGTAGTAGAATATATGTATTTTAATTATATGTATCTATTAGCTTGAAAAAAATAATATGACTTTATTAAAAAAAATTGTAAACTTTTTTTTTCTAATTTTTTATTTCAAAAATCTGCATTTCAAAAAGCTTTTTGAAGGGGTGTCGGGGCTTGTCGTGCCTAATTTCAACTATAATCGTAATTATTACAGTATTCAGTGTCTATTCTAAGAAAAAAAAATGTCCCCCCAACATCCACCATTTTTTTAAAAAGAATATTTATGTAGCGTAAATTTTATTTTTTCGATAATTTTTTGACGGGTGATCGCAAAAGGGATACAAACAAACGTGCTTGTATTTCTCATAAACTATAAATTATGTGCAAGTGTTTGGATAAAGGTATATAAGATTTCATTTCAGTTAAGATTTAACATCAGTATTTTAAATTCAGTGTGTAATTTCTTATTTTTCTGATGTAAATTTGCTATAAGAAAAAAATTTCTACATATTCCAAAATTGCTCTTTATTAGTCCTGCAAATACTCCCACCTATTTACAGCTTAGTTTTCCATTTATGTCGTAAATTGTGTCCAAAGCAAAAACTCCCCAATTTTGGTTCTCAAAAGTTGGCAACTGTGACTTCGGGTCATTGAAGTGTGAGTGTGAACAGAAACACGTGCTACCTCTTTAAGTCATTTTGAAGTGCTGGCTTGAAATAAATTACTTTCTCCCCTAGCTTGGAATGAGATTTTATGGATTTGCAAAGGGGGGCATCTTTTAAGCAGTGCCCTTATATGAGCTGCTCTAGATAAAGGCCAATGAAAAAGAGCACGCCTTATAGCAGTGAGACCCTACAACTTCTTCTTCCAGAGGGACCCGAGGGTGGTCTCTCAAAAAAAAAAAAAAAAAAAAAAAAAAAGAAAAGAAAAGAAAAGAAGAAGAAGAAGAAAAAGAAAGTGATTCTGAGTGAAGACGAATATCAGAGTTTAAAAGAATCGGAATGAAAAAGTTAATCTTCAGAAGTCTTTAGAAAACTAAGATCCCTATAGTAACTACATTTAGATAAGTGAAAAATCTAAAAACTTTTATGTTAAAAATTGATTTACAGATAAGTAGTATTATATTTATAAGTATTATTATAAGTATTATATTTATAAGTATTATTATAAGTAAATTGTTACATTTATATATTTTTATTGTGGTTAAGGCAGCGTTTCTCAACCTGTGGGGCACGGACCCCCAAGGAGGGCGCAGAGCGTTTCCAGGGGAGGTGCGAGAAAAACCAAAGAGCAAGTAACGATGCACGATTTTAAAAATTCACCTCATTTATTCTCATTTTTACTCAAAAATATATCCATTTTCGCTTAAAATGTTCATTCAAACTTTACTGATAACATTATTTTGTAGAAAATTCGACTAAATGTGCATTGTTAAAGATTAAAAAAGTGAATGTATGTTGAACAATGTGAGGGGGGAGGGCGCCAACGTAAGTTAGCCTTCGTTGGGGGGGGGGCGACGTTAAAAGGTTGAGAACCGCTGGGTTAAGGCACGGCTATTTTCCTAACGGAAAGGTTGCCTTGGGCGGAGGGCTTTTTAAGGGGTTCTAATGCGTATTCACGTGACATCTGGAGAAAATCGACCAAAACTCCAGATCGTTAGATCGACAGCCGCATGGTATTACATTTATAAGTGGTATTATACTACAGCAGTACTTTCCAGTACTTTCACAGTCCGGGGAGTGCACTCCCCGGACAAGACATTTGTTAGAAACCAACTTCGAGTCGTTTAGCGATATATCGCCAAATTTGGCGACAACACGCTTTTTTATATAGTTTAAGAAATATATAATACTAAAAAGTAAGTCAGAAGTCAACAGTAAGGATTTTAATGTTAAAACACATGAAAAATATTTTTGGCCAGGATTTTGACACAAATACCCCCACTGTGCGTCGGTCATTTTTGAGACACCCGGTGTCAACTAATAAATATATCCTGTCCAGTGATACTTTTCTGTAATCTGTAAAAATCTACTGTTTGAGTAACACAGCAGTACATTTCTCCGTCATGGGGGGAAAAATATTTTTGTGCAAATATTAGTTTGTTGTACTACTTGCTGATATCTACTCAGTACAACAATGGTCTTAAGTTAATTAAGTTTGCAAATAACACTAACATAAAAAAAACTGAATTTTACTGAACGCAGCGGACGTGATTTGCAAAAATTTGTGAAAGACCTCAAAGAACAATGCAGTACAATCAAAATGAAAATTTAATTACTTTTTAATTATCACTATTATACGTAAATTAACCTTTAGACTGCAGGAAGATTACTCTTTTCCGCCCACGAAGTAAAACGAACTTCTTGAACAAGGGGGGGGGGGACTCCGTTTACCTGTATATTTCCCTTTGTTGAAGGTAGGGTGCAAATGAAATAATGTCGAAAGTATTAACTATGCCCGTCCTGTAAGATGTTCAGAGACATTTCTGTGAAATCTACTGTCGGTCTCAAATCTGTCTACTATTTGTTTTCCTTCTTGGTGTAGCAATTAAAAAAAACAAAAAAAAAAACAATAGTGTAACTACAACATACAGATTTTATACTAAAAAATATATATTTTTTTAAATATGGGGTAGTGTAAATTTTCTTTTTTTCAGTATGGTGTAAATGCAATGTGTTTAAAAGCAAATTTGAAGTGCATTAGTTATTGAATTAATCATTAAAATAGCATTTTTAACGACTAAACAGACCAATTGACCAACAGGCACATGTATTGCGTAGTTCAAATTTTATGTTCGTTTTATTTTGCTGTTTTTAAATTACTTATAATTGGAAACTTCGGACTTATGTTGCATGATGGGACAATAAAGTCCAATATACATAATCTTTATTAATTTAGGAACGTATACGTTTTCTTGAAAACTGAAAACATATTTTTAAAATGTATGTGCCACAAATGTTGCACCCATCGAGATCTTTCAACTACTTTTGCTAGGTGTTAGTTTATCGAAACTAACTTATTTTTTTATGGCCTCCAAATTGCACAAGTATTCAAGAAATAGATCAATGTAGTTTAATTATACAGTTCAAGAAAGAATTGTAATCATACAATTTGTCCTCTCTCGAAAGGTTTGAATTTATTATTTTGTTTTAAAGTACACAATTTATAAAACCATGTGGACTTCTTTTGAATTATGTACGATCGCGCATGATACGTTTTCTTAGTAATAATCTCCATGTGCAATTTCTGTTTTCGTAATATGGATTGCGTAAAAGACGACTTGTAAATTTTTTATGAGAAATCATAAGTAGAATCTAGCACAATGCTAAGCAGAAGAATAATTTATATTCAAATTTCTATACATTTTCTTTTTTATACTTAAGATCATATACAATATTTTTAATTAAAAAGTGACTTACAAGAAGAGGTAAAAAAGGTTTTTTATTTATTTATAAATAATCTTTATTTAAAATTCTCACTAACATATTAAAATGAAATTCAAATTTCAAAAGATGTATATTAATGATTTTTTAAAATCATTTTATGCATATACAGGGTTGTCCAAATTAAACTTCCCCAACTGAGAGGCCTGTGCAGGATGTTGATTGACTCACAATGTAATGAAATTTTGAAAACAGACACTTCTGATCACGCGCTCGTGATTTATATATAAAAAAAATATATATATTAGTACAAGAAGTTGCCGATAGGTGGCGCTGTAACACTAGTAATTTGCATGTTGCAATAACGTGATTTGCAGAAATAAAGTTTCTGAGCAACGTATCCAAAAGCGAGCCCTACAAATGTAGAAGACAGGCGCTGCACAGGCAGTTGTTTCCAGCTCGCTGATGCACAATGGCGGCTTTGAAAGACAAAGCTCTGTTAGTGAAACTTTTCTACCAGAAGGACGAGAACTCCTGTGCTGCGATAAGAGCATTCCGTCGGCTAAAGAACTTACGCCGAGGACCAATGACACCATGCGCTTTACGAGACATGAAGAAGTTCGAAAGAATCGGACAGCTGGGAATTTTACCTGGTAGAGGACGACATGTTGTGGATTCTGCAGGCGTTCAAGACGTTGCTTTGGCGGTCGTGGACGCCGCTAGCCAATCGCCACATGGTGTTGTGTGCCAACTGTTTCTCGTGCTATTAAACATCTGTAGAATGTCTTGTTGATCTGCAGTGCCACCTATCGGCAACTTCTTGTACTAATAATTTCTTTTTAATAAATCACGAGCGCGTGATCTGAAGTGTCTTTTTCCAAAATTTTAAAGACACCGCCCCAATACAAATGAAAGCTTATTTTGAACAAAATAAGTATAAGAAAAATACTTATTAAAATAAATACTTCTCTATAGTACTATTTTTAACTTTATATCTAAAACTATAACTCAAATCTGGCTTTACAGGAACTAAAATAGTTTAAAGAGCAAGCGAGAAAAGTACAAGCGTTTATTCTACTATTCAGTGAAGGCCTAGTACTTGTGACGTCACAAACCTGCACGCAGGCTTTGTTGTACATCTCCCGTGGGTGGTAATTCTGCAGGTGTTCAAGATGTTGCTTTGGCGGTCGTGGACGCCGCTAGCCAGTCGCCACGTGGTGTTGTCAGGGCCCGTTTGAGAATTCACCGGTTGGTTATGCACCGGTGCTACCGGTCGCGGTCATTCTTCGGTTAAGTGACGTCACGGTTGTCAACCGGTTTCGGTCATCCTCACCACATCGGATTCTAAGCCGAGAAAACAAAAATAAACGCTGGCAACACTACGATAATAACCGGAATAACCCACCTCGCTAGCAGGGTCATTCTGGTTGCGCTCTGGTCACGCTGAGCAGACAACCGCTACATGACCGAAACGTTTTCGAACGCGGTTACTTCTAGAGCTCCGCCTTTTCGAACGCTCTGGTCGTGCACCGGTGTTACCGGTGCACAACCGATGAATTCTCGAACGCGCCCTCAGTGTGCCAACTATTTCTCGTGCTATTGAACATCTGTAAAACGTCTTGGTGATCTGCAGCGCCACCTATCGACAACTTCTTGTACTAATAATTTCTTTTTAATAAATCAAGAGCGCGTGATCTGAAGTGTCTGTTTCCAAAATTTCATCACATTATGAACCATACAACATCCTGCACAGGCCTCTGAGTTGGGGAAGTTTAATTTTGACAACCCTGTAGTATATAAATAATTTTATTTATTTAGTATTTAACGCTTCATTTATTACAAAAGGTGAAAAATGAACCAATAAGTCTATTCCATTATTATTATTATTTATGGAAATATCAGTTACATATTTCAATGTAGCTTTAAAGTACCTTGGATTTGAAAAAGTAAATTTTCTTATTTTTCAATTACATGCCTCATAGTTCATTCGACTTCCAAACACTAATTCCCAGAATTTCCACAATAGAACACTGAAATTCGCTATATCTTGAACAAAGATTAAAAGTTCAGCTCCCTTTTGCTTTCGTAATATGGATTGCGTAACTGAATAAAAAATGAAGGTTTGTATTGGACTTCTTAAAATTAAATTAAAATGTAGGTAGATACTCCTTCAAGAAACTAAACTTTATACCTGAAAAATATTAAATCAGCAATAAAAGTTGAAACATGTAAAAATTAACATTCGCTGATTATGAAAATATTAAATTAGGATAAAAGTTATGAATTAAACTTGAATTAGGTTAGCAAATAACTAACGACAATTTAGATACTCAAGATTGTAATACGTGATAAACTTTGTAGAAGTTAAATAAAACAAGAAATATTTTGGTGAAGTATGAAATTTAAAGCTTCTACAAAATTAATAGATAGACAGTAAGTAGTAAGAACAGGTTAATTAATTTCTGGTCTTTCTTATAATCAGTTTAATCCTGCTTTTTAAAAACGAAAAAGTCACATTTTTTTCAGTGAATTATAGCCAAATTTTACACAGATTTCAGTCGACCACATCTCGGAAGACTAGCCTGGAATGTTAAGGGATACTTTATTAATTGGTAGATACATTAAACCATTATATCAACGTTATTTATAATATGCTGATAAGAATAAAAAATGGACATTTTGCCAGGAGGTTTTTTTTGTCAGTATTGATAACCTTGTTTACATTCCAGTCCTCAAAGATGCTTTGTTATAATTCATCAAGCTGCGTTGACAAATGATATTAATCTAACAGAAAATAAACTCCTCGGAAAATTTTAAGTGGAACTGAGCATTTTTATTTCGAATTCTACTCATGTAAATGTATTTTTAAATGCTCATATTCCTTCCAATTTGTATAAGAATAATTTCAAACACATTCAGCTTACTGAGGGATAACATCCACTATGATCCATTTTGTTTTGCAGTAGTAATTTTCAATTTGCAACGTCAGAGGAAGTTGCAACAACTCTCAACTCAGCAGGGTGCGAATTGAACATATTCTTCAGAAGGGGACATTTGAAAAGTAAAAAAGAAAAAGGTACTCCACTCTCTATTAGGTATTGCATGACAAATGCAGCCGCCAACATGTCTGGGAAGTGACTTAAAATTCAAACAAAAATCGACGCCCGATTTTCTAGCACATATATTCCTGCTTATGCCGATTCTACGTCCACCCTCAAATTCGGCTCGCAGCAGAGCAGTGCTTGTTCGTTCATTTTGAAGTCTTCCTTTGAAACTTGACACCAGTTACAGAATGAAAAGTGGCATATGGCATGTGAATATCTATTTCAAAGAATGTTTGTAGCTTTCTCTTTTGCCTAGTTAACAAAAGAAGAATGTCTATTCTCAATACTTAAAATCGCTGGGTACTCTTGAGCTTGTAGGGACAGAGATTAATTTAACATTTCTCCAGCAGGGGATAAATAGCGTCCCTGGAAGGGATCCATTAATATTTCTCCATTAATATTATTTGAAGGGATATCCCATTCTTCAGCCAGGGACAGTCCCCGGCATCCTCCCCCCTCGTCCATTCGCACCCTGGTTGTAACACCTTTTTTACACCTACCCGGGGCCATCGTGATTCTACCGGGTCTGCTTGTGCACTCCGGAAAAGTGCACAAGCAGACCCGGACGTAACCTACGGACGTTTCTTCATTGGTTAGATTCGGCCGTTAGAGGCCGTATGTTGGACAACCTTGTGTTAAAACCAAGTCAAAAGGGATTGTACATGTGTGCAAACGTGCATACATATATGTATACAATGCACGTTGAAATGTCTCGCGGAAACTTTACAAAGAGAATTTAGGGACGGTCAAGATCGATTTTTTACACCCGTCAAAAAATTAATATCGAAATTTTTTTGGTAGTATTAAAATAGTAATTTCTTTATTTCGTCCAAAAAAGTAAACAAACAAACGAAAGAAAAATCACGTTTTGATCACAACAATGAAAAAACAACAATTAACAACAGTCACGCATGCCAACAGAGTACGTACAAATTCATTTGTTAAATCAGGTATTGTACTGGGAAAATGCAACAAAGCAAAGTAGACCTTCATTGTAACGTTTTTTCAACAATTCATTTTGAGTTTTCTTAAAGAGGAGCCTGAAATCTGAACCTCGCCGTATAATTTCTTAGAATTTTGCTCTGCTTTGATAATTTTCTGCTGATTTACAACTCATTTGCTTTGATTACCTTGGCAATGGGTGCTACGTAAGTTATATTCAAGTACTTGCCACAATTATGCTCCGTTTAGTATGCAATTCAGTTATTGTAAGATTTAACATAATATAAGTTATATATCTGTAAATTTAACTTCTTCATGCACGTTTAAAAGCCTCAAAATTGTGCACGCCGAATTACTATTTTGCTGCATAAACAGTACATTATAAAATATATATATTTTTTAATTCCTTTGCAAAAAATTAGGCCTGTTTCTAGAGAGAAAAAAGAGGCACAATTCGAAAAAAAAAATGTTGGTAAAAGTTTTATTGCTTTAGTAGCTTCATGTCCCAATATGACTGTCTTAGGTTTTCCCCCTCCGCAGAGGTGAGCATCGACTCTTACGTTGAAAAATGTGACCAAAATTGGAGTGTTTTTGCGGTTTTTCTGAAATTTTTCGGAAATGGCTCTAGCAATAAACATATTATATGTTCTATACGTTGTAGAGCGTTAAATTCGGCGTAAAATGAGTACCCCTCAAGTTTTCCAATTCAACCAATATCGCAGGCAAAACACCTTGAAAACCTGGGTGCAAAATTCGCTTATACGCTTTTCCCAATTCGGTTAACAGCATTCCATTTATTGGTGGAGAGTAGAGACAAATTTTTAACATTTCAAAGGAGACAGAGTGAGTTTGTTCTGGGAGAGTTTAAAGTTTCTTAAAGAGACATTAAACCTAAAAAAGTTGCAGATTTTGCCTTCGAATTATAAATTCCTATTTTCATTCTATTTGCAAATTATAAATATCGATAGTGATGCAAAATATAAAGAAAAATCTTTACGCCATTTTTCCAAAACATATTATGAGAATGAGCCTATAGTAACAGAGCTTATAGTTTCAAAAAGCTGTAGCTGTTCAAAACACTTGTGGCACAATTCCCATTTCACAATGGAAGTGTTTGCTGCTAAAAGGAAGTAGCTTTATCCAAGCACCGGATCCAGCAAATGTGGTACCCTAGGCGAAGAATTTTAACGGCGGTCCTTTAAAGCAAAATTATTGAACCTCCCAAGAAGTGCCGCCTGGGTAAGACCCTGCCCTTACGCCACTAAACCTGTTATAGCTAATTAGTCAATGGTTATCATCCGGTCAAGATATACCAGATGCTCCCCCGTACATCTCTCGTTTTAGCGGCGTAACCGCTATTGGCGCCCAGGGCGGAACTCCCCATTTACATCACTGTCTCGTTGCTTAAAGCCTCTTAACCTGGGCGGACTGCCTCTAAAATTTTGGTTTGGAAAACTCATCATTAGAAAAAAAAAAAAGGATTTTTTGGAAAGCTGGTAAGGGATATAGGATTTTCAAAAACGATCCAAATTACATGTAGTCCATGTGCAACTGGACATCCACATCTTCCACGTATCTAGTTAGCTACTTGGGGAAAGAGATGGACTGAAGCATGAACTGGGCAGCGGAAACAATTTTGTCCCCTGCAGACAGGACTAAAACAAAAGTTGGCTGCCTGGCTTATTGCCGCCTCCCTCGGTTCGGCGCCCTAGGCCGTTGCCTTAATTTGACTATTCGGTCGGGCCGGCCCAAACAGCACACCCTTCAATTCGTTTGCAACTTAACCCTTTGAGGCGCAACCCTTTCCAATGCTGAAAAAGGCAGCCGTTGCCATCGCTCGACTTACTACAGCAAGATGGCGGACGATCGAAACGTTCATCGCGTGCCTTAGATCTAGAGACCCGTTTTTGGCGGCAGCTGGCTGTGCCCACGCACAGCCAGCTGCGTCAAAAAAGGTTCTCTAGATCTGTGGCACGCGATGAACGTTTCGATCGTCCGCCATCTTGCTGGTAGTTAAGTCGAGCGATGGCAACGGCTGCCTTTTTTTCAACATTGGGCAATCTAACCGGCTGTTCTCGCATTCTTCCATTTTTCAGCAGATGTCAGTGCTGTTAAAAATAATCGTGACCATTTTTTTACGGGAAATGACGTGCAAAAAAGTAAAGGATTCTCGTGGAGCTAGGTCACCCGCAGCTATTTTTATAGAAATCAAATCTATTCTTATTCGTGACTGGCAACAGTCAAAACGTCAGAGTTTGGTGTTCCCAGAGCGGGATCACTGCGCGTTAAAGGGTTAAAGTGTAAGATGCAGATGATAATGTCAACTAGTTTATCTCTTAGACGGTAATATATTACATGTCAGACATCGGTTAATTTATGATAAGAGCTATGCTGTGAGAAAAATTACCGTGATGTTTCCATTTACAGTTGTGGACGCTGTCGTAAGACAATTGATGATGATGATGATGGTTATCCTGATGAAAGTTTCCTGGAGCGAATTAAGCCTGTCAATGCGTAAGTAATATAGGATCAGCGTACATTTCTTACCCAGTAAAAACACCGAATACAAAATAAGTTTTATTAAACAGAAAAATTCCATCGGGCTAAAAATTTTGCGAGTTTTGTACAAATATTCTCTATTTAGAACAGCGGTTCGCAACCTTTTAACATTGCCCCCCTTCCCCAAAAAAGGACAACTTACGATAACTACTCCCCTCTCCCCCCAGCAAAAACATACAGTTTTTTATTCTTACATACTGAAGATTCAGTCGCCTTTTCTACAACAAGTAATGTTTTTGTTAAAGTTTGAATAAGCAGTTTAAGAGAAAATAAGATATATTTTGGAATAAAGATAAGAATAAATAAGTTTTTTTTTTTTTTTTTTAAACAAGCATTATTACTTGTTCCTTGCCTGCTTTTATCGCGCCCGCAGCGCCAAACGCTTAGTTCTCCCACCCGTTCGGAATCACTGATCTAGAATATATCTTAAAATGTTAATGTTTCTTTACATAAACTTTACTGTACGCTTTAAAACAAATAATTTTCTTTTTCTGTGTGTTTGCTAGATTTCGAAAGTGCCTGTTTGATTTAGAAACAGAAATTGAAGCAAATTTTAAAGCACGTGCCAATCTTTCGGTTTGTACAGAATTTATCATGATGAAAAAGGAACTTAGACAAACTTGGAACAACATTGTGACCAACAAATTTTACCCTTTTGAAGCCGTGCTCTATCGAATTGTCGAAACTGACGAATGGATGAAACTGGATAAAGTGTCAAGAACCCTAATTACAAAATGGGTTAGTTTTGCGAACGTCGCTACTAAAGCGACTTATAAACTTCAGTGTGAATTGTAAGTATAATAAAATCCTAAGTGATGAATACCTGTATCCATGGTCGGGATTAAATAGTTTGCTACCTGCGTGGAATTATTATTTGGACGCCTACCCAGTAAATGAATAAAGAAAGAAAATCGTAAATAGAGTACAAAATAAAAATTCATTGACTAACAAACAAATAGAAAGCATACACTAAAAGAAAAGTAATCATTTTACTGGAAGTTTATTGAGCTTTATTGAACGCAAATACTCAGTAATCTGACCTGCAGTATCCCAGTTGTTCGAAGCTCGCTTCCCGACGACCTTAGTCAGGGCCAGAGAGATTGGCGACCTCTCTCGAGTGCTGTAAGACCGTACGACTACGCTAAAACCGCTGATGCTCGTACAATCTGCCGCGACTCCGATATTCTCCATGTTGAAACTATACCTCTGGGGGTGTGCCCATCCATTTTCTGGTCTTTGGATTTTGTTCAAAACTAGGAGACTCCGAGATAAATCAGTCTTCGTCCCACTAAGGTTCAATGAAATGGAAGCTGCTCCATTTCGACTATCACCATTGGTGGATCCAGAGCTGGGACACGGGAGCAGGTGCCCCCCCCCCCCCCAGACGAACTAAGTTTACACTAGAGAAGTTCGACGTATTTTGTAGATTCAAATGAATTTAGAAGAAAAAGTAAACAAAGACATCTTGTGCCCCTCCCAGAATTTTTGTCTGGATCCGGCACTGCCTATCACCACCCTATATGGAGGATCTGGCTTCGTGGTTACACAGAGGGCATCAGCAATAACAACAAAATTGAGCAATAAGATCAATCATATATGTATGTGCGCCACATAGATCGTAATTATCAATATGCGAGACACCAGGGGCGTAGCCAGGGGGGGATATCGGGATATATCCCCCCCCCCCCCGAAAAATTTTCCTGGCTACGCGCCTGCGAGACACGATTTGAGTACTTTTTCGGGTGGGCGCTAGAACAGGTACAATTCATATTGCGCGAGTTAATGAATGCTGTCGATATGCTGGTTAAAAAGTGCGAAATAAAAATATGTATGTATGTGTTTTTATTTACTGTCATCAATTTATATATTTTTCCTCTTTCAGAAACGAAAATTTTTCAAATTATAACTTCGTCCTGTCCCTGCTCCTCGTATATTAAATTTTTGGAAGAAAAAAGTTCATCCCAATTCTACAGATTGCAACGAATTATCTATTCATTTCTGAAACAGGAGCAATGACGCCAATTAAACAAGTCTCCTTGCACAACATAAAACAGAACATTCATCCATTGTCCGAGCTCTTTTAATATCATCGCCTTCACCGAATCTGATATTTTTCAATTTCTTCCAAGATGTTTCACGAATCACCTCTCTATTGTTTCCTCTTCAATATGCGACATATTCCTGACAATGTGACATTCTTCTTCATGAGATTGATACAGACAATTTTTCAAACCCTAATTGTGACTTTTCTGTGTCCCGAGAATAGTGACTTACCTCTAGTGGATTATCCAGAGAACTGCAACAAGACTGGAGATTCACAGAGACATTTGTTTTGGCCAATTCTGGTACTTCTGCGTCCAGAGACTATATTGGACCTTTCGTCATTTGAATCAACGACTATTTTAATTAGACTTTATAAGTGACTTTCCTCTTGAGTGGGTTGTCCAGAGAACTGCAACAAGCCTGGAGATTCACGAGACACACATTTCCTCCCCCCGAATTATGACTTTTCTGTGTCCAGAGACTATAGTGGAC
Organism: Cheiracanthium punctorium; assembly: GCA_038373885.1. Lineage (NCBI taxonomy): Eukaryota > Metazoa > Arthropoda > Arachnida > Araneae > Cheiracanthiidae > Cheiracanthium > Cheiracanthium punctorium. Next base: position 20,040 of record JAWZYV010003174.1, read on the forward strand.
CTTTTATTATTTGAATTGATGACTCTTCAAGTTAGACTGACTGCAAAGTGACATTCTTCTAATGGATTCTACAGAGTACTGGCATAAGCCTGAAGATTCAGAGACATTTGTTTTCCCCAACTGTGATATTTTTGCATCAGAGACTGTACTGGAGTTTTCATCATATGAATCAACGAGTATTTTGATTAGACTTTATAAGTGACTTTCCTCTAGTGGATTTTCCAGAGAACTGTAACAAGTCTGGAGATTCACCGAAAGACATTTTTTTTTAAACCGAGTTATGACTTTACTGTGTCCAGAGACTATATTGGACCTTTTATTATTTAAATTAATGACTCTTCACGCTAGACTGACTGCAAAGTGACATTCTTCTAATGGATTCTACAGAGTACTGGCACAAGCCTTGAGATTTACAGAGACATTTTTTTTCCCAATTGTGATATTTTTGCATGCAGAGACTATACTGGACCTTTCATCATATGAATCAACGATTATTTTGATTATACTTTATAAGTGACTTTCCTCTAGTGGATTTTCCAGAGAACTGTAACAAGTCTGGAGATTCACCGAAAGACATTTTTTTTTTCACGAATTATGACTTTTCTGTGTCCAGAGACTATATTGGATTTTCATCCTTTGAATTAATGACTCTTTACATTAAAATGACATTCTTCTAGTGGGTTATACAGAGAACTGACAGTCAAGCCTGGAGATTCAGAAAGACCCTTACTTTCATGTGAACTGTGACTTTTCTGTATCGAGAGACTATGTTGAAGCGTTCATCATTTGAAGGAATGGTTCTTCACATCAAACCTTATTAGGGATATTCTTCTAGTTGCTTACCAAGAGAACTGATATCACGAATGTTACTACCAGTCTGAAGATTCAGACAGACATTTATTTCTCCAAACTGTGACTGTTTTGAGTCCAGAGACATTTTTGGACCATTCCTTAGTTTGAATCAATCACTCTTGACATTAGACCATGTTAATGACATTTTTCTGGTGTCAATAATCTAACGGTTAGTGACAATTATCCAACGAAATAAGTGCTTTCACAAATGCCATCTGGTTGTAACTCTCCATAACTATATATTGAGATAGTGACTTTCTAGTTGTTGACTGATCTTTGTTAAACGTGGTGCCTCTTCCTTTTTTCTTGTTTTTTTTTTTTTTTCGCCGATAACATTCACCAATAGACTGGATAAAAGACAGAAACAGCCCCGCTTATCCCTTTCATCGAGGGAGGGAGGGAGGGGAAGGGATGGTGGCTGTTGGTAAACTGTGGAACCATATTCATAAGCTGTTCTCCTCTAGTACTATATTCTTTGTTAATAATATTCATGTTGCAGCAATAAATATAATCATGAACTGTTTCCTGTCTGTTTTTTGTTCTTTTACGTTTGTCCATATATCGGAAAGATACACAGTATTTGGGTATAATACTTAAACATTTTTCTGTATTTGAATAAAATTTGTACGTTAAAGGGTACGTGTGTGTGGATTGTGCTAAGGCAAATCTACACGAGGGGATGGAGGTCCATGAGGGGGTGCTTTGGGCTGTGGACTTTATAAGGGTCGTCAAAGGTGTATTTACGTTACACTTGGAGAAAACCACCCCAAACTCCAGACCTTTCGATTGAAAATTACGAGATAGTCTAGAACCTTGGGCCTTTACACTTCAGCTACTTATCATATTCAGTATCTAATCCACTCGGCTGTAGCGGCGTCCGTCCGTTAAAAGTGGAGGAATAAAAATTATTATTATTATTATTAGTATTATTAACGAATAAGAACGTGTAAAATGTATTACCATGAACATGAAAATATAATTGATGGAATTGGTGGTAGGTAAGTACACCTACTAAATCGCCGCTGCTGAAGGGGAAAGCAAAGAACCCTGAACCCCCCAACCCCCTAAATTTTTAGTTACATTATTGCCATATTAAAATGATATTAATTGACTATGTCATTTCATCTCTCATCTTTCGTGTATTACGCCTGGCAAGGGCGTAGCCAGGATTTTCATTAGGGGGGGGCAGGACATGGAGTCTAACCGGAGAATGCCCGCTTTGTCATAATCAGACACTATGACTAGCTCATTTTAGGGGGGGCAGTTGCCCCACCCTGCCCCTCGCTGGCTACGCCGATGTCGCCTGGTAACCCTATGTTGAAATTTTTATGAGTATAACCTATTTATAGAAAAATACATGGGATGCCTATTCTACAGCTTACGAAATAGTGTAACAATAGATTAAAGCTGTTGTGAACTAATAGTATTTAAATATATGTAAGAAATACATGTGATGCATATTCTACAGCTTACGAAATATTGTAACAATAGATTAAAGCTATTGTGGACTAATAGTATTTAAATATATGTAAAATTATGTCGCAATTTTTGGGACAGTTTTCAATAAAGGGGGTGAGAGATAAAATGATATAGTCATTAATATATAATCTGAAGGGTGGGTTACGTCAACCCTAGAAAGATTTTAGCCCACTCTAAGCTAAGAAAGATGAAGCCCATAGAGTGGCTAAATTCCATCCTAGAAATATTCAGAGAGTCTACTAACCTATACCATTGGTTTGCCTTAAACACAATACACACAAAAATAAACATGCTTACTGAAAATTCGCTGATGGAACCTTTATTTTATTAATATAGTGATATATAATAAACAGATTAATTTTTAAAAATCTGGAAAAAAATATTTGTCTCTTTTTTTTTTTTTTTTTCCTGGTGAACTTCTTCAGCACACACTTAGTTAAAATATTTTTTTTTTTAAATTATATCATTGCTACATTTTTTATATTCATTAGTAACTTAAGTTACGAATCGTACCCTAAAACTAAAGATGAAAAAGAGCCATTATATTATGAAATTCTACTCAAACTACTTACCAACGAGGAAACTTTTTATTTGTAGGATTATTTTTCCATGGTATATTTATGTTGCCACAAATTCTAACCTAATAATTGTCTTCCCGTTTCGGTTTCTCTTAGATAAAAATTAGTCTATCGTAATTTAAATGAACAAAATGTGATAATCTGATCTGATTGCAATCTGATTTCAAAGGCTTTGCACAAAGAACTAGAAAATCATATTTATAAAATATATTGTTCTTTTATTTTTTCGTGATAAAATAAGCAATAACCAAAGTACTTATTGATAAGAATTTCTTTTGTACATTTATTTTTCCGCTTCATGAAATTATATCATACCTGTGGTCAGGGTTGTGGAGTCGAAGCAGACAGACTTTTGTGTAAAACAAGTCGGTACTGGAATCGCAAAAGTACTCCGACTCTAGTTTTTGTTGGATAGTTTGAATTTGAAATCAAATTAAAGTGGATAGAAAAAAAATGAAATTCACTAATGGGATTCACTAAGAATGAAATTATACACAGAATAATCGGAGTAGTCAAATCAGGCCAGTCAGACTACAGACATTGCAAGAGTCTCTATCATCCTCTTCCAATTATGTATTGGAAGATTGATTTTGAGAAATATTTAGATAATATTGAAAAGACTAAGTGAAAAATCTGGAGTGACTCCACTCGACTTTCCAAACACTTACGATTAAGATCATTACCAAGCATTTAAATAAATTTTAATCGATGAATAATTCAAACAGATATACCCAATTTGAGCTCAATCGAAAGTACCGTTTAAACGCTAGACCACTTTCAAGAATTTCTCCCCATAGGCCATAATGTAAAAGAAATCTTTGTCGTAGCCCTGTAAAAAAAAACTAAAAGTCCTATACACAGCAAAATCAATACCGGTCTTACGACGGTGGTTTATAACATGTATACCCAATTTGAGCTCAATCGAATGCCCGTTTAGGAGCTATCGTGTTCACTCACATACACACGAACACAAACACACACACATACACACATAGACACATACATACATACATTTCGTAAAAATAGCATAAATGAGTTTAGAAGACCTCAAAACGTGTCAATACACCAAAATCTCGAATTCGAATTTTTTCATGATTACAATACTTTCCTCACGCTTACATTGTACATGTACGGAAAGTAAAAAGAGATGCACGGATGTTATAACAGTTCTAAACACAAAATTTCATCACTCTACAGCTAAAAGTTTTTGTGTTATGAACTCAGATAAACGGTTCGAGAACTGAAAGTAACCGATTTATTATTATTTCTTCGTCTTCTTCCCTTTTTTTCTTTTTCTTTATTTTAATAGAGGAATTTTATGGATAGAAAAGTTAAATATTTTTAATGAGGGAGGAAAAATAAAAAAAGAAACGAACGGAAATAATAGTAAACAAGGAAGGAGAGAGCAAGCATGTAAATATGCGAAACTACAATGTCAAACGCGAAGGCCGATAACTTTGACATACGTACTGTACCCATAATGAACCCAAGGAAGTTATTTTTTCAAAAGTTTGGCTCCAAAACTCTCCACCAGATGGCCCCCCCTGTGCGAATTTCACTGTAAATTCTTGGACCGATTCCCTCTAGTGGTTATTTGCTTCTACGAGGTTAAGTTGCTTCTACGAGGGGGCACTTTGAATGTTGGGAATTCAGCTCAAGAAGTGACTAAAATTAGTTAATAAACGTTCAAAAGCTATATAAATAAATATTGAAATACATTATACATAGTGATTTTTAATGTTGAATTTTGATGTTTTTCCCTGAAAATCACCAGCGGAAATTTTCTTTCTTTTTTTGAAATTCCTTGAGCATATCTCATATATAGTGTATGCACTAAATTTCGTTTCAATTCGTTCACACTTTTTCAGTTATAGAACGGCTGTTTATAGGGGAAGTTTAATTATAGCCACTTTGTAAACTGACCTTTTGAAGCGCAACCATTTCCCAATGCCGAAAAAGTGCAGGCGTTGCCATCTCTCGATTTAACTACCAGACTACGAAATGGAAGACGAGAGAATGTTCTCCGGCTCTGTGGCACGCAATGGGTGATTCGATCAACAGCCATGTTGCTGGTAGTTAAATCGAGCGATGGCAACGGCTGCACTTTTCGGCATTGGGCAGTCTACCTAGCTTTTCTTCTATATCGATATATATTTTCATCCTATTCTCCAAATCCCAGCACTGATAAAAATAATTCTGACGTCCATTTTACAAATAATCGGTCATTCTTACGAGAAATTATTTACTATAAATAGATATATATTTTCAACGATTTATATTTTCGATATAATATTTTTCGATATTTATATTTTCGATAGATATATATTTTCAAGAGATTCTCGTGTAACTACGTCTTCCTAAGGTATTTTATTGAAATAACATTTTTTCTTGAATTAAAGCAGTCAAAATGTCAGAGTTTTGTGCCGTCACATCGAGGACACCGTTTAAGTGTTAACCCTTTAACGCGTAGAGTTATTGCTCTGGGAACACCAAACTCTGACGTTTAGACTGTTGCTAGTCACGAAGAAAAGATTTGATTTCTATAAAAATAGTTGCGGGTGACATAGCTCCTCGAGAATCCTTTACTTTTTAGCACGTCATTTCCCGTAAAAAATGGTCACGATTATTTTTAACGGCACCGACATCTGCTAAAAAATGGAAGGATGCGAGAGCAGCCGGATAGATTGCCCAATGATGAAAAAAGGGCAGCCGTTGCCATCGCTCGACTTAACTAACAGCAAGATGGCGGACGATCGAAACGTTCATCGCGTGCCACAGATCTAGAGACCCTTTTTTGACGCAGCTGGCTGTGCCCCTTTTTGATGACAGCTGGCTGTGCCGCACAGCCAGCTGTCGTCAAAAAAGGGTCTCTAGATCTGTGGCACGCGATGAATGTTTCGATCGTCCGCCATCTTGCTGTTAGTTAAGTCGAGCGATGGCAACGGCTGCCCTTTTTTCAGTATTGGGAAAGGGTTGCGCCTCCAAGGGTTAAAACAGGATGCAAATGATCTGACCTCGGATGACGGGAGGCAGCGGTTAGAAATATTTTTTATATTTTAAGGACACATGGAACATTTTGACGAAAGGAAGCACTTTTTGCAAAAGATTTAACAAGTATTTTATTTTTAAATAGGAATAGAAATGAAGTTTTTTGTCCACTGTATATACACACATTATAGTTCATATATAAATAATAAAAAAATATTCATAAATTAGTGTTCAAGAATTAATTAGCTTTTTACATATCTACGAAAATTTTTGAACTGTATATGTCAGTTCAGTACACTTCTTTTAAAAAGCTACTGAGTTTATCACCTTAAAATTTGGTATGGTATCAGAAAACATACTATCTGAGAATAAAAAGAATCTATTTTCATTTTGGTTAAAAAAATATAAAATTAAAAATATTTTACTAGGAAAACTAACAATCTCATGAATTGAGGAAACAAAAATAGCATTATTTTCAAAAAATTTTGACACGGATCTCTAATGTTAGGTATTTTTATAGAAACACGTTATTAAACAATTTTGGAGAGTTCCAACTGTTTACTTAAACGAGTTTTAGAAAAGTGTACCAAAGCATGAAAAAAGCACATCTTGAGAAAAAGGCAAAAAACGAAAGCTTATTCCAGCAAAACCCCTTATGCTTACGTTTTAAGAGCCATATTTTGAGGGCTTATATATTCTAACCCAACACAAATTATGTGTGTATGAAATCGTCTCAGTCTGCTGAATGTTTTATTAGGCAGGTAATTGAAAATTCGAAAATTTGAGCCAAATTATGTTGCATGTGTCCTTAAAAACCCATAGAATATATCATTTTGATGCTTTCGCTTATTAACCAGTAGGCTATTTTTGGATAATAGAAATGTTCCTTTGTAATATTTTTAGCCAATAACATTTCATATTTTCACCATTGATTCAGCTCTGTGAAAGATAAATTTTAATGGATGTGTCTGGAGGAATTGTTTTAAAAATGCTGGGTGACATGAATAGAAAAAAGTTAAGTCATCGCTATAGTACTTTCTTAATCCCCCGTAACAATTTAAATGTAATTAAACTGACTGAGATAAATAATAGACTGTAAAACAAATCTTCATACTCATTCAGTAAAAATCTAATTTTTTGTTTCTAAAAGAATACTCCACGTTGCAGTGGTGCACCCAAGATTTTAGTTTAGGATCGGGGGCTAGAGATACAAATACTATATTGAAAAACAATATTTTGAATTCGGTTATAGTGACTTCGATTACAGTTTTAACTCCTTATAACGTCAAAATATTCTGTACCAATTGTCCGTAGAACACAAGCCCACTATCAAAGTACACCTCGTTACAGAGTCATAAACAATTATCACATATTTTCATTGACTGTAACTAAAAAATTACTGTATTGTAAACACTATTGTAAAAAATAACTGTAGTGCATGTGTCACAGTAACTCTGTATGTGTCTACTCTAGAGACTCTCTGGTCTTGAGACTGTCTGGTCTTAAGACACTCTTGTCTTAGACTTAAGACTGCAAAAGTAGAGACATGCAAGAGAGACATGTAAATATTTAAAAACCAACGCCCTTTTAAAAATATTTTAAGACAATTTTTAAAACATTTGAAGACAATTTTAAAATATAAAATATTTTAATTCATTTATAAAATTTTCGAAGCCTTTCAGATCTAAATCTTCAGCTTTAGGTGGGGGAGGGGCTGTACCCCCCATAGCCCCCTCCATGGGGGTGCCTATGCCATCTTGTATTTTCGTGATTAAAGAGCTTAAATACTGAACTGATTTTCTGACTATCACTAATGGCCTTATCACACTAAAGGGAAAATCCGAGCAACTTCGCGCTGGACCAACTTTTCCGACGGACTTGAAGGCGTGGTTATCTTTAAGGGTTGCAAAAGTAAACAAACTCTCTCCGACGCCAAATAGTCATCGCATCGCTGATTTGGCGTGCAGGTTCTTATTTTACTTATCGTGCGTTGGTATATTTACATCGGATCGGCAGCAATTTCTGCAGCATCGGATGGGCAGCAATCTCTAATTCCCAAGTCCACTTGAACGCTGCCATAATTTTATTTATACCTGATTCTGACATCGAGCCAAGCTGCCAAGCTTCGAACATAGTCGCCATTGCTCGAAATTGCTTGTGACGTAACACAAAGAAGTACTCTGATTGGCCGAAATTTCGTCCGACTCGGATTTTTTCCTTCGGAAAGGAAAAAGTTGGAGTTCGCGGTCGTCAACGTAACGGCGGAGGAAATCGGCTGGAAACTTGATTTGCAAGGAAAGTTGGTCGGATTTTTCTCAGTGTGATAGCCCTATAAAGAGGTAAAATTGTATAACACAAAACGTCCATTTTACACAAAGTAAGCATAAATAATTTTTTTCTTATACAAACACCTTGAAATTTCATTGGAATAGGCGCAAACTGGATCTTTCTTTCAACAATGTATTCACGCCGCTGTCTTTTTATGAATCCCGCTTTACCATGAGAAATAAATTAAAACATTAAATTAAACAAACTGTATTTCAACAGAATTTTTAAATTAACGCGAAGTAGGAAAACAGCTACATAAAATAAAATTTTAAAATACCGGTTTTATCGATATCATAAAATATTTCTAAGTCCAAATTATTATTTCACGGAGTTTTATAAAACGCTTCATAGATGAAACATATTTCGTTCTGCGAATTGATAAAATCCAATCATGCACCGCATTTTAATCCAAACAGATGTGCTTTCTATTTCGTAAATCGTGAGAAGCTCTTGAAAAATGGTTTGAGCTCGCACTTTTACCTTATGAAATAGCATTTGATGTAGGAGTGTAGAGGATTACAAAGTATTTAGATCACAGCGGTTGTTTTCTGCTCGAGGATTATTCAAATATTGTACGAAGCGAAATATTAGTGTCATGTGCCATGTAAAAGAGAGCACGCAAGGGATCTGGAAAATATATACTGAAATATAGTTATTTTTTAATGTCTATTGATCAAGCATGCCAATTTCTTCGTTTATTACTCAGAGATGAATTTGTTCTGGAAGGAGTGTGGTCACGTTTCATAATCAAATTATAAAACAATTCGTTTTTGATTAACCTTATCAAAATAGACAGCGCTAACTAAAAAAAAAAATTTTTTTTTCATTGTTAAGTTTGCCTTTTTGTTGACTGTAGCAAAAATTTATTTTCAAAATTATGAACGGTTTTTCAAACAATTTTTGGAATAAGCAAGAGTATTTTTTTTACTTGAGCAGTGCTACCTGCTCATGCTGTCTTTAAAGAATATTTTAAATCTATCCTTAAAAAAACCCTTTCCAATGAAGAATGAATGCTATGGTAGTTCTAATAACTAAACTATTTTTAAAAAGGTTTATATTACCATCTTTTAAAAATTTATCTTTGACACTAGTTCTGATGTGCACACAATCGACTGCAAATATCTTAATAACAAAGGCAGTTCTTTGAGAATAATTGAATGAAAGTTTTTATGTGTAAATCTCCCAAAAGAAATCAAGAGGGTAGATCGAAGAACAGAGTATTAGTAATGATAAAACACCAAAACATTACCGACTTCTGTTATCATTAGTAAATTAAAACAGCGCACTGCCAATAGGAATTTATAAAGGTTACAGCACTGTAAATAAGATTAAAAAAATTGGTAATTTATTCAAAAATAAGTATTTTTATTCATATTTCAAGCTTAAAACGACATGGTTATGAAAGTTCACAGGCCAAAAACTGAATGGGAAATCACGTTCAGCATGATACTAACTAAGCGATGAGAAAATAGCACATCAAACATTCTTCATACGTCAACATCAATTGTTTGTTTTCCAAAACGACAGCTTTATCAACTGACCAAATCTCGACGAGCTTTGCCACGTCTTCTACCCAAATGTCTAATCTTAAAAAAAAAAGAAGAATTGAGAGGGAGGGAGAAATGCAGACAACAAATAAGCATTTCTCTAAACATCGACTACGTAGGAAAAAAAAAAACAAAAAAAAAACTGGGTGAAAAAAGAAGTAATGAACCCTGTTAAGGATATTGGCAGAGAAAATCAAGCAACCACAGTCGACAAATCCAATTACTTTTTTCAGAGCCCGCGAACGTCTGATGGCAGTAAGATGAAGTGAGACCCGTTGGACAAGCAAATACCAAGTAGACAGAGATAGGTTGCTTTTCTGCGTCTTTTATCTTTGGATAAGATAAAGAGGTTAAGGTGTTAGTGAAAGGTTCCAAATAGAATAAGAAGAAGAGAGAAAAAAGAATGGAGATGATTGCGAGAGGAGGGGGGGGGAAAGTCAGGTTTGGCGTTTAAAAAAATTATTGGAAAACTGATCGCAGTTGAATCTTTTAATTTGAAGTTAAAGCTTTCGCCTCCGGACAAACTGAAATATTTTTATAATTTATCTGAAACCCTGCTTCTACACAAGAAGTAGTATTACTATTTGCAAACTTCATATCTCGAAATAAGCTTGATTGATGTTCAGACTTGATCTTTTTATTTTTTTAAACGCGGTAAAATAATCTACTTAATACGGAAAAGTATGGGTATTATCAGGGGTTTATTTCAAAACCGAACATTGCAACAGCTCACCTAATGTTAACTTTGTCTGACCCTACCAAAATTTTTTCGTTGTTCAAAATCATTCACAAAGCACACAAAGGAGGGATGCATTCTTAGATGTACAGAAATTTATATATTTATACAAAACTGCAGCTATACGAAATACTTTGAGTTACGAAGAATACTACATGTTCTCCATGTTACATAGTCAAGCTTCGATTAAAAAAATTCTCTACGATTCCCAAAAGAACAAACTATACTAGAATTGAATGATTCCACAGTGAGGGTGAAACCACCGAGGTTTAAGGGGTTAAGTGAAAATCAGCTGTTTAAAATGTTTAATAATAAATAATGTAAAAAATACTTAATATCCTTAATATATAATACTTAATATAAAATACCTAATTAAAGTACCATGAATAAACTTCTTAAGAAATAAGTAAAAATGACAATTTATTAAACAAAAATACCTTTTTATTTTCTGAAGGTTCTACATGTTTATAATATTTGTAATAATTTAAATACTCCTCTTACCAACAAAAGCAAATTTAAACATCGGATGCTCCTGCCTTAGAAATATTTACATTTTCTTTCTTATTGTTTGAAGCACATTTATATAGTTAATGAATACTTCAAGAAGTTTTACCGTAAAGTGCGTTCAATATATTAATAATGGAACATATATATATATAAGCTAAATTAACAAATATACATTTTGTAGAAAATATTTAAGTAAAATAGAATTAATGTATGGATATTATCTACAAAGTACAACAATTTAAAAGAAACACAATCTATGTATTAGAAAAAGGTATTACAACGTGTATTTATATTAATATTTACAAGAAATATTCAGTAGATAAAGCGTAAAACACATTCTAATATTATAATGCCAAACATAATTTATTAGATTTATATTCGTTTGAAAAATACGATGTAATATTTGAGAAAGGTTGTATTTGAATTTCTAAAATAAATATATAAGATTTTCTTGGTTTCTATTCAATAAAATAACCGCGTTGATAAATTTTACTGAATATGTCTTGAAAATTTGTATAATTCACGATGCGATTAACAGTTGATATAATATTGCTAAGTTTGAATAGAGTAAACATGAAATACTGTAGGAAAATACTGTATAAAATACTGTAATAATAACAAATGGAAAATATGTGAGATAAAATATTTTATGAAGAGTAGAATTCCATCTTTCGGAATTTTCAAGTTCAAAGCTTGCTAATTGTGTTTATAACAAACAGAAAAAAGGAATATTTCGCACCAAACCATATTTTGCGAAAATCTAGCCTTGAAGTGTTAGGAAAGCTAAAAAGGCTCCCACCTCCAGTTCCCCCTGAGTTGGAAAGGTTTTCTAGGTCGGGAAGAATCGGTGCGAATTTAGTGTCAGAAATTACTACTGAAAAGGAATTTCCAGATGATGGGAAAATCATTAATTTCATCTGTACTGAGTATATTGCATATATCATTGTATGTATACTGATATGCTATATTAATTGTAAGAACAAGTGAATAAATAAAATTCTGTAAATTGGGATTTGACAAAGCAAGATGAAATTGCTGTCAAATCCGCAGGTAATTATTATTTTAATCAAAAAATTAAACGATTACGGGAATTTTAAAAAGTAAGTTGCCTTTCTTCATCAGCCAGTGATCAAAAGAGAAAATTAAAGTATTTTTTTTAAATCCTAATTATTTTTCTAAATAATTTTGTCTACACATTTAGGGCTAAATTTTCTGAAGTTTCCTAATCCGTTTAAATCATTGTCTGAATAATTACTTTTCCGAAGATATGTTTGATTGGAAGTATTAAATAACTTTATCATCTACAAAAAACATTGTATTTTACTGTACAGGTTTGCCCAAAGAACAATATCTAAGAAAATATCAAACCTCAAAAGTTAATGATCAGTATCAAAAGTTAATAAATTCTTCTGGAAGAACGAATGAAAACAATTTATTAATCATTTTTACATTAAGTTCATTTAATCTACTCTTTTTATTCGTTTGAAGTTAAATCTCAAAGACAATTTGAGTAGCGAAATTTGTTCTAAATTTTGCGGTACGCATTTTTGTTTCGTGTAAAGTTAATTTCCTCAATTGCCACAACAGTTCAAAGTTAGCTTGTCACGATATCAGTATCAATAACATTTTATCATGCAGCAGTTATTCTTGGATTGCACAAGTCTTCAACTAAGTATAGCAAAAAAGTGTATTATAGTTCTGTAGGAAAACAGTCCTTACATCCTTTACACTGCTTTTTAAAGCTAGTAGATGTATCATGTGCAAGTGCTTTGCTCGATCTTCATGGTAAAGTGCCTGTGTATCTGTGTATGATAACCGTGCAGAATTGTACAGGCAAGAGCACATACGAGTCGTTTTGTAGCATTATTCACAGAATAATGACTTGGAGATTTACATTCAGTTTAAAAAAAAAAACAAAAAAAACTTGATCTTTACAGTTGGTAATATCCATCTCTTTTCATCACTGAATAACAGTCTTCTTCAGTTGATGTAATTGAGTTAATTCAAGTAACGACAGCGATTAAATTAAATGTGTAGCTTTCCTTTTATGTTTTTACGAAAATAAGAAGCCATATAGTTCCAATATGTTTATTCAAGCAATTGTGGCGCAATTTTCGTGCAACACAAGCTGTTGAACACGATGCTTTTGACTTGTCACATTTCACGCTGCCATTAAACTCAATTTTACATGCATAAGTACAAACTTTGCAAGTACTGGTACTTACAAGTACGAGCCTTGCATTCATTTCCGTTCAACAATAACAAACAGGCTTGTTTAATACATATAAAAGTCTGGAATTCAAATTAATTGAAAAAAACTTTAATAATATTTCTGGATTTATGGTAGCGAAAACTCGCAAACCATAGTTCTGGAATTGCTAAATGGATACGCAGACGTTCATTTTTCATGAAGCCAAAATGACGTCCCTAAGCTGTAAACTTTCACTTTGTACACGGAATCAGCATTCATGTCATACTACTATGAATCATTCACTTTAGAAATATCACAAAACTGAATAGCTTCTTTCCCAGACATCACGTGGTGCAAGGGTATTTTGTTGATCACAATGGACTGCACGCAACCGGTGAATCCTTGATAGTAATTCAGGGGTAATCCGGTGGGTAGCTTAGGTGCACCACCTGTTAAATAAAATTAATATCATATTAAAGAAACAGCTGAACGTTATTAACAAAAATTTTGCAATGCTTAACCCTTTAACGCGCAGTGTTCCCGCTCTGGGAACACAAAACTCTGACGTTTTGACTGTTGCCAGTCACGAAGAATAGATTTGATTTCTATAAAAATAGTTGCGGGTGACATAGCTCCACGAGAATCCTTTACTTTTTAGCACGTCATTTCCCGTAAAAAAATGGTCACGATTATTTTTAACAGCACTGACATCTGCTGAAAAATGGAAGAATGCGAGAACAGCCGGATAGATTGCCCAATGCTGAAAAAAGGGCAGCCGTTGCCATCGCTCGACTTAACTACCAGCAAGATGGCAGACGATCGAAATGTTCATCGCGTGCCACAGATCTAGAGACCTTTTTTTGACGACAGCTGACTGTGCGGCACAACCAGCTGTGCCGCACTGTGGCAAGCGATGAACGTTTCGATCGTCCGCCCTCTTGCTGGTAGTTAAGTCGAGCGATGACAACGGCTGCCCTTTTTTCAGCTTTGGGAAAGGGTTGCGCCTCAAAGGGTTAAAAGCAACGTTACATGTTACATACAATACGAGGAAAGTTTTTTTTAAGCAAGGGAGATTTCATATAAAAAAAGGAATGGCGAGAAATTTTTAAAAATCTTTCCATACATTTACTTATTTTTTCACACAACCGTCTGTTTGCTTAAACATTTTTAATATCTTGAAACAGATATTTTAAAATCCTCTTCAGAGAAATTTCCCGCCTGCCACAAAGAACAAACAATCAATGTTCCGGCCAATTGCTCAACCCTGACCAATCTGTCATTCATTCAGAACAAGAATAGAGGATGGTGAAGATAATTTTTGCTGCTTTTTGATTACGCAAAGGTCATATGTACTGTTCCCAGCAATTTTCTCGCTTTTAAGTACTTAACCCATTAAAGACCAGCGATCTACTCTTAAACGGAAGCAAAATTTGTAAGTCGGACTTAAGCATAAGTTTATTTTCCTATTTTAATATTTCGAATAATAAATAAAATTTCCTCAAAATAAACAGTGATAACAAAGTAAAATCATATTTTTAGAAAACAAAATGCATTCGTCATACCACACAAATGTCGTAAATTTATTTATCACTTCTGGCATCAACATAAATTGGAGAATGTGCTGAAAAGTCGGGCGCCAATTGGTTAAAACAAAATGTTCGCAGCAAGCACTACGAAGATGACCATGCTGTGAAAACTGCCGCAAGCATAGGGTCGTTGAGATACGCGCATTTCATTGAAGTAGGCTTGAAAAGTTTAGTTTTAAGATACGAAAATGAAAAAACAGTTAATTACATTTTAAAAAAATGTGTAGAACCAGAAAAAATACACTTTCACAAAAGGGCTTTTAAGAAAGGGCTAAAGACTCTTGAGAAAAGTCTTTATAACAGAAAGTCTTTTGTATTTTAGTTCATGAACTATATAACAATTATTTATATAAAGTACACGTAACAGCATATAACATGTGCAAAATATAAATATAAATCATTCAATGAATTAGATTTCAAGTTTATTACAGATTAATCCGATTTCACAAAAGCATCAGACATCATTGTAAAATTTGTTGTCATAGAAGTACAACCATGAAAATAGTCTGAGGAAAAAAAATACATTTATAAAAATCTGTAATTTTTCTAACATTAACTGAAAAAAATTCGAGTGTATCTTTTAAATAATATTTTGAAAGCTCGGAAAAGTATTTCAAAATAACAGAGTTAATTCATGTTTTTAAGTAGTGAACAAATTTTAAAGAAGAGACGTAAAATTCACGGAAAGTTCTTTATATTTCTCAATTAAAACTTTTTAGTAATGCAGTTTGAAATACTTGACAAATCTCGAATAAGATTAGACTTAATTTAAAACATCCATACATTTAATATTAGATCGTAATGATTTAATTTGACTCCATAATATTTTTGTTTTGCAAATTATTTTGATGTTGTAATTAGATTTCAAGAAAACAGAAATCATTTAATCAGGTTAAAAATGTTTCAGTAAGAATTTTCTTTATAAGGGAAATTTGGAGAAGACATTTCATTTTAAATAAATATAATAAATAACTGTATGATTTTTGCAACTAATTTTTAGGAAAAAATATACATAAAAAGTTACTTAGCTGATAAGAAACTAAATTAGTAGCTCAGGGATAAATGTTTCAGAAAGTAAACAGCAACATTATTAATTTCTAACAATTTGCTCTCAATTAAAATTACTTTATAAGCGCAGAATTCCTTCGCTAAATCAATGGTCAGGCTTCAAAAATAAGGAAGAGAAAAACAAATTGTGGAATGTATTTCAAAATAACTAATCAAATTTTTGAAGGGGGTCAGATAGACTTACATAAAAAACAATGTAGATTAATTAAATGTAAGTTATAGCAAATTGTTTTCATTTATCTGTAGATGGTATTACAAACCTGTTGAAAACAGCGAGAAATTAAAAGCTGGCACTTATTCTTACGGAAAAAATAAGAGACTAAAAACATTAAATGTCTTCTTAAGATATTCATATCTTCCAGATACGCCGCTGTTGAACACTAAAGACTATTTTTTTCTGTTAAAAAAGGAAATTTTAAAACTATTTTATCATTTAAGAAGGAAATATTTATCAGTATTATTTATGATTTATCGTGTTCTCTGCCTTTCATGTACTTTAATTTATAGCCAGGTAGGGTAATAAATTCTAAATGGTAAGGCCAAGAGATGAAGCTAAAACTAAGACATTTTATTTTTGTTCTTCTTAGAAAAAAAAATTGTAAAATGTGTCTAAATTTGTTTTTACCACTACCTATTTACATTTCAATGGAATGAGGGCATTTACTTACATAAAATTATTTGGAGTTTAAGCTAATATAGCAGGAATTTAAAAAAGTTATTATTTTCCAATTTATGTTCCTTATCAATTAATATCCACCCTGAACATGAAAGATTTCTATTTATTTCGGACAGAACTCTGGAAAAATACTTTTAATTATGAATGATTCATTTTATTTCCTGAATGCTTAAATTACTTCCTGCAGTGCATTCACTTACCTACGAAAAAACCTCCCAAAATACTGATGCTAAATTATAAAATAAATAAAAACCTTTGTGAAAAAAGCACACACAATATGTTACTTATAAGAAGTTACGATCGTTTCAACCAAAAAATTTTTTCGGTCTTCGTCAGACAAGCCCTTCGACGTCGAAATGATCGTAACTTCTTATAAGTAACTTTTATGTGTGCTTTTTTCCCACATAATTAGTTTATTAAGTTTTTATTTATTTCATTCACTTACCTATCCACAGCAAGCCATCCGTATTGAGGTCTGTGGAACGTGCTTCAGAAACATTAGAGACGATATAAGTTTTGTCCACTCTGATTTCTCCTAACCGTTTCTTCCTGCAAAATGGAAAAAAAAAGTGAGTTAAGATATTAAAGTTTTTTTTGAACAGACCGGGACTGGGTTACTGCAAAAAGAGTGACTTTCTTCAGTCTCCACTCCCGGTCTGTGTATGGACTTTTCGCTGCTGCTGACGAAGATCGAAATTTTTTCGATTGAAACACGTGTCCGGTTTGATAAGTCCTTTTTCCTATGTTTTATTTTAACAGTTTAAATTATTTTATGCTATTTCTACTTTCAAAAATGTATAATTTCTATATTAGACGTAATAGTGAGTAATTTATCTTGGAAAATGTCCACCTTACAATTTAAGCAGGCTCATTTTTTTTTTTTTTTCTGTGTCTGAAATAAATATATGTGATAATTCTAGTTATTATTATTTGGGGAAAAATAGTTTAAAAAATAATAACCTGATATTTTACTGGAAAATAACTTTTATTATTTCAGTTTTGTATGCGGTACACTGAGCCTTAGCTATATATTTTTTGGTATTTATTTTGAAATTTTAGTACTGAAATCATTTCTTGATAGGACGAACTCCAACACACCGTCATTTTTTCCGGGTCAAAACTCTTAGCTAACTATTTTTTGTTAATTTTTTAAAATACACAAAACCACAGTCGAAAGATGACTGCTTAAATTTCAATCCGTTTTGGCAATAACATGAACAGTAAGTACATCTACACGCAACAACCTGGATTATATCGTTGCTATCTATGTATAAATCCTCTTAAAAACCGACAGATGTCTATACTAGCATTTTATAGACGTAGAGGAATACGTAAATCTTATTTAGACATGGTTGGCTGCTTACTAAGATTTCTACGAGCAACAAGAAATGCTGATTGGCATTTACATCTAGCAGCTGTTGAAGAAATGATCCCATGGTTCTTTAGCTTTGACCATATTAACTATGCTAGGTATTTACCTGTTTATCTTCTTGATAATGTTGAATTTACCTGAAACCCATCCTCGTATATATAACGAATTCTGCAGTGGGAATTTTGTCGCTCAAAGACAAAATAATTACGGCTTTTGTGGAATTGCAATGGATCAAGTGATTGAACAAACTGCAAATCGCGACTCAAAAACGAAGGGTGGGTTGAAAGGATTCACTAGAAATCTAGCTGCTGTACACAGGTGGATGCTTTCACATCATTTAAGAGCTCAGATTTGTCTCTCATGTGAGAAACTTTATGGAAAACCAAAGAAGAATATGCCAAGAAAGATTCTGTTCCCCATACGGTACCAGGTAACTTTCAGGGTTAAGATTGAAAAACTTACAGTCCAGTATTACACTCAAATCAACAAGTGCACTCATATTTCTTAGGATTATCAATATGAAAATGGAATTCCACGCAGTTTTAACTTTTCCAAAGGGATTGGCTCACCTTATTACAGTCAACGAGTGCCACATTCCGTCGTTGACTCTTTGGTCGCTTCTAAGTGTCCATGGTATTTTTTGCTTTCCCATGCTGTACCGAAGTTCGGGAAACCCGTCCACTAAAGCTACAGCGAGGAAGTCGCTGTTCATGTTGGGTCCTTTGTTAGTCCAGAAGAGGAGACCATCTGGATGGAACGTTCTGAAACGTACTTGAAACCGGTTGGACTTGCGGCTACGTGACCTGTTAACGATGAATATTTTCATGAACTAATATTAATGCTTTGTTTTGATCTATTTTGCTACATACTACATAGAGCAATCTTTTTTATTTTGCTACATACTACATAGAACAATCCATTTATTTGCTACATACTACATAGAAAAATCTTTCTACTTTGATAGATACTATTTGCAATTGTACTATACAGGGTGTTCCAAAAAAGGTGGTAACACGCTTTAATTCTTTATCTATCAGACATAAATTCGTTCAATTGCTCGAGAAACTAAAATTAATGAGTATGTCATGGTTTTAATAGAGTAATTCAAAGTATAAATGTCGAACTTTGAACTGACTGTTCATTTCCTAGATTAGTATAAAGCAAGAAAGAAGCTTGTTATACAAAAAATATCTATAAAAATTGTAAATATAAAATAGTGAGTTGCAAAAGAAAAATGTAATCAATATTCAAAATACAATCATAGGCAACATTTCACTTACCCTTTGAAATTTTGATATCGGAAATTTAGATGCATTGTTCCATTAAAGGATATTGCTTGCTGAAAATCTTTTTTTCTGATGCCTAAATTGAAAAAAAAAAAATGTTGAGAAATATTTTTATGAAAAGTAAATGCTATAATATTACGAACAATTGTGCATGTAGTATTAATAACTTTTATTCAAAAACTAAAAATTGAATAAGCAGGAGTTTTCAAAAATGTTCAATCAAAACTGGGTAACCATTATTAAATTTCGTTATTAATAGTTTTATTATTTTTCAAATGTATACAAGTCAAGGGACCCGAGTACTTTTGAAATTCATAATTCATTGTTAACACGTCCCTTCAGTGGTGAGCACGTGATTTGAATACACAGCCTTCTGATAGCAAGAAGACAGAACATTTATTACTAACTGTTATACATTAGCATTGCAGTTAGAGTCTACAACTACACATTGCTATGTAATTTTGTGTCGTCCTGGAGTACCCCAGAACTTTTAGATGTCTGTATCCTAAAGCTTAAGATAAACAGTCACCAGATCGCCAGTGGCGAGTGTGGAACTACTCCTGGTGACTAAATCTGTTTGTGTATGGCCGAAATTGGCCGACTGGAAAATTCCCCTTATTTGTAAGCTAAAACGCAAGGCTAGGGACGAGTACCGAACATAAAGCAGAACATAGCCAAATCGACGACATGCGTCTTAGAACAAACATTTCTGCTGCAGAACAATTCTGAATAGAGGGAGAGAATGGGAAAGCAATACAAGTGGAATCTGGATATGTTGTTACAGGAGTGTCAAAAATTAGAATCGCTAACAATGCCAGAGTGGCGACTGAACTTTGTGAAGACACTGGATATTGGCTACTATGGATTTTATTTTTTTAAATTCTGAAACTTTACTGTATCCCTAGTGATAACTGTTTTTATTCTGTAATTCTCTGATGCATTTTATCAATTAATTCAAACATTGTACTGTAAAAATTAATGGAAGCTGCAGCTCTGCTGGAACCGGGCCTGCGTATGGGGCATAGGACACTTCAGGAACTATAACAGACTTTAAACCAAATAGTCAGGCCGTTCCTGAAGATGGTATCCTACAGTATCCCTAGTGCTAAGACACCCTGCTTATTATAGAGTAGCACTTTTTTTTCTTGTCTACAATAGAGCATATAGTCAGTAAGCAACTTACGTTTCTCGCATCTCCTACCAGCAAATTTTTGTGGACACCTGCATACGGCAGCGCTAAGCTCCGGAGTGCACATTCCGTTGTGCAAACAAGGGTTAGGCGTGCACGGCTGTCCTCTGTATTTCCTAACTCCGTACGTCCGCACCGCTTTTATCGTCAGGCTATGCCAGTGCTCTCCGTTGACGATCAGTCTCTGAACGGCACCGTCCAGACCTTTTTGAACTCCTGAGTCTTTATGAACGTATTTCAGGTCGGGTACTCCTCCAATGTAGAGAGGTTGTGACAGATTCAATTCAGTCAACGACGGCTGTGGAAAGAAGAGGAATACATCAGTTATCTCGATAACAAAGGTATAAGCACCAGCATTTAAAGGGTTGCAAGTTTGTTGACAGAAGTATAATGCTTGAGACCGAAATGTGTGGCGGTGAGGTACTAGTGATTTACCATTTTTTCTTTAAATCCGCAAACTGCATTTTAGCATAATTAACACCCCCCCCCCCCCTTCCGTGATTTTTCCGGGGGTAATAATTCTCAAAAGTTATGCGCCAGATATATAAAATAATTTCAATTCTTATACATGTCTTTTTTTATATCTTATTTTACGCAACAGATGACAGCGCAGACTAGTTTAACTTAATTTGGAGATCGTCTATTTTTAAACAGAGGGTGGCAGTGCTACAATACGTTTATTTGTGATATGCATTTTGCAATCTTAGCTCACTTTTTTTTACTTGTGTTCAAAGAGAACTTTACAAATATTTATTTTGTGAAGAAAGTTTAATAATCATCCCTTTTGGTGTTTAAAACTTATATTTTTAATGATTCCCTGCTTACTAGAAATGACACATTCAGTCACAATGACCCTAAATGTTGGCTTTTCCTAGAAATTTAACTGTTTTTCTTTCGCCCTCAAAAAAGTCCAATACCTTAAAATGAACACATATATTGAAATATAATGAATACATACTTAGTAGGTTACATTAGTACACGGAAATATTAATGGCAGTTGCGGACGGGCAGAAAAACAAATTGATGTAACTTTTATACTTTGTTGGAAAGTTTAAACACTGCTGAGAAAAGTTAGCTCTGTCTATCAACAAAAACACACAAATTGAATTCTAACGCAAATGACATATTATACAGGGAGCCTAATAATATTCTTCATGTGCATTCGTTTACCTTTGACTTGCCAATGACAGTTGTTTCATTGTCCACTTTCAATGTTCCCTGACGTCGAAGTCTGCTTACTTTTATGGTATGCCACTCGTTCAAAGTAACAGGATGTCGAGATCTAAAAATTTAGCAAAATTATGTATAGAATTATGACAACAGTTCATACTAATTCAGTCTGCAGAGGAGGAAAAGAAAATGAAAAATAATTTTATAATGTAATTTTAGCATAAAAACTTGCAACACCGAACTAGATTCCTGGTAGCACAACTAGTTCAAATAATGTTCAAAAGACGTCTTTTGAACGTTACTAGGAGTATAGGCATGGGCGCCGGCAGAATCTTTTCCGGGGGGGGCAAGGACTACTCAAAGGGGGCAAAGACTACTTCAACGTATGGTTACCATGTTGGAAAGAGCAAAAAAAGCAAAGGGAAAACACCGCATACAAAAATACAGGGGGCATTGCCCCCCCCCCTTGCCCTATGCTGCCGGCGCCCATGCGTATAGGGTGTCTTTTCAGACAAGAAGGATAAATTGAATACCATTTTCATGGGATGAACTGAATAAACATTTCAAGGTGCACGTGTATCAAATGTAACACATAACTTTGACATTAAAAATGACGTATAAAGCCGTTTTTCGAACGCAATCCTTAGCGAAACATCGTCATCATTCGTTACTCTTGATAATAGTAAGAGGGAAAAAATAAAGTCACAAATATATATTTGGGGTGGGGGATAAAGCATTAGCGGCCGGGGTCTTTTTGCCAAGGTCCTCTAATTTTACCGTTCGAACCATTTATTTAAGAAACCCTATTATTCCACCATTTTGACGAAAATGAGTTAGCGTCAAAATAATATAATTTGGGATACAGACGCATGTTTGAGTGAAATCCTTCAAGCCAGGCGTCTTAAATAGCCACACAGAATATTCTGAAATTATTGTTTTGCTGAGAAATCCTGTGATTCTAAAAAAAACATTCTTTCACATTTCCACAAACCACTGACGACTGATTTAAGGGCTTTCTCATATAATCAGTTGATTTTCACTGTTGGAGACAAAAGTACATAAGCATAATTGCATTTTTCTACTTTAATTTCACTAATAGTCTAATTGATTTTCGCCAAATTGATTGGAAACAGCGAGGTGATGCAAATTTGATCATATTTTTAAGAGACTAGGGGCCAAGGCCCCCAGACTCGCTACGCTCGCTTTTCATATGAGGCATTCGGCCCCTAATCGGGCTTATTCGTAAAAAAGACATAATTTCAACAGAGAAAACCCGAAGATTGGATCAGATAGAATGTTACTGAGCTAAGCTACACATTGCTTAGTTCTTGCATCTTCATTGGTACATAAAAATTTAAACTTCACACTACAGTAGACCCCCTACCCCTCATAACACGGAAGATATTTTGTTATGGGAATCCGTGTTGTACGGGTCCTGAGCTATACTCCACCTGGAGTGCGGATTCCGCTTATAATCGCTGGAAAAATTATTTGTACTCCTCAGAAACACAATGATATTTAATGTTGCCATTCAAAGGTTATACTAATTAGGAGCTAAAGCGTAATAAAATAAGAACATATGTTTCAGCTGTATTTTTAATAATGTAAAACCTATTGGACACCTTGCGAATTTGCCACCCATGGCGATTTTTCATTATTTGGCGACTTGCGTACATGTAAAGTTAATAAAAGCTACGGAACAGATAGAATAGCCTGCCACCCATGGCGACTTTTCATTATTTGGCGATTTACACATACTCACAACCCATATTTACTGTTCATTTAAGGTTACCGGAAAACTGTTATCCATACTTTCATTTACATAATCGTTTGCAAATTGGCGTACTTAACACTACGAATTATACCATCTCGTCGCGCTAGCAAATATCCAAAGTGTACTATAACTGCTATAATGGCATAGTTAACGCCAAATATTTCTACTGGTAGCAAATAATCCAGCTGGACGAGAACCGGCTTTAAAATAATCTGCATTTTAATTATTTTTCATTTTCAAGATATTAGTTATTCTGTTTTGGAAAAACGAATAATCGCTAATTATAAACTCCTGTTGTCTAAGCGAACTTACTATTTGAAAATTGTCAACTTTGTGTAACATATTTTGAGTTACTTATTTCATATAGTTTTTATTTTGGCGTAAAATGGGCGTAATTCTAACTCATGTTTGTAAATTTCACGCGATTCTAGATACTTGGAAACGCTTTGTTGCAAAGGAATGAATGATTTTATGCCAAATCTGGCAACCATTCTGTTTATTTTTTCAGTTTTTTTATTAATATCTTCTAAAATAATTCGATTTCCGAAATTTAACTTAGCTCACCAGGTTCCTCGGAATTTTTCGAATCTGTGGCCACCTTAGTTGAAACTTAAATCCCCACGGTTTAGGAGGAAATAGGCCAACAAGCTTTGACAGCGCCAGCGGCCTTTACTTTTTTTTAGAATAGAGAGATACCCAAATTAAATTTCATGCTGTTCTGGAAACTCGCGGAATCTTTTTGCAATCGAAAGATTTCGTTTTGTGTACACAGCTATTCTCATGTCCATGCAAACGATTTATTTGTGAAAAAAAAAAATGATAATAAACTGTGTAATCTGGAAAATCTCTTTTAAACGAATTTGAATCCCAATTGTATGACGTCATATTCACTTGAAAAGGGTGATTTTGTCACGCAAATGATTTACTTTTTTGACTTTCGGAAATAAAATGGTGCTGAAAATAGCGAAAAATCGCTTAAAAAGGAGGGAACGGGTAGATTTTCAGATTTTTAAAGAAGCGCAGATTTTTTCTATATTTTTATACATGATCATGAAAATTTTCAAGCGGATCGTGCAAACGGTGAAGAAGTTATTAGGCTTTTTGTGTTAACTTTGTAAATTTCGCGCGATTCTAGATACTTGGAAATGCTTCGTTGCAAAGGAATGAATGATTTTATGCCAAATCTGGCAACTTTTCGGTTTATTTTTTCAGTTTTTTATTAATATCTTCTAAAATAATTCGATTTTCGAAATTTAAATCAGCTTAGCAGGTTCCTCGGAATTTTTCGAATCTGTGGGTACCTTAGTCGAAACTCAAATCCCTACGGTTTAGGAGGAGATAGGTCCAGAAGCTTTGACAGCGCCAGCGGCGGCGACAGCGGCCTTTACTTTTTTTTAGAATAGAGAGAAAAAATCTATTCTTCATACCATTGATATAGAAAATTTATTTAAGACTGCAAGAATCAGCATGCACTGGAGAATGTAATGGAAATGGCCTGATGCTGATGGTTTAGTCAACAACAATCAATTTATTTTAGTTATTTTGTAAGCACAAATCGGATAAAAATAGCAATACTTACACAATATGTGCAGATCCGCTTCCCAAGTTGTACACAAAATGGACATGTCTGTTGACCAAATTCACAGCTACAAAATCTCCCTTTTTGTTCAAAAGTTGTCCATTATACAGAACTACACCATTTTCTGAACGAGGCAGAAACCAAATCTCCATAGAGAAAGCATGTTTTACGTTTTGAAGAGTTGGTAGTTCTAAATATGAGTTTCTACTGAAATCTGGAATGTAGACTTCTTTTTTGGCTGGAAGAAGAAAAAAATTGCAATTATGATATAAACGATATTTTCAAGAAAATTATACAGGGCGCACATAAATTATCTAACAAAAATTAAAATGTATGACTGACTAAAACACAAAAATCGTGCCAAACACATCTATTGTAAAACATTTTCCAAGAAGTCTGTGCGTCAAATTTGTCAACATTTTGGGGGATAATCTCAATAAACTGTATATACATATTAATATAATTTTCCCCCCATAAAATAACTTCAAATGGTACTTCTATTCTTTAAATGGAGATGAGCTGCGACAAACGTTTATAGAATTATATTGTTCTTGAAATGGATGAGAGTTTCAAACGGAATGTTGTTGCTTCGCTTAGTAATAACAAATGGGATACTATAGGATACTACCTTCAGGAACGGCCTACCTATTTGGTTTAAAGCCTGTTTTAGTTCCTGAAGTGTCCTACTGTCCTGCTGAACCCTAGCTCTAGGCTTAGGTCCAGCAAGCAGCGGTTTCCCTCATTTTTATTTTATTTTTTTACAGCACAATTTTTGGATTACAATTGGTAAAATACATCAGTGTTATACAATATAAAGGCAGTTAGTTTACAATCGTTTACAATTGCTCGCAATATTGTTCTTAGTAACATTTCACCATAGATACATATATTTAACACGTTCTTTTTTTCCCTTTTTTTACAATTTTGAAAGTTAAAAAAAGTAAATAAATATCTAAAAGTAAACAATAGACTTGAGAATGATAAACTTAAAAAGTAATTTTGAAAAATTTAAACATAAATAAATACAACTAATATTCAAAAATGTGCTTTAGAAAAATAGTTATTTTTTTTTTAATTTTGAAAGCATACATATACATATAATAATATCCTGAAAAATAAATTTAGGCTTCGATATGAGAAGTGTATTTTTTTTTAATCTAACGAAATAAGAGCAGCAACAGAAATTCTATGTCAGGGAATAATGCAAATAAATTCTATAATTAAAAAAAAAATGTTCTATTTAGAGCTTTTACGTGGTTTTTATCAACTGAAATTCTTGTATTTATTTAATCTGAATCGCTTTCTGGTGTATGAGGTCTTATATCAATCGGATGAATATACTTGGGTTGATTATTTTGTAGTTCTTCAATCCCTTTTATTATTTTGTTGCATAACTTTTTATTTTTTAATACATATGCAGCCCACTGCTCATTACTTTGTGAAGGTGATTTTAAAACTCTGTATTGCTTTAATA
Organism: Cheiracanthium punctorium; assembly: GCA_038373885.1. Classification (NCBI taxonomy): domain Eukaryota; kingdom Metazoa; phylum Arthropoda; class Arachnida; order Araneae; family Cheiracanthiidae; genus Cheiracanthium; species Cheiracanthium punctorium. The sequence goes on from JAWZYV010003174.1 coordinate 46,420, forward strand.
ATGTACAATTAGTGAAATAATGTAATGAATTTCCTTGCATATTGCATTTACAATGATAGGAGGAGGCTCTGTTTATTCTAGAAGAAATATTCTGGGAATGGACCATGATTGGTAAAAAAAAGGTAAAGGTTCCTGTGTTCTAAAAGAAAATTCTCTGATGGTTTTTTGAAGTATTGGTAAGTATACCTGCCCGTAACTTCTGTGTCCCATGATATTTTCCATTTTTCTAATTTGTCCTTTTTTAATATGTATTTTAGATAAGATAGTGGGCTTGGAAGTAATAACAAATGGGAACAGACAGTTAAAAAATTGCTTTGTTTATTCCATCGGTTTGTAGATAAATCGATACTTCTGAATCGATGGGGTTGGAGCTTTGCATAAATATAAGAAAGCAACTAACAGAAGTTCTAACTTTTTGAAAAATCTTATACTTCATAGATTTTTCGATTAATTTTTCATTTAAATGGATTTGCATTGAGTGAAACTATTAATAATTTTTCACTATCGCCGTAAGTCACAATCCAAGAAGTTCAATTCACCATTGGTTCAGCGATGAGCTTTACTCACCAAAATGCGATTTTGTATATGATGCAGAATAATAGGACATTTGTAAAAGACCCAGATTTACTTTTTTTTTAGGCAAAAACCAAAAATAATTTGTAAGGATGCAAATCATTTACCAGCCTATAACTCAGAAAACGCCATTCGTTCGCTCGATGTAACTATACGTATTAAATTAATTAAGTAAAAAAATTGCGTAGTGTGCATGTGCACACATATCGTCAAAATATTTTACAGGGGTGGCAAAGATTACTTCTATATATGGTTATCATGTTGGAAACTACAAAAATACGGGAGAAAAATGTCTTTCAAATTCCAAGGAGGGCAAGTGCCCAACCTTGCTCTATGCTGCCAACGCGTATGCACAGTGTGCGGTACGGGCTTAGTTTATTTGAAAGAATTGCGTCAAATGCTATGATACTATACAATTAACTGTAACTAAGTATATTAACAATTAACTATGCTATAATACTATACAATCACTATATCATACTATTGTTTCTTAAGGGAAATTTTAGAAAGGCCAATAAATTGCTCCTTGCTTTTTTTGTAAAGGCAATGGAATATTGATGTTCAAAACTGCATGTTTAGCTGTACATTGCACATGATGCATCAAATTGACTCAGTACAAGATGCTTTTTTATATCTCTAAAAATATATTCTGCGAAAGAGTAACTAAACAAAATGTAACCTCTTACATTTTTCAAATATCAAACGATTAAGAAACGTCGATATATCAAAAAAATCTTCAATCCCGTACGAGTTCTAAATAAACGCAGAAATCAACCGTTTCGAAATTAAATAGACAAACAATGATAAATTATTCAAAATTTGATAGCAGCTCTCGCATAAATTTAATTAAATCGAATCTCTATTTTTCACACTGAGTTTTTCCTCATCGAGTGAGAATTCGTAACGTGAGCAAATGAACGGTTGGGTCGTTACATTTTGAATGGATTATAATAGAGCTTTTTGTTTCTCTGTGACGTAGAAAAAGGTTTAATTTGCATATTTAATTAATTGAATATGAATTTTAAATTGTATTACGTTTAAAAATTTATTCGAAAAGACAATTTAATTTTCTGTTGCAGTAGAAAATAAAAAATGTACTTTTAAAAATTAATCTCCTGTTAATGAATTTATTAAATTAGTAATATTCTTCTTGCTGTCTGGAATCTGAAAAAACTGCAAAATGATTAATATTTTTTGCATGAATAATAAAACTATAGGGTAAATTTTGTAAAAGCTAATTACAAAGCTCATTCGAAATTTCGCTGCAGTAACCTTTCATCATATCAATTTACTGTCTGTGAATGGTTTCACTACCAGTTGTTATATGGAACACATACTGTAAGTGTATGTGTATTTTAAGATAAAACACTGGGGTGTCTGTGTATGGAAGGTGTCTTGGGCGCAGGACCTTTTTTAGAAATTCTAAAGTTTATTCATTTTACATATGGAGAAAACCGCCCAAAACTCCACACCGTTAGATTGACAGTCTCGCGGTAGGCCAGAAGCCTGGACTTTCCCACTTCAGCCATCTACCATGTTCAGTGATTTATCTACTCGTCCATTGTGGGGCCAGAGCACATATTTACCTTGTTAACCCTTTAACGCGCAGCGTTCCCGCTCTGGGAACAACAAACTCTGACGTTTTGACTGTTGCTAGTCACGAAGAATAGATTTGATTGCTATAAAAATAGTTGCGGGTGACATAGCTCCACGATAATCCTTTACTTTTTAACACGTCATTTCCCGTAAAAAAATGGTCACAATTATTTTTAACAGCACCGACATCTGCTGAAAAATGGAAGAATGAACAGCTGGATAGATTGCTCAATGCTGAAAAAACGGCAGCCATTGCCATCGCGCGACTTAACTACCAGCAAGACGGCGGACGATCGAAACGTTCATCGCGTGCCACAGATCTAGACCCTTTTTGACGCATTTGGCTGTGATTAGGAAAGGGTTGCGCCTGAAAGGGTTAACCAAGTTTCATAAATAATGTTCCTTCCTCAGATAATTTCATAAATGCAACGAAAGAAACAATTCTGAAATAACAATTTTTATCAAATGCAATCGGTGAAAGAGGGATTGGTTTTTGAAGAACCGTGGTCGGAAAGTTTACTATCACTTTCTTCTAAAGTGATTATTAACAGGTACACGAAGACGACGTTTCCGACCTCCCATTGCTATGTGATTCTGGCTGTGCGCGCACAGCCAGCTGTCGTCGAAAAAGGGTCTCTAGATCTGTGGCACGCGATGAACGTTTCGATCGTCCGCCATCTTACTGCTAGTTAAGTCGCGCGATGGCAACGGCTGCCCTTTTTTCATCATCGGGTAAGGGTTGCGCCTCAAGGGGTGAAGTCTTTCACTTTTTGCATCTGGGGGTATTACATATTAAAATACAAAAGAAATCATTTTGATTAATCATCCAAAATGTTTTCGTACATTTGCTGTTCTGGAGTCATGTAAAATTGAAGAATGTAATATAAGGTATTCAATGTTTAAAAAAGAAGAAAAAAAAAAGGGGGAAAAAGAAAAAACTATTGTATTTCGTAATATTTAGACTTTTAAATGGTAACAGTTCTTATTACTAAAATATTTCATTTGCTTTGAGAGTCAATTATTTTTTAATTTATTAGATTTGCATGCAGCTATTTGTAATGTTCCCACCAAATAAAACTTTTAACAGCAATTCTTCAGAAATGTCACTAAGCAAATTTTTAACTCTGCAGAACATTACTTCTAAATATTTCTACTCATCCAAGTAATTAAATTATATATTAAAGCTGATAAACTTTTAATAACTTTTTGCATACTAATTTGTTATGGAAATTCTGCGATACTTTATTAAATGCTCATTATTTGTCTCGCACATTCAAGGGCGCACATCAATATAATGCATAAATGTTTATTAATTTGTATTCTTAGTTAATTACGTACAGCGCTTTGTTTACGAATTTCATGAAGAAAGCATGCTTAAAATATTTGCCACTGACTTGAGAGATTGCATCTCAGGAGGATACCAAAATCTGTTTAGATTAGAACTTTTCAGAAATTAAATTATGATAAATATTTATAAAGTTAGCAAAACGCTTCCATCAAAATTTTGAGAATGAAATTAATTCTTTATTGAGATATCACTGCAGGCGGAAAGCAAATAACCGAATCTAAGATCTTTTGTTTGCATTAAATGAGATTAGGAAAAGCAGAATATATATTTCTCTGTTCACAGAATGGGGGAAAACCATATTAATAATTTATGCTAGTTTTAAATATCAGTCTTAACGAATTCGCACTGTTTACGTAGATAGCATAGGGGGATACTCTTCTAGCGTATTTACTGGGCATCTTTAAAGGAATGTTTTGCAATTAAGATGAGTATTTTGTGACGCATCGGGGAAAACAATATCATAATTTAAAGTTATCAACAATTTTAAAGGTTATAAAGGCCCTTTTCATAATTTCAGTGACTCAACAATTTTTAGGTCTTAAATAAAATTTCAGTTTTAATTGTAAATTAAAATGGCTCTTTATTAATATGTATATGCTGACTTCTAAAATCGATGATTTGATTTCAGTTCTTTTTAACGAAGTCGTTTCGGAGTAATACAGTTGGCACTCTGTTTAACGATTTTCAAGGAGCCGTGAAAAATCTTCCTTAAATAGAGATAGTCCTTAAGCAGAATTTGCAAAAAAAGTGCCATTTCCCTTCACACTTTACAATAAAATCAGGTGAAAAAGAATCAGTGTTGATTGCTTCATTTTTCGCGTTGTTTTCGTCATTCTCTCTTCCAGATTGTCCAAAAGTTAAGTATCTTTTACCGTATTCGATGAAATAATATAGCGTCGGAGACAGAGCCGTAGCCAAGGGGGGGTTAGGGGGGTCATAACCCCCCCCCCATGAGAAATTTTTTCCCATACAAAATGTATATTCTTCACTAAATTATCACATACACGTATACATATATATGAGTTGTAGTAGTCGTAACCCCCCCCCCCCCATGAAAAAATTTCTGGCTACGCCCCTGGTCGGAGAGCATCTAGAACCGAAGTGGTATCTGTGTAAGACGGTGACAGTATCTCGTCTTCCGTGTCTTCAATTTAATCTTCTTCGTCTGACACTTTGTTTCTTTTAGTACATCTTCACAAATTTGTTCCACATTTCTGTAATCTGTTGTTAAAACATATTCATCACAATTGCAGAAATCTTGCATTGAAGCATCATCGTCAACAAGACCTCTGCAGTTTTGGCGCGTAATTTCATCTTCGTTGATTTCTACATCCGTGCGCTGCAGTTCCACTCCAAAATCCGTACCAAGTTCTTCATTGTGACAAGAAAGGGGTTTCCTATTATGAATGTCGAAACTTCTTATCAGTATGCTGTTATCATGTGCATTACTTCTAAGATCGCTGCAGTTACGAAGTTGAAAAAAAAAAAGTTTAACATGAAAAAAAAAAAAAAAAAATCGTCGTTAAACAGAAACAACATCGTCAAGTATATAACAGGAAGTCAGTTATAAAAGTAACCTCGAATCTTGTGTAATTTTTGTTTTGCCTTCTTGGTTTCGCATTTTAATTTCTAAGTACAGAACATAAGTGCTGATCTGCAATGTTCACGAAAAAAAAATTCATTTCACCTTTAAAATTTCATAATCTTTCCTCTTTTAGTACATTAAAGAAAGATTATATTCTATACCGATACAAGATAACAACAGCTCTCTCTCTCTCTTATATATATATATATATATAATTAATAAGTAAAACACAAAGAATATTACTGCAAAACTGACATACCCCGTAGGAAAAAAAGTACATATATCAGCAGAATTAGAGGGCCAAACAGTATGATGATCGAAAAACAATGAACCATAAATTGTACAAAAATTAATGGAATGGAAATATAAACACAGAGAGAGAGCGTCAGGTTTGGCCTACAGTTAGGCTTCTCCCCATTGAGATTTCTTTTAGGTTCAACTAAAGCTACACAAATTTCAGATTTCTGAAAACTTCCTCCAAAGAAAGTGAACTTTTTTTTATGAAATTACAAATTTTGAGCTTGAAAGTAAGTATTTTTCGTGCATTCAACAACTTTCACATAAAAAAAAATAAATCATCGATTCAAGTGGAACGAAACTGTGCCATGAGCGATGTGAACGCGTTCGTGGGGGGCTCATGTTTAAAAAAAAAATTCAAAAGGACAATTCAATCAAATAAAGTGTTTGGTGGCTATGAGGCTCGATGCGTAATGGCTCTTGTCGTGAAATTTGGCTATTTCAGGAGCCACTGCTGGTCCACCATGATTATGAGCATTTATTTTTGCGACTGAGGTGGTGATAAGTTAAACTCTTCGAATGCACCTCAAAAATGTGCAGTACTAACCCGAACGATTTACATCACTAAAACACCTGAATGAGGTTAACTTAGAGAAAAAAAAATCTCTAAAAATATTCCTTTGTTATGAAGATGAGAGTAATTAAATAAATCTGAGAATTTTAATCAAAAATCAATGTAGAAATAAAGTAGAAAGCATAAATAGTACATTTAATAGTAACCAATTATCTTACAACACTTTTGAGTCGAAAATAAAAAGTAGCAAATGTACACAAGAATGAATTTCCGAATTAAATTGTCAAATGTAAGAACCTTTAAAAAACATTAACACATTCTCCTTGATTTGGACGTACGTGATAATTTAAACAACGACGTTATTTGCTTTGAGCTGGCTAAGCAAATTTGGAATCTGAAATGTTTTATTAATCCTACGTCTAGACGTCCAATTCCACCTTAAAAGGGAATAGGGCAGTGAAAATTAAATGTACTTCCCGAATATTGTTAAATATTTATAGATGGTAAAAGTAAATGCACACAAAAATTTGGTGTATGTTCACGAAGTATTATTGCGATATACTATTGTTTTTGATTAAAAAATATTTAGTACTTTACTCATTGTTTTTTAGTGTTTGACATGCATTTTCATGTTCTTGTTGAACATCGAAAAAAATTAATATTTATAAATAACGATAATAAAATGTAATATCATAAATTGTATCTTGAATGTTTAGCTACAATTGCCTGTAGTTGTTAAAATAAATTTCTTAGCTAATTTGTACGAATTTAACTTAAGTATGAGCGTTTACATATTCACAGCGTCATGATAAAAATAAAAAAGTGAATATTTCGACACTATAAAAAAGTTATCATTATAAACGGGTTGAGCTATTAGCCCATTCCAAACTAAAGTCCTAGGTACGACACTGTTCAGAACATTATTTGATGGCTTTTTACTGTGAATGTACCTCATATGAATGTAAGAAGTTTTCCATAAATAAAGCTGCATAAAACGTTCATAGGTCTTGGGTTCGATTCCCAATCACACCTGGTTGTTCCGGGTTTATCCAATGAACTGTAAATTTCCTTTGTCTGTTCAATTAGCTTTCGTTGCGTTGTTCACTTTATTCGACGAGGATTTATAAAGCAGCAATTCTTGAAACCGAGCAAAAATGTCCGACAATAAATGTTCCTAATTCTTCCTAATTTTTCAATAACAACAGCAAATGTACATATGTTTCCAGTTGCTTTGTATGTTATACTTAAGAGCTCCGTTTACATGGGAAAATGGAAAATCCCGGGTAAAAGCAGAGTATAGGGAAAAATGCACAATGCATCATGAGAAAGGGAGGTCTACATTTACCCTCCGCTGGACTAGGAATCTTTCTATTCCGCATTTTTCCCCCCCTCGTAGGGGAAGCGGGGCAAAAAAGAAGTAAAGTTCTCGCATTTTTGAGCATGTAAATGGGACCAAAATGTAAATTTTAAGTGCGATCTTAAGTTAAACAAGATGAATTAGTACAATAATGCATTCAAAAAAAAGTTTGTTTAAAGACAAATAAATCGAAATATTGGTATGTAAAACACACATAACAGTAGTCCGAACTCTGTATATTTTATATATATATATATTTTTAAATACATAGTATAAATGGGTTTTAGACTTACCCTTATCGCATATTTTACCAGACATTCCATCACTGCATTTACAAGTGAAGTTCCCTCCGGTGATAGGAATACAGGTTGAACCATCCGAACAAGGATTGCTGTCGCAAGGGCTAGCTGTCCTTTCACAAGTTTCACCTAAGGAAAAAGAAATGTAATTTGCACAAGTGCACATAGCAAGTTTCAAACGATTACAGTAAGTTAATTAAGACAACTGTATTATAGTATGTACAGCAGCTACGTAGTATAGCAGCTGTACGTACTATAACAGCTACATAAAGACAGTATGCTAAGATAAATAATGGAACCTTTAAGTCGAATAATAGAAGACATAGCACCAACTATTGAATTCCAGCAGCATTGGAACGATGCATTTTTATTGTTTTGAAATGCACCTTAGTTTGTGTCAATCGTATGAAAGTTGTTAAATTTGCACGCTTTTTAAAAGCTGGATGTTTAGAACACAGTCAGTTCAGACTGGATGAAGGTATTGCATCCACCCAAGTAACCGTTTTCAGCATTTCAAAATCTGATCTGAATAAATATATAAGGTGGCCCATAATGAAAGGGACAAACTATAAGGGGAGGTCGTGCACATAATAAAAAATCAGAATCACATGGCAGTGTGGTATCAGAAACGCCGTTTTCACTTGCTTGTTAATAATCACTTTGGAAAAAACAGTTGTAGCGTTCGCCTTATTTCTTAACTATGGGCTTGTGTCAAGAAATTATTCAATGAAATGAAATAATATTTTTAAATTTTCAGTTTTAGTCACGGGTACTTACTCCATAAGAAAGTAAACAGTCCTTCCGATCAGTGGTACAGTTCCTAGTAGTGACCAATGCCTATAAAAAAACTAGTGCCCAACATTATAAAAAATAGTCACGTGCTCTTCGTGAAATATACATTATCTTTTTGTTAACAACGGTCGAAAAGTTGACCGTTATTTCAACACATCTTACAAATGATTATTAACAGTTGCATAAAGATGTCGTTTCCGACCCCCACAGTCATTTGTGATTCGGGCTCATTATGCGTTCCACATCCCCTTTAAGCTTATACATATTATTATGGCTGACCTTTTTTATGCATGCTTTAATTAACGTCTCACATGGTTATCTAATGCATGCTTAGTATTTAATCTCCATTTTCAGAAAACTATACGTAGTGGTTTTCAGTATTCCACTGAAATTAAAAAGGTTGCTTTAAAATTCCCTTTTCTTTTTCTGACTCGATAAAGACAGATTTTGAAAGAGGCTTACATTTGGTTAAATCGACCTCTGAATTTTTAGCTTCCACGTTAATGACTGAAGCTATAGTTTTCATTGCAATACACTAGATCATATTTTTATGACACATATGGTATATATTTTTATAGAAATATTTCATACGCACCCAAGAATCCTTCTTTACACCGACATTCGTACTTTTTCGAGCCGGATGAGATGCACGTGCCTCCGTTTTTGCAAGGCATATTATTACAAGCATTGAAAGTGCATTCACCTAAAATACAAAATAAAATTTTTGCAAGAGAACAAGTTTGTAAACAATTAAACACGATTAAATTAAAAGCAACATATAGTTACATATTTGCACTGATATACTTATTTTTATTAGCACTTTTGATATTGCACTTTTAAGTTAATAAAATATTATATTATGATAATCATTGGAGTAAATTGGCATGTAACATTGGGGAGGGGGCAAAATGTTTCCTATTGTAGAAAATACTATTTTAAAATAGGTAATATCTGAATTTTCTTGAATTTTAGGGGAGGGGATTGCCCCCTTGTCCTTAGTATGTTACGCCTATGATGGTAATATTAAAATCCTGAGTTAAAGCATCTTGGATTTTTAAGAGGTATTTCTCAATCAGAGATTAGTCAGAGAGATCAATCAAGTATTATTTAAACTAGATCATTACAGTAGCATTTTAAGAGATATTTTTCATTGCATCAGTAAACGTCATGAATAAATTCTTCCTCTGTCAGAATACATAAAGAAAAAACGTCGATAAAAATGGGTTATATTAGGATTTTAATAATTTTGCTGCGGAAAACATAATTATTATACCTAATGATATGCAATAAATACGGGAGAAATCGAAAAATACAGGAAATGTCTGTCTACATACAGAAGGAAACATTGTCTAACAAATTTTTCTCAATTCAGTGTACATAACTTATAGAAATCCCTTGTTATTTGAAATGTTTACAGACATGTTTCAATAAAAAAAGAACTGCATATAACTTCTGAATATTTTATTAACAGTTTCGATAGAAATTTTATAAATTTATTTTCATGATTAAATGTTATACGACTCAATCTTGTTAGCTTATGAAAAACACGAGTAAATGCGTCTTACTGTATCTTATGAAAGAACAAGGCATTCTTTGAAAGATGTTTAATATTTTTTCATATTGTGCATCATAAAATAAAATTAATTCACTGAAATTTGAAGAAAATGAATAATGAACCAAATGTAAATTACTTATTCCAGAACTCTTCAAGATTTCTCTGGAGGAAGGCATCTTTAAGTTAACTTCTTTTCTGTCTATCTTTAGCCACCGAATGCATCCTCTCAAGCCACTCTCAACTCCGATGTTTAGAAATACACTGGCAGGAATGACAAAAGACATTAGTAATGCATAAATAATTTACATCCTAAATAAAGCAATCTTCTAAATGTAAGTTCATGAAATATTTCTCTTATTTTATTTTACAGTACTTAGTGTGCAGTGTAAAAATATTACATCGATTTGTAGTCCCAATCTATTTCTGTTTTCTAAACCACGGTACAAAATTAAAAAGTCAATCTACAAAACACATAAGAGTAAAATGAATGTATGTTTCGAGATCTTCAAGAACTATCCCTTCGTCAGCAGAAAAATATTTGCCAATTCACATAAAGGATACTTGATATTTTACACTACTTAGTGTGTAGTATAAAAATATTACATCGATTTGTAGTCCCAAGCTATTTCTGTTTTCTAAACAACGGTACAAAGTTAAAAAAGTCAATCTATAAAACACATGAGTAAAATAAATGTATGTTTTGACATCTTCAAGAACTATCTCTTCGTCAGCAGGAAAATATTTACCAGTTCATATGAACATAAGATATACTCGATATTTTACACTTGATATTTATTTTTATTAACTTCATGCGATTTTATAAATATTTTGTTGTTGAATGAGACGATTCTTGTGCATCTTGAGATCCACGTACAGTTTTTAGTTTATTCATAAATATTTTATAAAAAGTTATTCAATTTTTAATATAATATTATTTAACGCATCTAAGCAGAATTTTCATTTTTAAAAAAAAATTAAATTTCACTACGCTTATGCGATAATCTTCAGTATTTATTGTTCATAACGAGGTTAACATCTACTTACATTTTTGATGCTCGTGGAACGTATCCCATGTACAAGTTCTCCGCCAAATCTAAAGAGTTGAGTGTTCCAAGACTCTTGCCCATGACTGTGTCCTGGCCATCAACGGACAGCATGCCATCTTTCTGGTATCGTTTCGCTACCACTTTGTGATACTTCCCCAGTTCAACTTGATGAGAAGACTTGATAACAACGGCGCCACTACCTAAATTGTACCTAGGGTGGAAGATTCACAGCCTTAGTCTAATGGAAATATGCATGTATGTTTGGAACATACATACATTTCTGAGGTGAAACAATGGGACGCATAATTTTACTTAATCCGGTGATAATTTTATTTTCGAAAAACATAATTTAATTCAAATTTTTTATATTATCATTATTTACAGCAAATGTTGAAAACGTTCGCCACCCTTTTGAATGCAAACGTGAACACGTCGAAGTTTTTTGACACACTTCGCAACATTGTTTGACGAAATTTTTTCAGTTATGATTCGTTTTAATTCATCGATGTTTGCAGGACTTCTCTGGAAAAACCTATCAGCGAGCGAATATTTTGAACATTTTCTGTAAGGTATGATAATGTAAAAGTTTTCAATAAAATTACTTTTTTCAGAAATAAATATTATCGCGGGATTAAGAGAAATTGTGCGTCTCCATTTCTGTTATATCTCCACAATAAAGTTGTCACAGTCTAACAGAGAGTGTTGGAAATTTCCTCTTATACTTATAAACAAGGTTTAATCAATTATACAGTCGGACATCTATTTAACGAAGTCGCGAAATCCCCCCCCCCCCCCACAAAAAAATGTTTACTATGTGGAAAATTCGTTAGATAGAGATTTACCTTTTAAATGCCATAAATTGCGTGCAACTGATTTTAAATTTATAAACACTAAGTATTATTGAAAAAAAGTAGTTATTCAGACTTTTTAAAAATAAACTAGCATCGAAAGAAAAATTCAATTAAAATTATAATGAATTTAAAACATGCATTTAATTGAATATAAAGAATTACACGAATGAAACGGCCAGAAATAGGCTTACGTAATATTTAAAGGACTCTGAGGAGAAGAACTAAACAATTTTATAAATGCACAGCCGTCCTGGGAGCACTGCCTTCATATCGAAACGCCTGGATACGGATACTGGCGAGACACGCCTGTATTATTGACGGCACGATCCCTTTTCACCCACCGTAAGCCTTCTATGATTTCTCATGTCCTGAAGCAGAACGCTTTAAGGACTTTTCTGACGGAAAACAAGACAGCGCTATTATTTAAGAGACGCCTTCTTTTGTGGGCCTAAACTATGGACGTAACCTCCTACATAGACAGATTGAAGGGAACTCGGCTCAGGTAGGCGTTCACTTAAGGTAAATGTTTACTTAAGGTAGGCGTTTACTCGACAAAAACACTCCTCAAACAAGGGTGTTAGAATGCGGAATGATTAAGAACTGTGGACCACAACGCACATAAAATGGCGCTTGTCCACAAAAGCATCCTTTCGCGTGGTACATCGGGTCTGGTCTTCATCCGTTGTCAGAAAGTCCCTGCATCCAGAAAAGAAGTCATCGAGTAAACTGACCGTTGTCATCATGGAAAGGATCATCTTCAGTACCTTATTATGTGTGTTATTATCCAAAATTTTCATTCGTTTTAGGCGTCTGCTTTCTGGAAAGATCTCCCGGACGCCCGTTCTTTTCGAAAGAGAAACCGTGCTGTTTGTGCACGTCCACTAGGGGCGCGATCCACGCCTTCTTGAACAGATTTCAGAGAGATCTGCTCGCGTAGGAGTTGACCTGGATATTCAGGAAGCTGCCTATTGGAACCCATCTACGGACTGTGTGACACTGCAGACCAGGGGTATCCACGTCCATTGCTCTTACGAAGACGCCTCTTGCAGCAGAACATTTGAATTTTTGCTTTTAGCCAAAGCTTAATGGATGCTATCTAAAAATCGGGCTAGATGAGCTATTTAATTTATTGTCAACTAAATTAATTCATTCATTTGAATGAATGCATAATAAGTGCAGATGTTGCTAGCCTGTGTTTACTTTCATTTTTGAAAAAAAAAAAAAAAAAACTACGTTGACAAGGGCGTAGCCACTTGAGACCTCAAATGAAGGCAGATTTAGAATAACGGTCGGTTGATCTGACTCTAAATAAATGGCCGTTTAACTGTAACGGTGTGAAAATCACTAACACTCTTCGAAAAATCAGTATTACGATTACTATTCGAATCACGAAAACAGTCAATGTGCACTATCGATGAACCGATTACGGATTCTGTTCGAACCGTCGAAATCATTCCAATGGCACATCCCTCGGTAGAAGGGTGCACTATGGGAACGGGGTCTGTAGTCTCCAACGGATCTTCTTTTGCGATATCAGGGAAATGTCAATGACACGTTCCCTTCTTTTTAAATACCTAGTCGTGCTACTAATCTTGCGAATGCAAGCATGAAGGGAAGTTTGCCTTAACTAAATTTCTACAAGATGATACTGGTGAGTTTTCAAAATGGCTTGTGACTGACCATGGGGAATCCTGAAAGTAATGCAGTTTTTTTTTTATTCAATCAGTCAATGTTTCATCTAGCAAAACTTCTGAAGCCAATCCTACCAAACTGGGCATGTATGAGTTTCTCAACATTGGAGCTCAATGACGCAGCATTTTTCAAAATTTGCAACCAATTTCGGTTAGGGGGGCAAAAAATCTATTTACACAGGGCGTGAGGTGTCCCAAAAGTTTGTGACAGTCGCTTCCATTCGTTACCTGCTAGTTATGGCCAATGCGAACTGGATAAAATAAAATAAACGAGGCAGGAAAGAAGGCGACTTTGAAAAGAGACTTCCCCTCCTTCATTTGTGAAAAAAAGAAGCTTATTAAATATGTCCACATATGAAAAAAAAAAACCCAATCAGTAAAATGTGCCCCCTACACTCATGAGATGTGATGAATGAATTTGAGAATGATATCCTACTGAGAACTGAGAATTAAGTACAGTAAAGAAATAAAGAGAACATATGTGATCGCCTATTTTTAACAGAAGTTTTCTGAAAATACAACTGTTTAACTGCTTCATTGAGATCCATAGAAATGAATTCGAATTTCATGATATGAAATACAAATGTTTCCTCCCTGTACAGTAGAACCTCCATTCATCGTTTTTTATGGGGTGCGTAGGAAAAAACGATGAATGCGGGAAAACGACAAATGCGGGTTCAAATCAAAATAGTAGAAAGCAATCTTTATGTATACACGCAATGACTGTATAACAACAAATACTAATTTGTTACAAAACTGTAAAACAAATAAATCGAAAATGAAAATTAAGTGATACTAATTTTAAAAATTCAGTAATTTTATGTGGGGTTATTCATCATTCTTTTTAATTAAACAGTAAATTTTCAAGATTTACTATACTGGACATTTTCTGGACCTTTCATGTGATTTTATGTTTGTATAAAAAAGTTCATACAGTTTCAAATACCATTATTGCTTCAAACTTCGTACTAGTGTACTCTCTGCCTCATCGGCATGAGTATTATCCTCTGCTTCGCTATTATATTCATTTTTTGCATCATCACACGTTTTTTCCTGTTTCGGATACCGCATGCCTCACCGTCTTGATTAATGGAATTATAATCATTATAATTCGTGCTATGTACTTTCTCTTCAACCAACACGCAACCACTGTTCATCTGATCATCAATGAACCAAGAAATCATACCAAGAAGCAATTACAGTTAAAACAGTTAATTCAACGGACAGCATGCCATCTTTCTGGTATCGTTTCGCTACCACTTTGTGATACTTCCCCAGTTCAACTTGATGAGAAGACTTGATAACAACGGCGCCACTACCTAAATTGTAACTAGGGTGGAAGATTCACAGCCTTAGTCTAATGGAAATATGCATGTATGTTTGGAACATACATACATTTCTGAGGTGAAACAATGGGACGCATAATTTTACTTAATCCTGTGATAATTTTATTTTCGAAAAACACAATTTAATTCAAATTTTTTACATTATCATTATTTACAGCAATTGTTGAAAACGTTCGCCACCCTTTTGAATGCAAACGTGAACACATCGAAGTTTTTTGACACACTTCGCAACATTGTTTGACGAAATTTTTTCAGTTATGATTCGTTTTAATTCATCGATGTTTGCAGGACTTCTCTGGAAAAACCTATCTGCGAGCGAACATTTTAAACATTTTCTGTAAGGAATGATAATGTAAAAGTTTTCAATAAAATTACTTTTTTCAGAAATAAATATTATCACGGGATTAAGAGAAATTGTGCGTCTCCATTTCTGTTATATCTCTCAAATAAAAGTTGTCACAGTCCAACAGAGAGTGTTGGAAATTTCCTCTTAGACTTATAAACAAGGTTTAATCAATTATACAGTCGGACATCTATTTAACGAAGTCGCGAAATCCCCCCCCCCCCCCCCAACAAAAAAATGTTTACTATGTGGAAAATTCGTTAGATAGAGATTTACCTTTTAAATGCCATAAATTGCGTGTAACTGATTTTAAATTTATAAACACTAAGTATTATCGAAAAAAGTAGTTATTCAGACTTTTTACAAATAAACTAGCATCGAAAGAAAAATTCAATTAAAATTATAATGAATTTAAAACACGCATTTAATTGAATATAAAGAATTACACAAATGAAACGGCCAGAAATAGGCTTACGTAATATTTAAAGGACTCTGAGGGGAAGAACAAAACAATTTTATAAATGCACAGCCGTCCTGGGAGCACTGCCTTCATATCGAAACGCCTGGATACGGATACTGGCGAGACACGCCTGTATTATTGACGGCACGATCCCTTTTCACCGACCGTAAGCCTTCTATGATTTCTCATGTCCTGAAGCAGAACGCTTTAAGGACTTTTCTGGCGGAAAACAAGACAGCGCTATTATTTAAGAGACGCCTTTTTTTGTGGGCCTAAACTATGGACGTAACCTCCTACATAGACAGATTGAAGCGAAAGCGGCTCAGGTAGGCGTTCACTTAAGGTAAATGTTTACTTAAGGTAGGCGTTTACTCGACAAAAACACTCCACAAACAAGGGTGTTAGAATGCGGAATGATTAAGAACTGTGGACCACAACGCACATAAAATGGCGCTTGTCCACAAGAGGATCATTTCGCGTGGTACATCGGGTCTGGTCTTCATCCGTTGTCAGAAAGTCCCTGTATCCAGAAAAGAAGTCATCGAGTAAACTGACCGTTGTCATCATGGAAAGGATCATCATCAGTACCCTATTATGGGTATTATTATCCAAAATTTTCATTCGTTTTAGGCGTCTGCTTTGTGGAAAGATCTCCCGGACGCCCGTTCTTTTCGAAAGAGAAACCGTGCTGTTTGTGGGCGTCCACTAGGGACGCGGTCCACGCCTTCTTGAACAGATTTCAGAGAGATCTGCTCGCGTAGGAGTTGACCTGGATATTCAGGAAACTGCCTATTGGAACCCATCTACGGACTGTGTGACACTGCAGACCAGGGGTATCCACGTTCATTGATCTTACGAAGACGCCTCTTGCAGCAGAACATTTGAATTTTTGCTTTTAGCCAAAGCTTAATGGATGCTATCTAAAAATCGGACTAGATGAGCTATTTAATTTACTGTCAACTAAAGTAATTCATTCATTTGAATGACTGCATAGTAACTGCAGATGTTGCTAGCCTGTGTTTACTTTCATTTTGAAAAAAAAAACTACGTTGACAAGGGCGTAGTCACTTGAGACCTCAAATGAAGGCAGATTTAGAATAACGGCCGGTGGATCTGACGCTAAATAAATGGCCGTTTAACTGTAACGGTGTGAAAATCACTAACACTCTTCGAATAGTCAGTATTACGATTACTATTCGAATCACGAAAACAGTCAATGTGCACTATCGATGAACCGATTACGGATTCTGTTCGAACAGTCGATATCATTCTAGTGGCACATCCGTCGGGAGAAGGGTGCACTATGGGAACGGGGCCTGTAGTCTCCAACGGATCTTCTTTTGCGATATCAGGGAAATGTCAATGACAATTTCCCTTCTTTTTAAATACCTCGTCATATCAGAATCACCGCGGATGCAAGCATGAAGGGAAGTTTGCCTTAACTAAATTTCTACAAGATGATACTGGTGAGTTTTCAAAATGGCTTGTGACTGACCATGGGGAATCCTGAAAGTAATGCAGTTTTTGTTTTTTATTCAATCAGTCAATGTTTCATCTAGCAAAAATTCTGAAGCCAATCCTACCAAACTGGGTATGTATGAGTTTCTCAACATTGGAACTCAACGACGCAGCATTTTTCAAAATTTGCAACCAATTTCGGTTAGGGGGCAAAAACATCTATATACACAGGGCGTGAGGTGTCCCAAAAGTTTGTGACAGTCGCTTCCATTCGTTACCTGCTAGTTATGGCCAATGCGAACTGGATAAAATAAAATAAACGAGGCAGGAAAGAAGACGACTTTGAAAAGAGACTTCCCCTCCTTCATTTGTGAAAAAAAGAAGCTTTTTAAATGGCTCCTCATATGAAAAAAAAAAAGAACCCCAATGAGTAAAATGTGCCCCCTACACTCATGAGATGTGATGAATGAATTTGAGAATGATATCCTACTGAGAACTGAGAATTAAGCACAGTAAAGAAATAAAGAGAACATAAGTGATCGCCTATCTTTAATAGAAGTTTTCTGAAAATACAACTGTTTAACTGCTTCATTGAGATCCATAGAAATGAAATCGAATTTCACGATATGAAATACAAATATTTCTACCCTATATATATATATATATATATATATTTTCATTTTGTAAAAAAGTGCCTTTACATGTTTCTAACAAAGACGTTGCCAGGGCGTTCCGTTAGACCCGCATTTCTTGTAAATTGAGATGAATTGACTGTTAGATTCATGGGCATGACATACTAACTGAGGGCAAGGGGGGAGGGCGATTACACTCCCCTGACACAATTCAAGTCAATTTAGACATCACCTATTTAAAAAATAAAGTCAACAATAGGAAACATTCTGCCTCCCCAACGTTAAATGCCAATGGACGCCCATGGTTGAAATAACTACCAATCAATACACTTTAGCAAAAAATGCCGTTGATATAACTTTTCTTTCGTTTTTTGGGTGGAGGTGATTCTCTTCCTTATTGAGTATGAGTTGTCTTTACAAGTTTTGACTTTCGATGCATTTTCAGACCCGTTATAATTTTTATCCAGCGAAGGCGTCAACTTACAACAGATGTTGCCCCGCCTTCCGGGAAGTTTTTAAAACCTAGAGAGTACATGATTTGTTTTTACTTTAAATGACGCGTTCATAAATACAGATGGCTGTGCCGTGTATTTATTTTCATTTGTCAAAGGACGACAGTAACATGTTTTAAACAATGGGCGATGTCAGGGCGTCAACAGCGGCAAGAAGGGGCGTGACGGTAAGCCACCATATCCGATAAACTCAAGGGATAGACGCGAGAATTGTCTCGCGTTCTCTTCTCGCAATGAAAGACGAAACAGGCAATTTTTTTGCGAGACGAGACAGAGTCTTATCTCGCGTGAGATTTCTCGTGAGAATTTCTCGTGTCGTATAAATTAACGATTCGAATTACGTTTCAATAAGAATTGCAGTGCTGTATTTGAGGAGGTATGCCATCCTGAGAAGGGAGGGCAGTACACATTTGCCTGAAGCCTCTAACCGTTTAAAGGGCGCCTCCTTTGTAATCGTTCCTGGTATACTATCAGCACTCTACAATACACACAAGCACGTTACATTTAAAATTAGGACAGCACGAGGGATATACAAAACACACAAAGGAAAGGATAAAGGAGGAAACTGTAAAAAAGTAAATGCAGATGTTGCTACCCTGCGTTTACTTTCATTTTGAAAAAAAAACTGCATTGGCATGGGTGTAGCCAGTGCGTCACTTTAGACTGCGATTGAAGGAAAATTTAGTATGAGTCTTGGTTGAATGGACCGTCAACAAATGGACGTTTGCAGAAGATGCCGATGATAATCGAATTTTGGAGTGTTTTCGGCATTTCTTATCTTGAATGAGAGTTTCATTTACAATTTTTTAGTTATTCAGAATTTTCTCACTTGTCCTCACAAGTCCATAATTATATGACTTCAGTTAGCTTGGAAAAGCTCTTTGAGATCAGTAAGTTTGAAAATTCATTTTTTCGCGCGAAGAACTCAACGTAGTATTTTTGAACGAACCATGGTTTTCCGTTTTCAACCCTCCAAGGCCCACTGTAAGACATTCCCAAATAAAATGTTACTTTTTCGATGAAAGGGTAATTCTTTTGTCAAATAATGAAAACACGATAAAACATTGTAGAAAATTTATTATTTTATGCTTTTTATTTTAACACCCTGATTTTAAAACTCTTCTAAAAATTAAAAATGCAACCTAAAATATTTTGTATCAAGTGAAACAGCATCTATTTTCGTATCCATAAATGACAATAATTTTTTCTTCACATTCAGTATTATTAAAATAGAAGGAAAACTTATCATTATAAACATGTTTTTTGTTGACGTATACAAGTTGCTATTAAAATATTTTTCATCCATGAATGCTGGCATCTGTGCACCCAAACTGCTATTTTTATTTATTCGAAGTACCATGAACGGTTTTACGACTTCAAAACATTTTCCCCTTAAAAATTGCGTTCGGAAATTTACTTTTTCTCCACATGAACTATTATTAAAATAGTAAGAAAACTGATAATTGGAAACATGTTTTTTGTGGAAGTCATCCATGAATGCTGGCACCTGTGGTCCCAAAGTACTGCTGCTATGACTTATTCAAGGTGCAAGGAACGGTTTTACGACTTCAAACTCGCACTTCGAAACATTTTCCCCTTAAAAAATAGCGTTTGAAGGATGGAAACCTATAGGCTATCGTCGTCATTAGAAGGTGAAAATCTCACTTTGCAATTGCAAGTGAGATCGCAACTGCGTCATCGCAGAGCAGGATCGCACTACTTTTGCATACCCAAAATAACCCTGTCACTTAACCCCCCGCACGAACATTATTCGAATAGTCGAAATCGCGAACACTATTCGAATACTGAAAAACCACGAATACTTATATCACACAGTGGAAATAGTTACTATTCACTATTCGATGAACCGATTACGGATTCCGTCCGAGCAGTAGCCATCGATCGTACGAACCGTTAGAAGTGCCCATCCCTCAGAGGAAGCCAACTATTGCGGGAACTATTGCAGCCTCTGTTGTCTCCAGCGTATCTTCTCTTTTGCAATATCAGGGAAATGACCATTCCCTTCTTTTTTAATAAGTTCGAACTACATGGAGAAGCCGATCGGTGGCTTCAAGGGAAGTTTGCTTGAACTGAATTTCCGCAAAAGGATTCTGGTTAGCTTTCAAAATGGCCTGTGACTGCTGTGGAGGAAGCAACGCCGTTTTTACGTAATTCGATATTTCACCTCTCAAAAACGACTGAAGCTAATCGTACGATGTAGGGCGTGTATAGGAGTTCCTTAACGTGGATACTCAATGACGCTGCACTTTTCGAAATTCGCAACCAAAGGGGGAGGGGGCCAAAACATGCATACAGACAGGTCGTGGGGTGTGACTAAAAGTGCTGTAGCAGCCGCTTTCATTCGTTCACTATTAGAGACAAATGGCCAATGCAAGCTGAAAAAAATAGAAAAAAAATAAACGAAATAAGGTCATAAAGATGACGTTGAGAGACCTTCCTCTCGTTCACTTTCAAAATAAGTGGCACTATTTTTTAAATGTGCCCCCGCACAAAAAATGTCCCACTGAGTAAAATGTGCCCCCTACACACATGAGTTGACGAACCCATTTCAGAATAATATCCTGTCGAGAACTGAGAATTATTTAGAAGAGCAAAGGAATAAACAGATCCAAAGCTATCGTCCATCTTCAACTGATGTTTTCCGGAAATTTTGGGTTCACTGTTTCTTTGCGATCAGTAGAAATGAATTCCAAGTTCGGGATATCCAATACAGAGGTTGTTACCGTATATATATTTATTAACTTTCATTTAAAAAAAAAACTGCTTTAACGTGTCTCTAACTAGAGGCGTGACCAAGGGCGTCGCGTTAGAACAGAATTTCTTGCAAATTTAGATGAACTCATTGATGAATTAGGCATAACTAAAAAAGAGCAAGGTGGGAGGCAATTGCACCCTCCCCCCCGGAACAATTCTACAAAATTCAGATATTACCTACTTGGATATATTTTCTACCACAGGAAACATCTTGTCCCCCGAACGTTACTTGCTAATGAACGCCCATGGTTGAAATGACTACAAACCAATACACTTTCGCAAAAAATGCCGTTGATGTAACTTTTCTTTGGTTTTGGGTGGGGCGATTGTAGTCTTTATTTTGAATGACTTTTCTTTACAAGTGTGGACTTAGGATGGATTTTCAGACCAGTCTTTATTTTTATCCAGCGAAGGCGTAAACGTATAGCAGATGATAGCCCCACCTTCCTGGAAGTTTTTTTAAAAATGGAGAGTACAAAAATTTTGGAACATTTATTGTCGTGAGCTGGTTTCAAGAATTTGCTAATAAATCCTCTTCTAGTAAAGAGGACAACACAATGAATTTTCTACTAGCTGGGAAGTTTTAAACAACGAGGGGATAGGTTGGTAACTGGACCGGGACCCTTCATCGTTTGGGTCTACGTCTGGTTGGAGTTGTGATGGATAGGAATGCGTGAAACGATTCGAAAAAATAGATTCAATCTATTCGGGATAATCGATTTGAAAAATCCATTCTTTCGACATGGCCTGTAACTTTTGCGAGGGAAGTAACGCCGTTTTAAAGTAATTCAGTATTTCCCCTATCAAAAACGACTGAAACTAATCACACGATACAGGGCATGTATATGAGTTACTTAGCATGGGTACTCAATGACGCAGCACTTTTCGAAATTCGCAACCAAAGGGGGAAGGGGGCCAAAACACGCATACACACAGTTCGTGGGGTGTACTAAAAGTGTTGTAGCAGCCGCTTTTATTCGTTCACTATTAGAGATCAATGGCCAATGCAAACTGAGAAAAAATAGATAAGTAACCGAAATAGGGTAGGAAAGAAGATGACGTTGTGAGAGATTTCCTCTCCTTCATTTCCAAAAAAAGTGGCACTTTTTAAATGTGTCCCCGTACGAAAACAGTCCGACTGAGTAAAATGTCCCCCCTACACTTATGAGGTGATGAACGAATTTGAGAATTATATCCTACTGAGAAATGAAAATGGCATACAGCAAAGGAATCAAGAGATCATAAGTGATCGCTGATCTTTAACGGAAGTTATCTGGAAATTTCGGGTCCACTGTTTCATTGCGATCCATAGAAAATGAATTCAAATTTCACAATGTTAAATACAAATGATGCTACCCTATATATATATATATATATGTATATGTACTAGCTGCGTACCCGTTCTCCGCACGGTAGGGAACGAAACTTTTTCTTACATGTATAATTCGAATTGATTCCAATAATGTAGAATCTAACAATAAGCAAAATGACTTGACTCTTGGCGTAAAGTTACCAATTAGTTATTTGTAAAATTAGCATAAATATTCACCTGAGACCATTGTGGTATTATGACACAAAAAACTATGTCCCTGTCATTCGCGATCAGAAAAAGAAAAGCTTGACGGTTTACAGCAAAAATTTCTAGCTTTCAAAATGTCTCATTTCTACATCATAGTCTTTCTTAGATTTAAGTTATACCATTAATACCTTAGATACAACATGATGTGGATAACCGTTTTATTTTATAATTAAATAGCTGTGTACCCGCTTTTCGCAAGACAAAAAAGAACATTTTCCTAAAATGTGATCATAACTAATTGTGACAAAACAGATTCTCCAAGGAAAAAAAAAAGTTCAGGTACTGTCTTTTTTGTTGAAACTACCTCGGGATATATTAACGCGACTTAGAATTGCTTAATGCTTAGTTAGTTGTGCTATAACGGCTGTTGAAAAAACGAATATAACACTATTAGTTTCACGAAATATTTATTAATGCAGTATATTGTGGTTTGATCAATATTGGCCTGGTATATCTACTAACTATTACTATCTTTTACTGATACCAATACTATATATTTTCGTTTTTCCCTCTTTAATGCTTAATTTAAAGAGACGGTTTAGATAATTGCTACGAATGCAGTCTTTTACTGTTTGGCGATTCTTTACAATTTCCATACATTTTTATGCATAATTCTTGTCAGATTGGCGTATTGAGCACCACAAAATATCTCTTGCGATTCGAAAACGTGTCCCGTTTAAAAACTCAATCGAAAATAATGCTGGGTAATTCATTGTTGAAAAAAAACCGCATTCAATTCTTTTTCTGTGAATGTAATATAAAGCATGGAATTATTTCGTACGTGCAGTATGTTTTGCTTGTGACTCCGTTATTCTGATTGAGTTTCGAAAGGGGTTTTAAACTCGTGACATCAAAATGACGTAAATTTCGCATGAGAAAATTCAGTTATTTTAAAGTAATTTTATTTATTTTTTCAACTGGCAGCTATTCAGTTTTTGTTATCATGACAGCTAAATTTGCAAGCCTAACATCAAACGAAATCTTCAAGCAACTACTATTGAATTCAAATCCTTTCTTACATAAAAATTCGTAAAAATTCTCCTAATTTATATTTTTCCTCCGTTCTTCTTTTAAAAGTGGGCGAGTTGTATGCTCCGTCTTTTGCCGAAATATGAAAAAAGTTATGACAGATAGAATTAAAGATGCAACAGTTTTAAAATTATTTTACGCAAAAGTCGTCAAAAGAGAAATTCTTTTTAAAAATTCCCCAAAATCGGCAAAATACGTTACATAGTCAAAACAAAGTGTTTTCGAAAGAAAATTTTTTCCTCTTTCCGATGATGCAAACATCGTTTTACTGTGAGTGCAATGACCGGCGTTATTACCTATTATGCAAGAAAAATCGCTAAAAATCGGACAAAACATAAAATAAAACATTTTCTAATTCGAATTTCGAAAATATCGCTCAGAGGCGTGTTAGGATCTGTCCTAGTGAAGCCGTATGCAAAATTCGGTAGGTCTGCGACCAACCGTCTCGGCGCTATACGATCAGGAGACGCGCGCAAGAAGATCGGTGGTCACAAACTTAAGTACCTACCTACCTACATACATACATAGCTACATACAATGTTTACTCTCGGATTTTATTATATACTAGCTGAAGTACCCGTTCTTCGCACGGGAATGAATGGACTTTTTGATATTAATATTTGTTGTGATTACTATTTATTGTAATAAAGAGATATAGCAAAATGGATATCGCGTTATATTGTGTTCAATAATCATGCATACTGAATTTCAAGGCAATCGTTTTTACGGTGCAGAAGGCGATGCGGCGTAGCACAATCTAGTGGCGAGTTTTAGCAAAACGGATACGGCAAAAATATTCTTCGCATTCAGATATCGATGTATACGAATTGATTGATTGATTTTCATGACGATCGGCTGAATAGTCTTGAAGTTCATGTGTTGACGCGACATCTAGTGTCAAGTTATAGGAAAATGGATCGTGCCAAACTCTTCCCCGTGTTCAAATATCTATGTATACCTATTTTCATAGCGATCATTCGCACAGTCAAGAAGTGATACACTGCAGGGCCATCTAGTGGTTAATTAAAGTAATTATTTGCTACAGCGCCGTCATGTGGCGAGTTATAGCAAAATGGATAACGCCAAAATATTCTCATTGTTCAAATAGCTATGTATACTGATTTTCATAGCCACCGTTTGAATGGTCAAAAATTTGGCCTGCTGCAGCGTCATCTAGTGGCGAGTTAAAATAATAATGCATTGCAGTGCCATCTAGTGGTGAGTAACATCAAAAGTAACGCAGTTAGAATATATTCTTCGTTCTCAAATGTGTAAGTATAAAAAATTTTATGCCGATCAGTCGAACGGTATAGAAGTTGATGCTTTGCAGCGCTATTTAGCGGTGAGTTACAGCAAATGGATAGTGAAAAATATTCTCCGTGTTCTAATATTCGCGTGTACCAAATTTCATCAAAATTTGTTGGACGATATTCGCATAGCAAACGGCTAAACGGAATAGAATTCGACGTTCTGCTGCGCCACCTAGTGAAAAGTTAGAGGAAAACGGATAGCATAAAAACCTTCTCCATGATAAAAGACTTAGGTGAACCAAATTTCATGGTGATCGGTGAAACGGTGCTGGAGTTTTTCAACCTCCTACACACATACCAACATTCATTTTTATCTATAACCAGTCTTATTATATGTATATACCAGTCTCAAGTAAAATCCAGTTTCAAATCTAAGCCTCGCCAAAGTGCCAGCATACGCCATTTTGCAAGAGTTTTTTCAGGGAATCATTCGAAGCATTGACTTAGCAGCAATCAAAATGGGAAATGGTTCGACCGCCAGGCATTTATTTGAAAAGTGGAATCCCTTAATACAGCCGCATTTTTTAAATTATCAACTATAACATATTTTATTCATCGTTACCTCGATGTACTAAATGCGAAGATTTCAATTTTCTGAAATTTGGCGGATTTCCCCCAAGTTAAATCAATGTACTCAATTGGCGAGAATTCTGAAGCTACATCGCTTGAAATGCCCTAATAACTGCATTATTTCTGCACGGATATTTAAAATTTAATGCTGTATTCTAAGAAAACGTATACACTTGTTTTCAAAAATGCTATTTCCTTAAGCTCTCAGTAAATTGAGCCAAAAAGCCTAAAACTGTGCAAACCGCTAGAACTCACACTCTAAAAATCGGCCTATCAGCCATTTTATTTTTCGCCAAACTAAAAAAAATTACATATTAGTCTCGGATATCTTCGATCCTCATTGTTTTGCGTATAAAACATTTCATTCCTGCTCTCATTTCTTATGCGCACACGATATTATAATTAAAAAAAATAACCTAAAAAAATAACCTAAAAAATCATTATTATTCTTTTATTTTTACTTTAAGAATTTAAAACATTTTATTCGGCAAAATCGCCACACATGGCAACCAAGATGCTTATTTCACACACTTTTTTCACTACAGGGGTTAATATTACGTAAAGCTTTCTGCGTGGAGAACATAAAAAATCTCTTAAATTCCGGGAACGGAAATTAAGGGAACCCTTCAGGAGGAAAACGTTTTTAAGTGGAGTTTCAAAGTTTTAAAGTTGACTATCATTTATTCTATATTATTTTACATATCTGTGTAAAATTTCAGGCTGACAGGTCCATTTTTGTGGAATTGTATACTACCCAAATCAACAAATTGACAAACAGAATTTCATTTTTATTTATAAGATAACCTACGCTTGTTTTTAAAAATACCCTTTCATTAAATTGCGCCAAGCGCTAGAATCATAGAAAATCTGACACACTTTCAGATTTTTAAATACGCACTAAAGTGCTATATATAAAAAGAGTTATAATCCATGGGTCTTCCCTATTTTCGTTCCTTCTTTCATTAAGTTGGAAAGTGTATCATTATTCATGAGTGTGATTAAACAAAATTAAAATTGATATTTCTAACATCCTTTTTTCTGGATGTAATACATTAGATGCAGAAAAGCTGCTCTGAAAAATGCACAATTCCAACTGAATGAAAATTTCAAAAACTTATACGCAGGTGTATTCATAACCCAAATAGCAGACGATTAAATTACGATAAATAGCGCCAAGCGTTAGAATCCTCCTCAAAATCGCGAGAATGCTGAAGATAGATCGCTTGAAATCCCTTAATAACTGCATTATTTTCGCAGGGATCATTAAAATTTAACGCTGTATTCTAATAAAACCTTTGTACTTGTTTTCAAAAATCCGTTTCCTTAAGCTCTCAGTAAATTCGCCAAGCCGGAAACTGTGCAAACCGCTAGAACTCACTTTCTCGGCATTTGAGCCATTTTATTTTTTCGCCAAACTAAAAAATTTTAACATAGTAGCCTCGGAAATCTTCAATTCTTATTGTTTTGCGTATAAAACATTTCATTCCTGCTCCGATTTCCCATGCACACGATATTATAATTAAAAAAAATATAACCTTACGAATATAAACTAACAAAAAAAAATCATTATTATTCTTTTATTTTTACTTTGAGAATTTAAAACATCTTATTCGGCAAAATCGCCACACATGGCAACCACGATCCTTATTTCACACTTTTTTCAATACAGGGGTTACAATTTCGGAAAGCTTTTTGCGTGGAGAACATAAAAAATCTCTTAAATTCCGGGAACGGGTGGACTTTCAAAGTTTTAAAGTGGACTATCATTTATTCTATATTATTTTACATATCTGTGCAAAATTTCAGGCTGATAGGTCCATTTTTGTGGATTTGTATACAACTCAAATCCACAAACAAACAAATAAACAAACAAACAAACAAACAAACAAACAGAATTTCATTTTTATTTATAAGACTAGCTGCGTGCCCGTTCTTCGCACGGTAGGAAACGAAAATTTTCCTTTCATGTGTAATTCGAAATTATTCGTGATGTGGAATTAAAAAAAAAAAAAGAGCAAAATTATTTGACTCTTAATGTAAAGTTTGTGTCATGAGTACTAACCTGATCATTGCAGTATAATGACTCAAAAAACTACGTCAGTGTCATTCACTATCAAAAAAGTGGAAAGCTTAATGGTTTGCAGAGAACTCCTGGCTTTCAAAATGTCTTATTCAAGGGCGTAGCCAGAGGGGGGGATATCGGGATATATCCCCCCCCCGAAATTTTTGGATTAGTGATGAAATTCCGTCTATTTATGCATATATAAGTTCATATACCCCTCGAAAAAATTTCCAGGCTCATATCCCCTCCCCGAAAAAATTTCCTGGCTACGCACCTGGTCTTATTTCTACATCATACTGTTTTTTAGGCTCAAGTTGTAGCATTAAATACCTAAGACACTACATGAAATGGAGCACCATTTATCTCTTTCCGAACATGTACCATATAAGGAAAGTATTGTAATCATGAAAAAATTCGACTTCGAGATTTTGGTGTATTGACACGTTTTGAGGTCTTCTGAATTAATTTATGCTATTTTCAAGAGATGTTTTTAAAATAGCTGTGCACCCGCTCTTCATACGGGAAGAAGGGAATATTTTACTACTAAAATCATATCTGCATGTGACAAAACAGAATTTCGTTTTAAAAAAAGTTCAAGTAATCTCCTCTGTTGAAATTACTGCGGAATATATTAACGCAAATTAGAATTACTTTTTGTTTAGTTGGTTGTAAGACAACCGTTGAAACAGGACACTTTTAATTTCATGAAATATTTATTAACGTGGTACATTGCGATTTATTCATATTATCTTTACAAATCTAATAATACTACCTATTACGTACATTAATACTATCTATATTCGCTTCTCCCTCTTCAAGGCTCTCTTTAAAGAAACAGCTTAGATTATTTGGCCTCAATGGGATCTTTTGATTCTGTGGCGATTCTTTGCAATTTACGCATTAGCATAAATAATAATCATTTCACATAATGGTTGCCATTAAGGAAACTCTCCATATATATTTAATTTATACATAGTTTTATAAGATGGGCGTATTTAGCGCCGCAAACCATTTCATCTTACTGTGGGGAGAAAATATCCAAGGGGTGCCATTTTAACTATCCATGTATCTAATATAGCGATATCTTTTATATCCTCCATAGTCCTGTCTCCTGAAAAACATCAAACTGTGTAATCTCGAGGAGCTACTTATTCCCACTTTAATTGTGACAGGGCGTTAGAGTTGCAGAGTTTACAAATTTCACGCATTTTTTTATTTATGACGTCACTGTTTGACTGCCGTAAAGGATACCCCGGTAGGTTGAGGGAGTTAATTTCGATATTTCGCATAATTGTTTTCAAACGGTATCATTAAAACTTTGCGTTATGTAACCTTTATGGAGGAACGTAATTCAACGTTAAAATAAAATTATACTCGCAACCTGCATGCGTATGTTAGGCAACGCCTGCGCTAAATTAAATGCCAAAAATAAAAATAGAAAATAGAAAAAATTTAATATATCGCGCTTTGAAACGAACTTTGTAACTTTTAAAATGAACATTTTCAGCGCCGTGAAAACATTTCAATTTTTAAATAAGCACCGGATTAAAATACCACTTCTAATAATAATAATCGTGAATTTCTTAGTTTATTTCTACAGTAAATTTTAATCAAAATATCGTCTCCCTGTGTTGAAAATAGAGCTGGAATAAATGAGTTAAAATTATGGAGTAATTTTTACGTATCTTAAAGCATTTGACGTCATAGATCCTCACTTGCGAATTGAAATTCTGATATCCCATTTAAAAACTCGATTGGTTGAAAAAATCCTTTTTTCTAATCCTTTCTGTGGCAACAACCGAACATAAATTCTTGTGCCGTGATCGCAATGTAATGAATGGCGTAAGATCGCGTTGATGCTATTAAATTCTAAACATTAGGCTGCATTAAAATTCGTAAAAAATCATCTAATTTACATGATTTTTTCGTTTTTATTTTAAAAGAGGGAGAAAAGAATGTTTCACGATTTGTCAAAATATCTAAAAGTTATGACGGATAGAATTCAAGATGCGACAGTTTTAAAATTATTTTACGAAAAACAATCGCGAAGCAGATGCTTAGTAAAAAAATTCCTAAAAATCGGTAAATCATGTTACGTATTCAGAACAAACTGTTTTTAAAAGAAAATTTCCTCCTCTATCCGATGATACAAATGCCGTTTTGCTGCGAGCGTAATTTCCGCCGTTATTACGAATTAGGTGAGAAAAAATGCCAAAAATCGCATAAAACATAAAATAAAAAAAATTCTAGGTCGAATTTTGAAAAAATCGCTTCGAGGTGCACAACTACATATTTACATCTTCCCGAATACCAAATTTGGTGTTTCTAGGTGTAGCCGTTTGTCCGTAACGCTGCCGACAGACACACACACACACACAGACACCTTCTTTTATAATAAGTAGAGAAGATACTAAAAATTTGCAGTCTTCTTTTACTTATCAAGGAGAAACAAACAAACAAAAATAAATCTGAAATTACACCGTATTTTTGGTTTTAAGCAAGTCATTTCACAAAATTAATGAATTTCAATTCCATTATCGTATTCATTATAATCAGTTGACTTAGAATACATTACCAACATCTGGTACTGTCGGGCCTAATTAAAATTAAGCACTCATGATCCTTAAATTTAATTGTTAAGAGTCTGTTAATTGTGCGTTATTAGCAGCGATTGTACTGCTCTCAGTGAGTTAGACACCTGGTGAAGCCAGGCCAAGGACACTGATAAAAATGAAATTTAGTAAAGTAACAAAATAAATGTTCAGAAATATTTAGAGAAACAGCGCAAATAAAAGTTAAAACCCAAGAAAAACTTCGTTTCGTTAAAACAGAGAATGAATTTCGCTATTTGTAGGTTTTTATACGAAGAAACTCGTAAAATGTACTTGGTTAACAGGAAAAATTTGCAAAATAGAGTTTCGTGAATCAGAAATCCGATATTACAGCCATAGGCGCACCCACGGGGGGGCTATGGGGGATCAAGCCCCCCCCCCAAAGGCGAACAGTTAGATGTGAAAAACTTAAAAAAAAATGAAAATTGTCACTATTTAATTATTACTATTATTATTATTATTATTTATTGTCTTCAAATTATTTCTAAAGTATTTTTTACCTAAAAAGATGTTAGTTTTTAAATAAATACTTACAGAGAGTTTATGAAACACTGTTAAAGTCGGTTACAATATCACTGAAAATATCAGATAATTATTTATGACTCTATAATGAGTTTTTGTTTGTGGGCTCGTGTTGTATGGGCAAATCAAGTTGTACAGAATATTTTGACGTTATAAGAGGTTTGTAACTATTATCGAACTCACTATAACCGAGTTCAGCAGTATTTTCAGCTCAGCCCCCCCCTAAACTAAAATCCTGGGTGCGCCACTGATTACAGCTATATATACAGTTTCATATAAAATACAGCTTGTATACGTACCTGAATTCAATAAAACCATCTTTTATGCTGAGGGAAACGAAATCGCCAGCTTTTGAAGAAGTCTGTCCGTTGTACAGAATGATACCATCATTAGCAAAAGTCTTGAACTCTATCTCTAAAGAGAGTCGTGAATAAGCATCGAGCTTGTACAACTCCATGTAGGATTTCCCAGAGAATGACGGAATTTCTACAGGAACTTCTGGATCTGCAAAATGTGCAATGAATTCTGTTACGATAAAAAGTTTAAAAAAAAAGTTGTTTTTGGCTCGTTTAGAAGTAGTTCTCTTCCAGAATTGTACTTAAGAAATTTCATAAGAGTGTCTTTGTGTTATGGCAAGCCCCTACGAGGGGCAGTGGCGGATCATGGGTTATTTAAATGGAGGTTCGCAAAACGAATTTCGAAAATTAAATATGAAGATACGACGACGCCATTACAAATTAAAATATATTTGCGTTTCCAGCAGTTAAAGGAAAACAATGAACGCAACTGAAAGAAAACAAGTCATCTTTGGTCTTACATTTTGTCATCAAGATAGGTTTTAGCAAAGGTGTTGTCTTGATTCATTTTATTTTAATTTTTTTTTCAAAGGATAATATTGAAAAATTTTATTGATTTAGCTCCGAAACACCTCTTTTACTCCCATCTTAATTATTTACACTAGTTTGTAAAAAAAATAATGTAGTGAAAAATGATAAAAGTAAAGAAAATAATGAGAAACTAAAAACTTACTAACTAACCGAAAGTAAAAAACCACGGGAAAATCCAGAAGGGATACCAAAATAAATAAACAAATAAATAAATAAAAAGTAAAAGGTGTGCACAAGGAAAATGTGCAAACGGAATGGTATCAGCAGCACCGTATTTCTTTCCAGCTGTCTCCACTTCTATTCCCAGAGAGCGGTTCAGAAAGAAAATTTCCGCTCCCACGTGCGATTGATCAAATACTGTGCTGTAGTAACTTACATTACAGTGCATTAGCTATAAGAAGCGTATTTAATAATAGTAGCGGAAGGGGTGGGGGAGAGTAAAACTCACGTTCTAAATTCAAAAAAATCTAGAAGTGTATTTAATATTTTTTTAAAATTTGTTAATGTGTTTATTCTTTAGTTTTTTCTTTGGAGGTTCACGTGCTCATGTGCTCAAAAAGAGGAGCCGCCACTGGCAAGGGGCTGCCGTGAGAGGAAGACTTTTTAAGGGGTTCTAAATTGTATTCACGTTACACCCGGAGGAAACCTCTTAATGAGATCGGCAGCCCCACGTCGGGACCGAGCCTGGAACCTTCACACTTCAGCCGTCTACCATGCTCCAGTGTCTTATCCACCATGCCACGTTGCGGCTCGAAATCGTTTAAGAAATGATTTTTTAAAATTGTAAGTGTATCATGGACAACCCCAAATGCTTATCATAAATATTTAAGAAGGTATCAACTTTAAAGTGAATCATGTTTGTTATTTTCAGTAAAAAGAAAGTTAGTGATATATCAAGAAGTTTCTAATTTTTTAGCACTGACCGCTAGAAAGTTACATTAAAGGAAACCGCAGTTTGTGGAAAAACCGCTACGATCTTGTTTTTCATAGAAAACAACTGGAAATTGCTCCGTAAAGGATTAAAAATTTTCAATATTTTCAAGGTATTTATTTGAAAAGTTATAATGAAAAATTACTTTAAATAAGCTATCAAATAAATAACGAGAAATAGAAACTCATAGCTTTTGAGCACTCATAGTTAGCAAAATTTATTCAAAACTTTCATAAAATCATACTGAAATGTCTGCTTTAGTTTCGAATGTGACGCTTTTTATGCGAATTATAAACTTCATATCGAAACTATAAATTATAGACGAAAAACTTCCGAAAAACATTGCAACTTTTAGTTCAAATAGCCTTCGCGTTCAAAAACAACTATTGAAATACTAAATAAATATGCGTTTATATTCTGGATTTGAATGATATAAAGTGATCAAAATGAATTATTTTCTTGCTTATTTGAAGACCTTAGTGGATGTACAAGTTAAGAGAAAATGTAGTAAATTTTAGCTAATAAGCTGTAAATTTACTAGAATGCTCTTTATTTTAGCATTGCACACAATTTCTATTATTAAAAACCGCCTTCTAATAAGAATTGTCAGAAACAATGAAGTCCAATGTTTAAGGTATTCTTTAAGATTTCTTTCACCCGGAAATCTCCATTTTTTTAGTAGTCTCTGCTGCTAAAACTACAGCAGTATTTATACTAATGTAAGTTACTTATCGTTTAGTTAGTTGTAAGGAGCCACTTGAAACACGATGAATATAACAAACGATTTTAATTAGAAAAATTTATTAATGCGGTGGATTGTGCTTTTACCCATGTTAGGGTAATTAAACTACTAATGATAGCTAGTTACTTATATAGCAGTACTATATATCTTAGTTTATCCCCCTTAAATGCTCAATTTAAATACTTGAATCTCCCATGGTTCGATTTCGCGAAAAATATAAAACTGTGTCATTTCGAGGAGCTATTTAGAGTCGCACAAATTCCGAATAGGAAGTAATGTTCGTGGCAGAGTTTTAAAAATCTTCAGTTTTTAATTTATAATATCACGTTTTCGACTGCCTTTAAATAAACCAGGATTGGTTGAGTCATCTACCAATCTGGTTTTTGACTGCCGCCTTTAAAGAAACCATAGTTAGCTAAGTCGGTTCATCTTGGTCTTTTAACACAGTTAGTTATAAAGCAGTCGTACTGAAACGTGCGACGACGATGAAAAAAATGTGGGAATCGAACACGGACACAGAGTGAGATAGGACGGTTCGTCAGCCACCTGGTTGGCAAGTTAAACGTCACTTAATTAACGTCACATTAAAAAACTTCCGAAAAACATTGCAACTTTTAGTTCAAATACACTTCGCGTTCAAAAACTATTGACACGTCCATGCGCTCAGCTTTCAGTTAGCACAAAATGCATAATGAAGAAAAATTCACAGAAATGTTTCGAAACTAAACACTCGCATGACACTCAATATAAAAAAACCTAATGTGAATTTCATGGCTTGGAATCACTTACCAGGGGCAAAAGCTAAAATGGGCAGTACAGTCGTCGTTACGTTGCTGTAAGGCGAACGTGTTGTCATGAAGAGGTTCTCGGGAAGGTTCATGGTGACAGCGCGAGTGGACTTGATATCCGGCCTTTTCAAATAGCTTCTGCGCTTTGGCAACCGAGGAAGAATGGTCGTAGTTTCGAAATCAGCTGAAAGAAGAATAGTAAAATTGTATGTTTCTGAATGAGATCATAATTTTTTTTTTTTGTTCATTTGAATTTTTTTCATTTTTAACCATTTGAATCTACTTTCTAACAGTTGGAAAATTATTCAGGAACATGTAAAATTGGCGCTGCTTCCATGGACTTGCAAATCTCTTGCTTGGACTTGCAAAAGAGGGTCATTCACCGCACAGCAATGAAAATAAGGTCTCCAGATTTCAATGCCATCGGACACTTGAGGAAAGATCACGGAAGACGTCATTGCTTGTCAACGGATCCCACCAAAGACCCTTCAGGTGTTAAAATCGGCGCTTTTAGTAGAATGGGAATAACTGCCACAATCTTTCATCAATAGCTTCCTCATTAACAGCATGAGAACGCTATGTGACGCTTGTATGAGGTGGCCGAACCTCTTATTGGACGAATCTGTAAAGATTTATGACCTACCTTTTTTTGACCAATGTTGCTCTCATTTGCACATCAGCCTACTTTAACCCCTTGCCTGTGACTCCCGAACTCAGTTCGGGCAACGCAAATGCGTCTATTGAGTTAAATACACTCATGTCCATAAATTAAGGATAATTCAGAATCACACAGAAATTGATCTCTAAAATAAAAATTTCACCTGTGGAATGACCACACACATCTTGAAGAAGAATATGCAAATTACAGGAAACCACCAGATGGCGAGGATGGTACGTCACAATGCCGAGAATGTAAGAGAGGGGTATATAAGGAATGGTGGCAAAGAAGTAAAATTGTTCACAAGCGCTGTGAAAGCCTTTCAGTGCAAAAACCGCATAGTTATGGCACAAAGGAGGCATTTGGATGATGTTTTATGTGGCAGAATTATCGGACGACTGGAATGTGGACGTACCCAGCTGGAAGTATCCGAGGAACTTGGAATCGCCCAGAGTGTCATCTCCAGGCTTTGGCAACGATTCCAAGATGATGGTAATGTGAGTAGACGTTACAGCACAGGTCGCCCCCGAGTTACAACGCCGAATGAGGACCGCTATTTGGCAGTTACTGCCAAAAGAAACAGACGGAGTACAGCATCAGACCTGTCTCGTCAGCTCTCTTCAGCTACCGGTACGACAGTTTCAAGGCAGACCGTGTACAGACGCTTAGGGCACATTGGTCTATATGCTCGTAGGCCTGTCAGATGTGTTCCACTTACCGCAACTCACTGTCGCCTGCGATTAACCTGGAGTAGAGAGCATGCATTGTGGACACCGCAACAGTGGTCTTGTGTGATGTTTTCCGACGAGTCCAGGTTTAGTTTGGAGTCTGATTCTCGCCGGACATTCATCTGGAGAGCGCCAGGTACCCGTTACCACCAAGAGAACACCATTGAAAGACACCGTTACGGTGGTGCAGGATGGCTCGTTTGGGGAGGAATTATTCTTGGTTCCAGAACTGACCTGCATGTTCAGAGTGTAACGATGACAGGCCACATCTATCGGGATGTCATTCTGGAACAACATGTACGTTTTTTTCGGGGCGCCATGGGTGCTGAATTTGTGTTTATGGATGACAACGCCCGTCCTCACCGTGCAAACATTGTAGACGAATGCCTTCAATCGGAGGATATCACCCGTATGCATTGGCCAGCATACTCACCGGACTTGAATCCAATAGAGCATGTGTGGGATATGCTTGGCTGACGAATTGCAGCCCGTCAACCCCCTCCCACCTGTCTACCGGAACTTCGGAGTGCATTGCTTGATGAGTGGTGTAATATTCCCCAAGATCAGATTGATCATTTGATACTCAGCATGCCTAGGCGTTGTCAGGCCTGTATTGCATCGTCCGGGAGACATACTCCGTATTAACCATCCTACTAACCATGTTATACTGTTTTTTGTAAATAGGTTCATTTTTGAAATTTGGTCAAGAGAGTAAAACTTGCAATTTTTATTAATTATGTCAAACATATAGCATCTTTTTTGCTCTTTACTTTTTGTTTAATAAATAGACTTTACAAATAAGTCAAATTTGTTTTGCTTCTTTCTCTTTCTTTGCCTGAACTTCATTATCCTTAATTTATGGACATGAGTGTAACAAAATTAAAGAGATTCCCCCCCCCCCCGTTTTTGGCCCGTTTTTCTCAAATGCATTCCACGGGCAAGGGGTTAAACTCGTAAGAAAATGTTTTTGTTAAAAACATTTCCTTACGAGTTACGAGAAGTGGTTAAGGCCTTACGAGAAGTGATTAAGGCAAGAAGTTACCCCTTCTTGCCTTACAGTATGAGGTATTAATATACCGAATTCCCACGCATTAAACCCATTTTTTTCGTCGAAACTGTTCCATTTTTATTTTTGTAACACTAGTTTTGATCACCAGTGTAGTAAAAGTGTTTGAAAAATTGATTTATTTCCTTTTTAAGTTCTTAATGATTGCAGAACAGCAGAATACATCTTAGAAAGTACATACCCAAATATCCGCTGCGGCAGACACCGTAGTACCTCAGTCCAATGGCCTTTTGGTACCTGCAGCTGAATAATCGCATTTGGCACTCAGAGCCATATGTATTTCCGTCAGCGCCACAGACTGGGTCCCTACTGTCTTCGGGCGAGCAGGAGAAGTCGCACGTGCAGAATGGCAGTCCATCTTTGTCCAGACAAGTAGCTCCGTAGTAACACTCATGACCATCGCACGAGGCTGCTGTGGTATTTAATTGTGACTCTAAAAGAATTGTAAAATGTTTAAATAAAACTGTTGAAATTTATAAGCGTAAAATTTTGTACAGGACCCTAAGAAGCTTCAGTCTAATTGAGAAATTTGAAATAGAAAATCCATTTAAGTTTATTTAATACAATTATTCGTAATATTATTTAAGAGTATGGGACTGTAGATTAAAACAAGCAAACAAAAAAACAGGATTGTTAAATTTATGAATAAATAGTACAATGAAATTCCGAGAATTTTAAAAACAAGTCAGTATTAAAAAAATATATCAAACTATTATAAATTCAGCATAACTTTTTATTTTTTATTGTATTTCGCGTAGAAATGTAGGTAAGATTTTTATTAAGACAGCACCAAATTCAGTAATGTTTTAGGTAACATCTGTTAATGTAAACAAATGTTTATTTAAAAAACTATTTATTCACCGAATTTCCTATGTGAACGAATCTTTTTTTTAAATACGCGGTATATTTAGCTTGTTTAAAATTTTTTATCATCTAAAACACTTAATTTTGTTTTGATGAAATACATTTTTTTTCGATTGATGAGAAAAGATGTTTCTCTTTTTATCTTAAACTTAAAAATAGCGCATTAATTTTTTTTTTAAATCAAAACTTCAAGTCGATTTAATCACAAAACTAAAAGGAAAGATATAAAAATATTAATATGAAAATCAGGAATAAATAAACCGATAATGTCATTAAATTTTTATTTAAGCAATTTTGGCTACATAATACTCACTATTAATGTGCTATCATTAACGGACTTTCCAAACCATCATATTTTAAAATTTATTAATGATAGTTTTTAATTTTTTAATCACTTTTTCATATTGGATTTAAATGCACTAAAATTAAGATTTTAGAAAATGTTATTTATTAATTATAAACTAAGGTGATATAAAATACAAGCAATTACCTGCATTTGGAATAAAACTAACATCCTATTTATAAAATGACCAAGATCTTTTTTTAAAGAAAAAGTACACCCATTCAAAAGAGTATTCGAGTTTCAGTAAAATTTTCCGTTTTTGTTTCGTGATTAAGTAATTAGTCTCGAAAAAAATGCACAACTGGAAAGAAATCTGAGTTATTATTATTTTTACTGCATGATGCGCTTTTTATGAAGAACAATACTTTTTGAATGAAATCGATATAGGATATTTGGCTTACATTCACATACACTTTTGAGAGGTTGTACAAATATAATTTCATTGCGTACAGTGATTAAAGTTGGGAAAGATACATGTTCATCTAATATTTTAAATTTATTTATAAAAATATGAATTCGTAAAATTATCTCTTGTGACATAATTTTTTCAATAGTTCTCAATTTTCTTCCAATCGAGCACACACTGTCGAAGAACTTTTATCCCGAATATTGAACTTTAAAACTACACCTATTGTCTTTACAAATAACTGTTATTTTCCACAGCTCCAGTAATAATTAGCAAGCGAAAATACCCTCTGTAAAGCATCATTAGAGCAGATTCAGTCAGATTTTTAAATTTTTGTGAAATGCATTTTTTTGTTTAAAATGCAAAAATATTTATATTCAACTTATGCGCACGCTTACTTGAGTACAAAAGAATCTAAAGGAGTATGCATGGAGTACTGGTAATGAAAGAATTGCCGTATACACGAAAAATGATTGCACAACTCCCCGGATGGTCACCTTAATATTTAGAAGACAGTTAGGCTTGAAAATTTTCAGAATTGATTATAAATTCAGTTGGTTCTTAAGATTTGGCGCTATTTTAAAATAACTACCTTCTTTGACATCTGTTTTGTCTAGCTAAATGGGATGTGGTCTTCATGACCTTGTAACACATATCTAGCTGTTTGATAACGCAATATTTGCAACCTCAAGCTCAGCGAAATTCAAAAGAAACCACAAGAAAAGTGACCGCATCAAAGCGGTTGAAGCCGAAAAATACAATAGGAAGATATTCAAAATTTTAATTACTACTACAATTAAATCATCGCTAAACCTAAAATGGCCTTCATTTAAATAAAATATAATAAAGTCAGCATATCAGTATCTTTTGTTTAACTCGGAACACATACATTTTATGATACTACTTACGATAATCCAACTCTAATGATTAAAGATCAATGATGCAAGAAAATAATTTAAAGATAAAATATAAAATACATCATTTAGGAACTTTCATTATAATCGTTAACAGTTTTGAAACTACTCCTTTTTTCTTACAGTTTTAATACCAATTTTTTCTTGAATTTCTTTTAACGCTTGTTGCTAGTTTTGTACATTTGGTCTTTAAAAGGGCTTGACCAATTTTATTATTTCAGGTATCAATTTATGCACCGTATTAGTTAGTTCATTGAGCAGATATCTTTACAAAAAATAGGGAGCTAAACTTTAAAGAAAAGTCATTCTACAGTTTTTTTGATCCGCAAATCTTACAAATCAAAATAATAACATAGTTATGAGAAAGAGAGCTATTCCGTAATAAGTAACGTGACCATTTATCTTTTCCTTCAAAACGGGACATCTACTGCTTTTTTTGGCAAGAGTGTATTTATTTTCTTCCTCAAAACGGGACATCTACTTTTTTTTTAATGTAATAGTGTAGGGAGACTGAATTTCAGATCTGGGTATCTTTCAATTGTTAAGAAAACGCTCAAAAAACTTGTGTTAATGTTAATATCAAAATAAAATGGAAAAAAAAACCTTTGCTGAAACACACATATACTATAAAAAATAGTGCAAGAAGTACGCTTCGGGTGGTACAAGGGGTAGGCCTTTCTTCGACTTCAAAAACATCATCCGACACAAGGCAGGAAGGTAGGAAAGTGAGAAATGTAAACAAAAGGACACACAAGGAGGAAGTTTCAACACAAAAAGGAAGTTGTCATTCGGAAGGAAAAAAATTCTTCGAAAACCAGAGTGAAAAGGGAAAATAAAGTGGAGATCGGGGGGAAGCAAAGGACATGACTTTAAAAAAAGAAATAAAAATTAAATAAATTGAAATAGTTAACAAAAAAAGAACATTAAAAGAACAAACACAAAAACAATACATCCCCCATCGTTTTCTTTGCGTCTCGAGAGGGGAGGGTGGAGATTATTATTATTATTATTATTTTTTACAGATACTGCCGTTAGAAGATTTTTTAGCTGCCTTTATTGAAATTGCTACCACGGGTTGCTCTCTTTCTATAAACGGGACATTGCAGGGGACATTTTCTAAAAACGGGACATTACGGTGTCCCAAAGCTGTGCTTGGGGACAACGGGACAAGCTATCTAAAAACGGGACTGTCCCGTTCAAAACGGGACGTATGGTCACCTTAGTAATAAGTTTTTCAAAATAACTAGCATAATGGAAATTAAAAGTTTCAATAGTATAAGCTTTTTTTAGGCTTTATATGATGCATGCGAGACATCTTGTAATATCATTTCTCATATAGGAATAGCTGGCATGTAGGAAATACCCTATAAGAGTGAACGGAAACTTAATATAAGAGTGAAAACATGTGTAGGAAACTTTATATATGAGTGAATAGAAGCTCACCATCAATGCAACCTTCCGGCTTAAGCACCATTCCGTAAGGACATACGTCACACTTCATTCCTTGGATTCCATGCTTGCAAACGCATCGTCCAGTCGTTTGTTCGCAGTCGTCTCTGACGGAACCGTAAGGATGACAGTTGCAATCTAATGTCAAAATAACAATAATATAATTA
This sequence comes from Cheiracanthium punctorium, assembly GCA_038373885.1. NCBI lineage: Eukaryota > Metazoa > Arthropoda > Arachnida > Araneae > Cheiracanthiidae > Cheiracanthium > Cheiracanthium punctorium. The sequence continues at coordinate 87,077 of JAWZYV010003174.1, forward strand.
TAAAAAAAAGATACAGAGCTCTGTCAAAATTTATTTTTGCTGTAGGTGCTTTTTTAATGGTATGTATCAGATATCTGGGAGAGGTATTTGAAAAGTCATTAGCTTAGAATAAATATCGTCACTGTTTCACAAAACTCAAAATGCTTTTGCAATAATAATTCGGAAATAATTGGGAAGATTTCTTGTCTGAAATTCTTTTTACATTTTCTGCAGATAATGCATGTAATTAAGATGAAGTGTTAATAAATTGTGGAGGAATATCGTCATTATTTCACTCATCAATTAAAATTAAGAAACCGAGAAATTTCTTGACAGAACACTAAATAATTCTCTTTAGATGTTCAAATCAAATTCCGTTCAAACGTCTTTCAGGCACATACTGTACTATTTTACATTTATGCCTCTTAAAACAACTTTGTGAAAAATATGAAAAAGTTGCCATTTATTTTTGAAGTTCATAGCAATTTAGCACTAAAGTACAATCCAAACCGATGGCAGAATTTTTGAGCGACGATTTCGATAGATTGGTGTACAGATGGAACAAATACTTTCATAGCATGGAGGCCGTGTTAAAAAATAATGTGTACCAAATGTCTTGCTATGTTTAAGGGAATTCCTTCACTGGATTGTTTATTGGAATAACTTGTTCGTTAAAGAACTTGTCGCCTTACTTCCTGAACCACCCACGTATATGATGGAAATTATTCACGTTGAAGTGAGTTTTTGGGACAAAATAAAACGTCACTGATAAACATTGAAAATGCAGAAAAATATATTACAGAAATTTAATAAATTAGATTCGAAATTAAAATAGCAATATTATCTTACGGGCGCATCCACTATTTCCGTTCGATATTTTGTGCAAGCCCCAGTACCCTGGTTCACATCTATCACATCTCAGACCTCCTACACCAGGCTTACACGGACATTGTTTGGAAACAGGATCGCAGGTGGAACTGTAGGATCCCAGCTTATGGCAGTTGCACACACCTACAGTAGGAAAAAAATCACTTAAAGTAACATGAATGAGAGCAGCATTCTGTTCATGGATTAAGCTCTCTTTCTTTTGCTGGGTTGAACTGATTATGTAAGACATGAATATCTAATACATTCTGCATTTAATAGTATAGTTTATTAAGGAAGAAGAGTATTGATAAATGAAGATACGTGACTAGTTTTAAATGAAATAGATGGATGTTACTTGAATATCAGAAAAAAAGTAACATTCCAACACTAGAAAACAGCACAGAGTAATAAACGTTAAAAAAAGTACACTTTCTAAAAAATTGCTTTAACATAAATATTTCCATTAAATTGCACAAACTATAAGGCATATTAATTTTAGTTTTAAAAATAGCGTCAAAAAGCCAATTTTTAAGCTAAAATTGAATCTTCACAAGTTAGTGTTGATAGCAATATCATATGATACTTTCTATCGATAAAAAAATGTTATAAAATAGCTCTCAAAAAGAGAAACAAAAAGTTATCATCTTCCAATAGGTAAATTAAAATTACATTAGATTCTAGCAAAAAAAAATTACTTTTTGTTAATTTGTTAAAACTCACTAAGAGTAAAATTTATCATTTTTCGAAATCAACGAAATACAATCAAACTACAGTTTTTAGAACGATCGATTGAACTAAAATTGTTTTGAAAATTAGCAAGTTAAAAGGGGAGAGAATTTGCTTCGAAAGGTCTCTGAACAGTTTGGAAGTGTTTAATACAGAGTAATGAATACTTACTGGGACAACCACCGTTATTCGGTCCTAGTACAGGATGACGCATGTCGGGACAGCATCCAAACGGTGTATCTTCACATGTCTTTATCAAAGGAGCTGAAGATTTTATAAAAAATAAAACAAAATAACACTGATGAAAATAAAACAACACAAAATCTCAATCTATTTTAAGTCATAATCTTATTAACACATTTTGTGCTTAATGCATAATAAATATGACATCATTTATCTATAGGGGAAGGTGGCCTAAAATTATCCCCATTAGAGTAAAACTTCTTTAAAATAATATAAATGTTTGAATGAAACTATGGCGCTTTGCTGTCATTTTTTACACTATATTTTGCATCATAAACATATTTTAATAACACTTTAGACGCGCATTGAGTAATGATAAATATTGAATTCTGAGAAAGTGTCCAAATTATCATTTTACTCTCAACCAAAGGGCGAAATGATTCTTCATTTGAAAATAATTCTAAATTGTTTTTTATCGGCTTTAATAAAGATATTATGACTATAAATAATGAATAAAAATAAGCTTTACAATCATATAGTATGCATAATTTATTTTATATAAATATTAAAATAAACAAGCGACACAAACACTAAAATGGAACATTTCAAAATTGTAATTAAAAATTATGGCTTACACTAAACGCAAAAATAAATTCGATAATGTAATGGGGAGTCATGCATTTTGAGAACTGTTGAAGTGCTTCCATGATGTCTAGGATCCGCTACTGGAGTTTATTCAGTCGACGGACCATTTTACCTGGCAATATGGCTGCCCCTTTAGGTCATATTACTGCATGACGCAGAGAAACATAACAAACTTAAAAAGTGTAATTTCCATCTAAAAACATACTCCATTTAACAAACCAAGTCACATTTCTGTACATGAAAGACTGTATATCTAAATAAATAGGAAAGGTAGTGCTTACTTCACATGCTATAAAACCCATTTTTTAGAAGAGTTCTATTTAGACGTGTAGTACTGTGACCGCTTGAATACTGCCATTCCTTCATCACTTGGCACAACTAGTTTATGTGTTACCCGGTAGATAGCGCTACCTGTATCTAAGAAAACATATATAGATCGTTTTGCACGCAGGGCCGGATTAAGCCCAATACGGGCCCCTAGGCTATGGAAGCCTGAGGCCTCCCTCCTCTTCTATGAAAGTTGTCTATTGATATACTAATTACCATTGTTTATGAAATAAATTTTTAAAGTAATATTTTTTTATCATTATCTTGCATGCATTAGGCGGATATGTACAATGAAGGGCACTAGAAAGAATTGATAAATTTAAGTTACGTAATTTTACCAACATAAATACACATAAAAATATTTGAAATGATTTCGGAATTTTGAAGTTATATAAATTGAAAAGTTCACTTACAACTTTAAAAAAAAATTCATTTGATTTAGTATTGCCGGGCCCCTGAAATGGTCGGGGCCCATAGGCTGCAGCCTACTCAGCCTAATGGATAATCACGCTAGGATCATTTTGGGTTGCATTCCCCTACATGTTTATTTAAGCGAAAGTAATATATTTTACATGCATTACAAACATGTATGTAGTTAAACTAAGCGTGGTTTTTAGCTTTATTTCGTATTAGCAGAAGTAACAGATAGGAATTTCTAAGCATGCAAGTGGGTTTTACTTAATTGTTGGATTTTCAAACAATTTAAAATCAATATTACTACTTTCTAGAAACAGAAAGCATGTATTGAAAAAAGTAAATCGCTGCTAACTATTTTTTTCGTATTAGATGTTGATGGCGTCATTATCAAGAGAACGAGCTTAGTTAATTTTCAGAAGATTATCTCTTATCCCACGCCTGCTTTAATATACAATGTTATCAGAAAGGTGTCACGGTAGACCCCTTTTAACACTTATTCATATAAGACTGCTTCCCATAACGAGGCGGAAAAATTGTAATCGTGTTCCTATAACACGGTAAAAGAGGCGCGTATAACAGGGTAAAAACAATGAGACTCATGTTTCGATTTATTAGGTTTTGCCACTGACGATGTTGATGATGTGGCTTATGCATTTGTATATAATTTAACTGTGCAACAGGGATTCGTATAATGCGGAACCTATCTACCGTGTTATAAAAGGGTCTACTGTATGTTATTTAAACTTACAGACATTAGCTACAAGACATTTATTTTCGCTTATTAAAAAAAATAATGAATCATCAAAATCTAGGTTAACTTATGCTTAGGCGTATACGCATACTTTTTTCTGTTTAAGTTGTCTTTAGAAATATGAACCATAAACCTAATTATTTGTTGAACCAAATCCATTTTTCTGTAAATTTTCTCAAGACAAAGTGAATAAATATGTCTATTCATTACTTGAATGAAGCACTTTCTAAAGAGTGATATGAGACATGACAATGATTTTAATACATCCCGTTAAGTTTAACGAATTAACCACTGACAAAGAGGATTTTAAAGTTGAAGATTATATGTTCCGGTTGTCCCACACAAGATCGGACAAGCTCTGTTCATCGACTCTTCGATTGGAAATTTCCAAAGAACCCTACCTTTACTACCTGTAATTTTCAAGAAAAGATGCAAGAATAAAGTAGAAGGGTCATTTACGGTGTATGAAAAAAAATCTTTTGGAAATATGGAAGCAGGACATTACATATGTTTACATAAAATGAAATCTAAAATGCCCACCGTTTCCATCGAGGGATGCATGCGTACGGCTTGTAATGGCTGACTACTCACATTGCATCAGTTTGTGTACACTAAAGTACAAGCAGCATGAATGGAAGGGACTAAGTCTTGATTTGTAGTAACTAGGCCTCGATAGAACAATTCCCTCAAACGTCGTCCTAGGAAGATAGCCAAAGGTGACATTTGTGCTGATCGTGGCAGCCATAACCACCTACCATATCTGATTTATGTTCATGGTTCCAATAGTTTTTATTGCACCGGATGTGACGTTTCTACTTTTCTCTGGCATGTTTCTTGAAACTATGGGCTGTAGAAGTATAGTTCTCTGAAAATTTTTAGGTACTTCAAGTGAAGAATTTGGGTGTGCAGAGTTTGCATTACATACCGACTTTGCAGCATTTTGCGAAGTATTGCGTTACATGGCAGACCGTTTTTGCGGGGCACAGCTTAGAGCCTTTTCCTTTTCCACAGTAGTAATCTTTACCAGTGGCTGGGTCTATGACAGGAGGTTCACCATCGCATGCAATGTCCACGTGGTCTACATGAAAGATAAGAAACTGTAATCATTTCGAATGATGAATATGGAATAGTATTTAACACAAAACAGTTAATATGAAAAATTTGTCAACTGGTCATTTCCGTGGTGGTGAATGTAACAATTGAAGCTGATGAAAATGAAAATAATTTTTATGACAGATTAGTTAAAAATAAAATTGAGATAACTTTTCTAACTTTAGAGTTATGTAGTAGAAAATCATATATAAGGATATAAAAGTTTAAATTTGAATTTTAGGGAAGTACTGGTCTTTTTTGGTCCCCCATGAAATAATTTTTTGACTGCATGTCTATTATACTATAATCATAATACAATTTAAACCTTGAACAAGGTTTTATTAACTCATTGTTAAAACTTTTCTAGCAAGTTTTTCTCATAATGCTAAAATTCCAAAAGTATTACTGATTAAAAAAATTGCATCCATAGAGCAATTATATTTTTAACCCAGAAAAGTTTGTATCAAATTTGTAGCTTTATATGATTTCGAAGGAAATTTTAACTGTGCAGTATATTTTAATATTTTTCTTTTTTTTAATATTTACCAAGAAATTTGGTCTTTGTAATTATATAAACAGTAGAGCATTTAAGTAATTAAAAAAACCCAGTTTATTTACCTTAATTAATATGTTTTACAATTTTAAGGTTAAAATTTTCACATTGCGATTCATGAAATCTGGTAAAAACAGCAGATTTTGATGCCATCTTTAAATGAAGAGGTTAGGATGGATTACATGTAAGCAGCATATTTATCGCAAAAACTTTTAAAAAAACATTTTCCAAGAAAGTTGAAAATAATTTATGATTTTAATTCATGTCCTTTCATGATTTAGCTGCCATAAACACACATGAATTAATATTATAGATATATATATATATATATGCTGTATATTATAGTTATGCACTATACAGTGTATTCTATTAACAATGGTGTGCATTTCAAAATATTTTAGTCCATGAAATCAGATAGTGAATTCAATATATATATCAATAGTGAAATCAATATATTATGCAATAGCTGTTTTAATTTCATAGTGGAGAGTTTCATCGATTTAAAACAAATAAAAATAGGATGTATTACTGCGATTTTACAGCGTATGCACTTCACTGTAAAGGCTAGACGTAACATTTGCAGCGCATCCCAGTGACGAACAAAATAAAATTCAGAGATAAGGCTCTAAGCCAAACGATTAAAAAATATATTCTAGTTGTCATTCCTTCAACGCAAAGACGTGATGGCAGGAATTCCTCTTGAGTGCTCATCGTTGCTTCCTGGCAGTGATCTTTCAAAGCTGCGGACTAGTTTTTAAAGACCACATGGAGTGTTTAAAGCACGGTAATGAGATGCGACGATGGGAATTAAAAAATGATTTAATGCTTTTTTAAAAGCAGAATTTTGCTTGTATTACCAATGCAATTTTCTCTAGAAGTGCTGTCAATGCGCTTTTGTATCAGGCACGATTCCTCTCGCATCCTGCATTCGTTGTCATACATCCTACCGTCCGATCCACAGACGGGTTCCTTGATAGCTGGACAGTGGAACGTGCATACGCAGAAAGGGTCACCCTCTGAATTGAAGTCGCACACCCCTCCAAACTTGCATTGCTTATCTTGACAACTGCTGATTTTGCGTTCTTTAATTGCTGGTAAATCATCTGAAATAGAAGACAGAAAAACATGAAACGTAAAAATCCGATCTTTCAATTTTTATTTATACACTAAAGTCTATTTTTAATGTTATTCAGTTGATCCAAATATTGATTTTAATTAAAAAACATTATTCCTTTATTAAAACCTAAATTACAAAATCTTGTGAGAAATAACTGCTTGAACGAAGCAGCTCTGAAAATACAAAATGCCCTCGTTAAAAAACTAATCAAAATGTTAATTGTTCTCTTTTGTCACGAAATTTTATTCTGCGGATATTAGACTGCACCAGCGCCCTTTAGCGTGTACGTCCCACTAAAGTCCTTCTAGAGGGGTTATAAGAACAGAGTTTAGACGACTAGGCTGCTGCGAAAGATACAGGAATACAGAAATATATTTTTTCGTTAGTTGTGAATTTTCTTACAACAGAAAGAGACAGAAAAATTACCTTCAGATTCAGTTGCTTCTGAAATTTCCTCACATGTTCCGAAGAACTGCACAGCTAGGTCCCTTCCTTTGTGGCACCCGGCCCGTTTCATCTCGCATTCATTCTTGTACGTCCGTCCGTCAGTCGCACACACGAATTCAAATCCTTCTGGACAGTCTGTTGGACATACGCATCGACCACTTTCGCACCGAGCTCCATACTTGCAGTGAACATGATCACACAAATCTAGAAAATTATTTAAAGATGGGTAAAAGATTACGTTATTAAGCCTGTAAAGCGTCAGATTTAAAAAATAAGAAGAAAAAGCAGTTACTAATTTTTAATGAAAACGTTTTTCAAGGAAAAATATGAATTTAGTCTGCATAAAAGGAAAAATATAAGAATGCAGGTAACAGTTTAAAAAATGCATTAATACAATTTTCTGAGTGGTACTCAATGAGGGATGCTGGGAATAATAACTATAATAATAATAAAACTGTAACTGCTATCTGATAGGAAGAAAAGCTTATGTATAGACAAATATTACACAGATAAGCTAAAATAAGTAGTGGGATTATACGTACAGCATATTATGCTGAAAGTTTTCAATGTTCTTACTGAATTTGCTTCTGGTCGTTTTGTTTACGGTCGTTCAATAACGATGACTTTCAAAGATAAGCGAACTGTGATTAATCAGTCCATTAACCCTTTCAAGACCCTGCATCCGCAGTTGATGACACAAAAAATCCCTATACTATTGTACAGGATGAACGTCCTAATTTGTACTTTTAAAGAATACCCAATTTTCCTCCAATATTTAATAATCAAGATTTTCGTCATATTTTTATTAAACAAATTTAATCTCTATTATGGAAAGAAAAATTATTTACTTCAAAATGAAATTACTGAATCAGGTCTTAAAGGGTTAAAGTGACATTACTGTGACACTCCATGTAGCAGCCATATGACATTCAATATGGTTTTGATTAGCCCACGTTCTGTCGTCTATACTCCATATATTTGGCACAACGTTTGGCGTTTCTTTTGAGCGCCAAATTATACTTTATAGCCAGCTTCTTTCTCCCTTTGATTTCATTTACAATCTTCCCATCCTATCTTTTCAACAAATGTCTCGGAGCCACCACTCTCTGTGCATGGTTTGCTTCAAATTACTATAGTAGTTATTTCATCCTTAATTATGCATTCATCTTGAAATGAAAAGTTTTAATGGAGTTTTAAATTGAAGCTTTCTAAATTTTAACTGCCTAAACATTTGTATTATGAAAACACTTTTTTTATGAGAAACTTCTTCAATAATCGGAGGAAATATCCAAAGTCATGTTTTCAAAATTTATAGCAATTTTGATGATTTCTATGTTGCACAAAAAAATTCGAGTTTCAAATTTAATTTATATTTCAGAAGTTTAAAAGAGCAAAATAATAATAATATGGACACCTGAATGCTGTACAGTCAATAGTATTCATCAAAATGCCAACCTGCTGACTATTAAGTCATAGGGCTAATGCAGTGAATAGTATGATCTAGTGCTAGTTATTTATTTGTCAGAATTGTAGAGACCTGAAGCCAAACCAATAGTCTTAAAATATCAATTTTTATCAACATAATCGTTACCACTCTTTTTTAAAATGAACGTGAGATTTCAGAATGGAAAAAAGTAATTTTCTTATTCAACACGTGTGAATCGCAAAAAGAATTTTTTTTTAATAATCGATAAATAACTGGGAGTTTTTGTTACGAGTTACGAAAATAACTTTTATCACTGCAGGGAAAAAGTAATGACAAGTTAAAAGTTTTATGAAAAATATGACTACATATTTATCGGAGTATTTTATAAGTAGTTTGGAATCTTATAACTTAAATTTAAAGAAATTTTGTCTTTGAGCTGTGGTCATTGAAAACTGAAGCTTTTTGGTGGATTAGAAAAATTAAAACATCTGCGAAACGAATTGAAGTATAAAATAACAGGCTTCCTCTTGTACAGGAAAGGCATAAATTCCTCTTGTCCAAATATTTCAAATAGTTGCAAATACATGTATAAAAGTGTTTTCTGTTGTAAGAAAATCACCGAAAAAAAATGTTAATCTTCCGAAGCGTATATAATTATTATCATTGGTTACGCGTCTTAAAATTTTGTTAGTCATAATGTAAATTATGTGCAAACAGTGCGTCTTTACATATTGGTAGAATTTATCTTTTATCTATATAAATAAAACAGAGTGTAAACTGTCCGTTTGTCTGTCTGTCTGTCTGTGTCTCGCGTAGCTCCGAAACGGGTGATCGTAGACCTGCCAAATTTTGTACGGAAATTCTCCAAGACGGGTCTCGACACACCTCGAAGCGATTTTTTCGAAATTCGAATTAGAAAATGTTTTGTTTTATGTTTTGTCCGATTTTTAGCGATTTTTCTTGCGTAATACATAATAACGCCGGTAATTGCACTCGCAAGAAAACGATATTTACATCATCGTATAGAGGAGAAAATTTTCTTTTAAAAACTGTTTGTTCGGACTGTGTAACATAATTTGCAGATTTTTGGGAATTTTTCAAATAAAATTAAATTTGACGCTGACTTTCGTAAAATATTTTTAAAACTGCTGCATCTTGAATTCTATCTGTCATAACTTTTTTATATTTGGGCAAAAAACGGAGCACACAATTCTCCCACTTTTAAAAGAAGAACGGAGGGAAAATATAAATTAGGAGAATTTTTACGAATTTTTAAGTAAAGAAGGACTTTCATTTCAGTAGCACCTGCTTATGAGTTTCGGTTTGATATCTTGCGGTTTGGTTGTCATGGATACAGTAACAATGATTAAAATTGCCAGTTGAATAAAATAAATAAAAACGGGTCCCGCGAGCAGACGATTTCTTTGCTTGGCTCGATTTCCTTTTATAAATACTGGATTTATTTGCGAGAAGAAAAATTAAACTGAGAAAAACAATTTTAAAGCCTTTATAAATAGCGCAGTCTTATCTCTTATCTCTTATCTCTTTTGTAAAGGGTTGCAAGAAAGGGTGACGTATTTTTAAAATTAAAAAAATGTCCATTTCATGTCGTGTCTGAGGTATTTAACGGTAAAACGTGAACCTATAAGACAGCATGTCTGAGGAAATAAGACATTTTGAAGGTGAGAAGTTCACTGCAAACGGTCCATTTTCACTTTTTTGATACCGAATGATGCTGACATAGTTTTTTTTTTGTGTCATTATATTGAAATGATCTCAGGTTATTACATATATGACGCAAATTTTAAGTCAAGAGTGAAATAATTTTGCTTTTTCTAGATTCCACATCACTGGAATTAATTCGAATTACACATGTGAGGAAATTTTTCGTTTCCTACCGTGCGAAGAACGGGTACGCAGCTAGTTTGAAATAAAAAAGTATCATTTTGATGAAAATTCAGAACTTTTATGTAAATTATTATATTGAAAAGAATAAAAATTTTAAATATATAATTAAATGTTACTCTTTTAACGTAATTTTATGAACATAATTCTAACCTGATACGTGCATATTTTTAATGAAATAAATTTTACATGTTTTTTTTATGCAAGATCCTAATTGAAATACTTAACTTCCGGAAATAGATATAAGGAAAAAAAAATTCAAGCATAAATGTTAGAAGAAGTATAAAACTACACTATGCTCACCATACTGCCTTTTTCTTCTACGTGAGAGTTAACTTTAATGGATGCGACACCCACATGCATTTATTAAATTTAACACATACGTCTACTACATCTATGCAGGTGGCGCATTTTCTTATTTAAAAAAATGCATAATGTCGGTATGATACGCATCTGTCATGCTCGGAAATTGGAGATAATTTTTATTAATGGCTTTTTTATATCTATACCAAGCGAGTATATGATGCTGGAGAGTACGTGTCTAGACGTGTTAAGGTATCCCATCGGCGTACTTTATGGCTTGAACATGCAGATGAATATCGCAATTTTTCGTGCAGTGCGAATCAGGCGTGACTCCTTTGACATCCTACGCACTTCTTAAAATCGTATGGAAGTCATATTCCAGATGTTTCCCACGCGTTCTGCGTGAAATATATCACCACTTCCTACTAGATTTTTTGGGTAATTTACAGTACAAGGAGGATTTCAGTGATACTTTGCAGCCAGCCACTGTTGTGTTGCACCAAGAAGAATATTCCTTGCCCAAAAGCAGTTTACAGGAGCCACCCTTGGAAAAGTGGTAAATAAGTTTCTTCCTTCACAAAACATGATAGGAATTGAATCATAGGTAAATAATGGATATCTTTGTTCCAAAGCTTTATATGGCAGATGATGTAGTGAATAGTGATGTTGTACCCTCTTATCTGGCACATAGTGATACCACAACTCTTTGTCCGTTTAGTGAAGAAATCACTTCTCTTAGTATGAACAGGAAGTCGAATATGACAACTGACTGATAATCCTACAAACAATGGCCTGATAATCCTAAAACATCTAGGACAGGGGCGGCCAGAGTGTAAGTGACACCCCCTGCAAACGTAAAAAAAAAGGCGTCCCCTTTTATGCTCTACTCAGTTTTTGAATTCGAAATGGCGTCCCTTAAAATACGGCGCCCCGATGCGATGCTTACCTTACTTACCGTGTCGGGCCGCTTCTGATAAACGATAAACGATAATATTAATAAAATATTTTGAAAACTGATTAATCAGCTTAATGCCAGGAAATGGCAAATTCTGACTTTGTCGGAACGAGCTTTAATGAGTGAATTTTATTTTTCTAGTGAATTACCGAAAGGTATCGCCCCATAAGTTTCGGTATATTTAAGATTTCACTAACTATGAGTAACCTAGGCGATGGTTAACACAGGATGAGTGGAAAGTACTCGAAGGTAGAAAAGATTTTTCAATAAGAAGAAAGATTTTCACAAGTGCAAATTCTACGGACATTCACACGTTGGTGTTACACAGTTCCTAACTGAAAGAAAAAAGAGTTTCTAATATTAATTTCATTTTCTGCTTTTTTGGACAGCATTTTAACAGAATCGGACATCCTCCACTTTCTAAGCAAACAAAACTGGCATTTACGCAACAAACAGTCGTCGTTCATCAAAAAGAAAGGGGTTTCTAAACCCTCGGCATCTCTTGATTTGATCGCAAAGAATAGATTTGCATATGTGTAACCAGTTCCCATGATACTGGTGAGTTGACCAGGAGCCAGTGTGTTTTTTCTCAGCCTCTGTACTTGTCCTCGTCTGAGATACACGAAGGGTTTAAGGTGGACTGAGCTCTCCAGGAAAAAATTACCCCTCCCCTTAGCATTGTTCCCAATGAGCGGTAATAACTAACAAAAATGTGATGTTGCAAAGCCCTAACTAGCAGTTGCATGGTACAAGATGTTAATATTAAACTCTCACGAAAAGATTTAAGTTTCGAGAAACGCATAATGGTAGCCTTTAAACTAAATTAAGCACGTGAAATTAAAAATAATAATTTTTCTATAATTATTAACTGCTTCTTGTATGGCTGATCTTTTAACTGAATTCGCATCACTATACTAATATTTGAATCTCATGAATTGCTACAGGCCACTGTGTTTTTAAAACTCTGTAGGAATAGGACGTCGTATCGTGAAAAGTATGCGAAAGATTTCCATCAAAATTAGAAGCTTTTTTTCTCTTTTTGTAAGAACGCCTTTGTTTGTAAAAGTTCTGTTATTCATTCATTTGCTTTTAAAAAGATGACTTAGAAGCTTATTCATTTATACATTTTAAAGAATGCATCTTTACAATAAACAAATAAATAAAATAAAAATAAACAAATAAATAAAATAAATAAATAAACAAATAAATAAAATAAATAAAATAAAACAGTGTTGTTACTAATATTGGTTTTCTTGCAAAGGCTTATAATTATGCTTATAATTAACTTCAGAGGAGAATAATATAATAACATAGGTACTTATGATTCTTTCAAGCTTTTAAATTCTACATAAAAGTAATTTTTTTAATACAAGAAAAAAAATCCCAGAAACATAATTTGTGATTTGTTTTTAAATATATTTTTTTAACTGAACAAGAATAGCTTCTAAATATTTATCTGTTTATTTCTACAAAAATCAGTGTTAAAGGGAAATTAAGTGGCCTGTCCTTTTTGCAAAAAAGCTGAGAAAGGTAACGTAAAAACACATGTTTTCTAAACACAAGATTCTTAAAAATTTATGAAGATCTATGAAAATAAAAAAATATATAAATTTAAAAGTTATAAAATTAAGAAAATTAAGTAATATAAAAATAAAGAAAATATGGCAAGAGGGAGAACACAAAATATCTTTGGCAGCTAGGAATTATGATAGAATTTTAAATACATTTTTCAAGTTCTATGATTATTCTCATGAGCTCTGAATATCCAATAAGTTTGTCTTTTTTTCTACGAGTTAGGAATAATAGAAAAGATAATAAAAAAAATCCGAATTCGCAATTAATTATCGCCGGTGAGTCTTAAAAGATTGGAGTACATATTTCCTATGGAGATATAGCTTTATGGATATTCGAAGAACTTACGGAATTCTGCTTAAGCGTGAAAATGAAAATTATCTCCCTCAAAAATAACTTTTGGAATCAACCATTTATTTCCAAAAGAGTGGTAAATAATTAACAATGGAAATTATAGAATAAAAGCAGAAAAATTACACGAACGTGAAAATTAAAACTGTAGATAAAGATTATGAAGCAGTGTTTGAAAATTTCGTATTTAGATGCGAAATGTTTGACTTACGAAAAAATAATAAATTTCGAAATAAATTAATTTTTGTGCAGCTGAAAATGTAACTTAAACAAAATAGAAAAAAAATTAAGATAGGTCTAAATAATAGTTACTGTAAATAAAAACAGAGGAATAGTTACTTTAATGAGGTATTGCAAAACGAATGATTAAATACAAAAATATTAAATGAAAAAAACCTATTTACTTAATGCATGAAAACTTGGCGTATTTCGTAGTAACATGTGAATTTATTGAAAAAAGGTCAAATTGTCTGAAGCAGTGCATTTGGTTACTTGGTTTTAGAAAGTTTTTTTTTTTTTTAAATAATGAGTTATAATTATCTTTTTGATCGCTACATGAGCAGAGTCGCGCATTGCATATCAACATTTAATTTTACAGGACAAATACGCCAAGCAGCAGTATCTTAAGCTGATTTCCCAACATTTCCTTTATCAGTTTCTTTTATTTGTCAAGTCACCTAATCATTTGATCTCGCTGAAAGTTTAGACACCTTACATGTAATTACGTACACAGACAATAAAGAATTCAATGTATCAAATGTTTTTCTTCTCTCGAGAAGAATTGAAATATATGGACATCCTCCTGTGTTTTTATGAGTTGTTAATACCAATGCCACCTTAAAGAGCAGAACCGCGGAGCCAGATGAGATCACATGACGTTCTTCGGTAACCCCATCACGTACAACAAAGCACTTCATTTTTGGAGTATTGCGTGGTTTGCGTCGAGTGTCGCAAAATAAACACCGTATACTCGTAGTAAGTTTGTGCAAAATGAAACATTAAATAAAAAAATTCAAGCAAGTGATATGCTAAGATTTAAGTTTGTCATATTTATACGTAAGAATCTATTTTACCTAAGATACTGAATTTGTTTTTATTATTGTTACAGGACTTACAACTTTAGGTAAAGCAACTTAAATATTACATGGCAGCTATCAAAAAAGCCAGAAGTTTGGGTTTAATTAATTATTCCTCTACACAGTTACAAAAATGACTTTTAAAAAGCGTTTAGATAATAATACTTGAAAGCTTCCACGTTAATGTTTATTTATATATCTTTAAAGATAATAAAAAACGTTGAGAATCTTCATGGAACTTTAGGTGCGTTTTATTTGAAGAAATAATAATATATATGATTTCATATCCTATGATCTATCCTATGCATAATTTTTTAAATTTCTTTTCAACTGTAGAAAAAGTAATATATTAAACCCAACTACGTTAGCCTGTTACTCTTTACAGATGGAATTTGAAAAGCCCGTATTCAATGGGAATACAAATGAGTCGTATTTTCTAGTAAACTTCCAACCTTTTGGATAAAATAATACTGAAAGCTGTTTACGTGAGTATAACGCAGAGCAAACATTTCGTAACAAAATAATACATTTATACGTGATTCTGTCTCAAGAACGTTCAGCTGAGAAGGCTATTGCAGAATTTTAAAATTATGGCGGTGCAACTATTTCAAGAACTCCCAAAAAATACAGCTGAAGATATTCCGCAATATGATTTAAAATTCCAGTTGCGTTCTAAATGTTTGATGCATCGAAATCTTTATTATCTATGTAAGCTATTTCTTACAAGATGCTTAGAGCTCATACGAGATCGAGATGTTAAGCGATTTGATAAATATGACAAACATGTTAAAGGAATGTCGTGGAAACAATTCATTTGTGATTTACAGTATTTCTTGTTTACTTTGAAAAGCTAACAGAGAGATAAACATAAAAGCGAACACGAGTCATTTGCTTTTTGAAAAACTTAAACAACATAAAATCTAATTGTTTTCCTTTTGGAAGTAACCATACAAGAACGTGCGACTTGTTATTTGCCCTTTATTTTCAGGACAAAAAGTCTCTTTCTGCAGAAATAACAGGTTTTGTTTGAGTTGCTGTAGTGAATAATACATCACGCTAAAATCATGAATACTGAATCTGCAGTCTCATTAATGAAATTAAATTAAGTTCACGCACACATACACACACAAAAAACAGAAATTTTATGTCATAGGTACAAAAAATTACGATCTGAAGGATACACGAGACAAAAAAGAATATTCTTTGATAAATTATTTTATTTTTTTTTTCTCTAAAACTTTACACAAAACGAAACAAATAATAAGAAAAATATTCCTTAATAATATATTTTATTCCACCCCCCCCCCCATAAAAAATTTCAGTTATTGTTTGGTTGATTCGAAGGCGATATTTTGGAAGTCTAATGGCTCTTTCTGATCCTTTTACCGTACATGTTCCGACTCGATCCACTGCATATAGAATTTTAGAAAGACACGAAACAAAATGGCAGAAACAAGGGCACAGCACGAAGGAAACACAAGTGTGAAGAAAAATGGGAAAAATTAAACCAACCTAAAAAATTAAAGGGAGAAAGACGAAGCGCAACGCACAGATGATGTCGGCCTTCATTTTCTAAACTTTTCAGGTATCATTACTGTTACGTCGAAGTTGGTGCAAAATGAATATTCATTGGATAAAATATCTAGAGCTACATTACTCTTTCGAAAACAATCTCAGCTGTCATTATGTACCGAAAATTATGCAAAAAATTGTGTTTAGACTCGCATAGATTTTCGTTTCTAATACCTAAGTCATGTTAAATGAAAGTGGCGAATGTTTACATCTTTTTAGGCCTCTAACAACATTTTTTATGTCCCAATTGAAATGGTACAGCGAAGTGAGATTTTCACGGTATATAATGGCCTTACAAACATTTTACTGAATAAAAGTAGCGAAGAAATGAAGTTTTCTCTCACGCTTCTTTTGAGAAAACCTTTTTAGTCAAACTAAATCCTTTTAATATCAACAGAAGAGTCATTTATCAAATGCTCCCCACCCTTCACGAATTTTTTTTTTTTGTTCTATGCATTTAGCTGGTATAGCTACAAGAATTAAATCCGCTCTAATAGCTAGATTTGAAATGAAACCGAAATAGCAGATTCCGCTACCATTTTCTACAGTGTATTACACCGCATTTGAAAATGCAGAAAGTGGTTTTCCATTTACAGAAATGATGGTGCTATTGCATGTCAAGGAATAAATGCCATATATTCTGCAACGGTCTGCTTCTGATTGATAGCTCTGGCTGTTGAAAATAGGTATAGCTTGAATTTCATTTTGTGTCAAGTTCTTCTAAGTATCGCCATATCAATTTTACTCCACTCTAATCAAATTATTTTTTAAAAGTCCATTCAGTACTTTTAAGTACAGATTTCTTAAATCTTGTTTTAATAAACCGAAAGTACAGATATCCATTAGAGAAGTGTCAGGTGCATTTGAGAGATATTTTATTAAATGGCATACATATTACTTCATTTTCTTCTTTTTCTCTGCTAATTAAATAGCGAGTACGAAATTGTGACTAAAGACTGTCTAAATGAACCTAAATATAAAGATCGTTTCCATATATAAGGTTGGAATGTCTTCTTCAAAAATTGCTTTAAAATCTGCTGATAGCGTATTGAACAAATTTTGTATTTATTTCAGACTAGCATGAGACATTTCAGCTGAAGACATTTTTAAAACAACTTTTCTCTGTTAAAGCTCTGATCAAGATGTACTGAATTTTCATTTAGCTTTGTGTGAGATGCCACATGAATATTAATTCTACGATCTAAATTCAAATTCGGCTGCTGTGACGATACTTCGTGTTTAAAAAAAAAAAGGGATGTATTACAAAATTAAATAGCTATGCTCTAAAAATTGATGTATAAAGTCTCAGTTTACTGAAGGTGCAAATTTACATCTCAGTAAAGAAAAACAAAATGTAAAATATAGACACGTACTGTTGATGAACGACACGACAGCATGTGCTTATAAGGTTTCGGCGAGTTTTGATCTCACATCACGTAGTGTCACTGGCGTCAAGATGTGTATCTGCTTTCTTTGAGATATGTTATATTAATAAATTTTGGAATCATTCTCAAAAACTAGCTATTCTCACGCAAGCATCTTTTTCAGTTTAGAAATTCCGGACATTTTCTTAAGGTTGCTGCTGTAACTGCGCATGCTTTTTATTTTTGATAACCGAACATAACGTTTTAATACACATATTAGACAGCCACACATTTCATTTAACCCTTTGAGGCGCAACCCTTTCCCAATGCTGAAAAAGGGCAGCTGTTGCCATTGCTCGACTTAACTACCAGCAAGATGGCGGACGATCGAAACCTTGGGCACAGCCAGCTGTCGTCAAAAGAGGGTCTCTATATCTGTGGCACGCGATGAACGTTTCGATCGTCCGCCATCTTGCTGGTAGTTAAGTCGAACGATGGCAACAGCTGCCCTTTTTTCAGCGTTGGGCAATCTATCCAGCTGTTCTCGCATTCTTCCATTTTTCAGCAGATGCCAGTGCTGTTAAAAATAATCGTGACCATTTTTTACGGGAAATGACGGGCTAAAAAGTAAAGGATTCTCGTGGAGCTATTTTTATAGAAATCAAATCTATTCTTCGCGACTGGAAACAGTCAAAACGTCAGCGTTTGGTGTTCCCAGAGCGGGAACACTGCGCGTTAAAGGGTTAATAAGAATGCAGATTTTTTCCCGTCTTTTTCCACATTCAAAATAAATATTTCATAGTATCTGACGAGGAAACATGAAATTGCGTACATCGTTTTTCTAAAGATATTAGTTGCTTTGAATGCTCAGTGAGAGAGACAGCTGTAGCAAAAGAAACTTTTTAAACTTACTACACGGTCCTTTGGTGGCCACAGCGATGTACTGCTGCTTTTTACAGGCTTCAACACGCAGCTCGCATTCATTTGCATATGAAATCCCATCTGTTCCGCAAACTGGAGCGTCCACCTGCCGAAGAAAAAAAAATAGAAAACAGATTCTATTTAGAGCAGTTGTTTCGATTTAAACATTTATAGGAAGAATGGGATAACTTGGCATCAAAATAGAAAGACAAACGCAAGACAAATCTTGAGTTCTAATGGTACAGAACTCAACAGCAAGGAATGACTAATTTCTTAACAGCTAATTTGCACATTTTTTTTTATCGTAGGTTAAAGGAATTTTACTTTTCTTTTCTGAAGTCTTTTGAAAGAATTTGAAATAACATAAACATTTAATTATTTTCTGGATACACGAAATTAAGAATTTCATTAATGAGGGTAAGGGCTTGGAAACTTTAAATAGCAGCAGTGATCCTTTTAAAGTCATCCTTTTGTTCTGTACTAGCATGTTAACCGATGAACTTAAAAAAAAGATAGATTGAGCAAGTAAAAAATAACTATATTAAAAATTCGAAGGTAAAATCCTAAGTATATAATTCTTTCTATCAATGTTAAAACCGATATCTGTGCGATATTATTATTCTGTTAACATGAGTCTATTTCTGTGGTAACGTAAACGCAAAATATCTCTGATGTTCCTTTTTTTTGTACCTTTTGTATCTATAGTTATAGTGCTTATAGTTACCTTTATGCATACTTCTGGACACACACATCGTGTTTCACCGTTGCCGAAGCTTTCGCAGACTGCGTAAAAGTCGCATTCCTGTGTATGACAGGTATCTAGTACAGAAAAATGAGTAATTATCAGCAATTAAAAAATTTATAACATAGTATATACTACTCACCAAATTTTGCTCAGAAATCTCTTCTGTAAGCAGGATTTCAGAAAATTCTACGCTTCACTACTTACGGGTAAATAAATCATCATCATACTTTCATATTTAACTTATGTAATGTAACAATGCGACTAGAAAGTATTTCTTTCTTTCTTTTTCTTTCTTCCTTTTTTCTTTTCTTTTCTTTTTTTTTAGTACATTAATTTTGAGGGAATAGAATTTTAGAATATGTAACATTTGGAAATTACGCTTACGTGCCTAAAAACCACATTTAACTGTTTTAGAACTTTTGGGACTGCTAAAAGACTGGTCTGTAAAGACGTAAGATTACTGGGAAATAAATAACCCAATCACTCTGATTTACAGGGGGTGTCACAATTCCCTCCCGGGTTTGGAAGGCTTATAAAAATAATATATTATCAATACAGCAACAAAGATGACTTTTCTGGAGAAAGAAACGTTACAAATTTTGTTTCCCAAATAACAAGCTTCCTCGTCATTGGATTGGTTGAGGTTCTGACGACGACAATCGTCTTCTTCCGTGGCCACCTCGCTCTCCGGACCTAATTCCATGCGATTTTTTTATGGGGGTTATACAAAAGATCGCTTGTTCGTGCCTCCTAGGCCACGTGATTTACAAGATTTAAACCAAAGGATCACAACCACATTCGCTACGATTGATCGTAACATGTGAAAGCGAGTGTGGGGGAGGGAAGAATTTGACTTAAGACTTTCATTAATGAGGAATCGTGATGTCTGCCGCATCACGAAAGGTTCACATATTGAATATGTGTGAAACAAATCTTGTAACATTTCTTTATCCAATAAAATCAACTTTGTTGCTGTATTGGTAATATATTTTTTTTATAAACCTTCCAAACCCGGGAAGAAATTCTGACATACCCAGTATATACCAAATTACTGTAATTATAAAGTAGTATATCCATTTTTGGGAGCCTCTCCGGGGTTCCCTTTTTCTGGCGCCCTAGGTAATCGTTGACCAACCGACCTGACCAGTCCGAGCCTGCAACCATTTCCTATCTAAAAAAAAATTACTTTTCAAAATGTAATAATTGTCTTCTTCTAAGAAAATTTCCGAGCTTCTAATAAGTATAATTGCTCTTTTAACTTGGGAAAAAAAACTTTAATTTCAACTCAGTAACGACAAATAAACCTGCGAAAACCGAAAATAAATATATCTTTTTTTTTTTTTTTTTCACTGCAGGAGAAATAGTTTAACCGAACTATGTGAAAAGCTTAATTATTTCCTTGCGATTTTTGAAAAATAAAGTAAACGAACTATAATCTAACCGTTTAATGTCAGATGACTCACAGAGTAATTTAATAATTGAAATTCTTACTTATTTAGGAACTTTAACATTTTTGCTTATTTTATGTGATTATTCTTTTTTTTTTTCTTTCATTCAGCCACGAATTTTATTTTCAGATAACTTTCAATGTTTTCCTTCTTTTGTGCTTCAAAAGGCAATGTTATACTTTACACTACAAGACAAAACGCTAATATCGTTCAACATATAGTTGTTAACTGGAAAGTGCTCCCAATCGATAAAAAACAAATTTCTTTTCATTGACGTATAAATTTCGCCGCTGTATCGTAAAAACAGCCTAGTTTTAATATGGAGTCTGTTAAGTTAAAGAAATAAGTTAAACACAGAGTGTGATTTCAATCAAATTTGTACTGCAAAAATTTTCAGTTCTCAAAAAAAAAAAAAAGATAGAATAATTAACATTTCAGGTCGTCATACCTAGTCAACGAATTTTCAATATTTTAAAACTATTTATCGGGTTGTTAATATCTTTGAATTCAAACATCAAAATAATAAACAGAATTTGTAAATGTTTTCAATTACGAGCATTTTCTTATGAATCTTCTTTGTCTGGCCCATTTTAGTAAGTGCAAATTTATTCATTGAAAAGCCAAAGAAAGCACTTGCATAAGTAATTGTACTTTAATCTATTGACAGTTTAACTTGAAAAAACGCATTATTTTTCAATTTTTAATTCAAGGTTTTGATTCAAGTGGGTATAATTTTTTTTTCCGGAAGTACTCAGTTTTTTTCACTTTTACGAAAATTACCCAAGTAATAAAATACATATTAAATTTCACTACGCAGAAATTATACCCACTTGAATCAAACCTTGAATTAAAAATTGAAAAATAATGCATTTTTCAAGTCAAACTGTCGATAGATTAAAGTACAATTACTTATGCAAGTGCTTTCTTTGGCTTTTCAATGAATAAATTTGCACTTACTAAAATGGGCCAGGCAAAGAAGATTCATAAGAAAATGCTCGTAATTGAAAACATTTACAAATTCTGTTTATTATTTTGATGGTTGAATTAATGCAATTGGCAAATTTATAGCAATTGGCATATCTATGAAATATGGATGTAAAAAAAAAATAAGAACATCCTCTATTATGTTTTATTAAATTATACTTCTTCATATTTATTCCGAAACAACAGTAACGAGGAATGTTTTTAGCTCGTAAGGTTAATGCTGCTAACTTTATTATCCATAATCCACCTAAACATAGCGTACTCATTTTTTTTAGTTAAGACGTTTATTACAGACAGTACAATAAAAGCGCAACAGTAAAACTATAATTCCAAAGTAATTATACACCTACATAACACGTGTAACCGAAAATATTCATCTTTCACCAGGTGGACTTGCACTTCCAGGGTGTGGCGCTGCAAACGCGTGAGGAAGCTCTTGCGGCGGTATTTCAATAAATCTCACCTTTAGGTGTGTGTAAAGAAACACCGATTAAGGGGTCTTTTGTGTCTCAGGGTAGGGTAAGGTGAAAGCGACTGATTTGTAGGATTTTGGAAGTAATAAAACAAATTATCCCACATTTTCAAAGTCGGGTGTTTCTATGCGACGCCCTAGAAGATTTACAGCAGCATATTTATTGAGCAAGGTCACGGCAGAAGGTTCAGGGGTTAGAATTACGGTGGTATTTTAAGAATTTGCTACATTTTTTGAATTTATAAATCTCGAATATAAAATCATGGCTTTTTTTTTTTCGCTTAAAATGACATTTAGTTGCACTAATGTGCTAGTTTTAGGATATTCGGACCCTAAAGTATATTAGTTAAAGATATGCATTTTTAAACAAATCATGTTTCACGACTAATGCAATTAAAGATTAATTTTCTCAAGTAATTATGCAAAATTAATTAAAAACCTACCGTTAATTGTTAGAAGGCAATCAATCCTTTTAAATTAACTAATTAAAAATGTATGGCATTTAGTTACACTAAAATGCTAGGTTTGAGATATTAAGGCGCTCAAGTATATTAGTTAATTTTAAGATGTATATTTTTAAACAAAAAACGTTCCAGAACTAATGTAGCTCAGGATTAATTTTGCAAATGTATTGATGCTGAAATTTTTTAATCTGCAGCATATCGTTAATTGTTAAAAAGAAAAAGCAATTTTTTTTAATTAAATCCATTAAGATTATTACATAACATTAAAAAATATACTTAATAAATATTTTAATTACAGTGACCTCTCGCACGACTTTCAGGGCACTGTAAAACAAGTTGTATAACTGAGAGCGCCATAAAAATGAGAGGCAATTTTACTATACAAGTTTAAAATTTTATATGCTTAACTTATTTTACCTATGTTTTAAAAAAGGATAAATTTTGAGTACTAAGATCATATTTTAACAAGATTTTTATGAAATATTTTAAAATATAAAACATACAAGCGCAGGCTCTAGGAAATTCCACACAACCACTCTCGTGCTATAGATTTCTTTTTTAATGACACAGAAATCTGGATAAGAAATGTTATTTCTTTATTAATTATATACTTTAACAATAGTGAAAATATGAAGGTAAGAAAACATGCATGATTTTTATCATAAAAGATTACAAAATCAGTTCTTGAGTGAGAAATGTAAAATCGCTTGAAATATTTAAAGCGTTGTATAATTGAGAAGAGTCGTATTACTGAGAGAATAGTTGAGATTGCTTTCCATAAAGTATAGACGGGAACAAATGAATTCGGCATATAACCAAGAGAATAGTATAACTGAGAGATCACTATATTTTAGCAGAAGTAAACACGCTTCATTTTTTGCTTAAAAGATATATATATTTTTTTCTGAGTTCTGCATGTTGGGATTTCACGGTTGTACAAATACTTCAACTAAAGTGTTTCTTATAGTTCCTATAGTCTTCTAAATAATATGTATGAACATTAACTTGTCGACCTAAGTAACAGACATTACAAATTCTTCGCAAATATTCTATCTCAAGAGAATGGTTCAATAATTATACCTCTTTCCTGATAATGTGTATGACACGAGTTTCAATCACAGTAAGTCTTGCTTTGAAAGGTATTATCAAGCACTTGATGCTATCTCTCAAACAGTGGATATATACAACAAGATATATATATATACACAAAAACATTTTTTGAAACAAAACTTTTCTTTAATTGGTACTTTACAATTAATTGTAGTGTCACTTTTAACTCAAAGGGGATTAGACTCAAAGTTTCATTGAAACAGGTATTTGTTCGAGTTGCTTGACAAAGGATTCTTTTAATCATTTCAAAGATATCCCAAAGTTGAACCAGAACTGTGTTGTCTTTTGAAGAAGGAGGGATTAAGGGGTACTTCCCCCGAAACCATTTGTTTCAAACATCTGTTGATAAACCCTTCTCTTAATCAGATACTCATCCATGTGTGTATGTTTAACATCAGGTGTACTCAAAAGTAATGTTCTTTTTTCTCATAAAATTAAAACAGATAAATTTTCAAGAAGTACTGAATTACAAACTAGCTGTGCCTAAGCATAGAACTCATATTTGTTAAATTTCGAGAAATTCATAGATAATATATATATTTTTTTTTTATTCAAGAAAAATGGCCACCCTCACCTTTTGTGTACATCTACTCTCCTTGGAGGATTTCATCCGAAATGTTCTGAAATCAATTTTTAGGGATTCGTGAATGTTGTATTTGACAGCAAGAATTTTATGGATATGTCCTTTCTTCTTTGAGATCACGCAGGGTACGTGAGAAAAAATTTTGGGCCCCCTATGCCTTCAAAAGTTGCGAATTTTGTATAATACTCTCCAATCTAGCATCTACGCTAAAACACACAATTATGTAAACACACAATTCGTATTATTAACTTCAGTATAGTTTGTCTAGGTATAATATTGACGTACGAAAAAGAGACATTACTTTGCGGTATACCTACTATTTTTACTAGACTCCATGCGTTGAATTCATAAAGGAAAATTGCAGGAGAAATACTTTACAATGCGCTGGAGTCAGTTTCAAGAATCAAAATAGTTTAATGTTCAAAACTGAAAAAGATTTCGGAAGGTAATAGAGATGTTAAAACGTACAGAACATTTCAAAAACTGTACGTCGAATTAGAAACCTCCATTTCGAAATGGGTGTATACTTGGTAAGAAGGAGATATAAAGAACAGAGGATGAAAAATACTTCTATAAATCCTTGGAGGGGTGTAGGTTTCTTTTCTAAGTAATGTGGGGATGGTCCTTTTTTATGTAGGAACATTACAATGGATCTAAAGTAACTGCATCGCGACCATTCAAAACATATCTAAAACATCCTCAAAATTTATTATGTACCATGTAAGCGATATGCTGGTTTAGATACTATCGCCTTATCTATGACTGCGAATTCACGAAAGAATAGACATTATAAAATTGAATGAAGAGGTACCTACTTTATTGCAGATGATCAACAGAGGAAAACACTTTGCTTTTTGTGGCAGGGAAATTTGCTTTATGTGAAGGAATTAGATTAAGAGCACTTCAAGTGCAGATATATGGGTCCGTTTACCTAGTTCTATGTCGAAGTTCTTACAGATTGCAAAACAACCCTAGAAATTCATCCTCAAGGGGTCGTCTATAATAAAGTAGTTCTGGGAATCTTGGAGGTTTCAAAAGAGGAGTATAGAATTGTTTACTGCACAAATATTCTATTTAAAAAAGAATTTTTCTTTTTATAGCATTTGCAAATACTATTGAAAAAAATTAATAAACTGAAAAGGCTGACGTGATAAAATTTTAATTTTATTATTTTTTTTAACAATCTATAGTAAAATAATTAAATTAAGATTATTGCATAGTACAACCTATGTATTATCAGAAATGGCTTAGTATTGGCAAGATCAGTACAGGATACAAAAAACGTACTATAAGAAATAGTAACTTTGTTAATAAACGTTAATTTTTCTTCGAAATTTAATGCTAACATTAAATCTTACTCTCTTAATTGCTACGAATAATCAATAGACAGACTCAAAGAAACTTATAAACTAAATGCAACTTGGAAAATTACAAAGTATTATTAAAACTCACTGCACAGTCCTTCGTGAGCTCCCTGAATGTCTGTTTTCTGTTCGCAAGCTTCTCTTTTCAGTTTACAGGCGTTCATGTAGGATATGCCATCTGTTCCGCAAACAGGCTCAAATTCCTCGGCACAAGTTGGACATTCGCAGACAGGCTGACCATTTTTTACGACGCACATCGCTCCATAGGAACAATGGTGCGTATGGCAAGGACCGTGTTCACCTGCCCAAATAATATAACGAATGAATCGGGTATGTACAGCAACATGAAAATAAGAGAATGATGTTGTACTTGAAATACCGTTCATAGTTAATTTTCGAAGTTAAAATTACGAGTATAATAAAATTACATAACCCCAGAAGCGCAACTGATTCAAAAAACGTTCAGACTGCGTTATGAGAACGAAATCTTGACGTCTTTTGAACTAGTTGTGTTACTACGGAATATGCTTCAATCACATATTTTATGTTTTGCTTTTGTCTGGAAACGCCTTATTAAATTTTTAAATTTAATGTATCTCACCAGAAGTGCTCTCTGATCAACATACTTTAGTGGCAGAATTCTTTTAACTTTTTAAAAATAACTAAAAAAATATTACCAAGTGCTGCAAATATTAAACTTATATTGGTTAAAATAAAATTAATTTTGTATTTTAAATAAATTTAAGTATCCGTTATTCAGGAAGTAAAAATAACATAAATGAGATAAAAATAAATTTGAATACGTTTTTATTAAACGTATGCATAATTTTCTAAGAGAGACAACAATGATGTAGTTGGTTTGCATAACACTTAAAATTTATGATTTAGTTTTATTATTTTACTTTATGAATCAACAATATGCATCCCTTTAAAAGCTACAGTATATAAGTTTTCCGTTATAAAATTTATTTTGCTTATCTCTCTATGTTAGGCATTGAGTTATTTTAAATTTTATTTAAAAGAATGATAACATTTTTACAAAATTTAACAACACATTGATATTTTTATCACAACTCAGAAATCTACCACATTTTAACAATAATACATGCAGCAGTAATTCTATCAGAACACTCGAAATTTGAAAAACACAAATTTTCATAGTTAAAATGTTTTAATTAAGATAAAAGTATGACTTGATTTATATTTAATCAGTTGTTCAATAAAGTTTATGAATGTTACAATCGCTACTTTCCTGTTTATTTTTAAAATAAAAAAAATGCGATTTGTTTTAAAAATACGAATTTCTGTGCTTTCCAATGTATTTTATACATAACAATATACAAGAATTCAAGTAATTTGTACTTCATTTTCCGCTGTAATTTCCACACCACAAGCTTGGTAAGCAGAATTCCAGAATTTTTGCTGTATTCTGATACTTCATAACCGCGCAATATTGGTAAGCTAATTACATTGCTGTAAGCGCAGTACACCGTAGTACAGCCGATGACTAATAAACTACTCTTAAAACACGATGATCGTCAGAAAACAAAATCAGGCAGCTTTTCGAGCGATGGAAGCACTTGCAAATGTGAAAGCCAGTCATATCGTTCATACAAAGCCAAAAAGAGAAGATTCTCGTCAAACGAAGCAACATCGGAAGCCAATTATATTGGTCAGATTGTCATCGTTCATACAATGCCAAAAAGAGACGATAATCGTCAAACGAACCAACATCTGAAGAGTTTTATGATTACTTCAAAAATGAAATTCAATAACGTTGAAAGAATTCAGAGGCTGCAGATTTTTATTTCATTTCTTTGCGAGCCATGCATGTTTCTTGGTGCCACAATTTAAAGATGGATTTCATTAAATTATTATGGTTAGTTTCATGTTTTTTTTTCATTTTCAAATTTAGATAACGGAAGAAGATTTTTAATCACTTCAGTGTTATTTAAAATATATCGCATGAACAGTTAAAAGAGAGGAAAAGAACGGCCAGTTTTACAATTTCGAAATGAAAAACAATCTATTAGAAGATGACGTTTTGATAAATGATCATAAATAAGTATTCATTCATTTCTATGCCAGTTACATATTTTGTCTTCAGAAATATTTATTTTTTTCACTCTGTTTTATCAAATTAAATACGAAAATTCATCGAAAATTTCGGTTGCATTTCGTAGTCGCCATTTTTTACTGTCGGTGAGAATGTTTTCGATTCTAGCCCGATTCCAAAATAGAATGCATAAGTTGTAAAATCGTAGATTACCACGAAGTTCTGTAAATGCATTTTTCTGGCATTTTCAATTTATATATAAGAAACTTCATTATACAAGTTTTTTATTTCATTTATCATTATTTCAAACATGAATAACTTTTTCGAAGTGAGGCTCTTACGATCTCGAAAAGTAGGAGGAGAAGGAATAAATCTACGCATTTTTTATTAGCTATCGTTTAAAAAATGAGGAACTTTACATTGGCAGAAATCTGTATAATTTTGAAAATGAGTATCAGAGGAGTGAGAAGGAATATACCTGTGTCAGAATTGTGACTATTGTTTACTTGTGTTTAATAATGCCTTAATTTGATTTCTTATATGTGTAATTAAAATGAAAACTTTACAATGTGTTGGCGTTACATGTACACGCACGTTGTGCAGTAATGAAACTTTTCAGAGCGGCTTTGAGAGTTGCTGTTGGAAAACGACGCTTTTAAGATACGAAGAAAAGTGGTTAAACTTTAAGATACGAAAAATGACTAGTGTGTCTAAAACAAACGCCCAATTTCTTATGTTTTAGAAGTCCGTTGCATAATGGCAGAATACTTCGGAAGCAACTTTTTCTAGACGATACACGTGTTTTACCCGTATCGTCGTAATATAGATGTAAATTTCCGATAACAAGAAGTAACTCGTAGTTTTTTTTTCGGATAGGTAAGATCTTTATTAGAATGTGTCTTTCTATGAGAGCACAACTTTTTATTTTTGCATGTTTAATTAGTGAGGTGCTTAATATCTACCGAGAGTTTCGGTATGTACAATGCAAGATAAGACAGGCTATCTCGTTTTTACGTGATGCATTTTTCGTGCCGCTCTCTGTTAGATTGTCTTTGCATTATATTATAATAGTTTATCAGTATTGTGTTTTTACCCATTGTTTTACTCACTTTTAGGCTTCAAATGTTCATTAAACTATGTTTTTAACTAATAAAATTATTTGTGCTGCATCAAAGAACTTCTGCTTTTCGGTCTTTTTCATTCATAAATAGTCTTTTTAAATTCCAAAAAGCATATTTTTTAAAGAATAGTAAAATTTAGGATAAAATAAAGTTTCAGGAAAACACACTAAAACAAACGTATAATTAAAAAAATATAAGTTTAAAGTAACATACCTTAATTATTATATACTGAATTACATGTTTTGTGGAATTTAGAAATCTAATATGATTATTCTTACCACATTCTCCTTCATGAACGACTGTTAGCTCTTGTCTAAGAAGGCAAGACTGTCGCTTCAGTTCACAGACGTTGTCGAACGTTCTCCCATTTGACCCACACACTGGATGCATTTTGGGCTCGCAGGTTGGTGGACATTGGCAAGATGCGACCCCAAACTGGTCAATATCGCACTCTTGTCCGGGACCACATTTGATGAGTTCGCAAGGATTTGTTCCTAAAATGGGTTAAAATTTAATGTATGTTAAGAAGGAAATATCCTGTTGTATCTCATAAACCATATTTTGTCCCTAGTTCCTTTATTTTCGAGCAACGTAGATTCAAAGGTACAGATGCAAGATAAATTTTGCGTAGCAGTATTTGCTTGGGACTTTCATGGAATGATCATGAAAAATCCTTATGTGTGTTGAATTCTGCGTATATTGAAACGTGTGTACTTTCAATGATGAGTATCTTTAGTTTTGTAGCCATTCATAAAAATGATACTTAAGTTTAAAAGTTAAAATTACACATTTAATTGTGCTATTATTACATTACAAAGCTAAGGTATTTTCTAAGGGTGCCCAAAAGATGAAACAAGTAGAATTTCTCGTAAAAATGGTTGATTTATGAAACACAAGAAAAATCCAAAATTTCGGGGGGTGCCCAGGCCCCCATGGTAAATTAGTTACCTACGTCCCTAAAAACTTTGAACATTTTGAAATGAAACTTTTAAGTTGGATTCTGATAATTCATCAGGCGTAAAGGCACCAGCCGTCGTAAAAATTCCAATCGTTTCACTTCTGTATTATACAATTATTAAGGATATTTTTTTTTTTGTAAAAGAAGGTTGATTAAACTTACCAGAACTGCAATCTCCAGAATAGATGACTCTTATATTTCTTTGAGTCTTGCAAGCCACTGTTCTCATGGTGCATTCATTTGCGTACGTTTTACCGTCGGATCCACAGACTGTGCGGAAATCTGGGGCACACATATCGTTACAACGGCATCCCGGGTTGCGGTTTTCGTCTAATTGACAGACTTGGTAGGACGGACAGTTTATGTACTGGCAAGGATCTGTAAAGAAATCCTTTGTAAACATAAAGTATCGTGGTTACTTGTTGTAGCATTCATATTTCCACTATTTTTAATGATCGCAATTAGGTAAAAGTATGAATGTCTTACATAAACTGAGAAAAGTTTAAATTTTAATTTATAAGAAGAACAGACTGCGTCAGTGTGAATAACAACATAGGTCGTTTGAGGAAGGTGGAAAAAATTAGGAAGAATAAAATGATTCATTATAGGAATTAGGATAACACAGAAGGATATATAGGATAACACAGAAATTTTAAAATTAGTGATCAAGTTTGAATTTGAAAAGCCCGTTGTTGTTGTTCTGATGTAAATGGATAGACGATTGCACTATCCCTGGAAATAGGTACCATTGCCCACCGAGGGAGTTGGACTTTCGCCTGCTGGTCCCTAATTTTGAACCAATCCCACATGAGGTACCAACCACTCCCTGAAATCGGCACCCCCAAAGGTACACCCTCCAAAAAAAGTATTCGAGCAAGAGAGAAATTTCCTATTTTAGATTTGCGTATAATAATTGAGTTTTTGAAAAAGGCACAATTTGATAGAAATATGGAAAGTCATATTGATACATAGCCTAATTCATATTCTATGATAAATAATTTTTAATATACGAAACCAAGGTAAGAAATTTCTCTCTTGCTCGAATACTTTTTTTGGAGGGTGTATCTTTTGAACATTGAAGACATTGGAGCCAGGACGGACTTTACGTGCACCAGCTCCTATTAGCGTACACGGTCCCACAGCGGTCCAGTCGAGAGAGTTCACCCTACCAAGCACTGGCCAAGCCGGATGCTTCTTCACTTTCCGTGTTGTTACGGGGACAGAGTTTAGGGACCAGACCACTGCAATTTTTCCGATTAAAATCTGCTATTGCATCTTTCTATATTTTTAGTTACATAACTGCGTAACTGTAACAAAAAGAGAAAAAAAAGTAATTTTGTTCTCACCGCATTGTCCTTTATAACGAACTTCTATTTCTCTCATTTCAAGGCAAGAGCTTCTTCTCATTTCACACACATTCGGATAGTCTTTACCGTCCGTTCCGCAAACGGGCCTTGACCGGCTGTCTCCGTACGTAGCGCACTTGGCTGGACACAGACATTCCGCTGATCGCCCGTCTAGAGATGGCTGGCACTCAGCACCGAAGTGACATTCCTTTTCCTCGCATGGGTCTCTGAGATCTGGAAAAGAGGGAAAAACGTCATTGGAACTAAAGAGTAATTTTTTTTGTGATTTTCCAACTGTACTAGTATCTTGCTTGATATGCAAGATGTCCAAAATTAAACGACCTATTTTAAAGTTGTCTGCAGACGAAACTATTGTTGAGAAAGTTATGAGATTTTGTGCAGAACATCATGAAGGTGTGGGAACTTGTTTGAGCCAATAAAAAAAATATTAGTTCAAATGTTCCACACCAGGGGGCGTTTTTTAAATGAATTTCACATTTAGCATATATTTATGATAGTTTATAAATATTATTACAACAAAACATGTTCAAACAGGACGGCCATCCTTGTCAGTTGCCATCTGGAATCTTGAGAAAGCATGTTTCACACATGACCTTAGTGTGTTCGGGGAAATGTTACGAACAAGTGAAAGGCTGTCTTTAAGATCAGGCGAAGTTCTTGGATTAGCAAATTTTACCAAATGTTTTAAACTTCTCCAAACCCAAAAGTCACATGGATTGAGGTCTGGGAACCACGGAGGCCATGGAGCACCCCCTGATGGCGAATATTTAGACTAATTTATTTTTTCCGCTCAAACAAGTTCCTATACCTTCATTATGTCCAGCACAAAATTTCACAACTTTCTCAACAATAGTTTCATCTGTAGACAACTTTAAAATAGGGTCGTTTAATTTTGGACACCCAGTTTATCAAAGACAAAGTTGGATGCATTTTCGTATGCATGAGTCACAGATTCAGCGTATCCATGCATAAGCTGATAAACCTTTCTTTCGCCTTTATAAACCTTTGTCTTATAAGTTAGAAACCACAAATCATTTTATTATACGTAAAATCTTACGCAGGTTCAAATTTCAAGCGCTCGAGTAAACTACATATATATATAAATAAGACTGTTATTTCTTTTTAATTTCGGCTGTTTGATCTTATACAAATTAGCAAATCCCAAAACATGCATATATTACTAATTTTTTTAAACGCAATAAAAAAAGAGTAGTTTTTATTGAACCTGTAATGACAGTCTTATAAAAGCTGTCAAATAAACTTTAAATTGCTAATAATATAAAAGTTTATGCAACGGTTCCCAACCTTTAAACATTGTGCTCCTCCCCAACAAAAGATAACTTATGATGGCACCCTCCCCTTACACTCCTCAGCATACGTACGGTTTTATATTCAACAATGGCCATTTAGTCGTCTTTCCTACAAAATAATGTTATCGGTAAAGTTTGAGGAATCATCATCTTTTTTTCTGCTTTAATTTTCAAGTTAAATATGAAATTTTATGTTCTGGAGTAAAAATAAGAATTAATAAGGTAATTCCTTAAAACATGTATTATCACTTGCTTAGCCTGGTTTTCTTACGCCGCCCCTGCAAATGCTCAGTGCACCCCACCGCTTGGGAACCACTGATATAATGTAAAAATATTAAATCATTCGCATGTAGTTTCAGGATTAGCTGTTTTAATTTCAGAAAATCATGCATCCTAACTTGTAGATTAATACCAATCAAATAGCCTTTAAAATAAATTCTAATTATCATGTTTGGAATTATTTTTAATGTATACCATCTATTGCCTCTCCCATAATAATTGATTGAATCTGGAATGTTTCTTAAGGATTCCCACTTAGAACAAATGCTTTTCTTCCATGCAAATTAATATAAATCGATCTTTAGTCTGTAGCTACACACGCCCATAAAGAAGCGTAATTGAACCTTCAAAAACTGCACTTAAACATATTCCTCCTGATGTCAAAAATCATAAAATGCTTCAAGAAAAAAACGTCATTAATCTGGATAAGTAGATTGTGAATTAATTCAAGACGACGTGATTTGTGACGCGGGAAACCTTATCTCAGGCTCAAGACTTAATTAAAACTGTGGTCTTAGCGGAAGTCTACTCATAATTTATCACTGAAAGTTTTTTTAAAAATTCTTAAAGCAAGTTGTTCAACTATGAGAGGAATATGAAAATGAGACATAAGAATTAATGGATGATAGTGTAAAAGCAAGTTTTTCTAAGATGCTTGTCTGGGCTCAGGAATGAAATGTTCACATGAAGATTAGGTCATTGACAAATACTTAAAGGAATATTTGAACTCGGAAGTCTTGTTAATTGGTGGTAGTTCAAATGTAAATGGTGCATAAAATATTTTCATTGAAATTTAGAAAGTTTAAAATACTCATAATTAATATAATTAATTTATTTTAATTAATTCCATTGTAACTTCAAGTTTGTATGAATCTTGAAACTTTAATAATTTTATTTGATCTTTTTTCATCTTAAGAACTAAAGCTATCATGTCGTTGCGTACAAACATATATGCAGGTGCATTTTACTTTACATACCGCGTATCCACGCGTAAGTTGACCGACCTTGAGTTTTGCAGGTCCTTACATTCATATTTAGGGAAATATTATCCTTACAAAAACATATTGCAGAGGCACAAACAGTTCGACAATGGTACGACCAAAATTCACCGAAATATGAAACATGGCGTTTAGTGACTTAAACCACTTTACACAGGCGACCATTTACATATTTTCAGGGGACATATACGAAATGAGGTACAGGAAAAAAGAGACTATTTTGTTTCGAAAATTCTTCGGAAATCAAATCATTGAATCGTGTAAATTTACAGAATCGCATTTTATTCTGATGCATCATCACGCTTGTAGTTTTGAGAAAGGTTTAAAAGGAGTTTAAGTCCATCTATGTATTGTGGTCCAAAGAAGGCTTTCGCTGCATGTATGATGAAAAAGTGAAAACAGGTTATTTATCTGATGCAATTGGTTTATGATTATTTTTGTTTGAATTTATGTGAGAAAAATCACTGCTTACTATGTTATTAATTCAGATTACTCTATTAAAACTGTTATGAGCTTATGTACTGTGTTTTTACGTATTTTACAAAGTATACGTGTCTTTAAAAAGTATCATCTATTAGACAAATATTGCACCCCCTTTTTTTTAACCTGAACAGTAACACTCTTACATACTCTAAAAGTTCGTTCCTCTTCCAATGTTCCATCTCCATTTGTGTGCACTATACACTTTGCACTCAAACTTTGAACTAGAATTACTACATGAATATTGACAGTATCAGTATAAAACTTTCTGTGTTTGCAATGTTTTAGTATGTTCAAAGATTTTTCTAAATTTGAATGTAGGGACCTCAGGGCTCTATTGTACCAATTTAGATTATGTATTTTTCATTAAACTTTTCTTTCGCTTCAAACTTATTTTATATCTTAACTCTGCATCTAATGTTGACCATTTTCGTAGCTGGAAGTTTGTATATAGGACTACAGGTTAGTCATTTTGTGTGTGGATACCCTGTATATGTGACTGACTCATGCATGCGCAAATACATCCAACTTTATTTTTGATATATTTTTCAGTTAGGTTTGCAATTGTAAGTTCTCACAATTTAGTCTTCTACTAGAATTTTCGAAATCGTTAAAATTGTCCCGTAAATAATTCTGAAGGGTTGTCTTAATTGCATTACTCAATTAAAAATAAGCGATTTGTTTAAAATCCGACAACTTATACCACTTACTTACGGAAGATATATTTGATATGCGGACACAGGTATAAATTCTCCAACGCTATAATTTTCAGGTGCAATCGGGAAGCACAGCGGAAGTTCTCATGAGACCCTAATTTATGTTGTTTACGACACCGTTTTGCGTCATGAAGTACACAAATCGATTATCCATGTCCAGGAATGGGAAGAAAACGAGAGACAGCACCTTGCTCTTAATGGAATATCCCAGTTTATTAGTACAAGAAAATAAACGAACAATAAAAAAAGCGATAGCTTGTTAATTAAACATAAAGAATGGTCTCGTTTATTAAATTCAAATGCATTTAAATTTCTCTGCCAAGACTGAAAAGAATTGAACACAACGCTTAAATGAAAAATCAAAATAAATTTTAATTTTATGTAAGGTTTAGAATTTTTTCTATGACATGTACCAGTGAATAATATTAATGCTCCTCAAAACTTTAAAATCGTGTATGTTTCGTGGTATAAAAGAGTAATTTTCTTAAAATAAAATCCATCTTATTTTTCTTTAAAGGGTGCTTCTAAATAAAAAGAATATAAGTTACGCAAAAAATTTCTTACAGATCCTATGCATTTCGCTCTCATCAGTTAAGATTGAGAATTTGAAAAACTTTGTAGAATTGAATTTCAGTGTTTCAGAAAATAAACAGACCACTTAAAGATGAATTTTCCCGTATATGATATTTTTTTCTCTTTTTAATATCTATATATAAATACGTGAAGAAAAATCTTTGTGCCTCTCTTAAAGCCATTGGGCGAATGGCAGAGTAAAAGTTCAGACGGAGAAGGAGTGCATATGTTCACACACTGTAAAAATTTAGAGGAGTACGCACAATTTTGTGCACGCAAGATTTTGTGACAAGACAGGCGATGGTTCCATCGTTGTCAGTTTTGAAATAGCAACATGGGTTACATCAATACTAGGGTTATATTAAAATTAGTAAAAAAATGAAATTACGCCCCAGTTCGGTGAAAATGTTATTGAAATACCTCAGCAATTAATAATTATATAATAATTATAAAATAATATTATTAAAGAGGTGTATTAAAGTATTTCCAAAAACATACCCTATGATAACATGTTGAAGTCAGTTTTAGCATCTAAAAATGATGATTGTACTTTTATTAATACTGAAATGCTTAACTGAATACCTGGTAAGCAGGGAACATGTCATAGCTACGATAAAATAATTCGCCATGATGACAGCAAAATTAATAAACATACAGTAGAGTTTTCGAATTCTTCGACTGGTAACGGTTTGGATACTTTTGGGTTAGCCGGACGCAAGTGAAAAATCGCCAAATAATTGAGACCACTGTCAATGTTGAACAAATCTAACATGAATCACTGACCATCCATTGCAGTATTGAATTTTTTCACCCCCTTTCCATTTTTCGTAATTTTACTTAAAAATTTAACGGATTACGATCACTGTCAGACCATTAGTAAATAATAAATTCAGTCGAAAAAACACATTGACCAAGCCCCTTAATTTTCGTTACTCTGACATTTGAATGGAGTAAAAAGGTTTTGTCCATTCTACTCTTAAGGACAATCTATATAATTTATTTTTTTCCGTTTTAAATGAATAGAATTCGAGTTTTAATAGTATGGCCTATTTTATCACCTAGTTCAGTAATTTGACAGTGAAAATAAACATGTCGAACATACACTAATAATAAAGTATTTTAGGAACTTGATTTCTTTTTAAAAATATATGATCAATAAGTCATGTATACACATAATGAATATTTATATATACATACATATATGTATAATGCAATGAATATTTTAAAAAGGATGTGAAAGATACACATGAGTGAAGGAAAGTAAAAGTACGTTTTGTTAGATATAGTTAGATGAATTTCATAGGCAAAGAAAAATGTAAATACTATGAAAGCTATAATAGGGAGCTGCTATAAAAACTAGTATTTGTGAATCAGAGAATTAGCGAGAAAAAAATTAGGGGGGTGCCCAAAAGGTGAAAAAGGTAGAATTTCTCACAAAAATGCTTGATTTATTGGAACCCAATAAAAAAAAAATCTAAAATTTTTGGGGTAAGGGGCAGGCCCGATGGCCCACCCCTGGCTACGTTCCTGTTATGAATCGAATTTTAGTCTACATTAATATTTTTTCTACGATCATAATGTTTATAAATTAAGTTCATTAGGTGGTTGATGCAATATTAAAAATTCTGAATGCATGATATTACTGTTGTATGAGTGTATTGTAATACGGGGTACCTTGGGCTGAAGACATTTTAAGGGATTCTAACGAGCATTCACGTTACAACTTGAGAAAGCCTCGTGGTAGTTCAGAACCATGAACCATCACACTGCAGATATTCTCCCGTATTCAATGTCTTATCCACTGGGCTATGGTGGGACCATGGCAGGTAGTGCCACTTTACATTGTTACATTTTACACTTTTGGTAGTGCCATTACAGTTAGTGCCATTATGGGTAGTGCCATCAACGCCCAGCGGTCTATTTTTAGACGGTCACGAAATTTGTCAGTCACTCAAATATTTAAGCATCAGTTTATTTTCCTAGTTTAATTTCTTGAATGATAAATCTGATTTCCACAAAATACTCGGTGATAACAAGTTTAAATGAGAATATTTTCCTGTCTTATTCACATTTTTAGAAAAATATTTACGTTCTTCTTGCCACAGAAATGTCGGAAATTTATCTATGACTTCTGGCATCAACATAAATTTGAGAATGTGCTGCAAAAAGTTGGGAGCTAAGGGGTTAAGAGATGCAGTTGGGCACTTCCGAATTAGGCATTGTCCATTACAACTGCCCGAAGGTACAGGACTGTTGGCATTTTGGTATGAGAGCACCCAGTGGGCGGCCAGCGTTCCCTAGTAGCACAACTAGTTTAAAAAACGTTCAAATTACGTTGGAAACACGTTTTTTCACGTTAAAAAACGTGTTTTAAACGTCTTTTGGACTAATTGTGCTACTAGGGTTAACCCCTATGAATAGACTGACAAGTTAACATGCATGCCCAAACCGGGATTCAAACCCGGACTCAAGTCTTGATGGAACGGTTCTTAACCCTTTGAGGCCCAACCCTTTCGCAATGCAGAAAAAGGGCAGCCGTTGCCATCGTTCGCCTTAACTACCAGCAAAATGGCGGACGATCGAAACGTTCATCGCGTGCCACAGATCTAGAGACCCTTTTTTGAGATATAATCGTGACCCCCCACTTCACTGGCTGTGCGGCACAGCCAGCTGCGTCAAAAAAGGGTCTCTAGATCTGTGGCACGCGATGAACGTTTCGATCGTCCGTTCTCTTGCTGGTAGTTAAGTCGAGCGATGGCAACGGCGGCCCTTTTTTCAGCATTGGGCAATCTATCCAGCTGCTCTCGCGTTCTTCCATTTTTCAGCAAATGTCAGTGCTGCTTAAAAATAATCGTGACCATTTTTTACGGGAAATGACGTGCTAAAAAGTAAAGGATTCTCGTGGAGCTATGTCACCCGCAACTATTTTCATAGAAATCAAATCTATTCTTCGTGACTGGCAACAGTCAAAACGTCAGAGTTTGGTGTTCGTTCCCAGAGCGAGAACACTGCGCGTTAAATGGTTAAGACACTACACCACCTGGGTGGCATTTAAATTAAGGTGCAGTTTTTGTGCTTTCAAACTTCATTCATCAATTAATGTCCAGTTAAAAATACTACTTCCTCCTCGCAAATCAATCATATATTTCTATATCAGAGCCATTTTCTTTTTTTCCATGACGAGGTTTCTTTAATTTTTTTTACCACAAAATAGCTTTCAAAGAAACAGCGTGGAAAAAAGAATGCTCCCCCCCACACTTCTCTGGTAAAAATAAGTCACCGTAGAAACTGTGACATCCATAATCCGCGGATGTATCAAACAAAATGAAAAGATGAGATTTTACCTTGTAAAATGCGTTTTCCACGATCCGAGGGATGAAAGTTACATTTATATTACAAAAGAAAATAAGGAACGTAAAAAAAATAAGAAAAAGAAGAGAGAATCAGGAAAAGTGAAAGCGAAAGAAAATAAAGTGGAAAAAAGGAGAAAGAACAGCGATTTAGGCCAAGTGATGTATTTCGAATGTTTGAAACGTTCGGGATTTACTGCGTTCTATAGTGATTTTGCGCCAGCCGTTGCGAAATCTTAAGGGACTTAGAAGTAAGTGGAAGAATTTAATACTTGAATTCACTTTGGGTTGTTTGAACGTGAATTAACTTCCAAGAGTAGAAGTATGCGCTTTTCTTTTGGATTATACTTTTCATGTTGTGTAAGGAAGAGATACTATGTAACAATTCTTGTTTGAAGAGTACTTCGCACATTGGTTACAGGAAAACTGATAAGTAGCTTTTTAAAAATTAATTAAAATTGTTATAAGAATATAACAAATACAGATTGTTAAATTGTTTGTAAATGCACACAGCTGTTTATACCTTAAAATTATTAGTGTTTACTCACAATTACGTACAATGTCTTTTCGAACTTGGTGTTTTTAGTTGTAGACGGCCGGCCTGAAAGGGTTAAAATGATTCGGAAACCGATATTGCAGGATATTTTCCTAGCATTATTTTAAAAATACTGTTTAAGAAGAAAAATTCAGATTTGTTTATTTCTTAAAAATAAAAGTAAGTGAGATGTAAACGTGTAGTTTACTGATGGGTGAATGTCAAAATATATAGGAATTTAAATGCTGTATCAAATCTGCCTTGGGTTAGTAAGCAATTTAATGGTAAGTCGATATCATAACATGCATTATATCATATTATAAATATCATATTATTAATTTTATTACATTATACCAAAATATGGCACTATACCCAAAAAATGGGAAAAACTGGTGAAGTACGTGTATTTTTACCATTTTAAAAACCTTAGTACTGAGCAATTTTAATTCTATACCATTTTGGCAGTTAATACTGAATAATTTTTTAGGGACTTGCTGGAAGTGCATAAATTAGTGTGAAGTGAGGTAGAAACAATAAACGTATTGCACTATGGGGAACATTTCAAATCTTACCGCAAGGTCCTTGATGTTTCGTGAAAATTCTCTTCTGCTTAGTGCATGAAGCCATTCGCAGCTGGCAGTCACTGGAATAGGTTACGCCATCACTTCCACATACGGGGGCAAACACGTCTGAACATGTTTCTTGACATCTGCAATGTGCTTGCTGCGTGCGTTTATCGATTACACACAGAGCTCCATATGCACAATACATCCTTTCGCATTCACCTGAAAAGTAAAAGCCTAATTAAAAAATATCTGATTTCTAATTCAAATTTTCAATGGAGTCAGGCAGTTAAGTAAAACTACATTATGGTTAAACTTCCCCTATAAATAGTATTCTACAGCTGAAGCGGGTCAGCCAATTGCCACCAAATTTGACATACGTACTGTAAACGAGATGAGCACAAGGGCGATTTAAAAAAAGCTTAGTTCAAAAAATGTGCGATAGGTGGCGCTTTGAGTAGTGAATTATGCTCAAAAAATGACGCAACTCGGCCAATAAATGCTCAAAAAGTATTGAATAAATCTTGAAATTGTGTGTAAATTTCGAATTAGCCATTTACATTGTTAAACATGATGTTTTTTTTCATGAAAAGCGCCACCTAGTGGATGTTTTCTAAACTAATATTTTTTTAAAAATTAATTGAGCGTATCTCATGTATAGTCTATGTACCAAATTTGGTTGCAATCCGTTCACCCGTTTGAGCTGTAGAACCTTGTTTACTGGGGAAGTGTAATTATAATCACCCTATAATTTAATTCATCTGTGTATTGCATCGATATAAAACTTTCTTTATTCGATGAAATTTCATGGTTTTATCGAATAATATGAGGTATAAAAGCGTTAATTCGAAGAGGGGTTTACAAGAAAAAAAAAATCCGTTTCTCAAATAGCTAAACAATGAATTGCTTTGGTAAATAAATATAAAAGTTGCATCTTTAGATAGCAGTAAAACATTATATTTCAACAATCGTTACAACTCATTTTATAAGCAGCTCACGAATAATTTTTCTCAGAGTAATTTTCTATATTTTAGACTCTAGTAAATATGAGATTGCTGTTAACTATCACATGTAACTAATTTTTATAATTTTATGAAGAAAATATATTTGGTTATTCATAGTTTAAAACTAAACATCCGTAAAATGTAGGGGCACTAAGAAAATTTACTTTACTAGTGTTTTCCTGCCGTCCTTATATTTCTAATATCAATATATGAATTACTTAAAATACTACATCAGAACTTTTTTGTTGAATCAAAAGCAATATATGATCAAAAGGTAATCAGTTTTTTTTTTGTGTTTTACTTTTCAGACCACCAGATCTACCTTCTTATTAAATGAGCAAATTTTCCCAATTTTCTGGGAATAAAAGAAAAAAAAACCTTCTCTAGTAGGTAATAAAAGTTTAACAAATTGAATATATCTTTTTGCCTATTCCATAGATCCCCCCCCCCCCTCCCTGCGCTTTCCTCTTTGTTTCTCTTAAGCTCAAAGTGCAACCCGTAAATGTGTTTTGAAAGCGAGAATATCAAGTAAAGTGCTTTCTCTGCTAAGCCTCTCCGTGTGCCGGTGAGAAAACAACATCGAGTGCGAATCGGATTACGATCTCACCTTTAAGAGCGTCAGATATTGATAGTGCAGCACTTTCAAAGATTACTAGCAGTGCTGCACTCGTGTGGTACTGCATGGATATTTTGAAAACACGGTTCAACAATTTTTGAAGAATACTTCCTGAGTTCCGTAAACTTAGGTGCATTATAATGAGATATAACATTTTTTTTTTTTCATTTTTGGGTTCCATAATAAATGTAAATATTGTACATAATATTGTAAAAGAATTGCAACATTCAGGCAGTAATTTAAAGATCGATTTGAGGTTTTTGACAGCATATATGCATTCCGTATAGAGATAGTTAAAAAATGTTGTAATTTCTGCCAGAACGTCTACTTAGTACCTTAAGGTCCTGTTAAAGAGCTTCTAGATTAAGACGCCTGAAATAGTTCTTTCGCAGATTTATCTTATTTTAAGTTATTCACAGTAATAATAATAATTACAATACAGCGATTTTAAAATATTATTTATTTATTCAGTGTTTAGACACACATCAAAATTTAATGAATTTTCTGACACGGCATTAATGTAGCTCAAGTGAAAATTAGAAATGACGGATTGATTTTGAATAAAATGTAAAATATTTGATGAAGATAAAAAATATGTTAGAGTCCAGACTCGATGTCATTGCTTTATGGAGCTATTCTAGCTTAGCGACAAATTTATGTCGCCATTTGTTTTAATATACTATTAGCATAAAAATGTTTGAAAAGTTGTAGTTCAACAAATATAAAATATGATGAAGGAGTAATGCATCTTTCTCAGATCAAAGAACGTTTATCAGTCTTTTATTGTTATGGCTTTTGCGTATCTGTAAAAATATTAAATGACAAGAGAACAAAAAACATTTATCAGAAAGAGGAGATTATTTATTTTAAATTATAAGAATATTGTACAATATTACAACTCTAAATTATTAAACGGATTCGTATCAAATTATATGAACATAATAAAAATTCTATTAATGAGACAAATAATAATTTTTTAAAATATGATTAAATTCTTCAAAATGAGAAAACAGAAGGATTCGTA
Source organism: Cheiracanthium punctorium (assembly GCA_038373885.1). Taxonomy (NCBI): domain Eukaryota; kingdom Metazoa; phylum Arthropoda; class Arachnida; order Araneae; family Cheiracanthiidae; genus Cheiracanthium; species Cheiracanthium punctorium. The sequence continues at coordinate 129,746 of JAWZYV010003174.1, forward strand.
TTAAACTATTTGGGTATGACAAGACTCATATTTGTATTAACGAGACAAAAAAATAATTAAAAAAAATATGTACGAATTCTTCAAAAAGGGAAAACAGAAAAAAATATATTAATCATGTACTGTAGTTATTTTTGAAAAACTTAAAAAACAAGATAAGAAACAGAATCAGGATATACCATGTTTGAGGAATGAGAGAAGCAAAGATGGGGGGATTTAAAAGGAACAGAAAATAAAACTGCACGTATAGATAGAAGGGATCAACCATCAAATCGGATTTCTGCTCCTGGAAACCGAGCAGCAGGTGTCCAGAATGTTGGTGTTAGCATCGGCAGATGACAACGTTCTACAGTGCTGATCCTTTTGTAGACGGATTTTTCTTTCGAGGCAGTATTGACTAAGAAAATGCCAAGAGTTTATAACTTGCCCTGAAAAACCAAATAAGTGGAAACCGTTTTCGTGACTCGAAGGCAAAGTTTGGCATTGATTGTTTGTAGGAAGAAGACTTGGAACACCTGTGAGCAAATGTCGTACGGGAAATCGTTTCATTTATTTTACGTAATGCACTTGTGATCTTCAAACTTTTCGTTAAATGCATAAAAATTCCGATATCAGAGCTGAATTTAAAAAAAAAAAAATGGTTCGCATTCAGTTAGAGCACGTGGATATTGACTGGAGCATTTATGCATGTTAGTCTGGAATTAAAATATCTCAATCGGCATCATTTGGATTTCATCAAAATCGTATTTTTATGTTTATTTTTAATTTACTAGCATCACAAAGTAAGATAATTTGTGTTTCTTTGTAATTTACTACATCTTTAAGGCATTTTTTAAATTCATCTAGCATATTTTTGAATGCGTATAATGGTTTAAGATAATCTGCAACTAAAAACTGTTTTAAGTGATCTCAAAACTATTTTTGTTCTGCTGAAGACAGAGAAAATGAATTGAAATGAAGAATTTAAGTTTTCCTTTTAGACTAACAACGTGGGTGAGGATACCGGTTCCATAGGATTGGGGGATGCATAAGTTGTGAAGCTATTTTTCAACAACAATAAGAACAACAGTAATAATAAATTCATCGAAAATTTTTTATTTTAATGTATTTTAATCTCTGAAAATTTAAATCTCGTCGAAAAATTTCCTAAAGAATATATTCCATCCTTATAACTTATCCATCTCTCAACGGATTCATAAAAGGGTTTCTCCCACTCCGTGTCTCGTAACTAGTAGCAAAGGCCTTTTGTTTAGCATATGGGCTTCAAATATAGTAAATAAAGTTTGAATGAAAACTGTGTGTTGATGTAGATATTTATTCTTTTTCATCGTCAAATTGGCGACAGTTTAGGGATATACGCTTTTCTTTTGGATTATACTTTATACTTAGGGATTGCTTTTTGGACAGCCAAAAAGCAATCAAAATGTTCAATTAGGCAACCGAAATTTACGACCAAATTTATAGCCGAATTGGCAACAATTTGCGAGATTTAGGGCATGACCTAAACAATGATTGACTACAGGACCCTTAATGCAATAAAGATGTCGACAGACCTTTCTTTTCATGGAAGGATGGCGCTTGCCGATTAGGTATATCTATAACGGCCTGAAGGTATTGACCATTCTATTATGGAGGCACCCAATGGGCGAGTAACGTTACCTCATATGAATGGGCGGACGAGTTAACACCCAAGCTCAAGCCTGGAATCGAACCTGGACCCAAGTCGTGATAGAATGGTTCTTTAGCCACTGCACCACGAGAGCGGCGTCTATACACATTTAACACATGGAAAGTCTTTTGAGTGACCCTGTAAATTAAGTTGTTGTTGTTTCTTACGCCCCTGATAACTACATGCGGTGCCAGATCCCCCGATGATAGGGAGGCGATGGGCAGACCGGGCGCCTTTCTGGGCCTCAGATGGAGGAAGTCCGACTTTAGCCAACTCGCTTTACCTACTCGGTGTGACGTCATAAGTAAGCGCCGCGGCTTTCCTCTCTAGGGGCATTGCTTTAGCCCGGTGGTCCCTAATTTTGAACCAATTCCAGAGGAGGGACCAACATCCTAAAATCGGCACCCCCAGTGGTATCGTTTAACAACTTGGAGGACATTGGAGCCACGACGGATTTTACGTGCACCAGTTCCCATTAGCGTATACGGTCCTACAGTAGTCGAGCCGAGAGGAAGTTGACCCTCCCATGCATTGGCCAAGCCGGAGGATGCTTCACTTGCCGTGTTCTTATGGGAACGGAATTTAGCGCCCAGTCCACTGCGGTACTAAATTAAGTACCCAGCTCATCAAAATCAAACATAAAGGTGCACAACTATATATTACAAGAGTCGAGAGCCATATATACGAGATTTCAACATTTTACAGCGAATCGTTAATGAGTTATGCGAGATAAATATGTACAGCTGCGGAAAAAAAAAGTCCCACTTGTACTTTTTTCGGCCGTCGTTCGTCGTACAGCAAAGTTACAGATACCAATCGTTTACGATTGACGTACACTTTAATTTGCTATTCATAAAAATTGCATACGGGGCCATCTACATATTAAAATTCGCACCAACTTTTTTTTTTCTCAATAGCAGCCCCTAGATTTCACTTCATATTTCAAAAATTTAGCTCATTTTAACCCCGGATACCCATTTTCAAGATATTTAAACTGAAATTGGGTGAGTTATGAGCTTCTAAAATCCCCCTCCCCATATGTTAAAATATTTTTTCATACTTCAATTCATATCTCATATAATATTAATAATAAGAAGCTGATTTTTATTCGTACTGTTAGAACTAAACGACCCAAACATAATTTAATGTTATTATGATTTTTAATAAAATATCAATATTAATTATGAATTATTAAATTTATATTCCAAAAATTATGAATAGCGACCTAGCCAAATTTCGATGGAAATAGATGCAGAAATTAATATTACATGGCTGTACAAAATTTCAAATTTTTACGTTCAGTAGTTTAATTTATATTAAATAAAATGTGTTAATTGCATGAGTTAAGGGACCATATATAAATTTATTAAGTGAATTTCTTTTGAAAATTGCATACAATAAATGTAAATTAGATTTATTTTGTGCAAAAACACAGTAAAAGATACCAGTATTAAGAATATCAAATATTGAAGCAGAAATAAGATGTTTTTACAGTTTGATAGGGATTCTATAAAGCGTCTATTGTTGCGTCCGCTACCATATTCCCCCAAATAAAATATTTTCCAGCTATAGAATTAGATACAGTAGATGTATGTCTTCTAATACAACGTCTTATTTCTGAAAAACTAACATCCTCAACTTTCCAGGCGTGAATGTGACCTTTTTTAATTTCGGAAACATTAGGTTTTTGGACTTCCCCATACTTTATCAAACATTCAAAATCACGTTTTTCTGTCTAAATTTTCATCTAACTACAAATTAAAATACCGCCAAAAGTCTTAAGAATATTGCACATTGCATACGATAGTATTAAATGAAGAAAGTGAAATAACAAACACAGTGATAATATTGGGTCGGCAAAAAAAGTAATTGCGTTTTTTACATGAAATTCAAACAAATAAATTTTCTATCAGGAAATCATTCTTCAAGTTCGACCATAGCTGAGTAATATTCAAGCTTGTAGTCAGAAGAGCAGAGAGCAGCCTCTAACTCCTGTCAACATTTCACCTGTCTAAGAGAACCATCAACGGAAATACTCAATAACAATTCCAAAATTACAAAGATTTTCAAAATCGTGAGCAGTCATTTTGCATTTTCCCCTTAAATCATGTGTGCGAACCAAGGAAGTTATGAACTCACGGATCATTTGGACCACAGACTAAATATTCTATTTCTAACCTTGATATTCTCAGTACAAAAAACTTTAAGAGAGATGCAAACAATATTTTCCGTGAAAATAATATTAATTTCTTTTAACTCTCGCGAGCGAAATTAATGAAAGGCGAAAAGTTCGGAACCTACAAATAGCGTTTTTCAATTTGCAGAAAGTCCCTTAAAAACGCGCAAAAATTAATTCGCAATATCTCCGGAAATTATCGTAGAAAATTGGTGAAAATTTATATTTAGGGTAATTTGAAGGTTTTCTTTCGTTTAATAAAGTCAAAATATGGGGTTGTCATAGAGAAAAACGAAGTTGATGCTGAATTAAATATGAAGACGGCCCCTGATGCAAATTAAATTAATAGTAAATTAAAGTACGCGTTATTTGAAAACGAATGGTATATATAACTTTACTGTACGGCGAACGACGGTGAAATAAAGAGCAAGTGGGACTTTTTTTTTCCGCAGCTGTACGTACAGACATTACCCCAAAACTAGTCAAAACGGATTTGTAGTCGGGCAATTGGATGGTACATGCGTAAGTGTATAGTTATGTGCATAAACACATGCGTACGTTTAGATGTCTCACAAAATCTCTTCAAAAGTAAATTAAAAAAAGGTTCAAATCGCCTATACCGTAATCTGATCTGAACACCGAAATTTTACACGATTACAATACTTAATGTATTTCGTGTACTAGGTAGTCAAAAAATGTCCATTTCCTAAACCTAACACTGGATTTCTTTCGAAACTGTCCTTTATCTGTACGCCGTTTTGAAACAGAAAATTTACTCTGATATTTTTTTGTCAGCAAAATAACACTTTTCATCCTAAGATAAATTCCACTGCTGTTCGTTTGAGAAACTCCAGTGTATTTATCCTCTGTATTTGTTTTATTTATTTATTTTTTTTTATTTGAAGTAACAAGAAGGAAAAACTCGCGTCTGAAAATATGACACTAGTAAGACTAAAATATTTTAAAATGTCACTCGCTTAAATTGAAGGAAGATTGTTTTCTAACATTTTTTAAAGAACTTTTTTTTATGGAGGGTATTAGAGAGAACAGCCTCCTCTGTGTCTTTTTCAGTAGTTATTTTGAATCATCTTTTTTATATAGCAAAAATATCATAATAATAATATAGTTTCCGTACTTTTTTTTACATTTCTAAATGTACCTTGAACTTGCATTTTCGGCACTGAAAGAAATCTAATAATAATAATAATTTTAGTCTATGCTTGCCCGTTGATGACTATCTGATTTCATAACCAATCGATTAACATAGCTGAATTCTTTTTCTTGTCCTTTTTATTCTTGAAATACCAAATCACAATAGCTTTAAAAGCATTAAAAAAAAGAACATAGTATTGTTTTTCGCACATGTTTGCAGCATTTTTAAATCTAGTAAATCTTTAAATCATAGCGCATCATTAAATCAATCTTTAAATCAATGCATTATTTGGACTTATTTATACTATTACTAGTAACATATTTTTAAAAATTTCAAGGATTACCTGCTCTTTTAAAGTGTATTCTAAAACTCGTATTCTACGCGTCAAATAATTAAAATTTGCATTCTTTTGCATGAAAGTTGGATAACTAGAACGAAAGAAAGATAGTTTTGAGTGTTCCTATTGCTTAACGTAAGGTTTTCTAGAATTCTCGAGAAATATTAGCGATATTGCTTAGTTGACTTAAATTTTGGGGACACCAACTTATGGCACTATTTAGCCAAAATGTCGCCAAGCTTTGCGACATTTGGCGCGATTTTACTAATGGAGCCTGTAATGTTTGCTTTCCTGCATAGGTATTACGGAATAGCACAGTGAAAAAAAAGAATGTGTTGATTCAAAAAAGTTTTCGTTGGCTCTATTTCAAAGAAATTCTTTTGTTGAATAACCAAAAGTTTTGTTAAGAGAACTAAATATTTCTTAAAAACCAGCAAATTTTCTTTAATTTAGATTTTTTTTGTGTGAATTAGTTACACAATCAAGGTTCGCGATTGATGGAGATTTTTCTAGAAAATGAATCTCGTAGAATCGCTAGAGATATCGGAGAGACTATGTAAGAAGGGCAGATCACGTCCCAGAAGTTCATTTCAATTTTTACTCTCTCTGTGAATACATTAGCTGTGAGCTTAAGAACTCTGGCTCTTTGTATTGCGGTATTACAAGCGATGCTTTCTCGGTTGTTTTGAGAAGCCTATTTTTGAATGCTGTTTGGGAATTCTTTATTGTTTTATGATGAAAAGTTCTGTGAGAATTTCCACCGAGATTTTAGACTAAGGTAAAATGCTATCGTTTGCGAAATACAGCATCTGAGAATGCATCCTTTATAAGCTGACTGTTATAAATCAAGTTGTTGACGTTAATTACTGTGAATTATGTATAGCAGATTGTTCGTTTAGGTTCTAGAATTAATAAAATTTGCTTTTTTTCTGACAAGTGGACTGATTACAAGAATTTTTCATATACACTGAGCTTTTAAGCGACGAACCCGAATACTGAGCAGTTTTTTGTAATATATAAGGTAATTTTGAATGCAATTGACTTACTGTTGAGGAATGTTTAACAAATCAAAAATATATTAGAGATGTAATGAGTAGTGATTTGGCCAAATAGCCGAATACCGAATATTCGGCCAATAGCTTAAGCCGAATACCGAATATTCGACGGCCGGATATTCAATTCTTTAAAATTTCATTTTAACTGTAAATAAAATGTCGCTTTTCAAATTTGTAATTAAATACTAAATAAATTGTAATTAAAATTCATTTTATATTATTTGTAGGTACTTAAAAGCACATAATACTACATTATCTGTAAAGCTAAAAAATCTTATTCATGAAAAGATATCTTTTATAAGCATTGTATCTAGGTTTCCATTTCGTGGAGGGAGGGGGGTTGCGACCAGCTATTTTAAACTTTATTGTTACTAGAGTTAGTTAATGCGAGTGTTTTGAAGTAACTGATTTTTAATAGTTGCTTTACATTTTCGGAGGGGGCCCGGGCCTCCTCGCCCTACTTATATACGCCCCAGTCGTTTATAAAGTTAACTAAACACTGATAGCAGCATAACTACAGGGACCGATTGTGACCAACAGGGGCCCCGGGCATTGATGGATTCGGGGGCCCCCATATATGAAATTTGTTTTATTTTTCATAAAATTTTGCTATAAATATTTCAGAACAACATTTGAAATTGGGGGGCCCTTTCGAGCCTGAAGCCCTGGGCAAATTCCCTATTCTCCCATTCGATAATAAGCCCCTGCATAATTATATTTTGAGATACTCATCTATATAAATAAAATTAGACTTTTGTCTGTACATTTCTTGGAATTCAAAAATTTTGCGATTTCTATCCGTTTCAAGCACCCGGGAATCCGATGCGACCCTCAAAAAAAGTTTGTCTGTCTGTCATTCTGTCATTCTGTGGTTCTGTCATTCTGTACGGGACTAGGGATGGACGCGAGACGAAGAATTGGTGTCTCGCGTCTCGCAAAACAGCCGAAAAGCTTGTCTCGACTCTCAAAAATCCCTATATCATAATGTTAAAAATGTTTGTCTCGTCTCGCAAAAAAGCTGTAAATCTCTGTCTCGTCTCGCAAAAAGTCGTCTCGCGTCCATTCCTATACGGGACGCTTTTTTGGTTTAAGCATCACGTAAAAACGAATGATATGAAATTGGGTGTCATAATAGGTGGTCACTAAACTTAAAACATAGGCGTCGAATTTTTAAAAAATCTTGATTAGATTTTCAGATTTTGCGAAAATCGTTTCGAACTGCGTAAATTTGTGTTCAAGCATCTCGCAAAAACGACTGAAGCGAATGATATTAAATTGGGTGTCATGATAGGTGGTCACTCAACTTAAAACATAGGCGTCCAATTTAAAAAAAATCTTGATTGGATTTTGAGATTTTGCGAAAATCCTTTCAAACTGCGTAAATTTGTGTTCAAGCATCACGTAAAAACGACTGAAGCGAATGATATGAAATTGAGTGACATGATAGGTGGTCACTCAACTTAAAACATAGACATCGAATTGTTAAAAAATCTTGATTGGATTTTGAGATTTTGTGAAAATCCTTTCAAACTGCGTAAATTTGTGTTCAAGCATCACGTAAAAACGACTGAAGGGAATGATATAAAATTGGGTGTCATTATAGGTGGTCACTCAACTTAAAACATAGGCGTCGAATTAAAAAAAATCTTGATTAGATCTTGAAATTTTGTGAAAATCATTTCAAACTGCGTAAATTTGTATTCGCACATCACGTAATAACTGCAAAGGTGAAAAAATGGTATTTGGTGAAATGATAGGTGGTCATTCACCTTAAACTATAAGCATCTAATTAAAAAAATCGATCAGATTTCGAGATTTTGTGAAAATTGTTTAAAACTGAGTGAATCTGTGTTCCCGCATTACGTAGTAACGACTGAATGATATGAAATTTGGTCACACGATAGATGGTTGCTCAACATAAACTATAGGAGTCCAATTTTTTAAACATTTTTATTAGATTTTGAGATTTTGTGAAAATTCTCTCAAAATACGTTTATATTTCTTCAAACATCACGTAATAACGACTAATACAAATGATACGAAATTTAGTGATATGATAGGTAGTTGCTAATCTTAATTTATAGGCGTTGAATTTTTAAAATATTTTGATTACATTTTGAGATTTTGCGAAAATCGTTTTAAAATGCTGAAAATTTGTTCCAGCATCACGAAATAAAGACTGCAGGGAATGAAATAAGACTGCAGGGAATTTGGGTGACATGATAGGTTGTCACTCAAGTTAAATTCTAGGCTTCCAATTTTTCAAAAATTTTGATTAAATTTTGATATTTTGCAAAAATTATTTCAATATGCGTCAATATTCGTTCGCGCATCACATAATTACGACTAAAGCGAATGAAATGACATTACTTAGTTACTCTCTAACCTGTAATATTTTAACAATACATAAAAATTATAACTTCGCTTTCTTTACTTTGGCAACATACTACATCCATTCTATGTACTCCTACAATGCTGACGAAAGTTCTTGCTTTTTGGAAATTTGCATTCACTAACCCGTCGAGGACGGGTACTTCAGCTAGTAATTTAATAAATATGTTATGGTAAATGCAATTAATCTGGTCAACTATGCATAAACACATAATGCTTTAGGTTTCACAGCCTCTGGGCAAAACCTATTTAGCAGCTTTCCAAAATTATGTTTGTGGTTGAGGATCTGTAAAGATTCCTCCTACCTCACCCCATAAGGAAAAGTGGAAAACCAAGTCTAGAAGTGTCACTAAGTATAAAAGTCTGCATTTCTGTAATATTATTAAATACCTTAGATTGTTTCATTCGGCTTAAAATTCAATGAGAGTATATTTTATAATATGAAATTAACATAGTGAAGTGTAACTAAGCAAGATTATATTAAATGCATTTAAAAATACATGTTAGAAAATTTTTTTTTATCCGAAATTATTCAGCTGGATATGTAGCAATATTGGGACACAACTATTCGGGCGAATACCGGTTCAATATTCGGCAAACCAGCCGAATATGCCGAATACCGAGTAGTGGCCGAATATTCATTGCATTCTTAGAATATATGCGTACATAAATTTGTTCCTACAAAATATCAATGTCTTTCTGTGAAAACTGAAGTTCAGTGAGCAGGAAAACAAATCTCGGTCGCTCAGTTGGTTTTAAAGTAGCTAATTAGAATTTCGCATTACGCAATCAAGGAAGGCTGCCAAAGCAATTTTGCCATTTTTTTAAAAAAGGAAAAAAAGAAGCTAAGTTAAAAACACACCCTCTAGTTACAAAATTTTCTTCCCAGTATTTGCAGGGTGGTAAAAAAAATATTTAATTTCTTAATCAAACAACGGAGTGAAATGTGGAAAAAGGAACAGCGAATAAATCTTCCATTCAGCTGGAAGAAATTACAATAATAATAATTCAACTTATGAATATTAATATTTGCTTACTTTCAGCAAGAATCTTTCTTTCCTTCAAGGGGAGGCCTAAAAAATAGAAAAAAAAGTTAATACAATTTGTAGAGATAAAAAAAATGTAAGAAAGAAAAAAGAGAAAAGAAAGGAACTTTTATTTTTTTTTATTGGCAGTTAGAGAATGAGGTAATGCCGTTTTTGCATAATTTAATAACACATCACACTCCTATTTTATTTTACTTTTTTTTTATATTCTAATGTTGATCAAGAAAAGGATTTCAGGAGAGAAGTGCTGCCACCGTGGATAACGTAATAAGACGAAAAAGTTTAATAAAATGAATTATTCATATTTTTGTGATTGAACAATGCAAACTGTGGGTTATTGTTCTCAGATTTGATGTAGTCCACAGCTATGAGGCAAGCTGAAGAGAGCTTATCTCAAATAAAAATTGAGAGAGTCTGTCTTACAGTTAACGTTCTCGTGGATACTTTAGTGATACAGAGATAACAGAAATTGTCGAATTTTTAATAATAATTGATGATAATGTTTTAATAATTCTTATCTGCTGTGATAGTTTCTGTTTTTACTTTTATTTCTTATTTCTGTGAATGAATATGCACGGAAAATTTCTAGAGATACAACAGTTTATTTAAATCATTGCTGATATTTTATGCTTTTTGAAAAAAACTTGAACATGTTAGAAATTTCTTGCTTTTCATGCAATGTATTATTGTCCTTTTCTTAAAATCTTGATATTTTTAGACTGATTCATAAAAATATTTGAATTTCGGTATTTTTAATAAGTAAATAGATTGTTTTATTCTATGTTACAAATATGTGTTATTTACATTTTTGTTCTTTAGTGTTAAACTTTTATTTTTATTTATTTTATTTCATTTCTCCATTTCATTTTATTGCTTCTATCTTATTATATCTTATTTTTCTTCCTTTTTTGTTTGTGGGAAGGAGCAATTTTGCAGAGCTGAAGAAATGCGGACTCTTTGTACCATAAGAAATGTTTCATACTGCGTCTTTTTATTATATGTATATTATATGCTAAGTTTTATCATTAGTTTTATACATTCAAGGCTTAAACGTCTCATTTTTTGTGGTAAATTATACATAATTTTAAAAACTGGAATAAAGGCTAAAACATTAAGAACAGTGGAATGCTACGCTTAAACAAAATCAATTTTCCTTTTGAGTAAGAATGAGGTTTTACAACATTTTCAAATGCCACCAGTCTTTTATGTATCATCATTTATAAGCATGCATAAGTGCTTAAAATCCAGTGGAAGCACTTAGTTTTTATATTTGATAGTGTTTAAAAATTAAATATTACCTTTATATAATAAAATCTGAGAGTAAAAAAAGTTTGTCGCGCGCTGAAATTCTGGCTGTGTAAGTCAATAATTTCAAAATAAGATTTTTCGCTTTTTATTGCTGTAACAGACCCTCTGATGATTTTTGCAAACGGTGAATGTCGAACTATAGATACAACACCATAGATGAAAATTCATGAATTACCACTTTTAAGAAAAAACGTTTATTGAAAGCCAATTTATTCGAGGATTATACCGCTTGTGTTGTAGTCAACATTTAAATAATCATGCTACGTACTGACATTGCTGAAATTCGAAAAATAATTAAATACATTTCATACAAATACAGTAACAAAATTTAAAGAATGATTAATTCTAACTATAAAATACATTATTTATATAGTTTTTTTAAAGTACTTGTCAAAAATGTAATTTGACGAGATATTAAGCTTAACATAAATTTGTCATAAAATTATCAAAAAGGAGTAACAGTAATCTTACTGCCATGTCTATTTGCCTATATTGATATCTATATTTATGTGTATGTATTTCTATCGATTTTTTTATCTATCTATATAATTATTGATTGTATTATGGGTTAAAAAAGTGAAAATGTCTTTATTTCTTTTACATTATAGTTCTCTTGGAAATGGATTAATATAATAATTCACTGTGTTATATACTTAGTGATTATATATTTCACTGCTCAAGAAGTTATCGAAGATTATATCTATTTTTTTTTAATTAAAATATCAATGGTATTTTCACGCACAAATATTTCATCTACTTACAACTGAAAAAGAATATGCATGTATATAAATTTAGAAAATATCAAACAACTCAGCGTGTTTTAACCTTCACAATCCGTTACTAGTATATTTGGGAAGCAAATTGGTAATTCACTTTTTAGTCGTACACAATCTAGATGATTTCTTTTCACTTCATTTTGTTCATTTATTTTCGAAAATTGGATTTTACTTTTTCTGAAAAATAAGTAGTGCCCTAGGAGACAGAGATAAGTAACAAACTTTTCATGCATCTGAACATAGCGTAGAAAATTAGATAAAAAACAAATAAGCTGATTTTAGGCGGAATATATTTTTCAAGCAAACGTTGAATGTTGAACTATAGAGAAAACACTATAGATGAAATTCATGAGAAAAATAAAATTCTCGATTTCAGTGCTTTATTTACTTAAAATTTAGGTAATAGTGTGAAAAATATGTAAGTCAAATACAAAAATTGGCAGAAATTGTATACTTATTTTCTTTGTCTATTTAGAAAATACGCAGTAAAAAAGTACATTATGTAAAATATTAATTTTTTTTATCTGTACTCCCTTTCAAAAAAAGTGCTTCGAGAAATTTATTATTAAATAAACAAATCAATTGCTTCTGCAGAAAACTCGGACTTGTTAAATATAGAATCATTTAATGTCATGCTATATGAAGATTTTCCGGGAATAATGAACTGATATTAAAACATGACAAAAAAAGGATTTTTTTTTAACTAAAAGGTAAGCATCATTTGTAGGATTTTTCTACATGTAAGACTTAAAATGGTTCTCTCAGTACTTCTTGTCGTTTCTCGCTTTTTTAAGCGACAATAAACTATGTCTTGCATATATTTTTAGGCATAAAGCTTTTGCTAACTACTCCAGAATTCAAAAAGGGTGGGGTTATATCTCCCGATATCCCCTACCCCTGGCTACGTTCATGAAAGAGGCATTCTGATATAATTTGTTTCTTTGTATTTATGTGCCAAAATTACGTGATTTTTGAAATACACTTATGCAAAAGCAAAATTGCCCTGAAAAAATCAAGTGCTTTAAAGAAAAATTTTACTTTACAATGCAAGTAAAAAGCAATATCATTCATTCATATAAAATAAAGTGTTGCACAAATTGTACTTTGTTACGAATAAACGATGATATTAAATTGAATTTATAGTTTTATTTACTTTTTATTTACTCTCAGGACTATATAGCAGCTTTGGTTGATAGGTTGATATATTTAACTCTATAAACATTTCACCTGATTAAAAATTTCTAACATAAACTCTCTTTTAACATACCCGTCCTATATAATCTTATTTAAAATCGACATGGGCTTCAAAAATGAGGCTTCATAGCTGATGTGAAATTTTGCGATAGCTAAGTTAAGGAATGGGAATTCACCTTACTATAATTTATTTTAGAGACATATTATGTTTTATTGACTCTTGTATATTACTCCCAATTTAAACTTAAAGCAGACGGTAAGTGTAGAATGAATAATGGTACTGCTGGGAAAGCTGGTGTAAAGAGCACAATATAAAACAAAAATTCAGCTGATGTAATACTCAACAGTATCACATAAAATTTTGCTGTCGTTGTAACGTGTGCTTTTCAGAAGAACACAATTCTTTTTTTTTTTTTTTTCCCTGTTAAAAGGGTCTAAATCCCACTTCTGCTTTCCTTTAAGTGGGTCGTATTGCGGGAATGTGCAAGAGAACAAAAGCAAGTGGACTTTCCATCAAGACAGATAAAGTAAATCAATAGATTAACCATATTCGCCATGACAAGTACCTTTTCACTCTTTCTTAGATTGCCGGAATCGACTTGTAAGGTGTGTGTGTGTGTGGTTTGCTTGGATGTAAGGGTAAAAAGATGCTCATCAGTTTGCGATTGTTTTTTTGTCTTTCTTGTCTTTTTTTTACAACACTGAAGTTTTGAATGACTGGCGTCCTATTGTTTGTCTACGTTACGTTTAACCCTTTAACGCGCAGTGTTCCCGCTCTGGGAACACCAGACTCTAACGTTTTCTTATTGTTGCCAGTCACGAAGAATATATTTGAATTCTATAAAAATAGTTGCGTGGGACATATCTCCACGAGAATCCTTTACTTTTTAGCACGTCATTTCCCGTAAAAAAATGGTCACGATAGCACTGACATCTGCTGAAAAATGGAAGAATGCGAGAAAAGCTGGATAGATTGCCCAATGCTGAAAAAAGGGCAGCTGTTGCCATCGCTCGACTTAACTACCAGCAAGATGGCGGACGATCGACACGTTCATCGCGTGCCACAGATCTAGAGACCCCTTTTTGACGACAGCTGGCTGTGCCGCACAGCAGTGCTAATTTTACTTTTTAATCGAAAAGTTTTTATGCACAAAAGCAATAACAACGACATATTAAATATGCATATTAAGCTTAGCTAAAAGTAAATTAAAAAATAAATGAAAGTATGCATACTAGGTGCAACTATACAAACTTTACATTTCCGTTTAATAATACAGTTTTTTTTTAGGAATCAATCATTCTCCCTTTTTCAAAGCATTAGTCATTTTAATATTCTAAATAGTATTCTAAATATGTTAGTTATATTTGGGAAAGAGTTGAGAATTTTTTTTTTCGCATTTTAAAGTTAATCGAATTTTACACTCATTCCGTTGTCAAATCTGAACAAGAAAGATCGATTTATCTATCTGAATTCTGGGTATCATTACAACTTCGCTTCCCTTCCCTTCTTTTGTTCTTTGATCTCTCATAAATTAAAGAGAGAAAAAAAAAAAGAAGCACAATATGACCCTTTTTATCGCGTGGGTCATTGTACTTCCTAGAAATTACATATAAGTTATGCTGTTGTTTCCCCACCCCCCTTTTTTAATTTGGTATGAAGTAGAAGCAAGTGTACGATAAAAGCGAATTTTCCCTACGAGATATATTGGAACATGTTTTTCTGCTCCTAATTGTTTAACTTAAATGCGCAGAGTAAAAGTAATTTAAGCCCGGCGCTATATATATAATTTATAAATGCTTTACTTAAAAAATAAAAATTTTATTAGCAACTTCCAAGTAGCTAGTTTTTGGGGCCATTTCATTTTTCTACTGCTTTTGTTGAGATCTTATCAAAATCGTGTCGTTTTGCTGTGGATCCCATGGCATTGCAATTTATATGGTAATGAGCAGGCAGACTTCCTTGCCAAAAACGTTTCTATCGTGATCCACCGTTTAAATCGACTGACCTTTTTCCTCAACTCTTTATTAAACAGATTATGCAGTCGCCGCACCAGGACGAACTTTTATCTTAAATAGAAACGAAATATGGAAGAAATAATAGTCTTTTTAAATATACCTGACAAATAAAGACGTGAGGCAATGGCAGCTTTTGGTTTATTGACTGGGCATGATTGCCTTTCTGTCCATCTACATCGCATTGGTATTCTTGCCGATGCTTCTTGTCCCCTGTAAGACAGGGAAACGAGCCTATGGACAAACACCACCCACGTACTGGTGAAGCTGTCCATGGAAATACGGAATCATCGAGATGTTGAAAAGCGAAATTACTTATGGGGAGATAACCTCAAGTTATCATGGACATTTCGATGTTATTGTTGCTGTTGTTAGTCTACTTTTCTTGTTCGTAGCCACAGCCATTAGAAATGTATTTCTTTACTGTTATTACAGTATTGGCTAAATTATTGGAAGAGTAGTATTAAAACGGAATACTAAAGTTGATGTTCCCCACTTCGTCTTGAAATTTAAAACAAAATCCATTGGGGATTCTCAAACTTTTTCTCAGGGGGCACTTAGGGTTTTGGCAGAGTGCCTTGTATACATTTGAGACTAGTGAACTGGAAGAAAAGTAACAATAGTTTTTCGAGGAGCACAGTTTGAAACCCTGGTGTTCCGCAATATAGCAGTATAAGTTCATTTTATTGAAAATTGTCTTGTAATTTACAAAAGGAGAATTTTTTTTTTGTTGCTACTTTCATTTAAATTTTCATTGCTTTTGCTTGAGTAGTACAGCTGCTTTCGCGAAAAGACAAACCAATGTTTATGAAACTAAGAATTTCCGTTTTCGACTTTCGAGACTTTCACAAATAAAATTCCTTCTTTTGATGCGGCTTTCCTCCAGGGAAACGTGCTAATATCAATAATCAGATCAAACTTTTGCATTTTGCCATTCCCTTCTGCAGTAAACGTTCATCAATGCTTTTGTTCCAAATACATCGGGCTGAATGTAGTTACTTATGATAACTGATGATAATTTCATTAAAATAAAGCAACGCTACATGCACATTCTATTTTCTCAAGAAAGATTTTGAATATTTATTAATTTAATAAGTCAGTTTTGGATTTTGTAAGAAAAAGAAAAAAAAAGGTGTTAATATTTTTTTAGCTTAAAGAAATAAACCATCTTATTTTCAAACTATCAAATATGTTTTATTTTTTAACTTATTTACCCGTCATTCATAAAATTATGTTTTAAGAATAATAGTGTATAGCCCTCCTACATTGACCTTTGCAAACGCCCTGTGCAATCTTCACTCACAATACTTAAAGAGCAACTTAATTAGTTGGCGAACAAAAAGCAGTTTCCAGTAATTAAAAGAGAATTAATTGATGATGATGATAAAGCACTGATGGAAACAACTTACCACAGTTATTTTTTTAATAGCGTAGGTGATTAAAAATGACTCAAAGGTCATGTGTTCCCCTGCTGTAAAAAGTATGCTCTTTTACGGAAAATCTACAGAAGTGTCTAAGCCTGTACTTAAATAAAAACCTTAACTTTGGTGCATAAATGCGGTGTACAAAATAGTGGTTGCAAAAATATTTGGTGCAAAAATAGTGTTGCCAAGACTTCAAATTTTTTAGGATATCCCTTCAAACACTTTATAGATATATACTATGATAAATTATACTCCAGTACAGAGCCATTACTAAGACTTTCTTTGAGGGGGGGGGGAAGTCGAAAAATCGGTTTTTACCAACTTATTTATTTTTTTATCAACTATATTACCAGCTTTTTACTTTTGCGAACTAGGTTTGCGTAATTTTGTTAGATGTACCAGAAAAAAAAAGTAAAATATAGTTTACATTAATATATTTTTTTTTTACCAAGTTTTCAACTAGGTATTTAATTTTACTAAGTTCAATAGAATTTTACGAGTGTTATGGGGGGAGACCCCCCCCCCTTTAAAAAGGGCCCTGCTCCTGTATCAGTTACACAACTTTTAGAAAAATATCGAAACCTACTTCAGGTAAGAAGATTTGTTTGAAGATAGTGCTATCTTATAAGTCGTTGCTTCAATGACACTTATACGTTAAATGTACAATTAAGCATTTTTTAACAATTGAATGTCATTTTCTTCAGTTATAGAAAGATATAATTGAAGTAATATTTGGTATCTAATAAGTATGAAGTTATCTCTGTAGCAAATTGATTTCGATAGAAAATGATAGTATATTTAAAAATGCATTAAATTTTCCTTTAATTTTTGCTAATGATCATCTATTATTCTTTACAGCTGAAAGTACTGATATGGGAAAGAGTACCTATGTGGCAATTCTAATACAAGCTTTGAAATTAAATTCCTTTGCCAGAATATTTATTTTTTCTCTTGAAGCCAGTGAAATTTAGATTTACAAAATACGTAACATTTTTTTGAAAGAAAAAAAAATTACTTTTTGGATTACAGAAGAATTTTATTTGCTATAAAAATTGAAACAAAAACATTTTAGAGTCTTACGAATGTTCAGTGAAAGTGAAAATCTAGTACTGCGTGTTTCGGCGAAAATGGGGCATTCTATCTTTTCCGGGGCATTTTCTCTATTGATCAGAGAGTCAGTTCCTAACTTACAAACAAAAAACTGACATTTTGAAGACAGTTGTGGAGAAAAATTTCAATAGAAACGATTAGGTGATGCATTTTAAGTAGCAAAACAATACGGTTTACCATAAATTTTGAAATTTTGCTTTTTGAAAATTGAAGATTACAAACTTTTTTTACTGTTAAACTGAGCCTCCTATACGTAAATTATGTAGAAGACCAGTAGTGATGAAATTTCTATTTTCAAAGATTGATTAAATCAGAAACATTTGCCATTGGAAGTATATATCTTGACTGCTCACATACACATGGAATAAATTACATTCTTAGAAAAGTACAGTTATTTTAAAGTGTCAAATGGAAAATTTATTCCCACTTTGCCGATGGAAAAAGTGATACTTTGAATTAAAATTGTGCATATTAATTCCTTAAGACTACTGAAATCGTAAGTTTTTTGATTAACATAATACAACCCAGGCAGCACATACAGGTTCTCTGTACGTTTATTAACGATCTCGGAAAGGTTTCTGAACGTTAATAGATGTTTAGAGAGCTTGTGCGTGCTGCCTGTATATATATATATATATATATATATATATATATATATATATATATATAAAGGGAAAGTAAAGCATTTTGTAAGAATATTCACAGAGGGGAGAGAGGCCAGAATGTTACACCAGGGTTACAATAGGGACGACCTACACCACCAAATCTTATCTTCTTGAACCCCCCTCAACCTAGTAATTAGTCGAAGCTGTCTTCGTCAGCCTCGCAATTAAGTTTGCTGTCACGGTAATGGGCAAGGCGTTAAAAGAGGCCTTACTTCGGGGATTATGAGGTCGAAGAGGGGGTCACGAATCCCGCAGATGTTAAACAATGCAATGAAGTAAAGCGTGGCTCTCGCTAAGACGCCACAAACTAAAATATTTTCATATTTACCAGAAAGAAATAACGCATGCTCATTTTCGTCCGATTGCTTAAAATATTGCACTGCAAATTATTGTCTGAGAAGCTCGAGGTCTGGTTCAATGTACAGTGCTGTGAGAATTAATGTGACCGCAATATATGCTTTCAAGCAATCATTTATTTGGTACAAACAATTAACAAGCAAGGAATATAAAACATGCAAACACACTGATTATAAAACATTTTCCTACAAAAGTCTTTTATGAGCCAAATTTTAGATAACCACAGAAAAAATGTATGTCACTGTTAATGCAATTTGTCGAGACCCTGTAAAATGACTTTATATGTCATCCTCTAAATGAAAACTTGAACAGTAAGCTTGAACAATACTGTGCATATTAAATTGTGCTTGAAATGGATGAATGTCTCTAGGCTGCCATAGACCGTAATGTATTGTAATTCTTTTAGGTGATCCTATGAAAAAGTATGAATGCTATATACACAATTTTAGATAGAGGTCATTATTTTGTAATCCTTAATAACGATCTATCATTCTTCTTTTTTCAAGTTTGTTCGTATTTTAATCAATGAATGATTCTAGAAGTTATCATTTGTGTTCACAGAGTTAGTTCATACAGTACTGTAATAGAAATTAGAAAGGCATAAGCAATTTTTAAAAAGTGGCATATCACAGGAATCAGATTTTAATCTTTTTGGATTTTGATGATAGCTTCTATTCATTTAATCTTTTTCTTATTTTTATTTATAGTAATATAAAAGCCTAATTATTCTGATTACTTATTTATCTCGTGGTCTCTTCATGATCATAAAAAAGTAAAGTATTTGGAAAATAAAAATAGTATTGTGAATTGATATAAATAAAAACTTTGTATAATAACGCACATAAACAGGCAATTATAAATACATTTTTATGTGTGTTATTATACAAAGTTTTTATTTATATCATCTTCCAACACTAGTTTTTTGTGTATTTTTGTTAATATAGTGAATTGTTGTTAAAATAGAAGTATAATTGAGATCTAATTCGTTTCAATTTTAATATAAATAATTATAAATGGTACAAAAATTTTGCAACAGCAGGAAAATTATCTAACTGGTAAGTCTGCATCATTGCCACCAGTTATGCAACATCTCTTGCGGAAAAAATGATTGCAGGTCTTACAAAATTAACTAAAAATATCCTTTTCAGTATTAAAAAATTACTATTATAAAAATTGTTGATGCATAATACCTTGATTAGCTGTATCTTCAAGCTAAATGCATTATAGTTAACGGAATATATTATTTAATGAACTTATGTATTACGGTGCTGAAAGTATGATTAAAAACTATTAAATTTTAAGTGTGCAAGTTAATGTTAAATTTTTTAAAATTTATACGATATAAATATATCAGTAATGTGAATAAGACTTTTCAGATTGCCAGTTGTATACGTTTTGAAATTTGATTTTTAAAAGTTGGTTTACTATAAAATTAAAGAAATATTTTTACAACAATGGTTTATGAAACAGACATATTTTGGGTGACTTTTGAAATTAAGTTTGAAATCATGTGTTCAACGAACTACCCAGGAGTTCCGTCTAATAGTCAAGCCAGTAGGAAGAATATGTATTGAAAGCTGCTCTTTGAAAATTTGTGGTATTCGCTGTGAAAAGGTTAAACAAATGAAAACACAATAAATTCATTTTAAGGGTTACACTTCTTTCTTAAATAGTGAAGGCTTTTTAGTTAATGCTTTAATCTGAAAAATAACGGAATTTGAAGCATTCCTTAGTTAAATAGATTATCATGTTTTTGTTTTCTTATTGAAGCAAGTTTAAACGCTTCAAAAACAGAATGAAGTTATTAATTGACTTTTTAAACGAATACTATCAATGTTTGTACCTGTTTTTCTGTTGTAAAAAGGTGAAACAAAAAAGGAACTCTGAAAAGAAAATGTAATTTTGTGATTTTTTGTCAGATAGAAATAGCATTATTTTCTTATTTTAAATTATTTCTCTTCCTTGTTCTTGTCGTAATGTTCTAGCGAGTGTATAAGTGCCACAGATTGTTATTCGAAATAATCTTCGTACATTTCCAGCTGACAATTACTTATCAACTAATTATAATCTGAGCACTGTTATCTAAAATCTAGGGCTACAACTCTGTTTTATTCAAATTGCCACTTTTGAGCTATTCAGATTAGACAGATCCCTGTTTTTATTGACTGATAAGTCTGTACCAAGTTGTTTTTATTTACTTTTGTACACACACACACACACACATATGCTTTATAAATGTTTTTGTCTGTATGTTATTTTTTATTTATTTGAAATGCACATTAAAGTACAAATGCTGACTCTTTAAATGTTTGTCTTCTTATTAGTTCTAGAAACGTACTTACCCTCTAGAATCTAAAAACTTTCCCCGCAACGCAAATATATCTTTTGGAGAATTTCTGTTTCACTTTCATGCATTGGAATTACAATTCACATTATATACTTCGGCTTCTGGAAAGTAAATGCGATTATAGTAGCACTTAATAATAAATCATACGCTCCTAAAAGGCCTCCGCATAAGACTGGAATAATCACAATCACACAATTATAATATAAAAAATATAAGAAAGAAAGTCTATGACTTCTGTTCTAAATTGGTAGTCCATATGGTAGCTAAAAAACTGCGAAATCAAATTATAAAAATGTCATATTCCGGCAAGACGTTTGCGGTCTGACCACACAAAACGTGAACAGCTAAACCCCGGGGTTGCTTAATTATATGGCTTTTCCCCTCATATATATTTTCTTATTTTCCCTCCCTGTTTTATGATACAAAAAAAATGAAAAATTATCTTCGCCAGGTACGTTGTATGCATACCTACGGGGTGTTTCCCGGATATAATCCACTATTTCAGCTATTAGGCGCTATTCGTTTTATCCACGCAATCCAATAAACCAGTCAAAGGAAATTTTCCCGGGTAACTGAATATTCAGTTAGCAAAAATATGGAAAAGCGTACTCCAAAAGGGGCGAGATCGGGCAAGAGAAAGACATGTGGCGACCGCCAAAATGGGTCATAAACAATCAGCAGAAGTCTGGCAACATGACAGATCAGACGATGGTGGAAGGGTCGTGACCCCCCCTTACAACTCTGCCATCACCACCCAGAGATGCAGGGGAAAGTTAACTTCCCAACTTGGCGAGGTTGTGAAAGTTGGGGAAAAGGTGAGAACTCGAACGGAATTTTGCCGTCTTCTCCCAAGACTGCATCGGAGTAATTAACTCTTAATTGCATAGCGATGGATATTTACATCGTATGTTTAAAATAAAACACGCTCACTGCCGGATTAGAGTACGGGCCAAAATTCTTATGTCGAACTTATACATGAAATATAGTTTTTGATAATAAATGCTTCATGTTCTGAATAACAAAAATATCACATATCTCTTTCAACTGCGTGTTTCTTGCTGCGTGCTTTTCGAAAGATTAATTAGTTATTCACAAAATTAACCTAGGAAATTTAGCTTACACTCGTGAATATATCACATGATCGGCTGCAAACGTGTTTAAATTCATGCAATAAAGGGTACGTTTTTTGGAAAAGTATTATCCTCAATTTGAACTAACATTTCCTCCTGTGATATTAAAAATGGGGGGGGGGGGAGAAGAAAATCCGAAATACTTTCAGATTTTAAATATGCACTAAAGTGCTATATATTAAAAGCGTATCATAATTTATGCGTCGTCCCTATTTTTCTTCCTTATAAGTTGGAAAGCGTATGATTATTCATGAGTGTGCCGTATTGTTCTTTCATAAAACACAGCGTTGAAATTGAAATCTATCTTAAAATAGCCTACTAAAACTATTTTACAATCTCCGACAAGTATATCCCAACTATACTTCACCGTTTTAAATATTGTTTCGAATGTGCATCATAATCCCTGAGTGTGCAGTGATTGTCTTTCTTGGGTTGATTCCTACTTAAACGTCCCGAATCTCGCCTAGGTGGCGATCATTAAGCATGTTCAGTTGCCATGACGATTTTTTGTATTTATGTGGCAACCGTAATATAGAATTAAAATGGCGATTTGGAATAACATGTAAGTACAGCATTTCATTACTTATTTATTTATTTTGCGTTACCAATAAATGTAGTTTTAATAATTACGTGTCTTCAAATTCCAGCTGTTGCTTTTATCGCTAATTTGTTCACTTTAGTTTTCATCTAGTTGTTTTGGGAGCGTTGAAACGTGCGCATAACTCCTAGAGACCCATGACTGCAAAGCTCATCAAAGTGCGGCAATTTTTTAGGTTGGTGAGAGTGGGAGCGTTAAAATAGGAATCAACTCTTTATTCTCATATGAGATTTAAAGAAATTGAGAAAATTTCACAATACAACGTGAAAAAAATCTTTAAATAACTTTTTTGAATATACCATGTTTTAAAAACAGACTAGAAAGAGAAAAAATAAATATTAAAAACAATAAGCTACTTTGGAGTGTTCTTTTTTTAAAAAATAAACATTTGAAAAACTGCCTACGTATATGCACTATATTATAGAATGTAATTAGAATCTGAATAATAAGTGAAAATATGTGGATTTTTAAATATTTTATTTCTTTTAGGCTAAAACAACTATAAAAACTGTGATAAAATGTCAGTTTTGCAAAACATCAATATTAAAATTTTCATTCGTAAACTTTATTTTGTTGTTTGAAACCTCCTTTACTTTAGGTGTCTTATTTTAAAAGCTAAAGAAGTTAATTATTTTACGTTTAAAAATCGTGAAAATATATGACAATTGTGTACTTCAAACAACTAAAAAATGAAATACATTTTAACTACATTCGCATCAGTAGTTC
The DNA here is from genome assembly GCA_038373885.1 of Cheiracanthium punctorium. Taxonomy (NCBI): domain Eukaryota; kingdom Metazoa; phylum Arthropoda; class Arachnida; order Araneae; family Cheiracanthiidae; genus Cheiracanthium; species Cheiracanthium punctorium. Next base: position 153,218 of record JAWZYV010003174.1, read on the forward strand.
ATTTTTTAAACCAACTCCTTTACAGTATTTTACTTCAAGTAACTGAAAAATTAAACATATTTTAACTAAAATCATACCAGCAGTTCACTCACTAAATAAACTCCTAAAGTATTCAATTAGTTTCCTAATGTTATATTAATAATTTTTTCAGTTAGGATGTTTTAAGATAAGCCAAATCTTAGAAACCTCATTTTGAGAAAAATCAGAAACTAAACATAAGTACAAGGCTTTTCATATAAAATGACCTACTAAAACTCTTGTGTAACTCGGATAATCTTTATATATGAATAAAATTGAGCATGTGATATTACCTGGTGATTCATGTAATAATGAGCTTTTATTTTACTTCTTTAAAGATTAGTGTGTTGAATTCGTGCTAGACTTGTGCTCATTTTGAGTCAATTTAATCTCTAACATGCACATCTTCACATAAACAGAAACGTAATCTTAAAACAGTTTTTTTTTTACGAATAATATATTTTTAGGCATAACTTTCTTGATGCTGCAGTTTAACATTAATTTAAATATAAATTTCATTAAAATTATATTATTTAGGAAAGTCTGTGGTATATGGTATGGTGGGGTAAAATGGAAATTTTATAAAAAAATAAATATTTCTTTTGATCGAAAATATAAATAAATTGTTGTTAAAACATGTTTATCTTATATTTTCAGACATTAGTTGGCAAAGTGTCTGGTTCAAAGGAATATTGGTTTAAAACAGTTCTCATTTCCGTCTATACGTTTACTATATAACCTATTACTTAACTGTACGTAGTTTTAACACGGCTGCAAAACCTTGTTAAAAACTTAATGATTTAAAAACACCCTCTATTTATTTTATCCTTAATCTTAATTTATGACTATAAACTTTGAGAGAACTTTCCTAACTTCACTTTTAAAAAAAATCACTTTTCTGGCGCAGAAATAATATGCAATATTCAGAAACTTTCACGGATAAAAGGTCTTTTGTTCTATGAAATATTAGCCAGAGTGTCTTATTTATTCTAAGAAATTTCTAATTAAATACATAATTTATACATACATATAATCTCTAGGCGATGGTTCATAATGTATATTTTCAAGCGAGTATGTTTTGAAAAGCCTTTCAAATGTAAATAAGATAGGTGAAAATAATATATGTATGAAATTTCAGTGCCTATGTTTGTTTATTCGTAAAAGGTATTATTTGTGTAAATGAAATATTTATACTTTATTCATAGAAAATGGAGAAATAGGGAATTAGAAATTCGATAACTTGTGAGTTCTAGTTTATATTCACGTAACTCCCCAAAGCATTACGGCAAAAGTAGAGTACGTTAAGATAAGATTTTCGGTATCAAGTAACATATTACGATGCATTCTTGTTTTCAAAGAGATGTACTTCTAATAAGGGAAATGCTTTAAAATTCTAATTGAGAATGAGAGAACTTACGCAATGAATTTAAAAAGAAACTCAGTAACATTACTATTTACTTGTAAAAATAAAACAAACTAACGGATTCTTGACTTTACAAGCGTTTTTTTTAAACAAACCTTATTCAAACATTATGAGAGGCTGAGCTTAACTTAAATATTAATAAAAGAATTTAAATTACATCATACTATTATTATTGAGAGGCAACACCACCGAGATGTTTTTAGTAAAACACGATTGTATTGGATTACCAAATAATAACCGTTACCATGTTCACAATAATTGTGATTTTGATAGTGAAATGAAGCCCAAAATATAGATGATATATCTAGGGCCTCCTCAAGAACCGCTAAATTTGGAAGTGATAGGGAAAAAATTCTTTAAAAATACCTGTTCTGTCAATTTTTAAAAATTAAAAACTTAAATATTAAAAGTCACTTGATTATTTAACTACATTTTTAAGTATATAAGTACTTGTAGAAATTCGTCTGATATAAAATTGATTTTAGGTTTCCCTAAAGCCTATATGAAATTGATCTTCAATCAAATCACCAACAATTGCATGCAAACATATGCAACTATGGTGAATAGCAACTATATCTTTTCATGTAAAAAGTAATTTTATTTCACTCAAAAATCAGGCTTTTTTCAAAAGTTGGAATAAACGTCCTAATCACAACTCTGAAAATTCAGTTTTGGAATACGGAATTTTCTAATGGTCGTTGTTTGTTCGGCTGATTTTCTTTCGTTTATGAAGCGCAGGATAGTAAGCTGAATGATAAATTCTATCGTCGTATAACACATTCAGAGAGCACATTTTCTGCATAAGCAAAATATGCGCTGAAAATATGAACAACGTTTTCTACAGTATTCTTTAAGTAATCTAATTGAAATCAGCATATAAAAAGCGGCAAATTTCTTGGACCCCCCTGATAGGTATTGCTGCATTTGATTGTGAACCACGTGGTGCACTTACTTTCGTTACGAGCGTGGCTAACAAGATAAGTTGTGGTGCTGGATAAGCTGTTCCAAAATAATAGCGCAGAATGCAATTTCTGACTATCAGTCAATGTAAATGTTTTCCAGGGTCTCTACTTGCCAGATCTTGTATAGTTAATACCTTCCATAACTTTTTACAAATTTCCAACATATAGCGTTGATCCGAGCTAGGATCTCCAAAGCCCATTTCGCACTGAAACGAAACTTCAGTTTACTGGCAACTAATGATGGAAAGATTTGCGCAAGTAAGGCACTTTCCAATCCATCCACTAAATGCACTTGGTGCCGGTCCCAATGTTTTCCCGTCAACAACTCCAGAAAACCAACGCTAAAGTTGTTCATTGAAAGGAAGTTGAAGTAATTTTAATTTGCCGGTCGTAGCCGGACAAACGACTCAAGTAATTTAAAGGAAAAACTGAACTTCTCTTCAAGGCGCCTAATTAAACCAGAAAAATATGCCTGTATTATTCACTTCCTTATCACTTCCAATAAAGAATAATTTTGACAAACCAAAAGCCTTCTCATTTGGTAAGCTGAAGGTACCATCGGAAATGTCTGATCTTTTAAACAGTGTACCACTAGGCTTTGCGTTAAGTCTTCCCATTCTCATTTTTCTGTCAGTTTTTTCAAAAATCCTTCTTTTTGACTTGTAACCCCCTTTTCCCCCAATAAAGTTCGTGCAATGCAAGTATAAACACATTTGAATTTCCACGAGCATATGACAAAGATACGTTGTAAATCCGCACGAAATCGCCCTATCTTCCTTAAGTAGGTTTCATTGGTACTTTGCGCGCATTTTTTTCAGTGTTTGGATTTCATCGTTGTATGCAATAATGCACTTTACAATTGATTTGTGGAGCGATTTTGGAAGTGATGTTTTGTTACATATACTGGGTACTTAGCCAACAACAATAATGTGCTATTTCTGCAGAAGCGGCTGATAATTTGCACCTTGCAGCCTACAAGTATTTCTCACTAAGAAATAATGGCGCATTGAACTTTAGTAGGTAGGCAACACAGTAGGCTCGTTTACATGGGAAAATGGAAAATCCCGGGTAAAGCAGAGTATATTGAAAAACGACCAATGCATCATAGGAAAGCAAGGTCTTCAATCCATTTACCCTTCACTACATTTCCCAAAGACTCCTATCTTTCTACCCCACATTTTTTCCCTACGTAAGGGTAGTGGGGTAGAAAGCAGCGAGAGTTCCTGCATCTACCCCGCATTTTTGTGCATGTAAACGGTCCTATTATCATGCATCTCCATTTAAGTCCCAAGGATAAGGTGCTGACCAATGACCAGATGGATAAGACGGTAAATATTGGTAGATGAACTGAAGTGTGAAGGTTCAGGGTAGTGCTCTACCAAGCAACAGACGATCTAAAGGTCTAGAGCTTTGGGTGGTTTTCTCCAGATGTAACATAAATACGCGTTAGAAACCCCTGAAGTCCTCTGCCCAAGGCATGCCATCCTGCTGGCAGATACCTTTCGTGAACTTCGCATTAACCACATACAAAACAAAGCAAGGAAAGCGCAATTACTTTCATTCCTTGTTTCAGTCATCTAAATTAGTTGAGCGGTGGAACGAAAATGATAGTACTCTCCGCTTAAATCAGTGTTAAATCAGGGTCAAAATGATGTGTTGAATCATTATGTAAGTTAAAGTTAGTAAGTAATGTATTAAAAGAGGCTGCAAATTAAGAATCAAGACGATATTTACTAAAAGCATCCAAAGTGGAAATTTATTAATCTTAATCTCAAGTTGGCAATTGGGGGTCTGTTGTCGTATCTAGAATTTATTGCGCTGTCTATTTTTGGTGAAAAAGGACAAACTTTAATGAGTTTTGCGAAAGCCTAAGAATTGACTTTATATCAGCTAACTTTTCGCCAGAGTTTACATACTTTAAGATATAATTAAATAACCTAATGACACATTATATATTTATTTTTGTGAACGGGAAAGAGCATGCGATTTAAAATAATTTTTTTCCCTAAAAATCAAAAATTCGTAGATCTTTGGTAGTCCTAAGATACTAAATAATGCCATTCATATTTTGGAGTTTCATTTTACTATAAACATTGCAATTTTTGCTCATGATGATGTTCAAAAACAAAAGTGTTTTTCGCACCACCCTAATACGCAGACAGTTACCAAAGGCGGATCCATGGGCAGGGCGTAGGGGGCACGCGCCCCCTGCGATAAAAATATATTTACACTAGATAAACGAGCTTTCAGCAATATTAAGTGGGCTTTACACTAGATAAAATGAGTATTCATGATTTGCGCGCATTCCAAAAAAAGTTTCTGGATCTGCCCTTGACAGTTACAGTCAATAAGTATGCACATTTCAGACTGAAAAGCAAACAAACTTCGAAACTACATCATTCGGAGACATGAACTGTCCTTCTTTGACATTTGTGACAGAAAAGAGGCCAGTTAGCATCCCCAATGGCTCGTTTTTTAGTCTTATCAAGTAACGTGCTGACAGCAAGCTTGTAATTAAACGCCTACGTTTTTAATACGAAAGACCTTTACGCACATATCTGCTATGCGCGATTAGAAGTATATTAGCTACCAACTTATAGTGTCAGTACTTCGCGGATACGTGGCTGGAATCGTAAATTCGACTCTGATGCATGAATTGGGTGAAAATAAAACTGATTAATGAATATAAAATGAATGCAGTAATCTTTCACGGGTGGAGACAGAATGTAGAAAAATATATTACCCTGAAACGTTGGGAATAAGAAATGTTTTAAGGATATTAATTAATTTAAGCATGATTATATTAGCGAAAATTTTCATCATCAGTTAATGGAGGACGTAAATATTTTAAGAGTATTTATCAATTTATATTTAGCAAAGCTAACAAAATTATGTTGCATTTTACCTTTACTTATCCAATATAATATCCAAAAAAGCCCTGAAATCATGGTATACCTTTTTTTTCTTTCTTTCATACTAATCACTGACACTTATTGATTTTCGGACTGTAAGTATACACCATATGAAAGAAATATATAGAGAAAGAATATTTCAGAGAAAAAATTACTACAGAGAAAATCAGGGACTGTATGTAATCTGCTTTTTAATTAATCTAAGAAGATTCGATAAATTGTGTAAAATCGGCATTTCCACTAACCAGTTGCTAGAAAAGCGACCTTTTGAAAATTTTAAACATAAACATGCTTCCATTTTTACGGATTAACATTACAAATGATCAGCTCATACTGAATTGTTCAGTGCTTTTGCAATATATGGAAATGTTAGCAAACTACATTAAATCCCTCGGGGGGAGGGGGAGGGTTTGGATAAAAGTGAGAGTTCTATAAAGAGCGAATATGCTTCTGAGAGTTATGTTTAATGAGTATAGTATTATAAATGTAGAGTAAAATATAAAAAAAGTATTAAAAATCGGTTATTTATAAAAATTTAGAATTCCTTCATATTTTTTTTTTTATTACAACCTTGCTGGAGATTTTAACATCGATTTTTACTATCATAATCAAAGAAAGCGACTTCTCAAACTAAATTTACAGAAATTGATAAATAAAGTTCTAAATGTGATATTTAAAAGTTCCTCCTCCGCTTGTATTCAGCGATAGTAAAAGCGAAAACGTAAAATTTTCACATCATTCTGAAGGAAATGTTTAGGGAATAGGTTATAAAATTAATCAGTGGTACTTTACGCATGAAAAAAGCGTTAGTTAAAACCAGTGGCATACAGATACTAGAGATATTATCTTTTGCTGATTTTTGTTCAGCAGGAAATTTAAAAAATCAATAATAATTAAAATAACATGTTGATGCAACTGCTCATTAGTATAGCGCTTTCCTAGTTTGCACAATACTTTTGAAAATAAGAACGATAATGCTCGTGAATCTTTATTGACTTTCATTTAAATTAAAAAGATAGTAAATCGATAAGAGAATACATCAAATTTAAAGTGCTTTCCTGGAAATTTGTTTTATTTGTACACATACAAAACTGCATATCTAATTAAGTTTTTTGTTTCAATCGTTGTAAATATTTTATAGTGAAAATTCCTTTTTTGGGACCAACGTTGATTCCTCGAAAATTATTTGAATAAGTTGCAGAGAAACATAGAGCATTTAAAAATATGGAAAAAAATTCAACACTGAGTAGGTTTGTAAAGTTAGAACCCCTTAAAAAGTCCGCCACCCACGGCAGATGCCCCTCGGCTATGCTTGCTTTAACCCTAAAACACAAACACGCAACACTGAGAGTGAGTACATACGTATAACTTATAGCTTCCTTAACGGTTTTTCAATGACGTGAGCTAATACGTCAAAGCACAAGAAATCGCGTCACTTAAACATTTCTTTCAACCGCTGTCATTTCAATGGAATTTTTCAGTCATGTTTTACAATCTAAGATGTATACTTCATGTAATGATAATTAATTGAAAATATTCGACGTATTTTTAATATTAGTATAGGTGAAAATGTACACAGGATATTTTTTCTGATAAGAATCGCATTGTATTTTCAAAACAAGGATTATATTTCCCCTTCATTGTCGTTATTGAGTTCCGTTTGATAAAACTAATCAAAATGTGTTCAATAAAGGGCTTATCATGTTATAGTTAATTCTCGCTATAAGAAATACATTTTAAACAGATTTTTAAAAACATTTTTCAGGTATTGAAAATCAAGGGTATTTGATATAACAATATCAGGGTGTCCATAAATTTCAGTAGGCAAAAATACTATCATTAGTAGCCTCACCGAGATGAAAAAATCGCCAGTTTTGTAGCCATTTTCTTTATTTTAGTTGCCAAAATGGTAGCATTTTTGCATGATTTTGTACTTAAGAAATAAACATACGTCATTTACCTTCATTTAAGAAAGAATGAATAAAATGATAATTTAAAAAAAATTCATGCGTTGTATAACGGATCATATAGCGCATTTTTTTAATAATACGATTAAAAAAATAGATTAGAATGTTTCGTGAACGACCCTCATAACTTTGAAAAGGATAGGGAGTTGGCAAAAACTGAAATTTGATTTTCAAGTTAGTCGCCTGGAGTAAAGTAAAAGTAGCCAAACATTTGAAGGTAGTATGAAAATGACGTTTTTTATTCAAAAAAGCCGCCCAAGTGGCCTTATCTTTAAATTAGTACCAAAAGTCGCCTTTTTAGTCGCCGGTGGACACCCTGCAATATTAATACACCCACAGAAACACGCACACACACATGTGTACACATATATACAATGAAAACTTTTCTAAATTAGCTCGACAAATTATTCTAGGAATCGTTTCTTTTTCTATCCATGATAAATGTGATTAAGACGTCAGTCCGATGATTGAAAATCGTCAAATCACTTAGCAACTAGCAGAATTGTAACAACCGATAATCACAGCTTTCAACTGAAAATCGCCTTCATGATATACATCTTCCTAAGAACTTTCTAAATAGCTCATTCAACATCTTCAGGCAATGGAAATGAAGGTTATTACTGGTGTGAGTGCATAATTTTCAGCAAACGATTACCTGTTACGGACAGGCGTTTCTGCTACTCTTATAACTGATGATTCGAAATAAGACCCGTGGGTTACCTTTAAAGCACTTTTGTGATTTTGATAGAGGGTGATGCAGTCCCGTTTTATAACATGTTATATAACCTATGCGAGTGGTAAAAAAGCGCAGAATGTACATTGCTTATTCATTGTTCGCAAGTCCCGGAAGACATTGATGTAGCGCATCTTATGTTTTATACATGCGTTCAGTTAATAAATAACTATTGAATTAAATATTAGGCTTCAGTTTCTTCTTTGCTCGGTCAACGCCATTCACAATTTTTAAGTTCATTACGAATCTCTGCGATGGTAGAAAATACAAGCTTTTGTACTTTTTACAACTTTGTATTTACTACATCAGCTTGCCTATTCTCAGCTTGCCTAAGAATAGGCAAGTTAAATGCACGAATAATTTTTGTAACATTAAATAGTAGCATATGCTTCCTGTACTTGTGGTTAATTTCTCACTGTTACACAATTATTGTCAGCATATGAAAAGGTTATGAAATTATTCTACCTTGTTATATTGTTTTTTCAATGTGACGGTTAAGACCTGTTGTCCCTTATCAATTCGCACATTATTTTACAGTTTTACTTACGTTTAGCGATAACATTAGATGAGCTTCGGATAGTTTCACATTAAAAATGAAAAATAAAATGAGTAACATATAAGGAACTTTATTTTAAAATCAAAGAAAAGCCAATTATTTTCTTTATTCTTATTTGGAAACGTTGTTCATAGCGGACTGGAAAATGAACTACTTCCCTCATATCAAATTTAGACTGGACAGTTAGTTTTCAGTGTTAAGGTGATAACTATTTTAAACAGTCAACTAAAAATGACCTAAAATCTCTGGTCGCAGAATAGATAATGAATATTTGAGTGCTGGTCGTAACATCATACTACCAACCAGCTACATTTAATTCAATACTATCAATTTTTATTAGGAGGCGAGCGGTCTTTAAACTCTAAATCAAACATCAGTTTTTACCAGATTTTTAGAAGCAAAAATAAATAGTTATCGACACTTTATTAGCGTACTTAAGAACTCTTGTTTTCTAAATAAAGGTGAAAAAACTTGATTTGCTGTTAGCTTATTTTTTTGTGAAAAATGTTATAAAGCTAACTTTTCAACAGAAACTCTATCGGAACTTAATGATTGAATTACAGCTAGCTATCAAAAATGCATTAACCATTACAGAAGAAAGAGCAGCTAAAACCCCTGATATAGGCAATTTAACTAGAAAGTGGAAAATGCTTTAATTTTAATATTAATAGTTAACAAGACTTTTAAATGCTTCACAGAAGACAACAGCGATCTAAGAAAATTGAAGAAAACACAAAAAAGTAGTTACATTTGATCTTAAATTGTTTTGAAGAAACTATCTTAAGGTCGTTCTCACGATCTTGAAGCCATTTAAACACCAACTTCTCCATCGGATATAATATAATTTGTTTTCCATTCAGTAAAAATACATTGACATGTGAAGCAATAGAGAAGCTTTAAAAATGCTGCTGATAAACGGTGTTGCTTGAAGCAAAGACGGATATGCTTTTCCGTTCCTAAGGTAAATAAGTGTTTTACTTTAGGGCTCATTTTTATCGGACATCTCAGCTAGAGAAAGTCTGCACTTTTTTTGCACAAAAGATTGTGCACAATTTGTGCATAGAAAGTAGATATTTTTGATTATTTTGAAAGTATACACTTTTTGTGCAAATTATATGCAGTTTTTATGCACACTAAAAAGTGAATACTCTATATTGCCAAAAACTGTGCACAAAAAGTATACTTTTCAAACTTTATATGTTCATTTTTTGCACGAAAAGTGCAAACATTTTCTAGCTGGAATTTAAGCAGTTTGAAACAATTTTCGCAAAATCTCAAAATCTAATCCAAATAATTAGGAACTCTAGGGACAAGGCCGTACCCCTTAGGTAGGTCCCCCTGGTCCCCCCCCCCCCAAATTAAAAATGTTGTTAACAAAACAATAATAATGTAGCCTTTGTGAAAAATTTAGCCTTTTTCACCTTTTAGTCCCCCCCAAAAAACTTTTGTTCCCCCCCACTGGAAATTTTTTCTGGGTACGGCCCTGTCTAGGGACATTATTTAAGTTTATGACCACCTATCGCGTCGTTAAATTTTGAAGAAAAATTTACCCAGTTTGAAACGATTTTTAGAAGCATCTCAAAATCTAACTAAAAAAAAAATAATCCGACACCTATAGTTTAAATTGAGTGATCATCTATCATGTCACCAAATTTCATTTCTTTCGCTTTAGTCGTTCATATCTGATCTGCAAACAAAAATGCGCGAACTTTGAAACAATTTTTAGAAAATCTCAAAATCTAATGAATTTTTTAAAAATATAGTTCAAGATGAGTGACCACCTATCATGTCACCAAATTTTATTTCATTCGCTTCAGTCAGTTTTAGGTGATGTGCGAATAAAAAAAGCGTCACGCACAGAATGACAGAACGACAGACGGACAAACTTTTTTTTTTTTTTTTGACGGTCGTTCTCGGGTTCCAAAAGCTTAAAATGCATAGAAATCGCTTTTTTTAAATTTTGAGAATTGCACTGGTAAAGTCTAGTTTTATTTATTTAAATACATAAATTTTCCAGTTCCGAAGTTGAAACAACAATCACTTCAAACTTAAGACACGTTATTTCGAGTCAACTCCAGTCTAGTGGTTAGAATGCTCGCCTACGAAACCTGGGTACTTCGGTTCGAACCCAATCCTCGGAAGTTTGAAAAACGGAGCAAGTTCTTATGTATGATTATAGATGGCAGCACTAAAAATTACGAAAAAGTCATTCGTTAAAATCAACCGACCACTACCTTTACATTTTTCCGTCTAGGTCCCCAGAGTGCACTTTTTGTGCACAATTTAGTTTGCACTTTTATGCACAAGCAGAGGTGCCAAATACGCTCGGATTTTGTACACTTTTTTTTTTTTTACACTTTTTGTGCAAACTTTTTCTAGCTGGGATGTCAGGAATTAAGAAAGTAAGTTTATTTGTATATTTTTTCTTCAATATAAAACTAGGATTTATTTAAATGAATGATTTTCTGTGTCACATGTAAGCCCTTTCCATTTCTATATCAGTTTGCGTACACACATCTACTGTCTGCCGATCACAAGAATAGATCCCGCCATCGATTCTGGTTATAGGCGGTCTCTGGAGCAACTGGACCTGTCCATTTTCATTGGGGGTTTCAGCGTGAGAGGAATTCGCGGAATGAAAGGTTACCTCACACTTCATGTCATTTTTCTTCTCTGTTCTCCCCTGTCGAAAATGGGGTGATACTTGTTTCCACGGCAACGGACTGGCATATACTCCTTGGTGAAAGCATTCTTGTGGTCGACAGACAGTACACATCCAATAATGATATTCCAAAAATCATCACTGGAAAATTTCCTATAAAAGCAGTTTTCAAATTTTTCATACGCAGAAGAGGGTATGGATAGAAATATGCTCTGGGCTTAAGATCTAAAATGAATAAAAACAATTTTTAGGTATTATACCATAATTATTAATTTCCTTTTGTCGAAAACAAAATTGCTTGAATGTGGCTATCGTTTTCCTTTGATTCCGAAACTGTCTTCAACTTGTAAACATCCTCCCTGCTTGACTCGTTCAGTTAGCGCATGCGTGTTTGCATTCATGGGCACGCTTAAGATGGAGGAGCAGTATTATATATTCAGAGTGTTTCTAAAATATCTTTTAAAAATGAGAAGAGCAAGTACAGGGGTAAAAAACAAGCGTATTTTTAAAGTCACATATTAACTCGCATAACTAATGAGTTAACATTAGATTCCGGATAATGTTCACCGGACACACGATTTACACAATTATAAAACTCCATGATGATATATTTTAACTACTATTTTTTAGATCACGTCATTTAGCACACCAAAAAATAGTCATTTTCCACTGACATATCCTCGTGTGTAACAATTTAGTTTTCGAATCAGAAGAAAGATTGTTTCTATCGATAACTATTGACATTTATTTCGACAGATGAGATCTCCCAGTGTTCCAGCTGGTGTCATTTTATGCAATGCATTTTTTTCTAAGAATTCTCCTCTGCATGTCGTAACTTATATCGATAATGCTACCATAGAAAAAAAAATCTCTCCGATTCAATGGGATTCTAACGCGACTACAAAACTTCAGACAAGCCCGTTTAATGGAACCCCATACAAAACCCTTAAACGAGTTAAAATTTTGTGGAGCAGCATTTTACTTTATAGCTATGAGTTTTAAAAATAATGCTAATTTTGAGTGAAGCCTTGGTGTGACTTTATAAGATTTGTTATTAAATTCCACTACAATTACTCTTGTTTCATTTTCTAAAAAAGATTTACACATTCAAGTGATGCTTTTAATTATCAAATACACTGCCAAATATGTCACACTTTCACTGAGCCTATGTTACGTATTCAAATGAATTTATTTCAATAATTTAATTAATCTTTTGCATCACGCTATCCAAAAGGGCAAACAAAATTTGCATATATGTTTTCTTTGTAATACACAATATATTTCACTTAGTTTAGATACTATGACACAAAGTAAACATTTACCTAAATTTTACTTGCCCTTTTGGATAGCGTGACGCAAAAGATAAATTAAATTATTTAAATGAATTCATTTGAATACATAACATAGGCTCAGAAAAAAAAATCTTCCGAATGCAGAGGGATTCTAACGCGACTACAAAACTAGAGCTATAGACGAATCCGAAACTCAGACGAATCCGCTTAATGGAATAGCCAATTTGCCACGAAAAGCTATTCTAATAAGTGGGATTTTCTATTATCCGGGATAACACTCACAATTTACTACGATTTGGCACACTCAACATGCATTACATTAAGAGGGATAATCTGTTATCAGATATTCCATTAAGCGGGTTCAATTGTACCTATATAAAAGGGTTTTACTAAAAAGTAACATGAATTAAATAGTACGTAAGACAAATTCAGTACTTGAAAATTACTTCGATATTGTCAAGACAAAGTTATATTTTAAATATTAAGTTTATTAACGAAAATATTATTAGTTTAAGCTTCATTAAAAATTCACTCAATATTTTTATTCAAATAATTGTTTATGTGGAAATAATCATTCGTTTTTAATGTAACTTGTGTGTGTGTGCACAAAATATTTAGTGTTTCGTCCAGCAAATCAAAATATTCTATCAAAATGTAGAAACCAAGCATTCTGCTTCCGATTTTGCACGGCGAATAGACAATTCTTTTCAATATTATATTTAAAGGTATCCAATTATTCTTCATCCGTATGTGGAATACAATTGAAAATTTGTTTACGATGTATATACATTCTAACAAAATCAGTTCTTCGCATTTGAATTATCTGATGTGAGAGAAATAGCTGCAGATCCGTTGGCGAACTTTCCTTTAAATTAATTATCTTCGTCTCAACAACATGTTTCAACAAAAGATGTGCCAACAAATGTGTACGAGCAAATGTTTCGAACATGGCAAATGAAAACAGTTTATCTTTTGAATGTGTTACCTACGTTTTGTTCAATTTCGAGTTATGACCAATGGTTTTTTACAACAGTGTTAGAAGCATTTTAGTATAATGATATACTTTACTTCATAAATTTGATTTTTTACACACACACACACACATATATATATATACAATACATATATGTGTATGCATGTACATAAGTTACGTATGAGTCATTTTAAAGTTACAAATATTGTGCCGTGCGTACAATAAAATCGAGATTCTTGAATACACACAGCTTACACAATCTTTACATTCCTGTCTTATGTTTTTCGATGCTCTTCCTATTTGAACGTATTCAGAAATTCCATCGTTTTGAACAGTGCAAAACACGTTTTGGTACATTTAGTGTATTGAAGTTAAAAATAATTATAACTTTCCCCCCTTAAAATAATCAATAACGATTTTTATCTAACCTTCATTTGCCAAAAAAATTTTTAGTTAGAAAAGGTAGATAAGGCAGACAATGCTAGCAGAATTTTCTATTTTAGAAAAAAAGTACTAATAAATTTATTCAATCTGGAGAATAGAAAATAAAACTTATTGTATTTATACAGATGAAGAATATTACTCTACTTTTAAAGGACTTCAGTTACAAAACGGACGTGAAGAAAAAGTACAACTATATTGGGCATATTAAATTAAAAAGAGTATATTTTAAAATTCATAAAATTATAAAATGGCCCTTTAGCAGAAAAACGAACAAGGAAAGGGGTTAAAGGGGAAAGGAGGGAGCCCCCCCCCCTTAACATTTGCAAATTCTATTAAACTTGAAAAAATTAGATACCTAGTGGGCAAACTTGGTATAGTTTTTTTTTTTTAACGAAAACTGTAATTTGCTTTCTGGTACACTTGGAAAAACTGCACAAGCCCAGTTGACTAAAGTAACTTGGTAATATAATTGATAAAATATAATAAAATGTTGGTAAAAACTGATTCAACTTGGCAGGTTATTGACATCTCCTCCCTCCCCTAAAAAAAAGTCTTAGCAATGACCTTGGTTGTAGTTATTTTCGTTTTCAGCTCATCAATGTTCGCCGTTAGTGTGAGAAAAAACGTTTTAGTATCCAAAGAAAAAATTGCATTCAAAGCAATCGGACAGTCCCAAAGAGAAAACGAGAATTACTGAAGCCATTCAAACTGCAACGACAGAAATGCTGAAAAAGAAAAAAGAGTGGAATGCATTTTCATAGATGCCGCTTATCGTTCTTGTTTGGTTGAATTGAACGGTTACAATTTTATAAATTTTAAAACATAATCATATTTAATTTCTAAAATGGTTGTATTAAGACCTTCAGTTTTGTAAATGTAGCCCTTGAAAGTCTGCACATTGCAGCAATCATGGTAGTGACGCTGTGGCGACGTCATATTCCGTCACGCTCGTCACATTACAAATGTAATGAAAATACTCGCCTTCTGTTACTTCCCGTCGCGTAAAAACGTGTGACGTTCCAGAGTGACATTGCAATGTAAGTGATAATTAGTCACAAGGTGACTCCACTGTTTTACATCATGTGTTTCACAACAGTGATGTTGCAGAGACGTCTATGAGGGTCACTATGTCGTCCAAGAGGGCCACCTCGAGACATCACAAAAACTGTCTCAGACGGTCCTTTGTCCATCGCCCCGTCACAACCTCTCTGCGACGTTCAACAAGAGCATTGCCAAAATGTCGCAATGACCCGTATGCATAAATATTTTCTCGTCGCAGTACTATATAAGGTGGAGGGGGTATTAGTTTACAGGCCCCCTGTATGCTGGTATAATTTTTTTTTGTAGCAAACCTCTATTTTTGAAAATATGTAACAGTTTAACTTCTGAAAAGTATATCACAGAAATATGAAACAGAATATATTCGAAATTAAAAACGCAAAACAAAACAGAATACAGAAATCCCAATTTAATTATAACTGACACACTGGCACTCGGTTTGAGGAAATTACAAGGAAACGGGGACCGTAAATGTCAGCGTAGAGCTTACTCGAGTTTCCATTTACGGTTTTTATCGGCAAACACTCATAAAAAGCTGTCTCGGATAAGAAAGGCGTCGCTTGGCGACGTTTCTAAACTTAAATCAACTCCATAAACGAATTTATTGTGTCTGGAAAAAATTATGTACGGGAATTTGATGGAGGGGAGGAGGGGGGAGGGGGGAAAGACATGCAGCTGTAATCTGGAATACATAATTCTAAAATTTTATTTTTGAGCAACTTGGGATGTAGTTCCTTATTCAAGGAACTGTTTGATCATTTTAAATGAATATTGGATGATGTACCTGTAAAAATATATTCTGATAAAAAAGTTAAAATTAAATCTATTTTTGGAACGGGTATCATAAGAAAATAGTTATTTCTGATGCATAATTTTAAGACGTTTGTGAATTATATTTCACGTCTTCCTTCATCTTCTATCTGTAAACTATACTTCATGCATAATATTCTGACTGTTCATTTTTATTACTAACTTACAAAGAATATATCTTTTGGATTACCAAATGGTAATTTAATATACTTAATAATCGCTCTTGTATGCATGCCGTTGAAAGGTTTATGTGCCTTTTACATGTCTATGTTCATTTGTCTATTCGAGCGATATTGATGATTATAAATAAAAATAAATAAAATGGTGGCACACTGCAGTCAGGGGCTTGTCGAGAACTAATGGTTAAGTTGAACGTTGGCTCATTCAGTGAAGAAAATGGCTTGGATAAGAAAGGCTGTGATTTCTGTTGATCCGTATTTCAATGTTTGCATCATACTAAACCGATTCTTTTTTTCGCAAAAATCAGCTGAAGCACACTGCATATTTTCCAGAAATCAGCCTTTTCTCAAGAAGCCTATGAAAGTATATAAAATCTGACTTCTTGTGGTCACACAGAAATCACAAGATAGCTGAGATGCAGTAGCATGCTTGTTACACCCCAATTTTATGGAAAAATGGGATCTTCCTTAGAAGTTTTGGCTTTTAACAATCTTTGCAGCGTTTCTTTCGATGAATACGATATTTTGAAATTGTTTCTATAAGTTGGAGACAATGCTAAACGTTACACTGAAATCTCTACAAATTTAGATCTGAGACTAGCTTGCATCTAGATCCACCACCCCACCAAGGCCGAGCGGTTAAGGCACTGAACATAGTAGATGGCTGAAGCGTGAAGATTCAGAGTTCGGAGCTATCGCTCGTCTGTCAGTCTAACAGTCTGGAGCTTTGGTCACTTTACCCCAGATGCAATATAAACACGTATTAGAATCCCTTAAAAAGTCCTCTGACCAAGGCACCTCTATTCCGTAGGCAGATGCCCCTTCTGCACTCTTGTTACAAACAAACTTGATCCTACGATTCGCCCCCTCATTCTAGCATCTAAATGTTGGCACTTACTCAGTTTGACCATTTACTGCTGAACACCCCATCCCCAATAAAAGGGTAAATGGTATGTTACCAAACGAAGGCGCATTTTGCTACGCGCACTTTTAAAGTCTATTTATCTCCAAGCTCTGCCAGCTATCACTCAAAAAAGTATGGCAGTTTTTAATGTCAGTGTCATATGAATAATTCATCGTTTTTCCCAAAACACACAACTCAATAGAAATTTGATGATCCATGCTTTATACTGAGT
The DNA here is from genome assembly GCA_038373885.1 of Cheiracanthium punctorium. Lineage (NCBI taxonomy): Eukaryota > Metazoa > Arthropoda > Arachnida > Araneae > Cheiracanthiidae > Cheiracanthium > Cheiracanthium punctorium. The sequence continues at coordinate 170,344 of JAWZYV010003174.1, forward strand.
CAGCCACTTTTACTCAGGCCAAATTATCATTACAGAATTTAATTTATGTGAATTTGATATTGATAAACTTAAGTTTTATATCTTTGTTTGGAAACAGTTTTACTTTTCTTTCAGTTCTTCTCTTAAAATTCTACAAAATATGCAATTTTTCTTAATTATGAACATATTTTAAAGTTGTTTCGTTTCTATTATCAAAATAGGCATTAGCACCAGAACCGGGGGCGCTGAGGGGGCACTTGATTCCCAGATTTTATAGTGAGTCAAAGTATACTTTTCGCACTCCCCTCCCCCCTTTTTCGAAACCCAGAATTTATCGAAAAATTTGTTGATGTACCATTAACCCATTTTTGTGTAATGGATCGTGTACAATGTGTTTTATGAAGAACAGGGAAGTTCATAAGTACTGTCAAAACCACAAAACTGCCAAACCTGTAGAATGGATAGGTATACGTCAAGTGTCTCCAAAATCTATAAGCCCCCCCTTGCCCTTAGCAACAATAGCATTGAATACGATATTGAAGATACGAATTATCGCATCTACAATAGTGTATATTGAAGGAAGTGTCTCCAGAATCCATGGGCACCCTCTGCCATAATCAACAACAGTATTGGGAAATTGGGATGCTACGATAATCGTTCAAGGACAGAAGGTGTACATGAATCCGGTAACTCTTACGGCTCCATTTGCTCCAACATAAGGATTGCGACGATAGTAGTATGTTTGTAGATCAGGAACATAGAACCTGATCTATTTCATTTTTGGGATTGCAACAATATTTCAGTGATGTTTTAAAGGGTACAGCGGATTGACTGCGGAGTCCTGCCAACGCTCAGAGGTCAGAACAATAACTGTGACCGTTGAAGAACAGGGCTCTTTATAAACTTATCAAACAGTGTATCAGCTTGCCCCTCATTTCTCCAGAAAAAAATTCCTTCCGGCGTCTTGGAAAATAGGTCAATGGAAAGTATATGTCGTCCTTAGGGCAAGACGTTTTTTTAAAATTCATCTTGGTGTATACAATGTTTGCGGAAATCAGTGACTATAAAAGCACAGCAATAAACTTGTATTTTCTTTTCATCGTTTACTGCTAAGACACCTCATAAAAATCTCCACACCGCTTCTTAAGCGATGAGAAAAAGCTCAAGAAATTTTGCAGGGCCATAAATCTTCACGTGGTTCCGTATCACACCCATGTGTGGTGGTGCAGTCCTTTGCGAGTAATGTTGCTTAGCTGGTTGACTTAACAGATTTCATTTTACTTCCTTTCTCATGTTTGTCATAATATAATGACATCTACAAACGGGAAAAAAGTAGAAACACTTGTAAAAGACCCACTGGTTGCCATGCTTTAAAGGCGCTCAGCTGTGGTTGAAATTCTGAACTATTCATTGTATAAACTGTCTAGTAAAAGCTATTACCGATGTATTTGCTCTAATCGTGGCAAATCTGACTGGGCAGTATTAGTGTGCGAGACTATTGTATTGGTCCATCACTTTTTTTCTTTTGTTCATGTCATGTGCAGAGATGCCAACTACAACGGATTCTCCGTAGTTTCTACGGATTTTTAAAAAAATTTGGTTTAAAACGGACTACGGGAAAAGTGTATCTTTTTACGGAAATTTAAAAATAAATTGATTTATTCTATAATGTTTTTAAGATACGTTCTTTTAATGATCTTTAAAAAAAAGCACCAAGAGTTATTGCACAACACTCAAAAAATAAAGCAGACAATTATCGGATGCAATCGGCACCGAATTTGCAATCAGCATCAGCTGAAGAGAAAAAGTGTTGAGCCTGGACTTCTCTGGAGCCTCTCTTCTTCCTCCCCCTTTTCTCAAGATTTACACTTTTCTCTCTTCTGCTTTTGTTTTCTAATCCTGCTAACTATGAAGGCTCGGTGACAGATTCCATTCTGATAAGTTTCTATTTATTTTTAATTAAGATCCATTTTTAGTAGGGTATAATTAAACATTTTTTTAGTAGTTTAGAAAAGTAAATGAACTAAAAATTTGCCTATGCGACTGACTACTGACAAACATAAAAAAACTACCGAAAATATTCGCAATTGCTACTGAAAAGCCTCATTGAGGGTTGGAATCTCTGCATGTAACTTGCCACTGGAAAAATGTGTCCAGAAAGATTTAGCCCTTATTACTGGATCTATACATCACGGTTAATTAGGCCCTTATGAACAGAAATATTGAAAAATAACGGTATATTTTTCTATATTTGTTTCCTGATTGGCTCATGAAAACATTTGCTTGAGTTTTCAATAAATGCGACATGAATTGGATCCCATTTTTAACAACCTCATTTTCGCATCGAAAGGGGTAAATTTTTCAGACATCCCTCACACTTTCAACCACGAATGTTCGTCTTTTCTTTTGGGGGTGGGGGATTAGGAGGGGCGTAGTTAGTTGTAAGAGAGACTAACAATAGTCCATGTATGAAAGTGATGAGATAAAACACAACTTTTATCCAATAATAAACTTAAACTAGTGACTTAAAATCGTGGTGTTAATGATTTTGTAATCAGTGTTGTGCGTTTGAACTACAACGGTATAAAAATTTCTCTGTCATTTAGATTGTTCAAGAGAAAAAAAAAAGAGACAAGTTTAGTATCATTATTTAGCAATAGGACAATTTAAATAAGAAATTTTAATGAAGAAAACTTATAAAATGTAGTCGAAACTAACGATAGAATATTTTAGCTTTCATTTTTTTTAAATAAAATATATGCTATTATAGGAAATGAAAAATATTCCTTCGTTTACTAATTTAAAGTAAATCGTTTCTTTTTTTGTTAATAATTTACAATCAATAAAAGAATCTGCCATTGTATTTAAAAATATTATAATTAGAAATTCCCAAAGTTTTTTTCTAATTTATGTAAATATTCTTACTCGTTTAAAACTTTAATGATGGTATATTCTAGCATATGCTTTTGTCTAGGATGCAATTTCACATTTAATTGGTCTAAGTTAAAAATAACTTAAAGATATTTCAAGACAGAGTAAAGACGTAATGTTTACTTTTGCAAAGAAAAAATTTGTAATATCTGTAAATTACGAATAGTATGAAATAAAATGTGGTTATCAAGATTCTTGCTACCCAGATTCTTGCTAGCCAAAGTTTGTCGCATGAGTGAAAAAAAACTTGACTGGTATCAAAATAAGTAACGTGCCTTCCATTGTAACTAGCATTGAACTCTTAAAAGAGTGCAGCTATCAAAATGAAACTTTTTAGTATAGCATTTTAGAATGAAAGTTATAGAAAAAAAAAGTCATAAAACAGAATTTGAGGAGGATTTTGCAACATTCTTATCTGAGCTTTCAACATTTATCGTAGAATTCTCATAAAAATCCCAGAGCTATAAATGGAAGCGTCGAGGAATGATCAGATCGTAAATCACAGTTACTAAAAACCACAACACACCCATTGTTGTTTTACTAAAAGAATTAGAAACTTTCACAGGAGCCTTGATTCCTACGTGTAAGATGGAATATTCATAAATGTAACTGGTATTTTTCTATTACTGTCAACCGGGACTACTTTTTCGTGTTTCTACTAACATTTCTGTTATTGAAAATTTAATATGTGGGTTTTGAACATCCAAATTGAGTTATAAGGGTGAATGAAATGAAAACGGGACGGTGATCATAATTGGTGTGTGTGTGTGTGTGTGTATGTAAGTGTACAAAACTGTTTAGAAATAGAGTGAGAGGTGAAAGAAGAGATACTTTATTGAAGAATGGGCTTGCACCCTTTTTAAGCGCACCTAACCACGTGATATAAGTTGGTGGTCAGCCAGGTGTGTTGTTCGGGGAGAGGGCCAAAATCATGTTGATGTGTTTTCCTTGATTTTCAGGATAGTTGTCAACAATCGACAGTGTTGACTTTAATCGCTTTACTCTAAGCTTATGGGTATTGCACGACTTTGCCAGAAAGCATGAGTAGTGCATGAATATTGCACTACTCATGCTTTCTGGCCTGCTGTCTTCTGGTTTACTTCATGACAAGGCGTGGCCGCATACGGCCACTCGCACACTGACCATTCTTGCGCAGCTTGGTGGAGTGTGTGTGAGCTCTGACCTTTCATTGTGTGACTTTCGCATCTTTGATCCTCTAAAAAAGGAAGGGTTGATGCTTTCACTTGGGCAGTGAAGTCATGGACACCGTTAGAAACTGGTTTCAATTTCAGCCAAAATCTTTCTACCAGCGTGGTATTCACCGCTAGGTGCAACAGTGGGACAAGTGCTTCTGTAATTTTGATGATTACATTTGAAAATAAATACTAGCTTTTAATTTTGTGGCTACAGTCTCGTTTTCATTTGATCCACCCTTAGAAAACTAATTGATATGAAATAAGGTAGCATTTTGTATTGTTTTTAAAATATAAAATGTGTCACAATCCCCTCCCAGTTTGATAGGCTTATAAAAGAATACATTACCAATACAGCAACAAAGTTGACTTTACTGGACAAAGAAACGTTAAAAATTCTGTTTCATAAATGTTCAATATGTGAGCCTTTCTTGATGCGGTAGATATCAAGTCTAAAATCAAATTCTTCCCTCCCCACACTCGCTTTACCATGTCACGATCAATGGTAGCAAATGTGGTTCTGATCCTTTGGCGTAATCACGTGGCGTAGGGGAGCACGAACACTCGATCTTTTATGTAATCCCATAAAAATACTGCGTGAAATTAGGTGCGGAGAGCGAAGTGGCCACGGAAGAAGGCGATTGTCGTCGTCAGAATCTCGACCAATCCAACAACGAGGTAGCTCGTTATTTGTGAAACAAAACTTGTAATGTTTCTTTCTCCAGGAAAGTCAACTTTGTTGCTGTATTGGTAATATATTATTTTTATAAGCCTTCCAAACCCGAGAGGGAATTGAGGCACCACCCTGTATTATCCTTTCTTTATGGTAATATACTACTTTTAATGTTTTGGACCAAAGTAGCCCATGTTTCTGGTTCTTTGGCTCCCTTTTGATTTCAAACAAATTGAATAGATCCCACGTATTGGACTATTGTAAACCCTAGCTTAAGGACATCTCAAATTTTGTTATTGCCAAAGCTCCTTTTTTTCAAGTAACAGAAATTCAAATTTAACCCCAAAATATTAAATTACCGTCAAATAAGGTACAACGTACTTGCACGCTCGGTTACTCTGACTTATGTTGTATGTTTTGTTAAGTGAATAAACTAGCAATCTCGTTTTCCAGGTGGACCAAGCTAACCCCACAAAGTAGCCCGGTTGACGATATTTAAATTACAAAATAGGTTTATTATACTAAAAAAGTGGTAAATGACACCAAGTAATGAAAATATATTTTTTGTAAATGCCTAGGGATTTCATTTATTTATTTCAACATTGGTAAATATTGGCAGTTACAAAATGATACATATGAGCGCAGTCCGTAAAAAGCGAAGTGTTGTAAATCATATAATATATAATTAGTAAATAGTGAACAAGATACAGATTTCAGAAAAGACCTTACGTTACTCTGACTTAAACTTCTCATTTCAATTACTTTGTCTTTCACGGGATCATATGTCTTAAATTGCACCAGAAATAAGAATAGATCTGTAAAATTACACGATCATGCTTTTAAGTTAATTTTCAAGGACCATACTTTCGGATGTATACAGAAGCTGTAGATTATACATAAAGTTAGTTGATAAATTTTCTTGTCATAACTTTTAAGAGTCGTGCATACAATTAGAAAAACTATTGTATTCATCATATATATATATTTAAAGGTAATCTTGAGGAAATATCGTAAATGCTATTGTATGAATATATGTATGTTTCAAGAGATCATATTTTAATATTTTAAGCGTAATCAAAAATTAAATTATTGAAACTTGGTCAAACACTTTAAATTATTTTGAATAAGTAACATAGAAGACAAGACATTAAAAACAATTGTTACTCATTCCAATTTTGTTTTTCACAAATTTAATTTAGCTTATTAAAGTGATGTCTGTCTTACTTATCAAACAAATAGATTTTTTGTTTCTAAATTTGTCTAATTACGTATCATGTCTAATTACAATGACAACGACAGTTGTGAAATTCTTGAATTCTTGAATTCTAAAAAAGTGGGTAAGAAACTAATTGAACCTCTTATTAGAAAAATACCGATAAATCAACTGATAGCGTTTTATGGAAAAGTGAAAAAAAATGTTTTCAGAAGCGCAGAGCACCTCAGCAGAACAATAATTTCAGGCTATTTTGTGGAGATCTAGGAGTGGCCTGAATTGAACATTTTTTCATCTAAGCGTGCGTCTACCCACAAATCATAGGTTTTTGATGCAAATTCATTTTCATCAAAATTATGGTCACAACTAGTTAAAAAATGTTCAAAAGACGTTCACAGAACGTCCAAAAAACGTCCTTTGAACGAACTAGTTGTGCAACTATTTATGGGATTCTTGAATAAGCGGAGCAATTCTCAAGCGACGTATTCAAATGAAGCCTATATTGGCTATCAAATAAATGTTCCCAAATAATCTATTAAAAAAAAAAGAAACGGACAACACGAAAAACATTTGTAGCCTAACAATTGCTGCGAGAAAAAAACAGAAAAACACTTAAAGAATCAAATTTCCCTCTGAGGCTTTTTCCTTGCTAAAGAGAGAGAGAGCGACGGTGCAAAAGAGTTAAGCTGTTAAGTAAGTCTCCTGATAAATGTGGGCCGCAGAAGCATCCATCTGCAGTCGGCGCCAGGCCTTTGACGGCAGAGGTGACTACGTGAGTCCCATACTCAAAAGATAAGTCGGAGGAATCGACACCGTGATGAAGAGACATGGGCAAGAACATGGTTCTCTCATAACACGCATCCAGGGCCGAGAGCAGATAAGGAGGGATTACGATGATGGTGGTGGGATAGATGAAGATGGGGAATGCCGAGGGTGGGACAAAGACTCAAAAGTGTTGAGCGTTTAACTTTCGATCGCTTAACATAACATGGGAGATTTTTGTTTCATTTCTGTTGTAAGTTTGTATATTTGAGGTATGAATAAATGAGGCATATTGTATTAATACTCCAAATGCTTAAATGATTGTCTTTCCTTTTTCTACAGAGTGAAGCACAAAAGTAAAGATGACAAATATATTAAAGACTATGTCATTTTATCTCTCACCCCTTTAATTGAAAATTGTCCGAAAAATGTGTCCCAAAAATGCGACATAATTTTACATATATTTAAATGCTATTAGTTCACAACAGCTTTAATTTATTGTTACACTATTTCGTAAGCTGTAGAATAGGCATCCCATGTATTTTTCTATAAATAGGTTACAATCATAAAAATTTCAACATGGTGGTTGGTACCAGGCGAAATACACGGAAGATGATAGATAAAATGACATAGTCAATTAATATCGCTTTAATATGGCAATAATGAAACTAAAAAAATAGGGGGTTACAGGGAGGGGGGTCTCCCCCTAACGAGGCTCGAACAGCCGAGTTATATAATTAATTGAAAATATTTTACTTTCTGGTGCAGATGCTTACATAAGTTTTTTTTATGTATACCTACAGTCAGGAAGGAGCCTCTACCTATCGTGCAATGGTGCAACCGGGGACTTTTTAAAATCCTACTTTTGTCTTCTTCTATGCAATTTACTAGATCATCATCAGATGGGATAGAATTTCTGTTGACGACTTTCCGCAACTGCTAGGGAAGCCGAGAAAATTTTCCAAACCACGAATTTAATGTACGTTAAATATAATGTATATGGCGGTCTTTAGTGATTGGTCTGGAATCAAACTGGGAATCTTCCGTTTACCAGTCGGTGCTTTAAAGACACTAGATTCACACTAGAGCAATGGCTAAGTGGACAAGAAACTGAATACTGGTGGGTGGATGAAGTGTGAAGATCTAGGGTTTTACTGCGTGGCTGTCGATCAAACGGTCTGGAGTTTTCAGAGGTTTTCTCCAGATGTAACGTGAATGTGCGTTAGAACCTCTTAAAAAGTTCACCTCCCAAGGCATTCCTGTCTTTGGCATTTTCTTTTCCCGAGGCATTCCTTTCTCTCATGTGCTTTTCCTCAACTAAACAACATAAAAGACACCAAGCTACAACGATACCTGTTTCAGATAATTTTTAAGAAAATAAACTGAATTGTTTTTGGTCTATTTACTTCTTCAAAATCTTGGGGATCTTACTCATTGAAAGAATAAGCGCAAAATAAAACAGTTGAGTGCGCAGCCTTAGATAAGCAAGTGAAAGTTTTATCAAGAACCTGTGTAAGCTCGTGAGATGATCATAACTGCTACTAAGTACTGCAAGTGATAATATTTTACTCATAAATCTTACTCTCAGAATTTCAAAGTAAACTTCGAATAGAATTACTGTTGTGTTGTTTTCCGTTTAGTGGTCAGCTTTAGTATGCGAGGAAACGAAATTCCTTTAAAAATGCACCCTCGTCTCATTATATTCATTTTTCAGTTCCCAATTATTTCACTCAAGAAAGTCACCCAATTTTAAACTGGATGAAATAGATAACTGAAACGAAAATACCATGTTCCATAGCTTCTTCAGTAATCATCCAATGAAAAAAATTAATCTTAATTATGCAATGGATTTTATATTCGATTAACTATAGTGTGTTCAATAATTACAATTTTTGGAACATTTAAGTAGAGCTATAATTAAGTTATACATTACGAAGAATATACATTGTGAGTGAATGTATAATTTTATTTACATTGAACAGATGTTTTTTACCTAATTTGTTTAACAATATAATGGAGTATATACTATTGCTGAAATGCCACTGTTTTTTAATACCAATTTAAAAATTTATGTGCATGTTTCTGGAATACAAACAAATATAGTTTTCTACGACACATTGTTAGAAAATGGTATATGTCCTTTTTAATTGCAATGGACATTTCAGAATGTATAAAATTATTAACAACTAACAGTTGTTTTCAACTGTTTCAAACACATCGAGTTAAAAAGTGTGTTTGTAAATCTTTATGAATACAAAATGCAAAGTACGTCTATTATTTTTAGACGTTTTTCTTCTCACACATTGCAACTGAGATAACGATTAAGGCTGTTCTTCGAAAAAAAAGAACTCTGTTTTTAGTCTTGGTACACAAATTGAAATAAACTAACAGCACCATGGTCTCCAAAAAATTCCAGATGGTTCTTCATAAGCTGTTTTACACACTGCGATAAGCGAAAAAGCTATGGCTTTTGTGAAATTTTCAGAGAAAATTCTTAAATATGGATCTGAGCTGCAAGACTTTTCGAAGAGTGACACGCTTTGGGAAAATTTCCGATTTTTAAGAATTTTTTCTAAAAGTTTTGAAACTGATACAGATTGACCTGTCTTCGCTGTATCTAATACAGCTTGTAAAGAGACAGTTTCAAAATTTTGAAGTGCCTGGCATAATTAGTTCATTTGTAATTATGTACCAAAATCACATGATTTTTTCGAATAACACCGTTAAATGATTTTAGTCTCTATTCGATAACTTTTTAAAAATAAAAGTTTTAAATTAAAGAAAAAATAGAAATATGTTTCCAGAAAATACTATTATGTAGCAACTGAAACACGATGCTCGAAATTGGTGCAGTAAACACAATAAACAATTTAATTTCATAAATTGTATGGCAAGTGGAACTATAGAAGTCAGTTTTTCCAAGAAACATTTTAAATGTTCTTGCATGTTTCATAAACTGAATGGCAAGTATACAAGTAACTTTTGTTAAGAACCGTTCAAATTCTTTCATATTTCATAAACTGAAGGGCATGTAGAATTATACAAGTAATTTTTTTTAGAAGTATTTAAACTGTTCTTGCATATTTCGTAAACTGTATGGCAAGTTGAACTATGCAAGTTTATAAAGAAAACTTTTAAAATGTTCTTGCGTATCATAACCATGAAATTTCATTCAGCAACATTCATAATATTATCATGCATTTTTTTTTCAAATTTTGTGCAATAAAGCATTCCTCATCTGTCTTCTCATTTTCTGCAAGGCTTTAACGCATACATGTCACCAATGAATTCCGAGTATCCCGTATCAAAACACAAGACTCCAAAACATCCCAGAAAAATCTTCCGCGGAAGAAAAAGAAGTGAAATAGCCCGCGAGACAGCTGTGACGTCACAAGCACGTGTTTCTTTAATTTACAGCCACTGCCGAGACTTAACCAAACTGTTGGAAATAACGCCGTTGTTTTTTAGCATCTCAGGAAGCAACATGTGGCAAACATGAAGGGATTTTGCCATATTACGGGGGTGTTAGGCGCGAATGCGCGAACAGATGGTGACAAAGGGCTGAAGCAAAAAACTAAAAACCCAAGACGAGCCAAAGCAAGGAGGAATGAAGTCCGGGTCAAGCCCGGAGCCATGCAAGGTTGAGACAAAACGTAAGCGATGGCCACTTCGGCGTTTTTCCATTCCGTTTTTTCCCCCCCCCTCCTTGTTTTATCGAAGACACGGAATGTTTTAGAAGAAAGTGAGGACCAGGTAAAAAAAAAAAAAAAAATCTTGTTTTCAAACGAGTTAGTAGAAGAGAGAAAAATTGCGCCATAAATTTTATGAGTGGAACACGTTGTCTTCGATTCATTAGCAGGTGGGGGGAAATTTAGGTATCAATATCGACCCAATAGAAAAACAAAAATACTTAGAAATCACAAAAGGTTTTTGCATGAATGCACACAATCAATGGAGGCATTTGATAAAACTTGCTATTAAATTTCTTAGCTCATTTCGATAAATATCAAGCGCTAACTTCTCAAAATGCAGTTGAAACGAATAATTATGAGTGGTGATATTGATAATTATGAGTTTTGGCTACAGTCCTACAACTAGTGTCCCTGGAGAAGGCTGTTAACGAAAATATTGCTCCTGTTTTTCGTAATATCCGAAATCAATCCGCCTATCTTTAAAGCACTGAAAAATACCGAAATCGCCTGGCTTGAACGAAATCTTCCAAAAACTTTATTACTGACGCACACTTTATAAATTTTTAAGTATTATATGTTTGTCAATTTGATTAAAATAAATAGAAACTGGGATTCTTAATAAAGATTTTTTTGCCATTTTGTGGTAAATTAGAAATATTACAAGCATTAAAAACTATTATTGTAATGATGATAATAAACTCGGTTATAATATTCAGAAGAAATAGATTTAAAACATCGCCTTTTTATTTAGTATAATAAATCTACCTACTGTTAACAGACATAAGCGTAAAGTTTTCAAAATTATTGGGGGGGCCGGGCCCCACAACCACATATATTCACGTCAGTGGAGTAGCCAAGGGGGGGTTTATACCCCCCATGAGGAATTTTTTGCCATACAAAATGTATATGCCTCACTCCCTTATCATACACCCGTACCGTATACATATATGTGAGTCGCAGAAGTCGTACCCCCCCTTCCCCTTAAAAAATTTCTGGCTACGCCACTGATTTACGTACATATAACTTACTCTTAACTGCCAACTAGTGCGGAATAGAATTAACCACTTTTTCTACATGAATTTTCGGCTTAAAATATAGCAAAATTTTTGTGCTGTGCGCTCGAGCTGGTTACTATTTTGAAAAAAATAATTTTAAAATATACTGTTTACAAAAAGTGGTTAATTATATTCCGTAGTAGTTGGCAGCTATGACTTACTATGTGTAAGTGTAAATTATTGGAGGCGCTCGAGCTCTATGGGTCCATAGAATTCTACACCTATGTAAGGTAAGTATCCATGTTAGTATATTTCTACCATGTTATAAGTTAAAAATAGAAGCAAAGAAAACGTTTTTTAAACTTTTGGCGTGAAATACTTTTTTTTTATGTTAGTATAAATTAGTTTTCTGTATTTAGAGGTAAATTATTGGGTGGGCTCAGCCCCTATTCACAATTTATTGGGGGGGCTCGAGCCCCACGGGCCCATATAACTCTACGCCTATGTTAACAGATTGACTAATTAACAAGCATAATCAATAAATACAGCTATGAACATGATAACGATTTTTTAGCTAAATTTAACGTTAACCTTTGCATGGGAATATTGATCAAGAATTCTCTTCAATTAAGAGCTGTTCAGAACTGTTAAATAAATGCTGAAATTGTTTGTACATTTTAAGTTAGTCATTTCCGTTGTTCCATTTAATGTTTTACAGTTCAAAGCGGCACCTGGTAAACATTTTTTGAACTATTTCTTTTTTTCTAAATTTCTTGAACGCATCTCATGCAAAGTCTATATACAAAATTTTTTTTACAAATTTTCACACGTTTTAGCTGTAGAGCCCTGTTCATAGGGGAAGTTTAACTATAATCACCCTGTATATATATATATAAGTTTTTCCTCTTGGAGTCATCGTTTCTAGTGTTTGAGCGTGATGTAATACGCCGTGACTTAATTGGATGACTGGCTTGCAATCATACTAGGGGGGGGATGATTTTGCTCGCAGCTGATTGCACCGTTTTTGATTTTAAAAAATTGTCAGATATGAAACACTTTATATTTTTTACCCTTCTTTTAAACGATTAAGGAAAAGACAATCCGTATTCAATTAAATTTTCGAGTAGGTACGATGAATGGTGTTTTAGATTTCACGATGTAAAGAAGTTGAACACAATAGTTGATCATTCTTTCGAAAAATCACTAAAAATTAAAATTTCATTCCCTCAAATTTTCAATTTTGAATAAGGAGAACTCTTCGATGATGCAAAGATAAGAAATGTCCTATTCAGAAGATACGAGATGACATGAGCGAAAACCATGGTTTTCGGAACAAAGTATCTAACAAATTTAAAATAAAGTGAGAGTTTCGAAAAATAGTACGCAAAGTTTCAGCTTGATCGGAAGACATGAAACGGGTTAAATTTTGTATACAAATTTTGAGCTGAAACAACATGCACAGACCCTGCTAATGAAAAGTTTGAAATTGCATGATTTCTTGGCTGGAGAGCTTAGCATAAATTAGATTGTTTTGAAGTGCTCATATTCCGAAACATTTGAATAAATAAATAATATTGGTTTTAGGATATTTTGTGGTTTTAACTTAAAAACCTTTCAAATAATAAAATAGTATCCTCGAACTCAGTTGAGGTTTAAACAGTTGTGGTAACAAAAATATGGAAATCTGGGATTTAAGTAAAGTTCAATAGCGTTCCAAAGAATTGCAACTGTGAAAGCTTTAGTCGTTAATTTACTTTGTGTAAATATCAAATGACACAATTTATTATGTAACATTTCATAATAAAGTCTGAAATTTAAAACAGATGCAAATTTACGCAAGGTAATTCTTCTTACACTCTCCAAAAACAATAAATACCGCTCAATACCCAAAATAAACCGCCTTTTTAGTAACAGATGTTATCAGTCTGAACGGATCAATTTCCGAAGAATAATGGCACCTGAGAATGCCTCTGGGGTCAAGGGAAGATTTGCCGGAGATTTTATTTTATTTATTTTCAGCAGCGGCTACTTTTGCGAGAATTCTTTCCCCCTGACGCCCATTTCTCTTCGTTCGTACGTACGTACGTACGTACGGACGGACGAGATGAACCCGATTCAGGGTGGGGTGCCCGTCTTTGGATGGGTGGCCTGGTTGAGCAACATCCCGCTGGAGGAATCCAAGTAATTCTGCCAACTCAATTAAGGTCCGAGTTTTCGCTTTGTTTTGTAATCAAAGAGCCGTCTCGTACTTACTTTCTGAAGTGTGGTTAAATGGCTGTTTTTCCTTTATACTCTTAATGGCTCCTGTTGAAGTGTTCTACTTGACAGGTCTTAATGGGTGAAGCCTAACCGGCAATGCATGGATGCGGAGCATTATTTTTTTTATTTGCTAGTCGAGTGAAGGTATTTTGTTCTGCGTCGTAAACGTTTAATTTATACGTGTAAGCTATTTTGAATTAGAATTTCGGGATTTTCCAGATCGGATAAGCGAACTTCGTAAGTTCGCATCCAGTTTATGCATGGATTCAACAAGTTTTATACATCTTAAAGAAATTTCTCAATCTGATTCAAATGATTGACGCCTTAAACCTCGCTCCCGTCGAAATCACGGGCATGGCTTTTTCCCTCCATTTCTCGTGCCCGTCATATTTTCGGGCAAGAGTGCTCCAATGTCGTGCGCAAAAAGATAAGACCATTTCAATTGCTATGCGCGGATTTTTTTTAATATCTCATTTTACACAACATATGACAATACCAGACTAATTTTAACTTAATTCGGAGATAGTTTATTTTTAAACAGACGGTAGCAGTACTCAAACACATGCATTTGGGATATGCATCGTGCAGTCTTAGCTGACTTTTTTTTCCCTTGTGTTCAAAGAAAACTTTACAAATATTTATTTATTTTACGAAGTAAGTTTAGTAAAATTTTCCTTTAGTGTTTAAAACATATACTTTCAATGATTTCCTGCTTACTAGAAAACACACATTCAGTCACAATAACCCTGAATATTGGCTTTTCCTAGAGATTTAAGTTTTTTCTTTCTTTCGCGCTAAAAAAATTGTCCAAAACCTTAAAGTGAATACTTATTTAAAAGAGAAATACATAATTAACATAAGTAGTAATATACGAGGTATGATCAGAAAAAAAAGTAACAAGCCGCAGCATTTGAAAACTACATATTGGGGAGAAACGTCGGGCATGTTGAGTGAAAGTGCCATCCTCCTGCATGACAATGCCAGGCCCCATACTGCTTAAGCAACTCAGGAATTGTTGCGACGGTTCAGGTGGGAAATCCTGAGTCATCCCTTATACAGCCCAGATTTGGCATCCAGTGACTATTTCCTGTTTCCGAGGATGAAAGAGCACTTCTCCGGCACACGGTTCTTTCCAGACTGCGAAAATATCACAGAGACCAAGCTTAATGGACAGGGACCTGATTTCTACCAAGATAGATTAAACAAGTTGGTTCTGCGTTCTGATAAATGCCTAAATAGACTTGGTGATTATGTCGAAAAGTGATAGGCACGTATGCCTTTTAATTCCCTTTTGTATTTTCTGTCTACTGTTAATAAATATTTCTTCATTCGACTTGTAACTTTTTTTTTTGATCATTCCTCTTATAGACCACAAAATAAAAAAATCATTTTAAGCTTCATTAGTGGGAGATTGGCGCAGTCATACTGTAATTTCTTGCTTGGTGCCAGAAGATTCAGATATACATTCTATTGCATTGATTTTACAGATCAATAATAAAGTTATTACGGTAAAATAATTGCTTTTACACCAGAATATGGTTTGAGTATATATGTATAATATATATATGGTCCTTCACTGCATGCATGTATTATGCATGCATAGAGCGAGAGAAAGAAAAGTGTTTGATTAATCACTTAAAGTGTTTCTGTACCTTTAAAAAAAAATACCTCTGTCTTTTTTAACCACGAAATTTTTTGCAAAATATGATCTTCATCTCCCACTTAACTAAAAGTGTATGACATTTTCTTATATTTTGATACTATTTTTTTAAAATAAGTTAATTATATCGACATTAATTCAATGTCAAACTTTCACAGGAAATATTACACAGACTCGAGAAAATAACACCTCGTCACACCCCCAAACAATTAGCTTTAAAGATGAAGCAAAATTATCGTATTATAATGCATCAATTTTCTATTCTAAAACATCTCAATCTGAGTAAGTATTCGTAAAATAAATTACATTTCAATTCCACTATTAAATAGGTTTTGCTAAGCCGAACACTTACTATTTCATCCCATCATTACAGCCATAAATAATCACAATTGGCGTAACTACCTTTTGATTATGATTGTTCCTATTATTATCATCATTGTTTCATTTTGTCTGTTATTATCCATTTGATATACAAGTTCTTTATACATCCAAATATTATTTTTTCTCTATTTTGTAGTTCCAGTCATCGAATTAAGCGAAATACTTATGTATATAGTCTTTAAACTAAGCACATGTTTTTTAATAAAAATAGGAGTTACTTTTATGAGTCGTAAATACAAATATAAAAAATATATTTTTGACCGTATTAATCAACTAAATTGAGAATTTTATTTATTGTAACTACATATAATTTTTTTTGTTTAAACTAAACATTTTTAATTAATTTAATTTGGGTTTTAAAGGTAAGCTTTTACATTTCCTTAACTGTTAGACTGTTAGAATGGAATTGCCCACAGTTTATATATATATATATATGTGTGTGTGTGTGTGTGTGTGTGTGTGAAAATTATTCGAATTTTTCCATTGCGCATTAAGTAATCTAGTTATTCGAATATTTCCCTTGTACTTTTAGGGTTTTTTAAATTTATACGTGTACTGGGAAAGTTTGTATTTTTTAAAGATTAATATTACTTTTTTCGTGTGTAAACGAAACACTTCTTTTTTTTTCTTGAAGTCTTTTTTTAGGTGAACTTAGGGGAGGAAAAAAGCAAGTTGTACGACTTCTGTGGGAACTTGACAGCTGTGAGCAAACAATGAACATTTCTCGATACTTGGGAGGTACTTGAGCACTTACTTTGTTTGAGGAAGTGCTTCTGTGAACAATTTCTCTATTTTTTCTTTTTTTTACCGAAGTAATACTTGAAACAGACAATTTTAACATGTGCACATACATATTTAATATCTCATGCATAACTTAATCTGTTAAAGAAGACACTGCTTGCAAAAACGCAGAAGGGAAAAAAAATCTTACGAAAAAGAATCTAAAGTACAAGAAAGACGGAAGAACATTTATTTTAATATTTATTTTGGACATAAATAATTTACTTTCCCATGTGTTGTACACTATAAACTATGTATAAAATTAATTTACCGACGTTTTTACGGAACATAAATATCCATTGTACATCAAGTTGTTTGTTATAATACGACTACACATTTTGTAAAAAGATGCAGCATTTTTACACTCATGGATGTTTATATTCCCTTTAATTATGTTAAAGTGACACTTTGACACTTGTTTTTAAATATCAATATTATTTTAAAATATCAAATAGTCAGTTTTACAGGAAATTCAGAATATTTATAACTTAATTTTAGACTTTTACTAATTTTCATAAAACGATGAATTAAAAAAACTATGCATAAAATGAGTTCATTGATATTTTTACGCATCATAAAAATCTATTTTTAGTAAGTTATTTGTTTTTTCATAATAAGACTGCGCATTTTGTTAAAGAGATGCATTGCTACATCCATGGATAATTTATATTCCCCTTAATTAAATCATGTTGAAGTGACACAGATTCTTTTCAAATATCAAATAGTCAGTTTTACAGGCAATGCAAAGCATTTATAATATAATTTTAGGTTCCTGTTGATCTTCTTAAAATGATGAATTAGTGTTTAGTTAAATTAGATTATTTGAGATTTCGATTATTGCACATAAAAAAAAATGATAAAGAAAGAATGCAGTGTTATGAAATATATTTTACTGAACTGCAAAAGTAGTATTGCAATAATACAGGTGATTTTTGCTTAAGTTAGAAACTATAATTTACAGTTTTGAGCGGCTAATAAAGGTAATCTAAATAAATAATGTTAATGCTCAAGCAGTATGTATAAATCAGGAGCGGACTGTAGTATAACTCCACCAGTTTTATCTAATAACGTGTAAAAGTGGAAAAACAAACTTTCCGAAATAGTTGGCGCAAATTCGAACAATATTTCGTTTATATAAGTAAGTCATGATAAGGAATTCAAATTTCGTAAGTGTACTAATTTTTTGGGCTTTTCCCTCTAAAACTATTGCCCGTTTTACCCCACCTGCTACCCATATTATTCTGCCTTTACAGGAAGGAACTGTTCTTAACCTTTTAAAGGCCAATGTTCCCAATTGTGAACATCAAATAAAAAATGTATTGAAAAATTAAGTTTTATCAATATTGACTTGACAAATTTAGCAGCTATAGTTAAAAGATGACTTGATTGTTTGAAACAGAATTTGCATTCCAAATGTTTGTAAGAAACTGGATAAAGAATCATAAACATAGCCTTTTTCATAATATTTTACGGATACAGCCCCTTCCCCTTTCAAACTTAATTCATAGCTGTACTTATGTTTACAAATAAATCCTTCTTTTTTTCTTAATATTTCAGTTATTATTTAAACTGCCCTTAAAAGTATAGCCAAAGTACTGCCTCTAAAAGTATAGCCAGAAATGATAAATGTTCACAGTTTTGAACACATTGAAAATTGAGGGGGGGGGGGTGTACAGTTGTTTTTTCCTATTCAAATGACTAATATCTTTTAATTGATCCATTATGAGGCAAAATACGCAAAAAACTAATTTAAAATATGCCTGTATCAGAATTCGGCCTGTACAAGATTAATAAAGTTGTTATGTTTTTGCCTTTAAAACTAATATAATTATATAAAGTCTTTTCAGCTGTGAAAGGGATGAATGCATTTCATAAAATAATACAAAAATATTGCATGTTTGATATCCCAACAGAAAACAGCAGTCCGTTTTTGTACACATTTTACTCTCACATTACCCTGTTCAATCAAAGAAAGTTGCAATAATAAAATAAATAACATACCAACGAAATTCCATGTTATCTTGTTTTATCACTCAATTACACAGAAAGCTCGAATAGATTTCTCTTGAATAAACGTGAAGTTGCACGACTTTTATTTGCGGACGAATTTTTCTGCTACGCTTTGTAATGAAGTAACAATAAAGGCTTACAAAAATTTCTTTCTCTCATTAAGCATTAATGAGAAAGAAACCGTAGTGGTACAATTTCATGTACTGTACAAATATTTTAGTTGTAAAAAGTAGTTTTTTAAGCTTTACAGTTCTTCTTAGATTTCCGGCTGAAGTTTTCCTGCTTTACATTATTTTTATCTGTAAATTTTAAGAATAAAAAAAATTTAGTGTACTTTTAAAGAGTGTTTGTCGCGTAATTTATAACATAAATGAAGGGAAGCTACTGAAGTGACTGTTATATGGTTGACTATTATATGGTGTAGAGAAATGATGGTTATATGTGTAAATTCTAAATCTTACTCTATAAAATGTATTCAGAAACGTTCCACGAAAATTTGAGAGAGAAAAGTAAAAAAATGTACTACACATCTTTTTGTTTTTTAGTAACTTCTTTTTAAAATACGTAAAACATTTTTGCCACTCTTCTATCAATTAACCATTGAAAAATGAAGTGTTATGTAATTTACTGGTTAAATTTTTCCGTTTATGTTATGCCAAGTACTTTATGAAAATTCATTAATGCTTAATTAATTATATTCAACCAATGTAATGAGAGTCACTGTAAAAATTGTGTGTAAAAACATAATTATAATAAAAATGGTGATTTTTCATCTAAAATAAAATTAGTTTATAAAGTAGAAAAATTCCATCGTTAGGATATGCATGCATACTTCAAGAATAAATTGTTTCCTGGATATAAACACTACCTCACTCTACATATGTGTCACAGGAAAGAAAAAAAAATTTTTTTTAAGCTACTGATATTTACAGAATACAGCGAAAATTTATTACAGTGAATTTTAGAAGAAAATATTGTTACATGTTGCTTTAGCATACTTTCAAAACTTGGCAAAACTATTTAATTCAAAAAATAGCTTGTTAGAATTTATCACAAAATGTGCTTCACCGAAATTAAAAAATAGCTTTAGAAACTGTATTATCAATATACCTGCTTAGTGTAAGATATAATTTTGTAAAAATTTTATCAATGAACAACATTCATCAATATTCATTAACAATAAGTTGTACTTTTTACGTTCAGAGAAAGAACTTTTTTTTTTTTTCGATTTTGCGTATTGTATTGCGGTTAGCAATTTCAATGAAAAATGTGCTTTGAACATTGATTGATAATGTTCACGCCCATTCCTGCCAAAGTTATGGATTGGTGTAAGAAAGCCTTTGATAAATATGGGGTGGTCCGGTAAATTTCCATAGGGTAACAGTAGAAACTTCTGAGAAAAAAATAATTGGTCAAAGGCAACCACATATTCTTTTGGAAAACTACATTTTACTTGCCTTGATATTGTTTGTTTAGTAGTAGTTTGTTTAGTTTGTATTGTACAACTAGGAAAGAAGGTATGCAAGAGTCAGAGGTGATGGTGAAAGATAATGCAAAAGCAACTTTGTGGTTCTCTTTTCAAAAATGAGTTAAATCCATTTTCCAGATAAAAACTTATAGCAAAAATAGCTGCCAGAGAACAAGTGTAAAATATTTCTGAAGCGATAATCTTATAAATTAATTTTACATTGATACACATTTTTTTAGATTAAAAATAACTCAATATATTGTCTTAAACATACCTCTTGACGAAAAGTAGTGTTTTGGTTTATTAAATGCGATTTTCTAGATCCATAAATAACCGAGGAATAGGAATTTAAGAAGTCAGAATAAAGAAGTTAAAAAATACTTACAAAGATTATAGAGCTGAAATGATATAATAAAGTCTTCAAATTATTTGCAAAAATTCTAAATTCGAAGCGGATTATACCAATTTCACTCATCGTGTATAGTAGATATTGAACTGAATGATGATATTGCTTATTCGAAGGTGATTCATTTTCTTACTTTTAAACACGCTAGTACGCGTAAAACAAAAAATAAATTAAAATGCTATGGAAACTCAAAAAAGACTATAATCTACATCCCAGAGGTTAAAATGAAGAGCAGAAAATACCAAAATCTTAAAAAAAAAACCAAAAAAAAAAAAACCATAAAATAGTATATTTTAGATGTTTGATAAAAACCATAATAAAAAGATCATTTAAATCATAAAAATCATTTAAATTTTCTTATATCTTGTAAAAGAAATATTATTCACGCGGACAGCAAATGGCACCAAACTTTGAAATCCTATTTTACTTCCATAAAATGGATGTATACGTCAATCTTCTAATTAACCACCCTTCACCGACAAACTAACTGCCCCCCCCCCCCCGACAAACTTGCATTAATCCGCCACTGAATACTGCACTATAGCTATGACATGCAAATAAACAGTTTTAGGTAGTCATAGTGGATAAAGCTTGGAAAAGAAATAGAAATAACGAAGAAGAACACACCCCCGATCACCAAATTTGCTGGCTGAAATATAGCAGAATTTGCTAAACATTTGAAGATAGTATGAAAATGCGTTTTTCTTTCCTTTTTTTACCAAAAACTGTCCCTAGTCGCCTAATCTTTAATTTAGTAGCAAAAGTCTCTCTTTTTTCTTTTTTTTTTTGTTACTGGTGGACACTAGAAAAGGAAAAAAAGGATATCAGTCCAAAAATTTTCCATCTGCTTGAAGAAAATCCGGCATTTTAAAGAACTATTGGTCAGGCAACTAAGTTTCAGTCGTTTTCCGAAATGCTCCACACTTCTGAAGCTTCCCATTTAGTGAAGATCTACAACAGAGTGGGTGTATTCAAGTTTCTCTGTCAGTTTCCTTGTCGTTTGACGCATATCTTCGAGCAAATGTTGGTTTAATCGCTTTTCAGCAAACTGGATGGCCTTTGAGGTCAACATTTTCATTTTTGAACTTATCATATCAAAAACTTTTTCTTTTTTTCTTTCTGTTTTTTAGGTATGTCATCACCTTCTCTATACACAACACAAATACTATCCGCAGCGTTTGCTTTCTTAGAACCTTGATTAAAAGCAAAAATAAGGAGGTTTCGAGCATGCTCATTTTCCCCCAAAATTAAATAACTCGATCGAAAAAAGAAGAAAAAGAAGTATAGATTCCGATAGAGCAAAACATACTCTTTCGAATGATTTAAAACATTATGCCAAAAGCATTTCATCACATGCCGGATTTTAAAATTTAAAAAAATTGGCGGGAGCTTAGTTGCCAACTCAGCAATATATAAACCGCCTATTAAAAGCTGCGTAATACCATTTAGATTAATAATGCGCGTGCATTGTTCTCGACAATTTAAGAAGTAAGAAAACAAAAGCCAGAAGAAAACTTCACCCAAATAGCATGACCTTCCCAGCCCGATGAATAAGTTGTTGTAATGCAAATAACGTGCGAGTAGAGAGAAGCTAAGTGAATGAACACCTTGTATTGCCACTTCTCCGGAATTTTCAAGAGCCGTTTACGGAAGCAAATATCGCGTTACCGGGGGTTATTCAGTACAAAGACATAATTATGGGTAAGATTATGAAAATTGCGGACTATTAGGCATGTCCATCTACGTTCTCGAGTCGCGATTGACTGCAGTAATTGTATGTTGTTAGATCGCTCTGTTGAAGATGATATTTTTAAACGGATACGTGGAATTGTTCGGTGTGGTAAATCATGTACCTATTACATACATATCGATAACTGGATCTGCGTAGGAAACAAACTCGCTATTCATCATTGAGGTACAATAAATTTGAACCGACGTTGGGTATATCAAATGATGTAGAAATGTTCTAGTAAATATTTTGAGGGGGAAAACATATCTTTTTGTGGAATATATAACAATTTGGACATTTTACTAACTAAAAATTTATTGGGATGGATAAGGTTACCTGCAATATTCAGGAAGCTATTTTTAAGTTAAAAAAGGAAGATTTTGAATTGATCAACTGGGGCATACCTCTATTACCGGATTCTTTTTTATTTATTTATTTCGGAGGATTATATTAAAAACAACAACAACAGGAACAACGTTTCGCATCGTTTAAATCATAGACATTACTTTAAAGATAGATTTAGTAAAATATAAAAATTTTTGGCGCGTTTTAAAACAGTTATCTATCACTTTATCATGTTTTTCAGAGATTCTTGATTTTCAAAAGTATGGCTATTTTTTTCAGAAAACGATAGGTGTCACAGGACTATTGAAGAGCTTTAGAAACAAACCAATGATGTTAAACTCTTGAAAATACTAATAATGTTTTGTTATCAAATGCTTTATAAATTTATATTAACAGTACATGTCTCATGGAACTTAAAAAAAAATGTCTCAAATATCCCCCTCAAAAATGCGCCGAGGTGTTATTGGTTAGATAAATATTAGAAAATTTCGTATAGTTAAGATTATATCCTGAATTTTTCACAGCAATTAAAAGTTTACTGATAGGGATCGTGCCTAGTACAGTTTGTAAAAATGCATTCTAATTTTTTTTTTGAATTTCTAGTACTATGGATTCTATAAAAAGCTGTTCACAAAAGTTCCATGATCTTTCAAAAGAGCAGCCTTGATATTTGGTCCAAAGCAATCCTTTGATTTCACTTGCTTCTTTTACAAAATCTGTATTTCCTACACATTTTTTGAAAGCAAAATGAGTTCGATGAATATTTTAAAACTAAATTATAATACCAGGAAATATAGAACAAAGCTTTTCAGATTACCATTTTCAGTTTCAAACTTCGTACGAAGTCAGCCATTTCCATTCAGAAATTAAAGATTGTTTGTTAACACATATAACAGAAACTGTAAATCTTTATATCAATTCATTGCCTTTATTAGGAAGACATTTTCGAAAATGAATTTCCAAAATTAAAAAATAAAAATAAAAGTTATATTATAAAGTACAATACCGTGACTGGGTCGTAAATTAAAGATTTATTGCTATCGAAAATCTGTACCGAAAAAATATTTTTTTCTTTCGTAATAATAATAACAATAGTTATAATAGGCGCACATCTGTATACATATGTATAGCTAAGTTTGAAAGAGGGAAGAACTTTTTTACAGAACCTAGGGACATTTTTCTTATTTTCACCTATAATATATTCTCAAAACAGCAAAAAACATTTTTTTTTTTTCATTCAAAATTTAACTAATGTGATGTATGCTTAAAAAAAAGTATGTCATGTACTCATAAATATACGTTTTAAACTACAAGCATATAAAAGATATTTTTTTTTTAAAGTTACTATGCTGTATGAAGTATACGGGTATTTAATATGTACGCAGTGCGCCAAACAAGTAATGAGATTTGCCTTAAATCGAAACTATCAAATTGATTTAAATTTCGTAGTTAACAAGGGTAAAAAGTAATCGCACTGCATCTTCATGCAATGATACACAAGTTGTTAAAGAAATGCTGATTCAGTACCGCCTTCAATCTGTTAGTCGACAGACAATGGAATGGTTGACAACGCATCTTCTCATTGCGCATAGCCTGTTTATTTTTTAGCATCGAAATAGGAATATTTTTTAGCATCGAAACATGTCAATCTACACAACACCCAACCTATTCACCTGATTTGGCACCTGCAGACTTTTTTCCATTTCCGGAAATTAAATGTGCTTTGACCCCTTAAAGGTCGTATTATTTTCAAGTAAACGGTCATAAAAAGGCCTATTTTTTTATTCAAGAAAATTATATAAAAATAAGTGCATGTACAGTACAGTATATGTATTCATTTCATGGTCTTAAGATATATTTTTAGCGCGAAAAAAAAGGCAAATTTCTAGGAAAAGCCAACATTTAGGGCTATTGTGACTGAATGAGCGTTTTGTAGTAAGCAGGGAATCATTAAAAATGTATGTTTTAAACACTAAAGGAGTGTGGTAGGTAGGTGACACTAAAGGAGAGGATCTGTGATGTTCTCTTTGAACATAATTAATGAAAGTGAGCTAAGATTGCAAAATGCATATCACAAATACACGTGTTTGAGTAGTGTTATCATCCATTTAAAAATAAACTATCTCCGAGTTAAGTTAAAAATAGTCTCACACAGTCATCTGCTGTGTAAAATGAGATAAAAAAAATACGTGCATAAGAATTGAAATGCTGTTATCTTTCTAGCACATAACTTACGACGCTATTGCTCAGCAGTATCACGGGTACGAGGTACCCAATTAGGACTTCTAGCCTTCTTGCAACAACTTAATTATACAACGAAATTATGTAAAATGCTCAGTTTGGATGTAATGATAGTAGTCCCATTACTTACACTTAAACCAAACGAGCGAAATTCGATCAGTCGGAGTTATTTTTGGGCCAGTTTTCAAAAGTGAGCTTCTCCTTTAAGAGCGTTTTTCGATCACAAGAGCGGAGCGGAATATAACAATAAGCGAGGAAGGAAATTCTCGGAAAAAAGAGGAAGCGAGGAGAGGAGTTCTCAGAAAAAAGACTACTTAAAGAGCACTTTCGAGGAAATACTAGTAGGTTTCTATGGAAACGGATAGCTCCGCAATGTATCGTTTTTTTTTTCGCTCTTTGGGTTTAAGCGTGTATGTGGTACACTGTGTACATTATTCTTCAATTTCAAGTACCTACTACAATATTGGCATGCATACTAAAGTAGTTACAGTACAATCTTGATAATCCGTCAGTTCGTTAGTCCGGCCCGTTTGGTAATCCAGCGGCTTGGGAAAAATGTGCTCCTATTTCATTCACCGCTCGTGATGGCATCGCACGTGATGATGTTTTAATGATTACATGCTTGCAAGAGTGTGGTTTTGATAAAATTTATAAATGAAAGAAACAAAAAACAATTAATGATTATTTTTCATAGCCAACTCCTATGTCTTATTTTTTTCCTGAAAAAAATGTGCATCATATTCGTAAATTACCTGTACTTCCGATAATCCGGCAATTGTCTGGTCTCACATATGATGCATTATCAAGATTGTACTGTATTACAAAAGTAGTAGTAAAAAATGTATTCAAATGTTATAATGTTATTGAGTTTAAAAGCTAATTATAAAATTTCATTATTTTTTTGTACTCAGAAGAGAGACACAGAAATTATCATGCAGAGAGTATATGCAAATTATGTAAATATTAATTTAAAAAGATATGATTGATCCTGCAAGCTTCTCAAAAAATTTGATTTACTTAAAGAATAAAAAATCTCTTTATTAATAGTTAAATAAAAATTAAATAGTTATTTCATTTTTATTTAACATAAAGAGAAGGTAATTTAATTTAGTTGGAGTTTTTAATTTTTTAAAAATTAATATATGGTACTCTGAATGTTCAATCTTTAAATTTAAATATTAAATTATGTATGATTTTTGAAAAATGTTTTACAAACCTGAAATATTTTCTTACAAAGGAGTCATTGATAGTTTTAAAAGAGTACAGAAAAAAGTTTTTCTGAGATTTAAAGAGCTCTTTTTATTATTGAGTAACTTAAAAAGTACCCAAATTTAATTACCAATGAACAGGTATTAAATTCAACTTAAAATAAAGATTAATTCGATGTTAATTGAATTTTCTTTCAAATAATTTTATGCTATCTGCTAATTTTTCTATTCACCTACTTAAGCACCTTTTTTATAATTGATTATTATAACTATTAATAATGTTATTTATACATATTTTAACTATTGTAAAAATGCATGTAATCAAAGTTAAAAGCTTTTTTAATTACAGGTAATTTATTGCACATCTAGGAGAAGCACATAATAATGATTTGGAAGACGAATAATTTAATTATAACTCCCATTTAAAGAATTTTTCAATTTTAAACATTTTCTTTTGTTGCATTAAGCAAATTGTTACCGTAATCTAGCTTTTTTATTTCCATACTTGCTAAACATTCTGGAATAAAATAAATAAATATTTAAATAAATTCATGTGTTTCATGATTTGTTTTAAAAATTTTGCGGAATATAATACAAAGAACTGATTACAGTAGTAGTTTGACCATTTGATCTTGACTAACATTAGTAGGTGTATTCATGTTTACCTTTTCAAATCTCATGATTATTTTCTCTTAAAAAAAAAAAAAAAAAAAAAACCTCATCACCGTCTATACCTAGTAACCATGGTACAACGTCATTTTAACACACTAAGTAGGTTTTTCTCGAACTAATTATTAAGTGCTAGGAAGGGGAAAGTGGCGCCCTCGGTATGAAAATTAACGCCCACAATGAAATATTTTGTTTCAGAATATCAGCAATTAAAATTCGAAATTAAATAAAGTAAACGTATTCACATAAAATAGGAAATGTGGAAAAAAGACATTTCAAATTACACATTAGAAGAGTACAAAGTTTATAGATGGGTTTTAGGAACAGAGGTGGAGCTACATTCATGATAACCTCAGTTCTCGTTACTCTTTGAATGAAATTGCTGGCACATAGTAATTTAGCAAAAATTATTAATAGAGGTTACTTATCTTATTGTGTTAAATATTTTTAATTAGCGTGAAAACTGTTGGCGTTTTTATGTCTACCAAGGGCCTATCAGTTAAACTCGATTCCCATGAGAACACGTAAAGTGAAGCAGCGCCTATCTTGGTCAGTGATTGGAAGGGTGACAACTTGTCCCGACTAGAGCGCTGTGTGAGCAAATTAGAGTGCTGCTCTCATTGCCTTTTTATTGTTGCGTTAATCAACACCAATTCCTCATAGAATGAATAATGAATTCGCTAGGTACTTTAATAGGTTAAGCTGTCTAGCTTCTCCATTGGAGTTTCTTTCTGAGTAGCTCTTGTTAGAATTAATAAGTTTGATTCGACTGAATTTGTAAATATGCATGGTGTTATAATATGCCAAAATAACAATTAAAATCCCGATTTAATACAAAACGGGACGCCTAACTCATCTTTAGATAGATTAGCAAATGTAACATGGGAAAAGTTTCTGATAGTAAATAGTTGTCTACAGCTAAGCGTAATTTTTTTTTTCAAATACAATACCATTAAAGAGTAATTTTAAATCAACCCAAAAATTGATTAAATAAGTAAATCGATACATATAAAAGTGTTTTTTTACAAAAAAAAAGTATTTCGCAACGATTTGATTTTCGCGATTACAAAGGGCTCGCGAAAATCGCGAAAGTTAAAACCTCGCGAAAATAAGTGCTCTTACAGTCCAATTATGAACTGAACCACTGCTTTGAGCAGGGGCGTAGCCAAAGGGGGGGGGGATATCGGGATATATCCCCATCCGAAATTTTTTGATTAGTGATGACATTCCATCTATTTATACACATATAAGTTCATATCCCCCCCCCCCGAAAAATTTTCCAGGCGCATATCTTCTCCCCCCGAAAAATTTTCCTGGCTACGCTCCTGGCTTTGAGAGTCCAAAATTCAAAGAAATTTGATTTTCAAGATATCTCCTACCTTTGACCTCGGAGACAGCCCTGTCCAAGTTCGACAGCGTCACTCTCAGCACGGACGAATTCAGCCTCAGATGACCATCGTCCGTCTCGCTCACGAAGAAAATCCTGGTGTCCCTCTCCCTGACGTCGCTGTGGCAGATGCGGGGGTCGCCGAATCCCTCGACGATGACGGTGTTGTCGGCGAAATGGGTGTTACCCTTGATCACCCTCTTCACGTTCACGATCCCGCGGTACGTCTCCGACCGGGACCGGTACAGTTTCTCCACCGTGCCCGTGAACACCATCTCCGCCTTGCGGCCCATTTTGTCCCTGCAGTTGTCCGATCGGCGATTCCTGGCACAGCACACGGCAACCAACGCGAGAAGTATAGTTAGAATCTCGAAAAATCTCATTTTTGAAATACTGTTTAGCGTATATGGGTATAGCCGAGATGAAAAATTTTCTTCATGTAAAGTTCATGCGCATTAGGAATTGCATATCATAAGATGATGTATGTTGTATATCATACCATACCACTGATATACATATATATATATATAAATGATATCAAGCCCACAGTGGCTCCATTTATTTACATCGGTTTTTAAATACTTCTATATAAATAATACTGTCAGAAAAAAGTATGAATTTCTTCGACATAATATCGATTAAATAAAAAAAAATAGTAAACTAACAATGCGTATAAACACGTAAATAAACTTTGAACATGCTATATTCTATCTTATTTTTGAAAAGTCACATGGTACACGCAATATTTACGGACTATTTTTCTAGTTAACATAACCTTAAATTAAAAATACATGAAACTTTTGAAAATACAACGCAAGAACACACAGCTTTCCTTTACTAATTATTTTTTCAAGGTGTCTCTTAAAATGACACAGAATCAATCAAAATTTTCGAATACACGCATTAACATAGAGCTGTCCGACACTTTATCCCTCAATAATGCTTTAGAAAAAAATATTCTTTCGTGTTAGAGAAAAAAAAGTGCAAACTTTGATAAATTTCCTGTCACTGCATAATTTTAAAACACGTTTATTTTCTGACATCAAAATATGATGCGCGACACTTTACAAGCCACGTAGATCAACATATTTTACTTGAAATATGTCTAAGGTGAACTTCTGTACAGTTTTGTGAAAATACTTAAATAAAGAAACTTCACATACATTGTTCAAAGTATTGTAAAAATTTCATTTAATTTTTTTATAAACCGAGGAAAATACCATAACTATCTACGCAGGCTTTTGAATAGTTATTTCAAATCCTAAAGATTTTTTAATGCACTTAATTATTGATATGAGTATTTTTAGAGAGTCGATGACTGTATAAAAATGCTATAAATAGTTTTGAATATACAATACTGTTTTGGATGTACAATTTTCCTCTTGTCTTAAGAATTCTGCAATGAAACGAAATAAAAATTCATGAATATACCCAAGGATCTTCGGTATCACCCTAAAAACCAACTACGCACGTCTTTCCTAATTTTCCACACGAAATACGACGATGGTTCGATAAATCGCCTATAATCCTGAGTATTTTTCACAAAAATCCTATAAAGCTGAAGTTTTCCACCGGTTTTCACACTCCCGAATCAATTGCACCACAGTTTGTTTCCAATTCGCATCACCGCATCTCCGCTATCCCAGATCGAATCCACAGATGGTTTCGGTTGATCATCCAGAGAATGAACAACTTCCGAAAAAAAAACGCTGTTTCCCGAACGCCCACGACCTTGAGTGTCGGACCCGAAACAGCAGATTGGTCCGAATTCGGGACACACCTCCTCCCAGCGCGTTCGACTTTTCTTCTCTAACCCGTGGCGGGACTCTTCAAGTTTTTTAAGGCGTTGTGTGCGGATCACCGAGGCACGTTTTCACCTTTTAATACAGGCAACTTTGCCGGCACCCATCTTGGCGCCGAAAAGTGCCATGTCGGATTCATATATAGTTTTATGATCTTTTATCTTCTCGGATGAGACCATTAGACCCCAGACTCCACCTTTAACGAATTTTTTTTCCGTAATAGGGAGCTTGATAAATGATTTCGGATACTAGATAAAAGAGTAATACACGCATTCCCATGCTCTCGAGACATATGCACCGTAATTTGTAAGCAAATAAACTGAATTTTCATAACAGTAAGAGGACGAAAGATATTCTTTAAAATTTATTAAGGCAGGTAAGGCTTTGAGAAAGTTCAGAACCCTCTCAATAATTCTCATACACACTCAGATACGAAGTTGCCGACTTTACAAAATTTTCGGGGATGCTCAAGACAGACAGGACCTCTCCATAGCATTTTTGTGCCCGGGGTACTTTTCCCATTTTCGTGCCCGGGGTAGTTTTCCACTTTTGTGCCTTATATTGCTCCACTTTTGTGCCCTATATATTTGTACCCCTATACATCTCCCTAAACTCCATTTTTTGACCTATTTTTGCACGTGTGCCCAGGGCACGAGCCAAAATTGCCCGTATGATAATCACGGCCTGAAGACAGCATTTTTTTTCTAGGAGAAGGGAGAAACGGTTGGAATTTTTTTAAAAAGAAAAATACTCCTGGTTGATATTTACTCAAACCCTTACATCAATATAATCTTAGTTTAGAATTAAACAGCTCAGTATCTTTTTTTTTTTTTTAATTGTACTAGAGTTCTAAAGCACACACACACACATACGTGAATGAGAAGTAGTAAAATTTAATTTTCGAATTTATGCTAGTATCGAGTATCCATTAAATTTTTCAGTGGGAACTTAGATTCCCAGCACCCATAAAAGTGTAACCAAGATCAAATGAATTTTGCATTCTTAACAAGAGTTTTTTTTAAACATTCACGATTCTTTTTTCCATCCGTGATTGATTTTATTCAACTTGATTTTGTGACAAGCAGTAATGAAATATAACCAAACAATTTCATGAATGATCTTTTTTTTTTTGTATTTTTAATAGATTTTTTTTCTACAACTGTAACTATAACTGTTCCTTGAAATTTTCTGAGTGTTCTACACTCATGTAAGTTTTTTTTTTTTTTTTTTTTTTTTTTTTTTTGTGAGTGCTTGATCCTTGGAGCAGGGAGCACCTCGCAGCCCAGATCGGATACACGTGTAAACATACCTGTGACGAATTCAGAAGTTTAAAGAGTTGTGTGTGTGTGTGGGGGGGATATGCATGGCGAATTATTTTATCAGACATCATTCATTCTTTTCCTTCTCTGATTTTTAATCTTAAATATATGTTTAACCTATTCGCTCTCATCACCGAAAAGACGCAGAGAAGTTTCTCCGTCTGTTACTGCTGTGTTGCTTTCCAGTAAGTCTTTGAATGCTCCGTGGGTGCCCAGCTTTATGTTTAAGCAATCACCATTAGTACCCTCGCTGGTGATAGGGAGTTTGATAAATTATTTGGAATAAAAGATAAATATAAAAGAATCCTTCACATTTCCTCAGACCTTCAGGTTACATAAAACATAACTTTTACTCAAATCAACCAATTAATAATATGAGGGTACTTATATTACATTTCGAAATATAATAAGGCAGGCATAAGGCTTAGAGTATTCAGCTTCTCTTTACTAATAGTAACATATATACGCGTAGCCATCTAGAGAGAAAAAGACTTGAAATTGGTTACAGTATTGTTCACTGTAAATGATGTTATAGCAATGAACAAGCAAGTGATAGTAGTATAAAGCTTCTAATTAAGGAAAACTATCAAGAATCCTTCTTAAGAAGAAAAAATTTTATTTAAAAGGGATATGATAAGCCACTTACACTTTTCCCACAGTAATTTAAGCCCTAGTAGTAATCAGGATATTTTTTTTCTGTTACATAAGTTCTGAGATAGCTCTTCAATGGAAAAGTATTCATTCGAACCTCCAAAGTCTGTTTTTCTCGCTGAACTTTTAGATGTTTCTTCAGGTGTATCATGGGTACAATTTGACTCTCCATTAAACGTCTTCATGCAAGTTATGCCATCGCTAGAGCATTTGCATTCTGCTTAGACTCGTAGCACAATTAAGCAAAAGTATATGACATTAAGCAAGAGAAGAAACCCGAAATGTTGTTGGCGGTCACCAGTAACTGCTTTCTGGAATAAGCAACAACAGCATTTCACGCTCAAAAACAGATAATCATCAGGGTTTTACATAATCTATACACGTAAATCATTCCAGTTAAGGATGCAAGTCGAGGAAACAAAATCTGCTTTCGTACACAAATTAAAATACCCTTATTGCACCAGTGACTTATAAAATTTAGGATGATTCTTTGTAATCTACTACACTCGGAAATAATTGAAAAATTCTCATTTCTATGAAACTTCCTTAAACATGGTCCTTAACCTTCCTTAACCATCCTTGAAAAAGTCCTTAAACATGGATTTGCACAGCAAAAATTTTTTGAAAAGTGGCACATTCTGAAAAATTTTCGATACTTAAGAAACTCTTTAGAAATATTTCTCAAGTGATACGGGTTTATAATTAATTTTATTGTACAATGTAGCTTGTAAAGAGACATTATAAGAACTTTGAAGTCTGACATACTTAGATATAATTTCTAATTCATCGTGAAGATAACCAAATTTTATAGCACTTACTTAAGAACAAAAGAAAAAAGCATTGAGTTTTCTCTAGTCACGCTAATTTTTTATTGGCTAAGGGCATAAATACAAAAACTGAGTGCAAAAACTTACTTTGGATACCTTTTTAAACAATCGAGTTTCAAAATGAATAATCCTATTATAATTATGTATCCGATTCGTGCCTTTTATGCAGCCTTTTCAAGAACGCTATCAATTCAGTATAATGAAAGAGAATACAGCAGGAAGCCTGTGTGGAAGTAACTTGGAGTTTGGCAGGAAAGCCTCTGTGTGGAAGTAAATTGGAGTTTGGCAGGAATGCCTGTGTGGAAGTAAATTGGAGTTTGGCAGGAAAACCTGTAGTAAATTGGAGTATGGCAGGAAAGCCTGTAGTAAACTGGAGTTTGGTAGGAAAGCCTGTGAGGAAGTAAATTGGAGTTTGGCAGGAATGCCTGTGTGGAAGTAAATTGGAGTTTGGCAGGAATGCCTGTGTGGAAGTAAATTGGAGTTTGGCTGGAATGCCTGTGTGGAAGTAAATTGGAGTGGAGGTGAATTGGAGTTGGAGGAAAGCCTGTAGGGACTGTTCTGCTTGCGTGGTAAGAACTTTCTTTTAGCTGAAGAGGGGTAGGCTGTACTATCCGAAATGCTTGTGCTATTCTATTTGTTTCATACGTGTGTGTGTTCTAAGAAAGATCTTGAACTTTAAATCTATATTTTTTATTTTTCTTGCTAATGGCTTTACTCTACTAGTCAGAATTATTTGCTATTCCTTGGTATCAGTTTAAGTTGGC
Organism: Cheiracanthium punctorium; assembly: GCA_038373885.1. NCBI lineage: Eukaryota > Metazoa > Arthropoda > Arachnida > Araneae > Cheiracanthiidae > Cheiracanthium > Cheiracanthium punctorium. The sequence goes on from JAWZYV010003174.1 coordinate 203,688, forward strand.
TGTTTCTTGCAAAAAGTTATTAAAAATCCGTGAAACTGCTGGTTAGGAAATCAACAAAAAATTCAGCACTTAATTAAAGTTCATTAACTGTCAAACCTGCACAGTCGTACGATTTTTAATTACCTTTGTACATTTACACTTTCTCAAAATTAGTCATTGAACAATACATATGTATTGATATATTTTATCATTTATTTCCCATGGCACATTAAACGACAATTGAATATCAAAAGATTTGACAAATGTATAAATGAAAGAGAGCTATCCAGTAGCGTTCCCACATTGATGTGTGAGGAAGAGCGAAACATCTACACAGATGAGGCAAGTCCATTTCTTCTTGGAGATCACAAAGGGTGCAAAAGAGTTACGAACCACAAATAAATATTATTACCTAAATATATAGTAATATTTAAATATGAATTTGGAAATGAAGTACAGATGACTGTGTTAAGCATGCAAACATGCAGTCTTGTAATCAGAGGGCTAAGATTACCTTGAAAACTCTTCAAAATCCACATGTATGTGGATGAGTCAAAACTGCTCTATTCAGCTTTTGCAACACCAAGAACTTCGGGCGAATTCAACGAACAACCCGATAAACTGCAAAATAAGAAACGTTAATGACCTGACATTTTAGCAGTGAGAACGTCCGCTAAAAACATCCCTTCCAATCAACTTCTAATTTAGTGTATGAGATCTGGACCATTGGAAGTGGGAATTATTATCTGTCACAATGAATTCTCGCAGAAGCTAAATTTCCTTTAAGTAGACGTCAAGAGAGAAGGAACATTTTCGCTAATTGAGTGATAAGATTTTTGCCTCTCGCGACGTTTCTGCCTGGAATATGAATTCCCCTTAAGCAATAAGCACTTTGCACCGCTCATGGTCTGTTCAATTAGAGAGACACGGACTCGACTGCTCTGCAATAAAGTGGAATAGCAATTATTGATCTTTAGGCAGCCATTCCGGAAAAACTATCATTTCGGCATCATATAAAGGAAGAATATTACGAAAAATAGTGCGCATAAAGAAAATAAAGTTCCTGTATGTACTACACCGATCCGTTTATTATTTTCGGCTGCATCTGTATTTCAAGCTCAATATTCAATAAAATCATTCTTTTTATTCGTGTGTCCCTGTTGCCTGAGGTTATTGAAAGTGGCATTAAGACAATTTAAATTGGGTGACTTTTAACTTTCTGGGGACTTGAAATATCGAAAAAAATGTAAAGCTGTTTTCATTTCGTATTAATTTTAGGCATTTCAACAAGTAAAAAGCTGAATTTCTTAAGTGGGTCATTTTCTCGGTTTAAAAAGATTGAGCCTGTTCACTGTTTTCGGTTCAAAAACTCATCGTAATATTGGAATTGCAACGTTCGGTTCGTTAATTGAATAAACTTTTATGACGAATAAAAAATAATCAATTTATGAAGAATTGAGCTTGGAATATAGGCGTAGCGTAAAGTAATTAGTCGATCAGTGTGCATGCAGGAACTAGGCACAGCCAAAACATACCGTATTAGATAGGATTTTTCTAATTACCATCAAGATAATTAGAAAAATCCTATTTTTTTAAAGCGAGTCGGGTTTTTAACGGGAAATTATCAGACAAAATATATCGCGTTATATTCGGGCTAATACGATAATTTTATTCAACTTTTTCCATTTACAGCTCGCGTAACACTACTAATTTAATCTAATTAAATTCACTTGCAAAATACAACCGTTTCCCGCCGCAATCCCAATAGCTCTCTCTTTAAAATCAACAAATTGTTATACTATTTAGTAGCTCACATGCTTCAAAATTACGAGTGAGAATTAACATTAACTTGAATAGCTTGCTTTTCGTATACTTTTGGCAGCTTCCAAAATTTTTGAAATGTTGAGATGTTATGGGAAAGACCTCATGTTTCCACTGGCATCGCTTCTTTGTACTGACAAAACTTTAGATCTATTTACTAGCTTGCCTCAAAACACTGCTTGCTAAAAATTTTCTCTAAGAAGCTCAGTAACTTCTCTGTGTGATTTATAACAATATGCTTAGTCCTCAGCTTTGCTTCCTCATATGGGAGTTTGAATTCTTCTTTAGGATTCATCCATGCGATTGCCACGTAGCAGCGTTCAACGCAGAAAGGATAGAGAATATTTTGCAACAGTGGCAGTGAACAGGTTCAAATTGGGTTCAAGATAAAAGATGGAACAAGAAAAACAGATAACCAGAACACGAAGAAAAACTTCTGAGAACGCGAGTTCAAGCAAGTTCAAAGATATAAAAATTATAAATTTTGATAAAAGTAATTGTAATTCGCAAACAAGTTGCTCTGTACCACAGTAAAATTTTGATGTTGGAGAATAATTACTGATGCGTATTTATTTTAGTATATTGCAGTGAAAACTGGAAATCAGTAAACAGAATTCAGCACCTTAGACGATGCTCAGAGTTTTAGATGACTAACTAGTGAATAACTAATTTACATCAAATTGACGAAATGCGGTTTTTGAGACATTCTAGACAAAAATGGCAACGTCACTCATAAAATTTGTTTTTAAATAAAAATCTGGGTTCCCATTTTGATAAGGTGAATTTATTGAAATATTGAATTTAAATTCTAAAACAAATAAATAAACCTGGAGAATTTTTGCAGTTTTTAAGAGAGTTTTAACAATATTTTATCAAATAATAATTTTCAATTTTTGTTGAAAGAGTACCTTAAAAGAAAGCGTATCTTTTACGTCACAGGGAAAACTGGAATCAATATATAGATGTGTTCGAAAGGCATGCATGATCATGATTGAAATTCGAAATGTACCTTCGTGTTATGAATTTAATGTAAACGTTCAATTGTCTGTTGACATCCGTTCTTTCAGCTATTATACCTTTTGCAATTTATTTTTTATGTAATATCAGCCATCACTGCATTCCAGTCTTCTCTTCCCTAAGTGCAAACAAAGTAGTTGCCTACCCTTTTAGAAAGAAAATGCATTTTATTAGATACTCAGTTCACGCTAAAAACTTCTGAGCTATTTCTGGAACACGTTCCTGTTTATGAAACAGACGAATTTCGCTTACTAACAGCGAGAAGCTTTAAGCTACTCGCGACTAATGATTCAAATGATGCTGCGTTAACAGATAGGATGAAATCGTAAAATCGAAGAAAGCTGTTCACCGTTTACCTCTTCGCATATCGCACCATTTAGAGAAGGGATCTTCCAGAAGTGTTTGCTCTTTCTTCTCTAACGAGGAGATAAGAATTTTATCCCTAGCTGTATTTGGGCATCTATTGCAAATGTGTTTTCAAAACATAAAATTTACAACAAAGAATCCTTTCATAAAAAATAGTTTTGAAACAGTTGTATTTTTATTTTTGTCTTGATTTCATAGATTTAATTCAAATGAAATTCCTGTGAAAATAAATATAGAGATTTCCATTAAGAGTGATACAATAAAAAAAAAAAACACATAAATTAATCAGTGAGGCACAATTTCTTTTTAACTTGAAAGCTTACACTATGCCATTAAATATGAAAAATAATATCGTTCATGTGAGCACCACGACTTCTCTGTACACACCGCATTCTGTCAATCCAACTTTCCATCACTCTTTCACATAAATTTGGTGTTATTTCACGAATAACACGTTCAGTGTTGGTTTTTATTTGGTCAATTGTTTTTGGATTATCAGCATAAACTTGTGACTTAACACCTAGTGATTTCTTTCTTTGGGGATATGTTAATTCACAAGAACTGAAAAATGTCGTCCATGAATTCTTCTCAAATGTCTCTCAGTATTCACATATGAACACTGATTTTGATAAAACAATTTAATAATTTCGAAACGTTGTTCAAGCGTATATCTTTCCACGATTAAATGGCATAGCATACTAAACACAAATGGCACAAGAAATGTCAAAAAAGAATACGCAGTGTTGCCATTCTAACCATTTAAAATTGTATCATCCTTATTGGAAAAAAACTTTATAACGACGCAATTGGTCGCTGATTATATTAATAAAGATTACGAAAAATTTAAATGGTATTTTGCTGTGTTTGTTTATTTTCGTTATATGAAAATTTACTGGCGGTGTTTCTAATAAAGGTCAGGCCCATTATAAACGCCAACAATTAAAATACGATTGGAGGTACGAATGCTCCGTTTACTGGGTTGTCACTTGAGAAACAGTAAGTTTTGAAAAAAGAACACCTTAAAATTATTTCAAAGTTATCTAGGAGAAAGCATTTCAGAAAATCTGGTGTAATAGATAAAGAAAGTCCAGTGTTCAGTTAGTCTTTAATCGGTGGTCGCATGATGTGGTGGAAGACGTATTTGTAGTCAGGGGTGTTACGCTGGGGATATAGGACAGACCGCACCTGGTGACAGCATCAAAAGGTTGACACAAGAATGTTACGTACTCTAAAATTTTCGAGTAATTTGCAGAAAAAAATATTCAAATTTGATAATGAAGAAAATTTCGGAGATTAGAATTAAGAGTAATTGTAAACTCACGTTTTGTGTAGTTGCAGAGGATAAAATTATTTATTCATCTTAATTGTATTTTTCAGTTTAAAAATTTATTTATTTTTTCTCCCACAAAATATGAATAAATAGTTTGTTGCTATCAACTTTTTTAGTTAAAGCTATATCTTGTTCTTTTTTTTTTAACCAGGGGTGCAACTATAAAACATTTCTGCTGTCTGAGAGAGGAGGCAGTGGATCCAGTGGCGTAGGCAGACTTCCTTGAAGGGGACTGGGACTGTTACGGACATAATCCTTATGTTAAAGATCTAAAATGATAGACTTTATGTTAAAATTTTACCAACGACCCTTTGTGCGCCACTGAGTGAAACTTTCGTAACGAGTGCGCAAGAGGTTATGCCAAAACTGGAGGCGACTAGATTTGGGGTAGGAAGGGCGAGGGGATACACCTCTGGTGTGTCCGCAGCGGGTGACACCAAACTTAGCGGCGCCACTGTTTGTAGTAAAAAAAAAAAACTTAGTCAAAAACGACTGACTGGAAACAACGCTACAACATTATTATTAACAGCAGATGACTGCAGTGCTCTCTGTGGGTAAAATTTGTTACTTATTTTAACATCGGTATTTTTTTCAAACTTACAGCTTTTTTAATATCGGTATTTTTTTCACACTTGCAGCTTTTCTAAAACTTAGCGGCACCACTGTTTGCAGTAAAAAAAAAAAAAAAAAAAAAAAAAACTTAGTCAAAAACGACTGACTGGAAACAACGCTTCAACATTATTATTAACAGCAGATGACTGCAGTGCCCTCTGTAGGTAAAATTTGTTGCTTATTTTAACATCGGTATTTTTTTCAAACTTACAGCTTTTCTAATACCAATGCAGGGAAAGGTCCACACAGGTCCAATCATATTTAAGTTATCGGTACGTTTTTGGAAATTTAGTGCATTCCGATTACATGCAGTTAAAGCATTATGGATATAGCAACATGAAGGAAAGCTTTGCGTACAAGTGCCCCTACATCTGTGTAATAATGTTTATAATTAAACTTCTCCTTTACACAGGGTTGCACTTCCAAGTTGAATCGGGTGAACGGATTGTAACCAAATTTGGTATATAGGCTATAGAAGAGATGCACGCTAGATTTCAAAACGGAATTTTAATTCAAAACATGTCCACCGGGTGTCACTTTGTGTGAAAATAAGCAGCAAATTTAACAATGGAAATGGCTATTTCGAAATGTACAAACAATGGCAAGGCTTATTCAATTGTCTGTGAGCATTTATTGACTAATTTTGGTCCTTATTTGAGCTGATTTAGTACTTACCCGTTTCAGCTGCAAAATGCTATTTATAGGGGAAGTTAATAACTACCCTGTATAATATCAATATAGGATGCAAATTTTATCGAGAGTTTATGCTAATAATAATAATAATAATAATGATGATGATGAGTTAGTTTTAAGCTTTATTGAAATCGAACAAATGATTTTATCGATACTATAAATTTAGCAGTAAAAAAAGTAAGGAAAGATAATTAGGTTGCTTATTAGATTAAATTTTGAATAGATTACTTTATTCTGAAAAAAGACTAATTGATAAAATAATCTCATTAAAGGAAGTCTTGGCTAATGCTAATAATATTTTTTACAATTTTCATTAATATTTATTGTGAGAAGTTTTAACTGAAGCATCTATAACTTTTTTTACAGTGCATGAGGCTTTTATGTTCCTCATACGATCCGGCACAACAAACTCCGACCTAAATGAGGGAAAATATACTTTATTTATTCCGTAATTCCCTTAAACAGATGCCGGCGGCGATGTTTGGAAGCCATTTAGGTAAAACGCTCCTATTTGTGAAGCAGTTTAATTCCGCATACTAATCGAGGCTTTAAGCGACTCCCGACTAATGAAGCAGCTTTAACACTTGGAATAGACGGCCGTAAAATCGAGGAGAGCTGTGCTAAAATTTTCTTCTCCACGCGTATCACACCATTTAGAAGAGGATTTTCAAAACAATCTTTGCTCTCATCTGTTCCCCCCTAGTGAGGAGATAAGAATTTTATGTCTACTTTGGATTAGTAGTCGGTTTTCATTCGAACGCGAATGTTTTACTTAAGCGTTTTGTAAGATGTTGTTATCTTTTGGTTTTGCATTGTTTAACAAACTATTAAAGATGTATAGCAGAAATTTGGATTTAACTTTTATCGCACCGTGTTTATTTTCTAAACCGAGCGTAAAAGGCTGAAAAGAGGTTTCTTATCATCTGTGTATCGTGAAACATTTTGATTAAAATTAATTTTATCCATTAAATGAAACATTTTGTGAACATTTAAAGTTTGATGGAAAATTTTGTCTAGCACAACATTAAAATGAAATTCTCATTATTGCAGTATCAGTTTGATGGAAAATGCCGTGATTATTCTTTTTAACGAAGTTTCTTTTAAAGTGCTGTAAAATATATTTTTACGCAAGACCTTAACACTAGTGCTACATAATAATTTTAGAGAAAAAATTATATGCATTTTAGAAGCAGTTCTATTCTATATAACAATAATGATTTACTGAAGAAAAACAGAAACAATTGGAAATAGTTTTTAGGAAGGGTGTTTTTGATGGAAGAAAGTTATTTTTTCTTTTCGTAAACATCCTTTTTTTTTTACTAAAAATGGGTACTTTAAGAGAATTTTGCTCTCCTTTACATTTTCATAGGAAAATCAAGATAATTTTATAGACGGTTACCGTACCCAAAAACCACCTTGATTACGCCACTGCTATCAAATGACACTTCACGCTGAAACCGATTGACGACATTATGTATAAGTACAAATTCATTTTTTCCCAGAAGTCACAGCACAATCTTTTCAAAATGTGCACCCTTACGACACACAGTGATGACGAAAACGTATAATCAAATTTATCATCACAGCCGGTAATGACTGAAAGGAAATGGATTCAGATATGCCACACAAATCGACGATTTAAGCTTATCCAGCATGTTGGGATGGTATGCTGGACACCCTGTATATATATATATGCATATTGATTTCGTCGAGTTGGAATATTACTATGAGGCTTGTTATATTGAAACTTAGTTTATAAGTTGATCAAGCAGCATGCACAAGACGGAACAGACACTACCCGGGGTTAAATAACATCCTACTGACAGTCGTGCAGAATTCAGAATGCCGCGATCTCTATGCAGGAGAGAATCCAACCCTGCTGATTGGCAGCTTGCGTCATCACCACGTGTTCCGTTGGAAAGAATCATGGCTTTCCCATTCTATGATTACGAAGAAAAAATAAACTTTGACTCCGCCTGCACCGAAGTTGAGGCTTGGACGGGCCTAAGAAAAGGCGCCTAGAACCCCTGAGTATTGAGGAATAAACAATTTAAAGTTAAAGTAACGATTTGAAAACAAAATTTCAAACGCGAAGTGCCTAGAATAAAAAAACCCTGCTACTTTGTAGAGCAGGGTATAGGAAATACAATGATATCTTAAATGAAAAAACACACGCACAAAAAAAAAACTGTTGTTAAAAGATGACATAGATAAACACGTTCTTTAAAAACACACGTATTTTTAAACAAAGTTTTGTTTATATTACAATGATATCTTGTTTGTCTCAAAATACATAGAAGCAAAAATTCAGAAATGAAATTTAAAAAATTTCAAAACGTGCCCGATCTCCCCAATTCACTCTGAAGTGAAATCTCGGTATAGTGCTAATTATAAAATTGAAAACAATTCTAGTCGAGGCATGCGCATAATACACTTTAATTTCATCTCGGGGATAATTCAAAAAATAATCTTCCACAAAGTAATTACTTTTTATCTTTTATCATCTTTCCCCACAGAATATATTTATGGCATACTCAATAATTTTTCTTCTTTCACCTTCTTTGACACCTCTTCTCAAAATTGTTTACCTTATTCCGTAATGTGTACGCCAACTCACGCCCATGTATTTAAGCTCAAAAAAAAACATTCTGCTTCTTTTGTGATAGGCTAAACAGATACAGCTTTGATTGCGAAGTCCCATTTCGTGCGCTTTGTTCGAGGGCAGCATCTCGAGAAAGATGGGGGAGGGGAGGAGGAAAGAGTCAAAATGGAGGTCTTCATTCGTATTCAGAAAATCTCCTCTTGGAAATCTTATCTTGCAATTAGGCCCTCCTCACGTTCATGAACATCTCTTTTGCAGGAATTTAGCACCTTGATGAACAGCTTGAGGCAGCTTACTTACTCGGGGGATGTACTTGGGCATCGTTTTTGAAGATAGCGTCATCGTAAACTTTATGCTGTTGACAAATCAGAAGACAATTTATGGACTTACGGAATGGAAGCATTAATGCTTCGGGTTTCTGATCCAAAAACACAAATGCAGGTTCATTCAACTTCGCGATTCACATTGATGGCAATTAGTCCTCGAAATAACGTATACTTTTATTCATTTATTTTGTTTATTTTTCCTTCTTAATTTATAAAATCAGAAAAAAATTAGTAATTAAAGAATTATTAAGCCAATGTTTTAGATGAAGGATTTTAGTGATATAAAAACAAAAATCAAATCTTAAAAGTAATACTTCAAACCCTCTATAATTGCAACTATGCAATTAATAAATATATATTCTACACTGCATTACGAATAAAACATAAATAAATATTTGACCATGCTAATTTCATTTTTATATAGATCTATAAATCTGAGTACAAATTATTCAGATTGAAATTGTTTCTTAAATGAACGATTTAGAAACGGCAGTTATATTACAAAATACACCTTTTAAATCCATCATTATATAATGATTAATATATGCAGTTGCTAAAATTTTATAACGATTTAAATAAATCTATAGGATATATTATATCACTAACATAAGAATGAAAAGAAAATTTAGAATATTTCTTTTGAACTTGGCTATAAAGCAACAATTGATTATTTCCAACACATTACATGATGTGATATCGATTTGACTTAAATAAATAATATCATGATTTTTATTTTGGACAGAAATTTTTCTTTTAGATATTCAGCCTCTCAATCGGTTGCTATCCTATTATTATAACAAAATAGGCTGCAATGCACGTGGCTTTACTCTTTAAAGTAATGCAATTATTATTTGTTTTGAAGTTTCTAATTATTTAATAGTTATTATTTTTAACATTAGAATAGTTTTAAGCATTTCTTTTGAATTAAATTGTGTATCATAATAAGATACTTCTTTCTCCGTTAAAACTTTAGAACTCGTTATTTTTTGTCCTCGTGCATATTAAAAAAATTGTACTATTTAAAAAGCACGCTTTCTTTCACGCGCTTTTTGAATGTAATAAAATATTAATTATGCAAACGACTTATTAAGCGGAAATTAAGCTGGAAATACTTCTCTGTACCTCTGATTTGTTGAATATAAATTTATTCAGCGAAGGTTTTTGAGCTGTTTTGATTGATTTTGAAATCTATCTGTAGTGCTAGTATTAATACAAAGCAAACAAAATCTGGTTAGTATGAAAAATAATATAAGTATAATGAGGGTTGCATTACAAGATGGAATATTTGAAAATTAATTTATCTGCACATCATCTTATTATAAAAGATAAAATGTCTACATCAGAGATAAGCGGAAACAAGTATGCATTATTTCAAGCAATCTTTGAATATACGTGATATTGCCCCATAAGTCTTGACGTAATAATGATGGATATTGTTTTAAATACATATTATCCTTAGTTTGGTCTTAGGTTGAAAGTTGTACTTTTTGTGTGATCGATCATTTATTAAGATCACCTCTTAAAAGAACAAAAATTGCTCAAAAATGTAAGTCGTTAGATAACATAGCCTATTCCGTACGTTTTTCCTGATGATATTTAGACGTAGCATATTACCAGTAAACTGCTCAGTTATAACAGACTTACTGCAGTTTTTGAAATGCCACTTTTCGCTCCAAAAGTCAGTGAAAAATTGTAGCACATCACATGAATATTTACCAAAGCGTTTGTAAAGAATTTTTTAAGGATGTAATTTATTTCTTTATTCGTGAGATATATTACTCGAAATCCTGAATAATTTTCAAATTATAGACATTTTGAGTTATAAAAGGACGTATGCAACTGATCGAAAACTGATCAAAACCGAAAAATGGTTTTTGATAGTATGGTCCCATAACTTATGTGGTACTAAAAAGTGCCTGATTGGTTCAAGAATGAAATATATTGTTTATAACACCAAGAAATTGAGCGCTTAAAAATGCAATAACGAATTCCGATTTTGCATAGCATTGTTTCTTCCACAAAAAAAAAAACTTATCAACCCAACTTTACATTAAATAAATACAGTGTGACGGATAAAAAAAGTAGCTACTAAAAATGTATGTGATTATAGTGTGTACATATACATTGATAAAATTCTTCTTAAATCAAAATGTAATGGGTAGTATTTTTCATTTTCTGAAGGAAAACTGCATTGGGTATGGCCAATTTGATTTAATTAATATTCAGTACTGAAACCAATTGTAGAGAAATTTTAAATACCATAAAAAATTTAATAATGCATTCATTTTAATGTTCAATTTAAAACAAAATTATTATTCATACGTTTTAGATCGAACTTTTAAATCGTGATCAAATATACTGTTTTCCTTATATCTGTGATTTAATGCTGCATTAATACAAATCGTACATTTCGTTAAATTATGCAGGAGCGATAGAAAGTCTGCTCTCGATAATAGCATAAAAAATGAATCTGTTTTTGTACGTCACAAATACTTGCTGTTTCTTGTTTATATATTTATTTTAAAGTAGTAAGCCTTTTAAAGTGTAGCTCAATGTAGAAAAGTAAAAATATTCCAAGAAAATGTTATTTATTATTTAATAGAATTACGTTGATTTAAAACATATTTTAAATTCATACTCTTTAAAAAGCAATGCATAAGTCCTGATAAAATGATCGTCTTTCCAATGATTTATGCATATTTGTTATTTTCTGCTTATCATAGAAATAGTATTGTTCTTAAAAATTCCAAGCTTGTTTTTTTCTTTTTCAAATCAGTAATAGAAAAAATTAAGAAAGAAAAAAAAATCAAAAGGTATAACATTCATTCTTTCATGATTTCCTATAATTGATAATTTGCAAGAAAAAAATGAATTTTATATTTAGTATGTAATATAAAATTGCTAATTATTTTTAAAATCTAATTATTATAGTATTTTATATTAATAATCATAGTATATATTAAACATTACTAAAACGTTTACTTTTAAATATGCAGAATGATTGTAATTCTAATTCAACTTCCGAAAAACTATTTTTTTAAAATACTCAGAATGACCTGAAATGCTCAAAGAAGGGAAAAATGGTATGTCATAAAAAAAAAAAAAATACTACCGAATTTTGGGAATAGAAAGAACCTTTAATACCAAAATTGATCAAAATATCAGTTAATACATAAAGATGCTGTTCTTTTGATGATAAAATCCTTAGAGATATTTTCTGTTGAAAGTTTGCTAAGACAATTTACTTTGATGTAATGTTCTTAATCAGAAATGTTTAATTCGTCATTCACTAGATTTATTGTAGTTTGAGTAGGATTGCACTGATGTCCGACAGCACATTTATTATTATTTCCTCAAAACGACCGTTTTCATGAGTCTTGATTTTTAAAGGTTTCAGACTTAGGGGAAGGCGGCCTAAAGTGATTCCCTTAAGGGCAAAACTCGTATAAATAGCATAAATGTTTAAATAAAACTTTGACGTTTTGCTAGTATGTTTTACACTATATTTTGTATTATAAATATATTTCAATAATATTTTCAACCCACAATGAGTAATCCTAAAAAAGTGTCAAGTGACCATTTTAACCTCGACCAAAGGGCATAACGATTCTTTGTTTAAAAATAATTGCTAATTGTTTCTATCGGCAAAATAAAAAGATGTAAAAGTAATCATGACTATACATAATGAAATAAAATAAGTTTTACAATCAGATATGACACCTAATTTATTTTATAAAAATTTTAAAATAAAAAAGTGTCACTTAAAATAAAATAACTAAAAATTATAATTACAAAATTATGACCTACACTATACGCAGGAATAAATTAAAAAAAGTATTTTCCGCCACTTCGAAAACTTGGCATATTTGAGCACATATCACAAAAATGCACATGATCACCATTTTTATGTATCCCATCGCATGCATCATTTTCCGCCTAGGAATTTGTGACGCTGGATCTAACCTAAATAATAATCTAGAACATACAATCCATTCCGCAAACCATGCCATATTTCTTTACATGAAAGAATGTTTATCTAAATATATAGGAAGTTAGTGCTTACATTATGACAAATGTAATGGAATCCAAATTTTCAAAGAATTATATTTAGACGCCTCATGCTGCTTCCGTCACTGCTGCTTCTTCACTTTCCACGGCTAGTTAATGTGTTACCCGGTAGATGGCGCTACCTGTATGTAATAAAATGCATGTGAATGGTATCTGGATTGTTTCCCCAGCTAGTATCATTTTAGGCCACCTTCCCCTACATGTGAAGCATATTTTTACCCTGATGTTAAAACTGTAAGTGGTTCTGTTATTTACTTATGTTATCGGAAAAAGATTCAAAAAATTAAGCATCGGACTCAAGAAGTTAATCATGGGGTCCATCTTCCCACAAGTTTAAGGAGACGGCACGTAGACTGATTTAATTACGATGCTTAGAAACTGCGAAGCTGAAACCCACGTTTTTCAAGAGTAAAGTTTAAGAGTACGGCCTCTGATCAATTGTCTTATATTTTGCAACCCAATTACTCCCTTATAGGCCTCCCTCGCATTTATCATCCACGTGCAGTCACATATTAAACTTTAAAGTAAGTGTGATTGCTTGTAATGATTCGCATGATCCCCGATGTGCTACATCTCTTTGTATTGCCATCCAAGAGTCACGAAGGGTGGTGCTACATGACAGGGAAAACTATCTTAAAACCTGAGATATTTCGGGAAAATGTAACCCATCAGCACGATTGGATTAAAGGTCAATTATTTGCCGGTTAGTGTGTGTAACTGCATTTGGTAATTGGTGTTCAGGTGCCGCTGATAATTCCCGAGTAAAGAAAAACCTTCACGGAAATGTTTCACTGGAGGTTTAATATCCCGAGTAACTAAGATAAGAAATTTCGTTCACATCTCCTTTTAGTGCAATATACCTACATCCTTAAATACAGTTGCTCTTATTCATTTTTACTTTCCGAACATGTACCATGTAAGGGAAGTATTGTAATCATGAAAAAATTCGACTTCGAGCATTCGAGATGAAAAAATTCGACTTCGAGCAATAATCTAAAACATTTTGGTGTGATTTTGGTGTTTTTACACGTTTTGAGGGCTTCTGAATCCATTTATGCTATTTTTACGAGATGTATGTATGTATGTGTGTATGTGTGTGTGTGTGTGTGTGTGTATGTGTGTTTGTGTGTGTATATGTGTGTTTGTGTGTATGTGAGTGAACACGATAGCTCCTGAACGAAGCATTCGATTGAGCTCAAATTGGATATATATGTCATAAACCACCGTCGCAAGACCGGTATTGATTTTGGTGTGTATAGGACTTATAGTTTTTCTACAGGGCTACGACAAAGATTTCTTTTACATTATGGCCTATGGGGGGAATTTCTTGAAAGTGCGCTAGCGTTTAAACGGTAGATTCGATTGAGCTCAAATTGGGTATATATGTTATAAAACACCATTGCGAGACCGGTATTGATTTCGGTGTGTATAGGACTTATAGTTTTTCTACAGGGCTACGACAAAGATTTCTTTTACATTGTGGCCTATCGAGGGAATTTCTTGAAAGTGCGCTAGCGTTTAAACGGTAGATTGGATTGAGCTCAAATTGGGTATACATGTTATAAACCACCGTTGCAAGACCGGTATTGATTTTGGTGTGTATTGGACTTATAGTTCGGACTTATAGCTACGACAAAACTTTGTTTTATGTTACGGCATAATGGCATATGGGGAGAAATTCTTGAAAGTGCGCAAGCGTTTAAACGGTGCATTCGATTGAGTTTCAATTTGGTATATATGTTTGAATTATTCATCGATTGAAATTTATTTAAGTGCTTGGTAATGATCTTAATCGTAAGTGTTCGGAAAGTCGAGTGGAGTCACTCCAGATTTTTTTATATTTTAAAAATATCTTGACAGCAGAATGTTTTGAGGAATCAGTCATCCTTTTTTTAACTATTCATCTTCAACCTAAGCTTATGCAGTTCGCTTTCTTTGTTTCAAAGACCAAATAGAGAAGATTCTCCGTTCATCTAGCGTTTTTTCTCAGATTTAGTCTTTCAATACTTCTACGGGATCCATCCTTTAAGCCAGCAAACGTTCTAAGACCAATGATCGGAAGAAACGCTCGATACTGTTGCGTCTTTGCTATGGTTGGATTGAAAAGATTGAACCTGAGTTCAAAGGGTGGACTAGTTAATACCAACCTGTAACTGCTCGAATTTTATATGGAGCTAAAATTTTTCGCATTTATGTGTTTGATAAAAAGGCAATCACCTACTGGTTAAAATGAGCAACTGAATTTGGTAACCGATGTTCAGTTTTCGTTTGTAATGGTCTGCTTTTCCTTCATATCATTGTTTTTCGACATGCTTAACGTTTCTTTTTTAAACCATTAAATAATTGGTAAGGTATCGCAAGCAATACTTAACATACAAAGAGGGAATTAAAGCTTTAAAGTACGAAAGAGCTATACAATGAAGGATACTTTCTGTTTAGTTTATAAATCCGAAAGCTTGTTTACTAGAACAAATCAGTTAAATCTAACTGAAAAGCCATCATCAAAGAGAAGCAGTCTGGAAAAAAAGTTTTTAAAAGAATAATAATATACCTTTAAAAATACTTGCCATTAATTTATATTCATGCAAAGGAAGAGAAATTCTTCAAAACAGCCTGAAGTTAAGAAGCATTTATTTCATGTCATTTAAGTTAGGTTTAAAACTTAAAACATTTTAAAATAAAATAGATTTTATAGTACTTAGAACAAATGTAGCATGTTTATGTGATGATCTCAAAAATATTTTGACAATAACATATCATTCAACCACGAATATAAACATAACGAGAATTGACTTAACTTAATACTGCACTCTATTAATACCTTAATTTAACAACTCAAGGAAACGAAAAACATACGCTTTGATAGTAAATGTAAATTTTAAACAACAGCGCCTTTTAATACATGTCACAAAAGCGCCTTTTAATACATTTTTTGCTGAGAATTGTGAAGCTACTTTAAGAATTCCTCTGAAAGCATACTGATAGAAATCTATTGCTGTGCCGAGCTCTTGAATAACTTATTCCCACGCTATGTATGCACAGTAGATCCTTGAAGGGCAAAAAGAAAATGTTAACAATGCCATTATCACTACTACTTGAACATTCTATCACCTTTACCTCTTCGAGAAGATGGATTTTTAGGGAGAAAATAAAAAAGGAGATCGGTCTTCAGTCTTTTAAGTGTGTTAGATACCGCAGATTGTAAGTAAATAAAGCTACGCAAGAAAAATGCAAGCTAAATTTCTTAAGAGGTTTCTCGCTTTAACAGGATACGATCCTTTGAGCGAAATACGATTCACCTCCTAATAAAGTAAATTCTGTAATTCGGTTTCCTACCTAAATTCCTACTTGTAAATTCTGGTGAATAGGGAGAATACCCATAAGTTGGTGTATGAATGATAACGAAGTTTCCAAATCACCATTTATGATATTTTAAGTTAATTATTAAGAAACTTCAAAAGTAGTAATTATCATATATGTTATCCACTTATATAATCGCTAATGCATGTGGTACCAAAATCGACGATACCAAAATCGATTCCACGCTGCAAACGGCAGCAGCTAGATATAAACATTAGCGATAACAATAACGCATGTGCAAAAATCCAAATGAACAGTTCAATGACGTCAAAGGGAGCTAGCATATATCACGTCGTAACTAGATTACGAAATAACAATAATGGATACACAAAAATGCAAGATCTTTTGGACTTTTTCGCAGTCCAAAAGATCGCAGCTTTAAAATATCGAATGTACAATACTTGACGCATTTATCGCCTATCTAAAAAATGTTATCATGCACTGGTCTAAAGCACATTTTAATCATTTGCTGCTCAACGTCGGCTTTTAGGCACCTAAAATGTGTAGCAACCCTAACCTAAACAAATTTAATGATATATACTGTTAAAACAAAGAAACACGATTTTCGTTGAAATGAGTCCAGAAATTGAGCCAACATAGCACTAAGTATAATGAACAGTAAGGTATGGGGCGGCGAAGCTGGCCTCCTTGTCGGCAAGTATATAAATATTACAGCTATATTAAACATTAAATAAAATTATTTTGGTGCCATCTTTTAATAAAATTGCACCCTTTATTCGGTAGATATATATTACAGATATTTTTGCATGTTCTTGTAGTTCGGTATTATGACGACATTTTCTGTTCTGAATTTGAATCAACTATCGTTTACTGGTGATTAGTTCTTTGGTAATTGCCTACTTGGCGTGCTCTCAGATCTTTCCTATAGGGGTAAAGGCCCCGGACAATAGCACCCGCGCATCGTTGCCACTTATCAAACACAGCAATAATGACACCAGCAGCAAAAACAATTAAAAAGCTTTATGAGAGCAAAAAATATATGATCGAAAAATTTCTTCAAACTAAATGAAACAAAGATTTGAGTAATGTCCCTAATAATTAGCTACCTACCGTAATTTAACAATGCACAAAAAACTTCAAATGTTACTGCCTTTCTTACGTATTTTTCTAAACTTTTGATCTCCAAACTAAGCAGATTTACAACCAGAAATTTTATGGTACAAATGGGAGTAAGGTGAAACTCCAAAGACCGTTATTTTTGAACTACATGCTGGTCACACCTAGGCATTCCTGCTTCGGGTGTACTCTTGATGTCACAAAAGCACTTCGTGCAGCACTATCAGAAACCACAGCGTAGGCGTAACCTAGAATTCAGTGCTACGCAATCCAAATCTCTTATGGATAAATTTGTCTGAAAGAACCACTTAGCAGAATAACCAACCACCCTCTTCCTTTGCAAAATCCCTGCGTTATATTAATTGTTTCAGAGCTTCACTCTGGCGTCCGAGATAAAATAACGCACATGGATGCTGTTACAGGAACTTTTAAACGTCGCAAAACTCCGATAAAATATTTCATTTGATCATTTTTATTCTCTTAAAACGGTACGGTAGGAAATGGATTTCAGCCATATTCACTTTTGATAGGTGGGGTATAGGTTAGGGGAGGTTATCGGAGGTGTTGTAATGGAATTAGGAAAAGTACATAAAGCGAGATAATGGATTTATGTGCTCTTCAGTATAATGGCAGAAATAAGCTTGGTAAGTGATAGTAATGCCATTGTATGGAAGATATTATTAATTTCGTTTTGGTATAGGAAATTAATAGAAAATTTTCCATTAAGAAAATCGGTACTGCATTTCATTGGAAATGCAGGGATTTACCGAAGTGAAAGATTTGGGATTCCGCAGTAATTAATATTTATAATTAAAAATCTAATAGCGTTAAAGTATTTATACAAAGCTCTATTTTTCCCCTCATTTTATAACATGGTTTAACAGAGTAAATAGTGAATTATCAATTTTGTGGAAATGACTATTTTCAAGCGAATACCAAAAGTAAAATTGTATCTCTCTTGTCACAGCATATTTGTATACCTTTGAAACTAATTTCTTAAAAATAAAATAAGTTTGTATTTTCTAATGATGCGGCATTTAGCAAGATCACACGTTGTCTGAACTCCATCATTACGTTTAAAATTGTTGCATTTTGACAACTTTCATCCCCTCTAATTAGGGCGGGCGCTTGCTCATCAAACAACTAGCCAACCCTGAAGCCGTAAGTATTGGTCACTTTATCAAGGAGACACCAAATAGATGGGCCAATGCTGCCGGCTATTGAAGAGATGGACGAAATGACACCCACGTCATGATAAAACTGAACCCGGATCCATGTAGTTGTAGAATTTTTCTTTAATCACTACACAACCCAAGAAGCAGAATTTAAAAAAATGGAATGTATGAGCAAAATGTCCATAACGAAGGATACACTTACCAGTTCAAATAATAAACTTTGCTGGTCAATAATAAATTTATTGGATTGTCAATGAAAATACAAGTGTCAATGTCCCATGTTTTGGTGCAGGCTCTTAGATCATATCAGGCAGTAGAGCTCGGATCAGATGTTTGTAGAACTGGTATCAACATGCCCTATATTTATAAAGAATAATGAAATAGAGGAAAGAATTGATGCATGAACGTTTTATCTCGAGTGTCTTGCCGAAATCCAGTTAGATCATGAAGGAAGGGGGTGAGACTGAAGCTTGAGATTCAAAAAATTCCATTATAGCCAGTGGCTAGTGACTCACTAGTTCATAGGCCTCTTTGATATTGTTAGTGGTCAGAATTTTTGGTACTCTTCTAGCAACAGATCCATATTTCGTTTGTATTGCTTCCCCGTTTTTCCTCAATACAAAATTGTTCTGCAGCAGGGATGTTTGTTCTGCAGCGCACGTCGTCAATATAGGCACTTTCTACAGTCGCCACTGGCCATCTGGCGTCCGCTATTCTGAAGCTTTAAAAGTGAGGCGATAGTCACAATTAATATTCGGAGGATTAATAATTTTTCCTTCAACGAACGGTTCATTTATGTTCTTTCAAAATTTTATTATTATTTGTTTTTTTTGGGGGGAGGGGGCAATTAACATGCTCTATAGTTATTCGGCGAACAACTGGGAATTTTTTTTTTTTTTTTCAATCAAATCAAATATTAAGTCTGAATAGTGTCCCTTTATAGAAATTTTGATTCATTCCTAGAAGTTCTTCAATGAAACTTGTCAGATAATTAATAGATGTATACCAACTGCATTTGGCTTTTTCGTATGACTTCCACTAAACCATATATAATTTATCTCAGTTTGTCGCCAGAGCTGCATCTGTGATCCCTTAAGTGGCGACATACGCGCTTTTAATCCGTCAATGAAAACTCTGTTGACGGGGCACTTCTTTTCTGTGTTTTCATTGTAGTCAGTGAAGATGGAAGCGTGTTCCGGCGACAAGAAGTGTCCTCGAAAAGTGTTACACCAGAAGCTCATTTTCTACAATTTATGTCATCTTTTTAACGTTAAATCTTATTTATTTTATTTATTTATTTATTTTGCGTTTTCATGCAGTTGTACATTTTTTTTTCAGTATTTTAAATGAAAATAACGAGTTTCGATTAGCAAGACGAAATAAAGCAAGTCAGAGTAACTTGATAATTTAAGAAATAATAAATAAATAATTTCAGAAATAATGAGTGATCAATAAACACATTTTTGAAGTTATTATTATTGCTATTATTATCATTTTGTAGCTAACAGAGAAATGGTAAAGTCTTAAAAAATCTGAAATTTACCGAATGATTTAGGATTACAAAATTGTAAGTTAATGTAGTCAGACTAAAAGAAAGTTACTTAGAATGATTGTTATCTTACTTTTTGGACTGATCGAGTACTCATAAAAAATTTGAATGGGGAAAGTTCATGGTGCACCGTCTAATTAAAAAATATATTTTTTATTATTAATTTAAAGAGCTACTAATCGCTACCTTCTACGCGATGTTAAAAGGATAATAATAAAAATTCTGAAATTGAATAAAAGGAAGCATTTTGTAATTTTCTAATTATTATTATAATTATTTCATTAATTAATTTATTTATTTCGAGTTCTTACTGTCTTCATTAAGGTATTTAAAATGTTTTAATGAATATGTGATTGTAATATGTAATGAGAGATTTTTCTGAAGCAAGCTGCACATTTTAAACATTGATTTTCGAACTGAGCAGACAGTATTCAAATTATTAAAATTCCTATTCATTATCTAAGGCGTTTTAGCTTCAAGGCATTGAAATTCCAGCACTATGAATTTATAAGTAACTGAAGGTAAAATTCTTTGTATTCTATTTCCTCGTTTTTAACATTGGGTATTTTTTATACTAACACTTTTATGCGTCATTAATCAAATAAGAAGAGAATATTTTTTTTCAGTTCCTAACAACAATATCTTGGAAAGATCAGTAGTGATATGGCAATAGTTCGAAACGTAACAAGTGATTTTAAATTTGTAAGAATCGAAAACCTTGAAATTACACAGGTATTTAACCGTTTCAGACATGATTAAATAATTTTTCTCACATACCTTTTAAATCTAATATTCGATATCAAATTTGTAATAAATAAATAAAATATTGATTATTAAATTTTGGTAAATGTATGCAACCGTTTTTAATCTAAAATTGTTAGAATTTACGATTACGTACAATAACCTTTTTATATTTTGTCCCCTAAATTGCGGATGCAGGCTCTGAAAAGATTCAAAATTTTTTTATAAATGTAAACTAACATTAAATGGTGATTCCAAGCCATAAGAAAAAGACAACTGAAAATTATTACAGTCGAATCTCGTCTTAATGGACCTGTGAAATCATGATATGTACGAAGAAAATTCGTTATACTTTTGTAGCGAATTTATGTGATAACCGAAACAAAAATCTTTATTGCGGAATTTTCAAATATCAGCGAATTTATACATGTTTAACTCCTTCGGTCGTGAAATTTGAATAGAGCAAATAAAAAATCAATGAGTGATCAGATGTGCTGCGCTATAAGTGAGTATCTTAAATATGAAATATTATAGCATTCAGCCAATTACCAAACTAATTAAAAAATGTTCTAATAATAGGACACAAGGCTATAATTGAGCAAAATCAGAAAATACTTTTTACAGTTTTGTATGAAACCTTTTGAAACAATTTCTCTGTGCGAGGAAACATAAAAATACTTCACATTTCTCTTGCATTTTGATGGCATGCATTTAGTCATTCATGCATTCATAAAGATGCATTTAACTTTTGGCTTCCTCCAAACATTCCTCTTCGCTGTTTGTTCTAAAAAGATTCTTCATTTTTTATTGAATGCTACGAATAATATCATCATCCTTTATGATGCTATCATCAGCAGAAGGGAAATCATCCAGAATTACATAGGTAGCCAGGCAGGATACTTCGATATATAGAGATGATTTTGTGTTAAAAACATTAATTTGTTTCGGCGTTTCATGAAAACATCGAGATGAACAATTATTCGACTTATTAGATTTCGAACTTTCGGGAATTCACTATAACATGTTCTGAAAAATTCTCCCATTTAAATTGAAACAGCCATTTTGAAAGTCGCAAAAGTCGTCGAGACTGAAGAATGTTCATACTCGTCCTTTTCCATAAACAGTCATTGACTTCATGCGTGTGATTACTGTTTGT
This sequence comes from Cheiracanthium punctorium, assembly GCA_038373885.1. Lineage (NCBI taxonomy): Eukaryota > Metazoa > Arthropoda > Arachnida > Araneae > Cheiracanthiidae > Cheiracanthium > Cheiracanthium punctorium. Next base: position 225,560 of record JAWZYV010003174.1, read on the forward strand.
CTTCAAATTTATTAATCACATTTTATTTATCAATATCCTATTTCAGGATCATCGGCCCGAAAGAGAGAAAACAAATTTACCCCCTCTGGAAAATGTCAGCAAGACGAACTCCAAAAACTTGGTGATAAATAGGGTCCGAAGCGTTCAAGATGTCAGCAGCTTTTAACGGTGGGCGTATCAGGGACAAATGAGAAGACATATGAATCTAAAATACGATACATAAATGTGACGGTAACCGTAACCGCTCATTAAAGTGCCCGTCTGCAGCCGGATGAGAGTACTAAAGTGGTATAATTATGGATCTCGACAAGTGGAGTCGACACCGAACGTGGCACTCAAAATCTAAAATTAGAGACCTAAGGCAAAAAAAGAATATGATGTATGTATGCATTATTTTTCTGAACCAGATAAATAAATGTAGTGTACAGTTGTAAGTCCATTATTTTTGGATGACGTATTTTACGTTGTGATAAAAAGGATATTGTTTACGATCATTGTAGTTCACAAATTATTACTGATGCTGAAAATTATAGTGCTGCAATAATCTTCCCTTCCATTCCAGTTTCGCACGATGAAAACAATCGGGTACTTACGTGCATTATTGTGTTTTGTCAGTATTTTATTTTATTTTATTTATTTATTTATTTATGATTATATTTTTGTTCATGAGCAGATTGTTCATTTTTCTCTTGTAAACAAGGGGGTTTTATCAAGTAAATTTTGTCCTGGAAAAAGAGACAAACAATGATCTTAAAAAGCAATCAAAAGATTATTTTAACAGGAAATTTCTCGTACCACCAATTTCTCGTACTGCCAAAACGGCAGCAGTTCTTGATTGAAATTAATTGTGAAAATGAGGAATTACTTCTGAAAAAGACAAATTAGTAACTACTAGATGTACACAGTTACGATGTTGTCCAATTGGATGACAATTTTTTTAAAAACTATTATGAGCTCTATTAAATGTATTAAAAGATATCGAATATGTTTTGAATAAATTCATTTCAAGATTTTTCAAGTTTTAAACATGTCCAGCTTGAGTTAAGAAAAATATTTTCAAATCACAAATTAATATCTAATCCGTTTAAATAGTAGGTGAATGGGGGGAGGGAATTAGATTAATGATTTAAGATGTGCTATTTCTTGACTTTTCAGCGATCTTTTGTGCACATGAACAACGAAATTAAGAATTAAACAACGAAGTATTTATTTTTGCAAGTAAATAAAAAATAAAAGAAAATAAATGTTTTTCATGAAAAATCATATTAAAAAATCAAGAAGAAAGTCATTTTCATTTGTAAAAGAAGCAAAATAAATAAAACTGGTTAAAAAGACTATAAAAATTATAAGAATACGCGATTTCTGGAAACGAGAAAAAAAAATTAGAAAACAAAATAAGTTTCAGATTTTCCTAAATTCGATTATGCTCTATTTTGATACCCTTTCTAGAGTTTTGCAATTTATTTTCCCATTTCTAAACTTTCCAGCGATTCTCGTGTCTTTCGTAACATGGAAGACGCCCTGTGGGTATTACAAACATTTTATTTCTTCATATATCAGACTCGTATTTTTATCTACCTCAGAGGGAATAAATTATGTAAGTAACGTAACCCAAATTTAAGATTCTTTACGAGGAATGATTGAAAATTCACAAAATAAAAATCGCGGTTTGATTGGTGAAAAATTTTTTCGATGGTATTTTTTTTCTTTAAAAAATTATATATATTTGCTTGTTCATTTCTTAAATGCTTATTTTACCATCTCTATAAATACTATTTAAAGAAATAAACAATTGCGTCTGAGCATCAGTTCACTTATTTCAAGTTTTCAACGTAATAAAGGTTAATGTTTTAAGCTATGAGAGATATTCAGAGAAAAAAATATACCATGGAATGTTTTACTTAAATAGATAGTACGTTAAATCAATTTTTCAAGCTATTTATTTGTTTAAGAATTTTTTATAGAAAGTTTCATATATTCATATATTAAGTCATATAAGTTTACTGTTATAAGAAATCATTGCACTGTTTACTGCAAGACAGGCATTGAATAAATTCGAGTACCCGCCGTAATTTTTATCAGTTAAAATACCACGCGAAGACTGTACATTTTTATTTTTATTTCATTTTATAAAAAAGTATCTTAAAGGAAGCAATGAAATATATTTAAGTCACCCAATATCGACACAATGAACTGAAATGAAAAAGTTCTAGGATTCAGGTACGAAATATCACTGTCGTGATGTTTGAGACTTTATCAGTACAATTCTTTTTACATGAGGTCGAAAAGCAATATACAACGAAAAAAACATTATCCTGAAAGAGTTTGTTTTTATTTTTGTTTTAATATTATTTTTTTAAATATTCAAATAATTATCAACCTGCATTTAAATGTTAAATCAGCGTGAAAACATTTTTAAAAATACATTCCTACTTTATAACATCAGGGTTTTTTTTGGGGGGGGGGAGGCGAATAGATAAAAAATAAGCTTTAAACTGGAAAAAAATATACACAATTACATCATAAATACATTCCTTGGAGGCTGGAGAAAAGAGAAAATTCACTTCTTGTGTTACGCTGTGTTTCAGTGCGATAATTCTGGGTTAGCTCTTGAAAAAACCAAATCTCTTTTCCTAGCATTCACTTAAAATACTTGAAAAAAAAAAAACAGTGCGTAGTAGCTTTTATAAGCTGCTCAAAAGATATAAATACAAAGTAAGCTATTTCTCTGACATGTTTTGATGGGGAGATCTTTCGTTCGGTAGTAAAAAGTGGAGATTTTAGGCATGATTTACACCGTGAGAGAGTGTGGAGTGGTTATTTTATCTCGAAGGGTTGGGTGTGTTACTAGTGTGTGTGGCAAAATGCTATGTGGGCTACAAAATACGATAATGGAAAAATTGGGGTTCCCACCCTGGTAATAACCTTCAAGATGGCTTAAGTTATAACGGTAGCATCAGATGCATTATTTAATTGTGTAACGAATATATATATATATATATATATGACGGAGATGAAGAAATAAATGTTTTTATGCTACCATGTGTACGTAGGTGTTTTAGGGTCTTTTATAAGTTAAGTGAAAAAAAGGATTATTTTAATAAATCATGTTTGTCTGTGTGATATCCTGCAAGCTCCGTAAACTGCAAACTTATGGTTTCACATAAAGCATTTCTTTTGATTTACTGTCTAAATTACGAAAAGACCGCTGGATGAAACGCAGTAGCATATTCTCTTATTATTCCTCGTTATTATTATTAATCATCTTTGAATAGTTCAGGTAAAGTATAGCAGTTTGGAGAATGATTACGAGTTACTAAATCTGAACAATTTGTTCTAGCGTAGAATCTAAAACGGAATTTTTAGGTCACATTTTCTTTCGATTAAGCACACACGCGTGTGTACACTGCTTTTCAGCTTCAGTACTAGAAAGTATAGGTTAGGATAAGACTATTTGCCCATAGTTACTCTCCCTGTCATTAAAAATTATCATTTTTCGAATTATTGAATTTAAATGAATTACACATACTTGAAAATGTACGTTATCTTCACACACACTTGAAAAAAAATATTACATTACATTTGGAATTACACTTGAGATTCAATTAAATCTGAAATAGTAAAACCAATCTTAACCTGCAACACTTATTCAAGAATCCATATGGAAAGGTATCACATATCAAGAAGAAATTTTTTTTAGCAAATATTTACAGTAAATAAGACTTTCAGTCATGAAATTATATTGTAAGAAGGACCCTCCCCCTCCCTTAGCTGGACTCCTTTCATGAGAAAGCTTTAGTCAGGTGAGTTGATTATTAATGAATAAATATTCTCATTACCATCATTCAGTATCTAAATTTTGAATGTTCCAACATAATTTCCTTCATGGGCATTGGGCCATTCTTTCCAATAAGTAGAATTTTAATATGAGGTTGTACTTTACTGAAGGGAAAATGTACTTGGAAATGTACCCAAGCTGCACAGGAGGCTTCTTACGTTCAGATAATATTGTTGTATTGCCTGAGTAACTATTGTAATTAGGAACACTTGCTAAAATGAAAAAAAAACACTACCAAACGTTTTCTTAGACTAAATTATTTTCATTATTATTATTATTACTACTTCTGACATTTTTCTATATCTGTTAAATAGCAGCTATAAGAAGTTTGAGACTTGTCGAAGAACACAAGCACTTTCCACCAAATGAATATTTTGCAAATTGAACAATAATTAGAAGGAAACACAACCACAGCCTTCTCTATGCATACAAGTTTTGGGAATTTTCTTAACATAATGAAAGAACTTAAGTTGCAACTCTCGATATCTGATATCGAATTTAAATCGCAGGTCTAGTTTTTCAATGTACAATACATTTTATTCAATTTTTCATCTATAAAGCTTTTCAAACAAAAAAAATTAATAATGTGGAGAAACTTCAAAAGTATTCTTCAAGGAGAAAATTGGAACAGAAATACTATGTTAACATAAAAGTAATTGTGATTTATATCTGAATTATTTTGGGGTAAAATAAAATCAGATCTGTTAAAATAATATCGCAGTTATTATTATAAAAGTATAATAAAAAAATCTTCACATAAAGCATTTCTTGAAGAGTGACTCCACTCGACTTTCCGAACACTTACGATTAAGATCATTACCAGGCATTTAAATAAATTTTAATCAATGAAAATTTCAAACATATAAACCAAACTGAAGCTGAATCGAATGCGCCGTTTAAACGCTGGCTCACTTTCAATAATTTCTCCCCATATGCCATAATGTAAAAGAAATCTTTGTCGTAACCCTGTAGAAAAACTAGAAGTCCTATACACATCAAAATCAATACGGGTCTTACGATGGTGATTTATAACATGTTGTCCCAATTTGAGCTCAATCGAATGTACCGTTTAAACGCTAGCACACCTTTACGAATTTCCTCCCATAGGACATAATGTAAAAGAAATCTTTGTCGTAGCCCTGTAGAAAAACTATAAGTCCTCTACATATGAAAATCAATACCGGTCTTACGATGGTGGTTTATAACATCTATACCGAATTTGAGCTCAATCGAAAGCTCCGTTTAGGAACTATCGTGTTCACTCACATACACACAAACACACACACATACACACACACACACACACACACACACACACATACACACATACATACATACATCTCGTAAAAATATCATAAATGAATTCAGAAGACCTCAAAACGTGTAAATACACCAAAATCTCGAAGTCGAATTTTTTCAGGATTACAATACTTTCCTTACATGGTACATGTTCGGAAAGTAAAAATCCTTAACACTACATATTTAGGTGAAAATTTGTTGTGCAATGCTTTTGAAGCTTTTGTTGTTTTATGGAAGAAGTAATACTTCTCTGAATATAACAGCAACTGTCAGTTTTACATGATATTGAATTGAACTCATAACAAAAGATCATATTTTACTAAAATCAGTTTTGGTAGCTTTATTGTGTGTCATTGCTTAGGATAATTTTTTTTCATAACAGTAATTGACTAAAGCCTTAATGTATTTAAACACCACACGAATATTGGCTTTGCATTATGACGTGAAGGAAAATATGGACATGAATTTATACAAAAATTCTGCGATATTAAACCGCTATCAATTTTGTAATTGTGTTAAAAGATGAAAATCCTACATTGTAGAATCATTCTTTTGCAATTTACGTTACCATACTCTTTCATCTTTGCCTAAATGTTAGGAAACTCTTAAGGAAACTCAGTTTCAGCAAGTCATATCGTGACCACACAGAAATTTTACAAAGTACCTGCTGCTAATAATGGTTTTTAACACTCGTGGGCATTATAATTATAGGTTATTAATGGTAGGTTAGCGGTTTAAGCAAAGCACATTTTAACAAAAGCTAATACCTGTTGGTATTCGGAGTTGTGTAACCTTCAAATTGCTTTTAGTGATTGTAATAACAGGCAGATGATGAAGGATTGCTAATTCCGCTATCTGATATTTGAGAGTAAAGGAGCGATGATCAAGCTTTTTTTTTTTCTTTTTAAGAAGTCTTATGATGTAACGCATGTTGAAAAGCATGTGAATAAAATATTTCTAAAATTTCAGAAAAGTTTTGTGCTCTGAAAAATTTACGATGTGGCACATAAAGAAGAAATAAATATTTTACTGCTCTTTTAGAACACTGGTGAAAATGCGAAATTGTATTAAATTAACGATACTTAAGACACCTCTTTATTTAAAAAGACCCATGTCAGGAAAGTTTTTAGTAAAGATATTTGTACATAAATACGTAAATATTTTCAAAAATTGTGAATTAAACTAAACTGTCTGTAAACGATTTCTTTTTTCTGAATTTCAGCTTGAACTCATTTAATTAGGAACAGGTGTTTTGAAATGATCTTTATGAATAGTAAATTAGAAAAAAAAATGTTTTTTTTTTTTAGTACAAAACATAAGTAGGTATCCAAGCCTTTCTTTTACAAAATTACACGATGATTTATGTATTGTTATGGTTTTCAACTTTTATCCTTGCATTTTTTGTTTGTTAAACATGTTTAAGTATACCGTAAATTTAGCTGAAGTTTCAACAGCCAGAAAAAATTGAACAATGGTTTGATATTTTAATAAAGTTTAACTTTCTTAACTTTTATTATAGGTGGTTTTGAATATTTTTTCGCCATTAATTAATTTTATGGTTTATTCTTGCATAAAATTTACCACAACCTTTATTAAAGTTATGAAAATATTTTAATAAGTAGATTTCGTTAATTTCGCATCTCAATTACATTGTATCGACTCGCTACTTTGAGCTTATGTTTAAGATATTAGAGGAAGTTTTACCGAATTTCTTTTTTAACGGCAGATATACGCTTGTCTCATAAAGAGATCTGTAAATATTACGCATAACTATAGTCAAACCTCGTTGTGATGAAGGTCACATAGCTAATTTTAAGAATCATTTACTTTGTGTTTCTTAAACTTAATCTATTCAGGATCATGTATTCAAAATTATTTTCTGTTCTCATTTTTCTATCTCTTAGGCTTTTAATCTGTTTATTTGCTCTTCCCGTATGCATTATTCTTAATTTTTTTTTTTCTCATCAAACCTTTGGAGCCGTTCTGGGCTAAAAATAGATTAAATTACGTCCGTTTGCAAATGCAACGGCTTATTGCTCACCCCCTCTTTGGCGTAGGGTTGACGTTTGTTATTTTTTGTTGCCCTGCCTCTTCTTTAAAATTATTTGTTCTCGGTTTCATCGCTTTAATTTTATTGGATTAAGTTTTAGGGTTGCTCTGGGACTGGCGTTTTTTATCTCAGCCAAGTTTTTTGTTCTCGCCAATGTGCAATTCTGTTTTGGCAAAATTTTTAATTCATACCATTTTTTTATCACTGACCTTGTACGACGTATTTTTATTTCGCTGAGCCACCACCAGCCATTGTAATAAGTTTATGTTTCAATAGTTTCTTTAAAATAAAACAGTTTCAAGTATTCGATGTCTTTTTCTTATATTGCAACTATGTGTATCGAACTTGATTTAATCAGTCCCAACGCAATTTAATAATTAATTAATAACCTAACCAAACTTCATCTTCACACTCCCTAAGACGAATTTCATGATACCATCAAAATTTGTTCGTCATAATCGTAGTTCGTATTAACGGTAATGAAAAAATTGAAAATTTGAAACATGAAAAAAAAGCATATAGTACTTACTGCAATATCACAGAAATCCTTTAATGAAAACTTGATAATTTTATATTTCAGCTTTAAAATGTTGCACTATAGATGTTTGTTTCGTATTTTTATCATGACATTTTTAAAAATGAGATTTAAGATCGTCGATATAATTCAAGTATACGTCTGAATTTTCATGTCCTAGTAGAAAGCGATGAACAGTATCCAAAGCGGTTTTTGCTTCCAACAGTCGGTATTTTGATAGCATTGCTTTCATCACTATATTCTAAATCATTTTGTACCTCCGTATCACTTTCTTTATTCCTTACTGAATCAATAATAGCTCAATTAGTCATTTCTGACGTAAAAATATCCAAATGAGAAAAAATGACAAACAATGTTAGTGTTTTGTTCGAACTGCTGCGAAAATTCGTTCATCCTAACCGAAAGTTTGTATACATCGATTAATCGAACTCGTCTTAAGCAAGTATTTTAACTTTATTTTTGAATCTATGTGGTCAAGGTTTAAGAACTTAGTTCGTGTTAATGATAATATTCGTCTCTATTTTGTTCGATCTGCAGCAAAAATTCGTTCGTCCTTCCTGGAAATTTGTATTAATAGAATTCGTCTTAAGCAAATATTTTAAATTAACTTTGAATCCATTTGGTCGGAGATTATGAATTTAGTTCGTAGTATAATGGTTCGTCTTAAGAGAGTTCGTCTTAACGAGATTTAACTGTACATGCAGATTCATATTGTAGTGGTCAAATCAATATATTCCATGTGCAAAAAGTTTATTAATTATTACCTGTTTTTATATGCAGTTATTATTTGACAATATTCTGGCTGATTCGCATGGTATATTTTTCTAGGGATCACAGTTCAACGTACAATGCTTAGAGTCACATAGAAGTCTTTTTATGCTAAAACGAATCATGATAGTCAAAATGTAAAAATTTCCAAAAAGTGCACATAGCAGATATTCGCTTGGCAATGTCGATATACATGATTACTTTTAAATATACTCTCATAAGTAAAGTGACCATACTTTCTCAACTGAAAATCAGGACATTTCTAAACCACAGAGTTGGTAGGGGTAAAAATCAATCCTTCGACCGTCTCCCTCCAAAAAAAAAAAAAAAAAAAAAAATTTCTACACATAATCTGATTTTCTACTTTTATGAGAAAAAATGAGTTGAAAAAAATCTAGCAAATATAGAAATAAAATAGGCCTATTATATAAGCTTAGTTTTAAAATAACTTTATTATTAATTTTTGGATAACTTTCCAAAATAGTTTGCTTTCTAACATTAACTATAGAATCACCATCCATTGATTATAGGTATGTATTAATATATATTATAAACAATCATTTTCATCAATTAAAAAATGTTAAATACAAGTAATAAAAAAGTTTGTAAATAACACAATCATTTTCATGTTAATTTATTCCCAATTTATTTATTTTTCATAAAGCAAGGCTTTGGCGGGACGGGAATGGAAAAACGGGGCATTTTTGGAGGCTTCTGTGGGGACAGCAGGGCATATAGGTAAAAAACGGAACTGTCCCGCCAAAAACAGGACATCTGGTCACTTAGGTTTTCCATACCTCAGTCCTATTCCTCATTAACAATTTATTTATTAGACAGGATAGAATAGTAATGGGCTTTCTGTACATAAACTAAAGCTGCCTACGATTATTTTCACTAATTAGTCAATGCACATAACTTTCTCAGTGATAAACAGCGTTCCTCTTCACTAAGTCAAATTTTCCAGCCGCAGAGGATGACTTTGCCGTTTTGAAATGTCGAAACCTGACGAAGGCGTTTTAATGACACGCGTCCCTAAATAAATCGCTCCGCTATTTATCCGAACCCTGCCATTACAAAATTTTAAACGTACCGCCCTTTCGGCCTCAGATCGAAATCGCTTTTCCCCTCTTCTTCCTACATGAAAATTTTGGCAGCGAGAAAAACAAAATCCACGCGCTGCTTGCTCTACCAACCGCTTCAATTACTCCTTTTAATAAAGGGTTACACTGAAGCGCTCGCGGTGTCTCTCTGCAAAAATTCATTTCGATTATCCGCCCATACAGTTGCTCAGTAATGGCTTTTGGGTAATCTGTCAGGTGCTACAAGCACTTAGGAAGCGGAAAATAATCATTTAATAACGGTTGTTTTCGGAAATAACATTTCTTTTCAAGGCGAGAATGTACACAGTAGTAGTAGTTTCTTTCCTTCCTACCCCCCCCCTTTTTTTCTTGTCTACTACGGAAATATTAGGCCAAACCTTTTCTTTTCCTTTTTCAGTTGGGGCTGACCAATGTCCGAGTGGATAAAACACTGAATATTGGTTGATGGAAGAAGTAACGTGAGGTGGAAGGTCCATAGTTTTGGCTTCACGCATGACTGCCGATCTAATAGTCTGTAGTTTTGGTCGGTTTTCTCCAGATATAACGTGAATACGCATTATAACCCCTTAAAAAGGTCCCCCGCCTAAGGCATTCGCCTTTTAGGAAACAGTTCTCGTGTAGCTCTGTCTTAACCACAAAACTTTCATCTTTCACTGTTATAACTAACTTTTCCTTTGCACCAAAATAATTTCACGTTACGAAATATTTTCTTGAAGTATAATATAAATATATATTGGCTATCGGCAAATTTCAAAAATATCTATTTATTAGAGGCGTCGTGTTTAACACACTTCGGGCGTCTATAGCTTTTGAAAGCCTTTACATATATTTCAAGTGTAAAACCGATGACATGAAAATGGATGCACTGTTTCGCCAAAATGGATCGTGTCTTGAAGGTATATTGGGGTAAATATATTAGATCGCAGATTGAATAAAATCTGGAAAGGCTACATGTAATGTAAGGTACCTAAAATAAAATATGATTTACTTAATACTAGGGTTATTTTGCATTTTTTTAAACGTAGACAGTACACCTATTGGAGCATTTTTTTTTGCATTAGAAATTTTTTGCTAGTGTACAAGGGAACACCATTCTTACAAAATTCACATACATTTTAAAGCACGTTTTTCTTATTTTAAAATGTTATTTAACTAATTTTAAAAGTGAAAATAATTTTTAAAAGTATTTTATAAGAGTTCAAACACACATATATGTATATTTAAATCAAAACATTTCCGCAAAGAAATATGCTGCAAAGTTGTTTAAACATCTACATTTGTTTGCTGCTATGAATGCTATACAAAAGATTAATTGCAGAATGCACTTGGTAACATTAAAAAATATAGAAAATCCACATGAATTTGAAATAAAGAAAACTTCCGAAGATAACAATGAGGTATTTGACTATCAATAAATGAACAAAATAACATAATACATGTATTAAAAATTATTTAGCTATATATAATTCATTTTACTATGTAGCATTAATCTTATTTTTAAAATTAAAAGACTTCAAAACTTTGATGTAAAAGTATCAATAATATGTCAAAAGAAAATAAAACACAACCATACTTTTTTCCAAAATTAAATCTCGAACTTAATTCTATTAGAATACGCGAGAGATTTCCGATAAGGAATCTTCTCTCTTACGTTAGTTTGTTTCAGATTTACTGAAGATTGAATTATAAGCAAAAATATAACCAACAAACGTCAAAGTTCCATCTTTAATTATATATATATATATATATATATATATATATATATATATATATATATATATATATATATAAATATAACGGACCAAGTTAAATAAATACATCTTTGCTACTTTAAACTATGTTTCTAAAGTGAAATCGCTAGTAAAAGAAAGAAATTCGCCGAAGCAGAAATCAGTTGCAAAATCCTTAAGTATAACTGTAGCAGCAATATATAAAATAATAAACCGTGATTTAAAACTTAAAAAAATGCTAAAAGTTCAGTGTTCATCAGCTTTTGCGGATGAAATTTAACGCAGAATTCTCTTTAGAACTCTGAAAACTATTCAGCAGGAGATAAATGGAAATACATTGTGGCTCTTGATGAAGGATGGGTTTACCTCAGTGACTTCAACAATGAAAGTTCTATTCATTGTAGAAAACGAAGAGACAACAATGTACAAACCTGATCCTGCGATTGCAGATTGCATGTTTTCAGTTAGGGGGTTCGTGATTGTCGCTGCAGGATTCGCCTTCAAAGGAAAATTTAAAAAAGGAGAGTGAGAAAAATGTAAAAATAAACTCAACGTTGAGTTGATTTTTACATTTTTCAAGAGAAACTTTTATGTCCGATATTTACAGAAGACTTTCTATTTCTCAATACCAACGAATTTCAAAGAGTGAAACTTCATCAAGACAAAGAAGTCAGTCATACTTCGAAAAGTACCATTGTGTTCCTTGGGGCAAAAAAAGAAAGAAAGAGAAGCACACAGGTATTGCATACGTACGATTTCAACATATTCCTGAGAAGTCCTCTGACTTTTCACCTTTAGACTATTGTGCCTGTGATCTATTAAAAGAGGTCTTTTTTTCAAGCGAAACACACCATGATCGATGGACTGGAAATTGTGAAGGAGGAATGGAAATGAATACCCGTGAAAATTTTAAAAATGCTCTTCTATCATTTAAATCACGATGTAGACTTATTGTCCAAAAAAGAACTGTCAGGTTGAACATTTAAAAAACAGTTGTTACATTTTAAATAAAAATTACATGGCCCCAAAACGTTTTTAAAATGTGTAAACATCCTCGAAAAAATAAACCTAGTTGAGGTCAGAGTAGAATAACCGCACCAGATGGCATTTGAGAATTAATATCACTATTTAAATTATAACACAAGATTTATGTTATCAAAGATAACGAAAATTATCTTAAATGGTAATTATTTTACCAACGATTTGAGATATTGCAAAAGCAAAGTGAGTACATAGAGTACTAAATAATGATTAAAAGGTTGTAAATAAAGGCTTTTCGTTTCGCTTCCATGTTAACCAGCTGTCTTTGCATCGTAAAACTGTTGCTTGTATGCAAAACCTCTTGAAAAATGTGCGAGAATTCATAAAAGAACAACGTTCTCGATCTTAATCGTACGTTTAACCGGACCTTCACTGGCGCCGAAGTTGGTGACGACTGGACGCCAAACTCAGACTTAAGTGAATTAGTCTGGAAAATATATCACGTAGTATCGGATTAAGAGCATTTTTAGAACTCGTGAAGGCTTAAAAATTTATGGTATACGTGTCTCTGCTTTGGAGTGCAGTTTCTTTTAAAATGCACTAATTACAATGGCATGCTTTAGAGGATACTTTTTTTTTAGAGTCGGTAGGTGAAAAGAATATTTATATATTTTTAAATCTAGAATAAGAAATCTAAAAATTATGATAATCTCCACTTGTTTATCGAAACATGTTCTTAGTTTCATAAATAAAAAAAATATATAATTTAATTAAGAATAACTGAAGCAAAATTTAAAAAGTTTTCAAAAACTTCTAGCACACGAGTATAATATTTTGTGTAAATTTTCTGATTTTTATTTGGGAAACACTATTCAGGGTATCCCAAAAAGGTGTTAATGGGCTTTAATTCTTTATCTATTAAAGATAATTGGGCACAGTTTAGACTGAAAGAATGTTCAAAATAAAGTCGGAAATAAGAATCTTAATTTTCAAAAAGTTACACTTTTTAAATTTGTATACGGCCCTCGTACAAAACAATTCCATATTGTAAAATGTGCCCCATATACTCATGAGGTGACATTCAAAATTTGAAAATTGTACCTTAAAAAAATTTCAGACATATGAAGATAAATATAACGCTGAATTAAACCTCTTTTCAATGACTCTCGAAGGATAAAAATCACGTCGAATGATCGTATTTCGGGGATTGAACAGAAATTACGGATGAAAAACTTCTTTCCTCTCTACAATAAACGTTTATATTCAAAATCATGTACAGTTACCGATCACCTTTCTTTAAAGATAACTGTGCGATGTTGTACGATGAAAGGTCAAGTTTGGTACATCACCTCATGAGTGTATGAGGCACATGTTACTAATTGGGAATGTTTTTGTACGGGGGGTCGCATACAAATTTAAAAAGCATAACTTTTTGAAAATGAGCATGAGGAAATTTTTCATAACGGAGTCTTAATTTAAATATTTTTTCAATTTACACTGCCCATTTATCTCTAATAGATAAAGAATTAAAGCCCGTTACCACCTTTTTGGGGCAACCTGTATAATAACGTGCTTGAATCATTATAAAATTTAATATATTATATATATGTGTGTTAAAATATACAGTTTTTTGTTTACATATTTGCATTTTACAGAAATATATTGTTTTTCAGCAGTTTCTTTATATCTTTGGTAAAATTTAAACTTTCCCGAGCGGTAACATTCTCTGAAAAAAATTCTAAAACAGGATTATTTTTTTCTTAAATGCATTACTATTTTCGGAAGAAATATTTTTGCTTAACAAATACCAAAATGAAAAAATACAGTAAATATCTAGATTTTAATACTTCGTGTGAAAATACATCTGTATATTTTATTCTAAATTTTTAAGTAAGATAATGTTATTATCGACAAGAGTGAACTGCATACATAAATACTACGTTTCTAAAACGATGCATATATTTGAGCGTGGCTAATACGATCAGAAATGTTTTCCCTCAAAAGAATGAATATTTCATATACCTATGCAAATAAAAAGCGATTTTAGGGAAATTCAATAGCATTTTTTTTCATGTTCTGGAAAAAAGCGCAGAAGCGTCCAAATTTGATATCAAGTATTGGATTCAAAAAATCAATTTTCAGCACGGGATAGATTCAAAGCAAAATTTTATCGTAGGCATTATTTTGCGCATACAGCTTTTACGGCTCCTAAAATTCATTTTGCGATATTGTAAATACACGAGACTATTTTAAAGCCTTATTTTCTGCATTATTTTTTCCGCGAAAAATATTTGATTTAGATTTTTAGGAATGAGAGAATGCAAGTCTTAAAAAAGAAAACCAGAATTTTTGGATTTCCTAGTAGAATAAAAATTATTCTATCATAATCCCTCTTATTGATTTTAATATTAAAAAAAGGAGAAGCGTTACACTCTTTAGTACCTTTCTAGGGCTTGTAAATATAAACCATCGCCTGTAAAGAAATTGCCATAAAAATTTACTTTTCACAAGAGCAAACTTTCCCCTATTTTAATTCTTGATATTATTTTGGAATGTTTTTTGTTTTTAATTTAGGAATTTCCCTAAAATAAAACTATTCTCTATTTTAAAACATCTGACGTCACTTCCATACGACTTCTTTTAACATATACACATAAACGGCAATGAATAATAAGAATCAGGTAAGAAATATCTTAAAAAGGAAACACAAAGAAGCGTATATCCAAAAAACGTATTTTATTAACATTTTATATGTATAAGAGAGGATTGTGACAGCATTTGTGTTATTTTGCAACAAAAGAGATAGTTGTGCGAGGTGGCATCGCTTATTACCACTAAAGTAAAAAAATGTTCCTTCGATTCCATTTTTACGTCCAGATAACTGCAACAAGATGTTCAAGCATGCAAGATACTAAACGGCTCAATGTGTCTGTCGGAAGTTTTACCCAGTCTGGCCGGAGATAATCTTTTAATTTTTTAATACTGTGAGGACGACTTTGGGTCCTCTTCTTTTAAAAAACCATCTTCCATTAAATATTCTCTGTAGGAGAGAGATCCGGCTTGCATCTGATCGCTCTAAAAAGAGGACATGTTTGGTTCTTAGCCATGCTTTTATTACCGTCCCCATATGAAGCCTTGCGCCATCTTGCTGGAAAAGTACCGTTTTCTGCCAAACAATCGTTGCACTAATGGACGTAGATTCACTTCAAGAAGGCATATATATAGTCTTTATCCTTTATCGAGCCTACAAAAATTCGAATTGCCAATCACCTTTCCTGCAAAGCAGCCCCACACCATCACTGAGTCTTCTTTCAGAAGCACGCGCTTGTAACAGGATAGGTCTTTTGCTTATATTTTATTCTTAATACTGTTTTGTCTAATAACCACCTTGTATATATATATATATACAAACAAACCTCGATTTAACGTACTTTGATTTAACGAATTCTCCGATTTAACGAATATTTTTTCTGTCCCGACAAAAAGGGTGCTAAAATGCTCTGATTTGACGAATTTTTAGCTTTGATTTAACGAACAGCAATCGCCGAAATAAAATTCGCACATAAAACTAGCTTAATTTTTGTGCAAAAATTCAAAGAGCTTGAAGTCAAACAAACACAAAACGCACTATCAAGGATTTCTTTCCAAAGTGCCAATAAGTATGTAGGTATGTATTATGCATTAAGTTTTAAGAACAAGTAACATTAAAGAATTCGGATAATTTTAAAGTTGATCTTATAACGTATAACTTATAATTTTTAAGCTCGCAGTAAACAATAATCGTTCTTTTTTTCATATCTATATGTAAAGGTATTTTGCATTGATATTTTTATACCATACACTTTACAAAAATGGATATTCGATTTAACCAATTGCTTCGATTTAACGAACCGATTTGTGGGTTCCAATCAATTCGTTAATTCGAGGTTCGATTGTATATATATATGGCTAGATAAATATATGGTACTTTTCTTCAATGGATTTGTTTTACTTTAATATTAAAACCATCGAAATCTCTTAATAAATCAAATTTTTCTGCGAACTTCATTATTTAGGAAAATATTTGAAAAAAAACAGCTATCTCTAAATTTAGGAATACAAAATAGCATATCCACTGCAGTTTCATTTCATCTTGCATTTTGCTCCTTGCCTGGAACGCTCGGCTACAAATACATTTTTACTTCTAAGAAAATCGGATTCCTAAGTTTTGTAGTGTAAGGTATTTTGTAAATATTTATCACCAAGCCTTGCGCTTAAAATAGCCAATTAAAATTTGTATAAATAATAAAGCACCTGCATTGTTCTCATTTCACACATATTTCGGCTTAATGGGAAAAATTGCAACAGCTGTGACAAAGTTAAATGAAGTAAACAAATTTTCAAATGTGTAAGAGAATGCTTACTTGACATTTCTGAATTCACATGCGGGTTCTGTTTTATATTTTCTTTTGCCTTTCTCTCATTTTACGTTGTGAAGCATAGTGCTATGTATGTTTGTAAATAACTGTTCGTTTAAGCTACATAATTTCTTCCAAGTAATATTTCATGAATGCCTTCGTAGCTAACAGTAACATAACTTAGCAAGAGTTTAATTTTTGAACCGTGATGTTTCTTGGAACATTCATTTGTACAGTAAACATAAATCCCTTTTATTTTTCAAGTGTAGTTAACTGCGTGCATTATTAAATATAAATACTTTAAAAGGGATTTAAAAACTTTGCAATATAACACACATAAAAAAGTACTTATTGAGTACGATCATATCGAGTGGTGCAAAGAGGTCCACCCTTCTTTCAAAAACGTTTCAGCATCCAGAGAAGCAGAAAGGATAGAATTCTGCTTTTAGCCCTCTTTTTTTGTTTGTATGATGGAAGTTTCTTGGAGCTGAAGTAAGATGAACAAGGTAGGCAAGGTAAGCATCGCATCAGGGCGCCATCTTCGAAGGGGGTGCAATTTCGAACTCATAAACTGAAAACCTTGTTCAAGAGCATAAAGGGTTCACCTATTTTTACGTTTGTAGGGGGAGCCGAGTACCCTAGGGCCCCTCCTGGGGGTAATCCGGTTATGGAAGGGGGGTTGGGTCCATTCTCGCTGCAACATTTGATTGACAGTAAATTTTACTATAAATAATTTTTGAAAAGTGTCATTAAATTTTTTACAAGTTATTTATAGTATAGAGTTAACAGGTGGATACTCAGCAAAAATTAGCATTTTTTTGGTAGACTAGGGAGGGATCAAGACACCCACCCCTCTTTTATATATCCGTGACCACGACTCCAAAGACGGAAAATAAGAAAAGCGTACAAATCGTTGACTACCCCTAGGATACATGGTACGATGCAAGGAAATGGCATATAAATTTCGTTGAGATGAATACATTTTTACGGCAGTTAGAGCACACAGACCGACAGATACATAACCCAAAATTGTAAACATTTTCGAACGTAAGCATTTTTTTAAGCAAGAAAATATAAAAATAGTCATTAAAAGGAACAAACGGTAATTGTATAAGCAATGGGTTTTATTATTTTCTATTTTTAATGAGTAGATATTTGTACAGTGTTAAAGAGAATGAACATTTGATTTCTATGGTGTTGAAAAACTTGAGTTCATTGAAGTTCATAACAAGTTCATTGCAAATTATTCTAAGTAGAAACTAACTTGTTAGGCTTCCACAGCCGTCAAATAGTTTATGATGTAAAAACTGGTTATGAACTTAGTAGAGTAAATGAAAAGGGGGGATGAGAAGTGGCGGTTTTTCCCTGAGTCACTTTTGGATTATTCAAAAGAAAATTTCAGCCACTCGTAACACTTCCTCTCTTTTATTCCAAAGACGATGATTTCAACGTGGCAGCATTCTAGATATATTTTTCAAAAACCGTTTTCTCATCAAAATGGTACGATCAGACGAGTGGTTATACATAGGTCGCTCAAGTTTAAATCTTTATAGTAAGCATTTTATATGAGGCAGACTTCAACACTTCTGGATGGAAAGACGTCAATTTGAAGATGATATACTTTGATTTTTGAAGCTCCGTTGAGTTTCGATAGACCTAAAAATCAGATACTTGCTAAATTTCGATAGATCTTAACTTATGATGCTTGTTGAATTTCGTAAATTCTGATGTTTGTTCACTTTTGATGGCTCATAAAACGTGTTTCTTCTTGAGTTTAGATTGTTCCAAATCAATATAATCTCATTTTCAAAATGTTACATATTTGTTTGGTGCATAAAATACAGAAGCATTCATCTTTTACTGAAGGGTCAACCTGCTATAATGCAGGTAACTATACAGATGAAAATGTAGCAATTCGTTTTTGATTTGGGAAAACTTGGTGGCGAATGATTGTAGCTATTGAGGAGAAAGTCTACAGAGAGTCGGTCCTTGGTCGGTAGGATGTTGTTATGTAGTAAAGTGTGTGAATCGAGGCTATTGAGCAAGAAAATGCATTGCTCGGATATTTTAGGATTTTAACTGGGGAAGGTCTGGATAATTAAGAGTGTTATGGTACGGGTCGGATGCCTGGGGTAGGCGGGAGAAAAGTTTACGGATTCGTCTAAATTTCTTTTTACGGATTTTGACGGGTGAAAAAATGAGTAGAGACGATGGTGGTTGAGTAGAAAGTGATTCTGTTACAGGTGAAGATGAAAGCGGTGTTGCTGAGACTGCTAAAAGTATAATTGATGAAGGCGGGGTATGACTGTTTCAGGGGGAAAAATTAATATTTTCTCCAGAGGGGGGGACATTTTGAAGGAAAACATTCTCCGGGGGGGGGGGGACACTTGAAAAGAAAAAGGGAAGGTGTAAAATCTTCACTCATGTGATATTACATGACAAATGCAGTCGCCAACACGTCTGCGAACGGACTTATATTCAAACAAGTCATAGATTGTTTGTTTGTTCTATAGAATCATAGATACACAAGCTACATACAATGTACCTGTATTGGAAGACATCCTTGAGGATTTTGATCTTAGAAAAGAGACGAAATTTTAAGGCAGTCGCCTTAGAGCATAACAACAAACGATAACATATAAGATTCATTTTGACTTCTTGACCTTAATTCCAAATTTTCAACTACCAGTTTAACATTTCTTCAACAGGGGATAAATAGTATCTTTATCACGGATCAATTAATATTTCTCTATCCAGGGATGTTGCTTTATTCGGGTGGGGACGATCCCCGGCATCCCCCCGTCAATTCGCATTCTGAATGTTATGTACCATGCGTATCCACACAAAAAAAAACGGGTGAGGGTGTGGATGGTGAAATGGTATCGCGTCTGCGCATGTACTGAAAGAACTATTAGCTGTGGTAATAGCTCTAGTGGTTAGATGAGATTAAATGTGTGCCACTATTGTTTATGGATGGTGTTGGGCTTACTTCTCTGGACTCCTCCTCTCCGACACTGGCCCACCTGAGACGGAAGCTTGGGGCCGAAAAACCACAAAACGGTTTAGAAGCTTCCTTACAAAGAAGTACAATACCAGGAAAGCACAGAAGGACAACAAAAGCGCCATACTTCGATCAAGGTGTAATATAGACTGAAGTCCTTTGTTGCAATTTTATAACTTTATATTGTTGTGTGAACAATGTCCGAATCATAAACATGCAGTAGGATTGTTGCGTTACCTTCTTATGGAATGTTATTGTAACAATGAGAAATTGAGTTGACGGGTTAACAATGTATGCTATATAACCGACATGGTAAGCTAGGTAAGCATCGCATCGGGACGCCATTTCGAACTCAAAATCTGAGAAAAAATTGATCTAGAGCATAAACGGGGAAGCCCTTTTTATACTTGCAGTGCTACGCCAGGTACCCTAGGGCCGCCCCTGTTTATGGTGTGAGTTATTTTACAAAGATTTTAATTTATTTTACAATTTAAATCCGTTTGAGTGATCTAGTTTTGAATGCTTTATAATGATGGTGCTTCTTTTTTACACCTCTCAAACATATATATATATATATATATATATATATATATATTGTCTGTGTATGTATCAGGTGTTTTCAGAATAACCAATTGATTAAAAAAAAGGGGGGGAATAAAAATGTAACGTTTGCTGCACTATTTAATAAAAAAAAACAATTCAATAAATTTTCTAAATTATCTCCGAAGGTCAGCAGTAATATGCTCTGTTGAATGAGAAAACAAAATAACTATACGAATTGGTTACAATAACTGTTGCAAAAATAAAAAGAAAAAAGTTTTCAAAATTTATCTAGACACAACACCTGGGATGTCTTCGTTTGATAGCTAGTGGCGTATCTGAATTAAATATGGCACTCAGAATAGATTTGGAAAAGATAAATATCATTAAAAAGATGTTAATCAGACTATTACTTTTCTAACGAATTTACGTTCTGTTCTTATTTTTTAACTTCATTTCATCATACTTCTTTTATCCCATATTTCTTTTATCATTAGAAAATTTAGAAAATTCTTTTCCAAAGTAACTCTTATCACTGTAAGTAAATTTGACTTAACAATCTTTTAAAAAATTGACTAAAACAATCTTTTAAAAAATTTTCTGAAAATTGGAATTTAAGATAAACTCCAAGAGTTATGGAGGTAAATGCTTTTTAAAAATGCACAGTTTTTTATGCATCAGTGGTTAGTGGTTGTGAAAATAAACCTCATAACCGTGGGAAGAGCTGGACTTAGCTGCTTAGCTGACGAGACCGACAGGACTGGACTAGCGGACATCAGCCAAAAATGTTTTTCGATGGAGAATATACGTTCGTGAGTATGAGTAAAAATTCTATTTTGTTAAAATTAATTAAATTTGTAAATTGTCTTTCAAACAATTACTTCCCAGTTTGTAATCTACTACAGATATATGTTACTGTGAAAGACCGAAATTGGAGAATGTCGATATACACTGGTGAATGTCAACACATACCAAATACGTCAGTGAAAGGCCGAATGTTTCATTATATTCTTCTACATTCGGACTATCACCGGTGTATGTCGGCAAACACAGATGGTGGGGGAGGTCGAAAAGAGAAGCCGAGGTCAAACAGAAAAACAAAAACATAGCAAAAATATTTTTACTTTGTTGGGGAGGTTGTTTCCCCATGAATCCCGATAGCGTAGTTATAGAAGAAAAGTCCACTATGGTATAAAAATGGCACGGTTTTAATTGGGTAAACGTAAAATTAAAATCTTATTGCTTCACATTAATCTATGTACTTCTTTATTATTATTAAGAAGGCAAGAAATATCGAGCATCCTTTCTTCTTCTCACGCTAGAATCTAAAGCTACATGTCCAAAAAAAAAAACAATATCTGACTCCCCTTTAAATCTACCAAGTCATTTAAATTCTCTGCGGCTAGTCCCTCAGAGAAAACTATCCTAAAGAGGGGCATTCCTTGTCCTTATATAGGTGACTCCTCTCCGCAAAACAGCAGAAAACATTAAGTAACCCTTGGAACGTCGTATCGTACCTGAAATACGATAAAATGCAAATCTTCGACATATTCAACATTCACCATTAGTGCATGGTGAATGTCGACATTTGCCGGTGTAAGTGAGAAATAAGAATATTCAGCAAATATTTCGGTTATACACCAAGCGACTATGTGAATGTTGGCATTCTCCGAATTTCGGTCTTTCACGGTAACATATATATATATATATATATATTTAAAGATCTTCCAAAATAATTATATATGTAATGTACAACACATTTCTTATAGGGAGATGGCACATGGCATAGTTAAACATATACATTTGATAGCGATTGATACAGATTTATTTAAGCTAAAGTATGTAGAAGCTGGAGAGGGACGAACAAAAAAATAAATCTTAAGTATTTTTTCAACTGTGCTGGAAAGTTTGAAAAGAGCTGTGACCATTTTGCAAATGAATTCTGTACACAGTAAAATTTCTCTTACGTGATTATACTTTCAGTAAAACGAATCTTTATAATCCTAAAAATTCTATTCACGAATAAATGTCTTAGTTTAAAAGTAATTCTAAAGTAGACTATTCGGTTATATACCATGAAAACTAATACATTAGTTGCCTTTTACATTACTTCTTATCGAAAAATCGGTTTCAACCGTAACAAAGCCTACCATACATAAATCTTTCAGTAACCCTGTAAAATGCGCGGCTGGATAAGTGTCAAGTTTCATTGATTTCTACTTTGATAAACAAGCATATGCGAGGCATAAATATCGGACCCGTCAGCAAGCTTCCTTCCTCTAAAGTAACACGAAAAGTACATTGACATCCTTGCAAATAAATGACGTGAATAATGCCAAGACATTTATTTACAACGATGTCTGGGCATTATTCACGTCATTTATTTGCAATGATGTCAATGTATTTGAAACAATTATATACTGAATGCGCCTCACCATGGCAGAGTGGTTCGAAATGGTTGACGGAAGGTTCAAAACCAGGTCGCGTCCGCCGACCTAACCGTTCCGTGGGTTTTCTCCGAAACTTAGCGCAAATACGGGTTAGGACCCCTTAGAAAGACCCTCCATGCAGGGCACCCCCTCTTGTGTTGCCTTTCTGACGTGGATTTATAAGCGGCATTCTGTCCGAGCACACAAATCCGAAATACATGTTACACAAACAAAAATACATTGACTACCTGGATAGATCTTTATGGAACTCGGTGTTGTTTCTCCACAGCTGTCAGTAAACGCCATTCTTGTCTAGGATCATTGTATATTCAACACTAAAAGTTTTTTTTGCATCTTTGCAACAACGGTAGTAAACATGTCAAAGAGTTGAGCAATGACAGAATAAGTGATGTTTATGAGCTGTCATTACAATAATTTAAGTTGAGAACTTCCTTTATAGTTATATTAATCTAACCGCCGACCGAGTTGTATGGTGGGTAAAGCACCTTACTCCGGTTTCGGGTTCAAATCCCGGCAACCAACCAACGGCCCCAACCAACAATTCCGGCCTGTTGTAGCCAAAGCCTTCAAGGCAGAGGCCGGCCACTGGAAAAAAAAAAAATAAAAATATTATTCTAACTTGAAATCCAGAGTTTGTTTTATTTACTATTTAGTCGATCAAATATAATTGATATCTTGCTATTAGACGCTAAGGACTGTTCCGAAATTGTATTACTTGTCTTTACAAGTGATGAGTAGTTTTAAGCCTTAACTCAATGTACTTGGCAACTACAAGTGTTCATTGCTATGGGAAATAAGATAGGTGCATCTTTATCTCAACGGCACGTGTATTTATCTGACATACGAGATGCACCTCATATGTTAAACCACATTAGGGAAAATCAACCCGATTTCTTTTTACAATTCCTCCCTTTTTTTTTTCACGCAGAATAATTTCAGTGTCTATAGAGTTATCTGTTTTCACCATCTACTCTTTTGTTATTGTTCTTACATCTGTCACCGGCGGAGGTCCTCGCATCGACGTGTGACAGCTTAGTGGGCGATTTTACACATCAAAGGAGAACCGCGAACCTCTCGAGGTCTCTTTACACTTTTACATGGCAGTTTGCTCTCGAATAAAGAAGACCCTAAGACGTGACTCAGGGCGCACAGGTTAAAAAGAGAACTTCGCTAAGTTTTATTTCGAGTTTATTTTTATCCTTATTGATCTTCGAGTATTGTGAAAAGAGAAATTATATTTGCTTACAGGAAACTTTGAAAAAGGGAAAATGCCGTTTTTTTACGACGGCGAGAGAGAACTTGAAATTTTAACCATTTTGTTTTATTTGCTTGACTATTATTTATGGTATTTTAATTTTTAAGTTCAATAAGTTTTACAAAATGATGTTTAAAAAATATTTACTCAGTGATAAAAGATGAGTCGTTTCATTAAATATATTGGTCCAACTAATAAATTTAATTAAAATTATTCAAACACGATTTTGTTAATAAGCACAAAAGCACTATTTAAATGGATGACAGTTCCTACATAGCTCATTGTAAACGGTTTTCAATCTCTAATCCCAACGGTTTAGACATAAAAAATTTTTCATTAGAAAACGATTAAATATACGTAATTGTCATCAGTTAACACACAAAAGGTGAATTTCAACAACGAATTTGTAACACATTTTTATGTACTTCATGAATCGTGGTTCAAAGTTTCACAATGTAACTCAATTGAGGGAAAACATAAATTGCAACTGAATATGTCTCAATCCAGTACTTCTGGAAGGACCATTGAAATCGTGAAAAACTTAGCCCCGTACATCAAAAGTTACAGTTGTAGTTAAATTGGTTGTCAATTTAGCTGCCGTTTGAAGTTTACAATTTAGCTGCAATCAATACCAAAGTTTTAGTAAGCAAGGTTTAGCGCCGGTGTTTTTCGTGAAACGTAGAATCTTAATTTCAAACAGAATAATGAGGCTATGTGGTCTATCCTAAAAAATTGCCTCAAGTGTCTGTTTGAGAAACGTAGCTGCCGTTTGAAGCCTTATTTTAAACCATGGTTTCCGTTCCAGTTTCACAACACTGTGCAATAAGGCCCCACGCATTTAATGTGATCCAGATTGTAGTAATTAATATTTTATACTTATAATTTCTCACCTATTCACTTACGTAAGATATGAAAGGTGGAGTATTGAAATAGCCTGTTCCAGTTGCGATTATTCCATGCAATTGCCCTACCAAGGCATATAGAAAACAGAGTAGCTTTGAATATTGGATTTTAAAAAGTAAATTCATCCTTATGTATTTTTCAAGGGAAGAACCAAAATGCTACATCTAGTATCTGATCTCGAACAATATTAATGTGTTCTTTTGATACTTTCCTTGGAGGAATCTGCATTTCTTTGAAGAAAAGTATTTCTTCTTAAGAAAAGGATAATTTATGCAGGTGTTCCAGAGGAAATGGCTCTCAGGATGTAAAAATACAGCCCAAGGAAGTTTACAGATCGTGCTCAAAATACTGCATTCTGCAAGTGTTCTATCAAATGTTGTGAGAACACCTCTGGTGGTTTTCTTTCTCTTTTCTCTCCCTCTTTCTTTTGACTTTTTAAGGAATAGTAAATATTACTTGTTTCTCTCCTAACTTGCTATTTGAGAATGCCTTTCAATCAAATTGTACCGAATTGAGCTTCGCAAACTTATGCATGAAATCGAAAACTCATCAGAATGCAAATATGAAGGCTAAAATATGGTACATTTCAGTAAAGCTTAAAACAATCAAATTGAGTACATTGGAATGTTTAAAATGATTTTAAAAATAATTGGATATATCTGATAAGTTTAACATTTTTCTTTAAAAAAGTTTTTATATTTCGATGCTTTCGAACAGATTAAAAGATTAGTAAAATATTTTATCTTGAATTCTTTGACATGCTGACGAATTTCAAAGATGAAGTTAATTAAATTTTTGAAACTTTAGGTCTGTGTTTTAATGTGCAGGTAATTTCTCCAGATAGTGTGTCATTCACAAACATGGGGTATATTTACTAAAGTAAAATGTAGCGAGTTCTCTATTCATTTATATCTATCGCCTTATACTTAATGCTATACTTACTCAGCATTATGATTCAACCTCTTTACACGTGACAAAACCTCACATCTCAAATTAAAGAGCAATCGCATAATTATTTTTAAAATACCTATTGTACTTAAAAGCGACAAGTAGAAAACGTATTTCCAAATCATTTTTTTGAATGAGAGGAATAATTCTCAATCTCTTTTTCAGTAGGAAAAAGTTGTTACTACCCATAAACGAAGACGTAGAAGTTCTTTTCAGCTATATGAATTTCTAAAAAAACAAAAAAATATTGACAGATTCAACTTCGGAAATTTCAATAACATTCAAATATTGTTTTGTGTAACGGCAAACACAGGTAAAATAGGCCAAAAAAATGTCTGTGCGTCAGTGTGTAGGATTTACACATCCACGTGCGTTAAAATCATTTGATCAAAATTAAAGGATCGACGCATGAGTACGTCAATTCAGAACTACAAAAAATCTTATAAAATCATTTTAACAGTGGAAAGAAAAAGGTCCATATACGTGGACCTCTGAAACGAAGAGGTTAAATATTTCTATATGTAAAATAAGAAAATACTTAAATCTTCTAAAATCGAAGAAGAAAATACTAAATATCTAGAACTAGACATAAACAAGTTATTTTTTATGAAATATATGACAGTTACTTCAAATCATGACATCAGTGCAAATTCAAATGTTTTCACGTTTCCATTTTTAAAGTAGTTTAAAATATTAGCTGATATCCTCACTAACAACACTGAAAAACAAAATCCAATCAAAACGCGACTGATTCCAATTTAATAAAATTTGAAATAATTCAAGTAATTTAATATGAAAATGCCATTTTTGATTCTCCTAAGTGATAATTTGTACTGGAAGATAAAAAATCGAAACTTTCTTTAGATCAATGACTGTCCCCTTTGACGTATCTTTACAGAGTCTCAAGGTAGCGGATTAATGACTTGCCTGAAGACATGCAGATTACAGCCCTGCCCGCCAAATTCACGCCAGTTGTTACCCTGGCGAATTTTTCTTAGTTCGACCAAAAGAATGCAGTTCCCGATAACTTAACGCTCCAGCTCCTGGCAGTATCACAACGAAAATCTTAATCACAGGTCTTTTGCTGTTTGGATCATAGGTATCGTTTGAAATGATGGATATGTTTGTGATGACCAGCATGATAAGAACGAAGGGCGATATATATCATAAGGTGCTTCTCCCAATGTCACGTGATAGTGGATGCATCAACGATTTCGACTGTTTCTAAAATACTTTAACCTTTTACAAGCCGATGTTCCCAATTGGGAACATCGAATTAAAAATTTATTCGAAAATGAAATTTTATCAATACTGACTTGAAAAATTAGCAGATAATGTAGAAAGATGACTTGATTTTTTGAAATAAGTCATCATTAGTAAGTTGCATTTATATCATTATTGGGAAACTGGAAAAATATCATGAAAATAGCCATTTTCGTTCATTTTTACGGAATTATCTTGATACCCCCCCCCCCACCTTCAAACTTTATATTGACTGAAATTTAAAAATAAATCTTTTATTAAGTCTTAATATTTCACTTATTATTTTAAGTACCCATAAGTATATCATATTTTTGAAACGAATGTAAATTATAGTCAGGAATGACCCTATTGGAAACACGGTGAAAATTGTATTCAATTTTTTCCCGATTTAAATGAATAATATCCTTTTAACTAACGCATTAGAAGACGAAATATGCAAAAAATTATTTAAAATATGCCCACATCTCAATGCGGTCTGTAAAAGATTTAGGCTGATATTTTAGGAAATCATGCAACTTTAGAACATCTTTTTAAAGAATTTAATAGCGCTGCTGGAGACTCGAAAAGAATTTAGAATGTCTCCATACTAGTTGTACTATGAACTACACTCATGTCCATAAATTAAGGATAATTCAGAATCACACAGAAATTGATCTCTAAAATAAAAATTTCACCTGTGGAATGATCACACACATCTTGAAGAAGAATATGCAAATTACAGGAAACCACCAGATGGCGTGGATGGTGCGTCACAATGACGAGAGTGTAAGAGAGGGGTATATAAGGAATGGTGGCAAAGAAGTAAAGTTGTTCACAAGCGCTGTGAAAGCCTTTCAGTGCAAAAACCGCATAGTTATGGCACAAAGGAGGCATTTGGATGATGTTTTACGTGGCAGAATTATCGGACGACTGGAATGTGGACGTACCCAGCTGGAAGTATCCGAGGAACTTGGAATCACCGAGAGTGTCATCTCCAGGCTTTGGCAACGATTCCAAGATGATGGTAATGTGAGTAGACGTTACAGCACAGGTCGCCCCCGAGTTACAACGCCGAATGAGGACCGCTATTTGGCAGTTACTGCCAAAAGAAACAGACGCAGTACAGCATCAGACCTGTCTCGTCAGCTCTCTTCAGCTACCGGTACGACAGTTTCAAGGCAGACCGTGTACAGACGCTTAGGGCACATTGGTCTATATGCTCGTAGGCCTGTCAGATGTGTTCCACTTACCGCAACTCACTGTCGCCTGCGATTAACCTGGAGTAGAGAGCATGCATTGTGGACACCGCAACAGTGGTCTTGTGTGATGTTTTCCGACGAGTCCAGGTTTAGTTTGGAGTCTGATTCTCGCCGGACATTCATTTGGAGAGCGCCAGGTACCCGTTACCACCAAAAGAACACCATTGAAAGACACCGTTACGGTGGTGCAGGATGGCTCGTTTGGGGAGGAATTATCCTTGGTTCCAGAACTGACCTGCATGTTCAGAGTGTAACGATGACAGGCCACATCTATCGAGATGTCATTCTGGAACAACATGTACGTTTGTTTCGGGGAGCCATGGGTGCTGAATTTGTGTTTATGGATGACAACGCCCGTCCTCTCCGTGCAAACATTGTAGACGAATGCCTTCAATCAGAGGATATCACCCGTATGCATTGGCCAGCATACTCACCGGACTTGAATCCAATAGAGCATGTGTGGGATATGCTTGGCCGACGAATTGCAGCCCGTCAACCCCCTCCCACCTGTCTACCGGAACTTTGGAGTGCATTGCTTGATGATTGGTGTAATATTCCCCAAGATCAGATTGATCATTTGATACTCAGCATGCCTAGGCGTTGTCAGGCCTGTATTGCATCGTCCGGGAGACATACTCCGTATTAACCATCCTACTAACCATGTTATACTGTTTTTTGTAAATAGGTTCTTTTTTGAAATTTGGTCAAGGGAGTAAAACTTACAATTTTTATTAATTATGTCAAACATATAGCATCTTTTTTGCTCTTTACTTTTGTTTAATAAATAGACTTTACAAATAAGTCAAATTTGTTTTGCTTCTTTCTCTTTCTTTGCCTGAACTTCATTATCCTTACTTTATGGACATGAGTGTATTACGAATAACTAACCTATAGGAGTTACGAAACACACAGAAAAAAAAAATGCTAAACACGCGGAATTTTGCATGCAACAGGTAACACTTCGGTCCAGTTTTCAAGGCAGTTTTTTTGCTTATGATTTTTTTCTGAAAGTTGCGTGAGGCATACAGACTTACTGTTAGTATTAATAGATGGTGGATTTGCCGTAGAAGCCTACTTAAATTTTTGGAGTGTTGATTTTTTTTTTTTTAAATTTCCAATGGCCAGGCTATTACAGAGAACTGTAAAGTTATAGCACTGTAACAACAGAGCCCCACAAACGACCAGATGGTCACATTCCATTACTTCTCTAGGATCACTAAGTGGTCAAGTAGGATCGGTAAGGATATCTACGTGCTTCGTCTAAACTGCAAATAGCTTCACCATTCATTATAAACAAGAAAGTGACGCGTTGTGCAGCTACGGAAAGGTGGACTTTTTTGTAACTGCAAAACGGTGGAAATTTTTGTACCACTCGAAATGATCGTTCTTTGGCACACTTTTCATTTATGCCTGTTGATTTACGAAGTTTTAATAATTTTATTTTATAAATAGACTCATATTATTTAAGTAACTCTTTTCCAGAAGATAATCACTTCAAAAGACCTGTGTAATTTCTTTTTACTTAAGCTAATAAGTAAAAAGAAATTACAGTTACTTGAGCTAATAAGTTACTAAGAACAGTTTACTTCTTCTAATAAATACCCTTATATTAAATTAATATTAATTTGGAGCAAATATTTCTACATATACTTTACTTCCGAAAAAAGGAACAATTTCTCATTAGTCCCCAAAAATTTCTTTTCGCCACACTACCTCAGAAAATTTACTCCAATCAGATCAGGTTCTTAGAAGTATCACACAGCAGAACGATGTTTGTTTCTTTCAATATTCCTAGACCGTTTTAAAGTATTTTTGACGGTAAACAGAACAAAATGAATTATTCTTACGTGTCATAAATCCAGATGAAATTTAAGTTAGCCTAAAACGAAAGCGGATTAATTTATCGAAACGAATTTGTATCGCATTTATGGGGTGAATTTAACACTCTTTATTGATCATGAATGCAGCAAGCGCAGTTAATGATGTATTAGTGAATTTGCTGGATGTGGTAAATTTTGAAGATTAACACATTTCATTTTCTTTTGGCTGTATATATATTATGATGATGCTAGTTATGCGCTCTTCATGATATTGGTTATGTGCCCATGTAATGCTAAAGACCACATGTAAGTTATGCTTAAAAATATCCTTATGTAAGTTATGCTTAAAAATAAAAGCCAAAGAAAAATCCGATTTGTCAATTTCTTTTTAATTTCCTGTTTGTTTGTTTCGGGAAGCAAATAGTCCCTTCTAAAAGCAGTAAACTTTAAATAACAAGCAATATATTTTCAGAGAGTTATATTTTTGTTGTTACTCGCATGGCTGTAGAAGGTGAACATAAGATTTTATTACAAGAAGATGTGGTAAATGTAGTCACAGAAACTGTATGTGCAAGCTCAAGATTAAATTCTTCAAATCTTTACAGAAGTTTTCTATCACTTTTTGAAATTACTAACAGATAAAAATGAAAGTTTATATTCTAAAAAACAAAAAATAAAGAAAAAATAAAAAAAGGATCGCGTCAAATACAGTTTACTAGTAATCTATGCATTTTGGAACAATCACCCCCCCCCTTTTTTAGCTTAAAGTTTAAACTATGTGTGTTTTTTAATAATGTTAATTCATGCATGCAATATACACTATCGCTTAATTCTAAGTATTTTTTAAATGGTTATTTCAAAGATCATTAAAAACTTCATTTCATTCATAGTATAAAGTTTTCCTACAATACGAAAATTTCAAATAGAAAGGATGCTGCAAAATTATGTTGCTGAGATCTTATGTTGAAGAAGTATCACAAAATATTAACATTTGCAAGCTTTATGAATATTAAAATTTTCAGGCTAATGTAAGCAGAATATTTCATTTTGAACTCCGAAATACCAAAATCTGAAGTTTCGATATTCTAGATTTTCGAACCTGATGTCTATATTACCATATTTTAAATTGAAAAGTTTGGTAGCATTTAATTTCTTTAAAAAATCTCGTTAAAAGTGATATTTGCAATGAGTTACTGTATGAAATTCAGTCATAATGTACGCCGATTTACAAATCTTAAATATATTTCTCCAAGAGTATGTATAATGTAAACATTTGGTTTAAAAATATTATTATTTTTTTTTTAGTTGAATGTAAAAATACTAATATTTCTTTTGCAGTGAGTTGCCATGGAGGTTGCTATAGTAAGATAGACCCATTTTTTAAATGCTGTACTTTGAATCGAGTGGCAACAGCGTAGTAAAAGGAAATGAAAAAAGAGCTGATATTGCTGTTATCCTTATAGACAATTTTGATTGTTGTGATGAAGCGAGTTCCAGATTGTGCGGTTTTAATTGGAAATAGTTAAATAAATTAATAGCTGTGTGTCTAAATAAATGTTAAAGAAACGTTATGTATCTCTAATCAACTTAGCTTTCATACTAATCCCAGCATCGCTGTCGAGGATCGATAAAACTCACTCATATTATTGAGATGCCTTCGACAGCAATACTGCGATACTGATTAGAGTGCAATTATTTCGCCTTGGACGGGTCATTGCAATTTGTTCTGTATTTTCTCCCACCACACGACTACTAAACACGAGTTCAAACCCTTTTGCTTCATTTTCCAGTATGTTTTCTACATAAAACATTGAGTCATAACAAGTATAAATACTTTTCTCGTACAGTACTCCCAAATTAGCCGGTCCAAATGGGACTAGGGTTTAGCAAGTTAAGCGAAATTCCGGTAAAAGTGGAGAATGGGGGAAAAAACAAAACAGTAATTGATGGAAATGCACAACAATAAATGTGTCAATTTATTACCAAAGTTTTATAGGCCATTAGGATGATTTTTTTAAAATAAAGTTTTAAAAAAGAAGATTTTTTAAAAAAAAATCAGTCATTTTTTTTTTCTGCCGAAGACATGCATAGTTTGGCATTTTGTTTAAAAACTTCACGTCGGTGGAGGAAGCCCGATGCTTGTTGTTCCATGTAGTATAAAGCCATGTACAGTGCTTTTGTTCCATCTGTATGTGATATGACGGAGGTTGTATGCCTACGACTTCGGTCTGAATCAGATGAATCTGGAATCAGGATTCATCTGATCTGGCATAAGATGAATCCCAGATTACCTGACCCCAGATCAGATGATCTGTGATTCATCTGATCAGATGATCTGTGAATAGTCTGTGATTCATCTGATCCGATAAATCCCAGGTTCTTCGGATCCCATTCCGATGAATCTTGAATCGGATCCTCGATTTCACATTCTTCCTTATCGTAAACCACATCGGCGACAGCTTTGATGATTTCGTCACCTCACCATGGCACAGCGGTTATGCCACTGAAAATGGTAGACGGACGAGGTGTGAAGGTCCCGGGTTCGGGTCCCATCGCGCGGCTGTCGATCTAACGGTCTGGAGTTTTGGTAGGCTTTCTCCAGTTGTAACGTGAATACGCGTTAGAACCCCTTAGAAAGTCCTTCTACGAAGGCACTCCCCCAAACTAGGCAGATACCCCGCGTGCAGGTTTGCCTTAAAACAAAACACACAACACTGATGATTTTGTAACGTCTTGGGTGTGGAATGGAAGCGTTGAGAATTACAGCTAAGTTCCGTTTACAGGATAATAATTTATATATTTACAACTTTAAAACAATCTTGATTAATTATGATGCTATATACAAGTAAATAAGAGTCCGTAGGGCTTCCAATAGAAGACTAGTCCTTTCACACGGGCAGAGCCCTTCTTTCCACAACCGGACTTGCAGCAAAAAACAGTTTACAGGGCAGCGACCTACAGTCATTCGATCGGACTTCAAAAATTGTCGGCGGAGGCCCTCTCTCTCGACCTCACCTCTTCAGCTCTTCGCTCGGAACTCTCCAACTCCGGGGCTCTCTTCCGGTTCTTCTCCCCCCCCCCCTCATCTTTTCATATATTCCTTATTGGATATATCTAAAGACGTGGATGGATTCAAGGATTCCCAATTGGTCCGTACATGGCGCCTGTACGTCTCCGCTAGAAGGCACCTTCAGGTCCCGCTCACGTAGACGCGATCAATTTCGGCAATTCTTTGAAGGGGCGGGTTCCTTTGTAACAAACTGTCTGGAAAGGCGACACCAAGTCTGCGCTTTTGTGCGGATCTGTGAATCTTACAATTTCGTCACTTGATGAAGTTTGTTGCTGAAGGTTCCCTGTGAGTGCAAGATATTGCTCCACGTCTTCAACATGGACATGCTAGCACACACTAATATATTTAAATGTCGACACAAATTTTTAATAGAAAAGTCTGTCTCTTCTATTGCTGTTGTAATTTTTTCCAACTAAGCTTTCTTTTAAACTTTTTAAAACCATGTTATGACCGGTTAAAGCGGAGATCCGGTTAAATGGAAGTCGGTTTATAGGGAGCCTACTCTATTTAGTGCGTCATATGATATCACGTTATATTGATAAATCAATGATATTAGATAACGGCCATACCACGTTGAAAGTATTCGTTTTCGCCCGATTTATTGAAGTAAAGCAGCACCGCTAGGAAACAGTGCTTGAGAGTGTAATCATTTGACAGCATCATGTTGTTGTCATCTCTTCCTAACGGTCTGTTGACATTTTGAGCTAATGATATTTAGATTATTCGAGAAAGTAGCATATTCGTGTTTGCTTTCTTCGTAACTGTGGCTTTATTTAAGCCTTAATGATACCCAATTTCAACATAAAGCTGTATTAGGATATATAAATTTGAATCATTAACCCATTTATGCCTAGTGTCCCTTTTTTGGGACGGCATTTTCGCTATTAGTCGAAAACGTTATTTATTTTTCCTAGCCTTTATTCATGAGTATCGAGCCTCAACTCTACAAAATATTTTAACATGACCAAGTAGGATGTTGATATTTCGATTTTTATGCACAGTGATTTTAAAAGAACTTATCCCTTGTTGAAGAAGTTGACATCAGAAATTTATCTATTATTTCTGTTATCAGTAAAACTCGAAGAAAGTCGCAAAAATATCCAGGCACAAATGGGTTAATAATAAAGTTCTGGGTACATTTCAGCTCAATAAAATAAATTGTTAGTCTGACATGAAATCCATCCATGTTTTATTTTTAAAACAATAAATCATTATTTGAGAGAGAGGGGGGGCGGGAAGGAGGGGGGGGTTGTTTTATTTTTTATTTAAATCAAGAAAATGAAAGAATTTTCGTTATTATTAATAATTCTTATATAAATATAACAGGAAAGACCGAAGACTATCTAGAGTTTTTCTTTCAAATTATTTTATTTCTTCTGTTTTTAAAGAAGAAATTTACTACTGAAGCTTTAATATAAATCTTTGTTTACTTGCTAATTAACTAAAATAAAAGAAAATATGCACGTACTTTATTTAGATTTCATTGTTTATCTTCATAAACTACTTACTTGATAAACGTTATAATCATCCAGTGAGAAAAATCATAACAATAAGTGTATTATACTTTATACTTTCCCTTTGTAATATGCAAACTGGAAATTTCTTCTTACGATATCTAAACATTACTTCAATGCAATTTCCGATCCGAGAAAAAGGAAACAAATTAGCCCACTTTACGGATGCATTTACCTCTACCAGAACTTTCATTTCTCTAAATTTTTCTCATGTAATAATTCTTAATCAAGATTAAAAGAAATATAAATATCTCCCAAACCATTTTGCTGTAAATACACGTAATTCAACTTAATTACGTACTTTTCTCCTATCTTCAATTCAATCTTCACAATTCTATGTTTTATAACATTTTTATTTCCTGAAAAATTTCCTTTCCACGTGAAGTAGACTCTGAGAAAATTAATCTTATTTCGTCTAATCATTTCTGATGTGATTTATTTTTTTATGATTTCCCCTATTTCAAACTGATGATTTCTCCTTTCATTATTACGCCATTAATTGCACCTCTCTTTTACCTGCGTTTAGTCTCCTTTCGAAATCAAGATTACCTCCACATAGGTCATATCAGCCTCAATCTCCTTCGAAACTCCTTATTTTGGGACAAAGAGCTCTTTGGTAATTGAATTTACCTCGTTTCTATAAATTTCGATTGGCTCACTGTCCCTCATCTTTTGAAAAATAAATATTGTAGTTGGTTGAGATGTTGGGAATAAATTAAAATTGCGCGCTTCTGTGTATGCCGAGTCGTTCTGTAACTTTTGATAAAATTATAAAAGAGTTAAAAGAAAATTAAAACCTTATTGTCAAAGTTAAAAAAAAAACTAAACGTTCCACGAAAAAAAATGTTTTCTTGAATTCAATAAAATTCTGTTAATTCGACAAAATTTGATTGGTGCCATTGTAACCGGATAATTTTGTTGGTTTTTAACAAAAATATTTGTTAAATTAACAAACATTTTGTTGATTCAACAAAAATATCTCTTTGAAATAGAGCCAACCAAAATTTTGTGGAATTAATAAAACATGTATTTCACTGTCTTAAAGTTTTGATCTACATTTAACCCTCTCGTCACCGAATTATGAAAAATCAGAGAAAAAAAAATCTGTCTAGCATTTAATGCATCTGAAATACAATTATAAATCATGCAAAAATATTTTTTTCTAATGTCGATTAATATTAGATTTTTCTAATATTAATTTCTGCATTTTACGAAGCCGGTTGAGAAGCCGGTTACGAAGCATTATGCTATGCTAAAATTAATTTAAAAGTATGCACATATTAGGTAAAGGTTGAGGAATAAGAAAAAAAAAACTATACTTACCTTAAAAAAAAAAACAGTAAAAAAGCAGCGTAAATATTTTCTTAATTTTTCTCCTGAAACAATGAAGCGAAAACTGTAAAAAATGATCTAAATTGACTAGTAGTGCAATCTGGGCACGATTTTTGCATCTAGTTAAGAGCCTCATATACTTTCTACATGAATTAGAGATTCATATCACTAAAAGAAAAAAATACTAATTTTAATTGTTTTCTCTCTAAATATTGCTATTTCAAGTAGGAGCCTCAGATGAGGTTCAGGGTGACGAGAGGGTTAAGTTTAAAATATTGACCTTTACTTCAAATGACTTCGCACAGTCTTCAAGTGTTGATAGACAATCATCTACCCTGCATGTACGCTATTACTATCCGAATTGCTTTCCTTAAAAATTCTTTACAATTTTCAAATTGAAACGCCGTTTCAGATATACTTTTGTGTACAACACCGACTGCATTTTATAGTCGAGTGTATTTAAACTGTACTCTGTAGTAGACTGAAAGGAGTACAATCTTTCTTTTCTATGAAATTTTCGCCCTATGAGCAGGAGGAAAGCCCCGTGGTAAGTCAAACCGTCTCCAATACGGACATGGATGTAAGGACAATCATCGAAGTAGACCCACAGACTAAAACGAAATTTGCTTGTAAGATGGCGCTGTGAGTCGTAATCATTAAGTTGTGTCTAATCATGCAAAACGCATGATTTATAACGCATGGTTGCGTTAGTAGTAGTCTTTTGGCGTGTAGCGTCCCACTTCCTCTTGATAGGCAAAAGCAAAACCAACAAATAGGCTTGTTCTCTGGATGTCTGGTAGATATAAGTAACCAATACTGAGCGGCTTGTTAGTAAACACGCTGAGAGGCTGACGTTGTTACGCCTGTCTGCCAATAGTCCATGTTCGACCTATACGCAAGTCTGTGGTCTCCACTAAACAACTTTATGTTCAAGAGCTCCACTATATTAGTTCTAAAATATTGTCCTCATAAACTTCTGCCTTTGGTATTCGCTCCTTTCTGGCAAAAAAGGAATCACGGCAGACATTATAATATTTTAGTATCAGAGCTTACTAGGTACTATATTAATGCATAATTTTCAATTTCTTAAAGATCTTTGTACAGGCATAATTATTATAATTGTATTAAGTTGTGAACTTTTTATGGATTTCAACAATATGCTATACAATAAAAGAATTCTATAAAAAAACAAAAAAAAAATTTTTTAAACACACAGTGTTCCACTGTCAATTAAAAATAACTAAATAAGTAAAACCCATAAAAAATAATTTCGATTAAAAAAAAAATGTGTAAACTCCATGGACGCATTATTGAAACTCGAAACATAGTCATAATACAGTCAAATATTGGCTATAGGAATATCCCGCTTATTGTAATATTGTTTCATTTTTAATGTACCAAACTGTAATAATTAGTCGATGTGATACCCGATAATGAAATATACCGCTTAGTAGACTAAGATTGTCGTGGGAAACTGCGTATTTTGTTAAGAGGGTTCTACTGGTACGTGAATGTTTTAGGACATTAGATTCCCACAGGGTTTCGTATATGTTATACTAGCTGAAGTACCCGTTCTTCGCGCGGGAATGAATGGACTTTTTGATATTAAGATTCGTTGTGATTACTATTTATTGTAATAAAGAGATATAGCAAAATGGATATAGCGTTATATTGTGTTTAATAATCATGCATACCAAATTTCACGACAATCGTTTGTACGGTGCAGAAGGCGATGCGGCGTAGCGCAATCTAGATGGCGAGTTTTAGCAAAACGGATCGCCGAAAATATTCTTCGCGTTCAGATATCGATGTATAGTAATTTTCATGATGATCGGCTGGATAGTCCTGAAGTTCATGTGTTGACGCGACATCTAGTGTCAAGTTATAGGAAAATGGATCGCGCCAAACTCTTCCCCGTGTTCAAATATCCATGTATACCTATTTTTATAGCGATCATTTGCACAGTCAAGGAGTGATACACTGCAGGGCCATCTAGTGGTTATTTAAAGTAATGATTTGCTACAGCGCGGTCAAGTGGCGAGTTATAGCAAAATGGATAACGCCAAAATATTCTCATTGTTCAACTAGCTATGTATACTGTTTTTCATACTGACCGTTTGAATGGTCAAGAATTTGGCCTGCTGCAGCGTCATCTAGTGGCGAGTTAAAATAATAATGCATTGCAGTGCCATCTAGTGGTGAGTAACATCAAAAGGAACGTAGTTAGAATATATTCTTCGTGCTCAAATGTGTAAGTATAAAAAATTTTATGCCGATCGGTCGTACGGTATAGAAGTTGATTCGTTGCAGCGCCATTTAGCGGCAAGTTACAGCAAAATGGATAGTGAAAAATATTCTCCGTGTTCTAATATCCGCGTATACCAAATTTCATCGAAATTGGTTGGACGATATTCGCATAGCAAACGGCTAAACGGAATAGAATTCGACGTTCTACTGCGCCACCTAGTGACAAGTTAGAGAAAAAACGGATAGCATAAAAACCTTCTCCATGAAAAAAGACTTAAGTGTACCAAATTTCATGGTGTTCGGTGAAACGGTGCTGGAGTTTTTCAACCTCATACACACATACCAACCTTCATTTTTATCTATACCCAGTGTTATTATATATACCAGTCTCAAATAAAATCCAGTTTCAAATCTAAGCCTCGCCAAAGTGCCAACATACGCCATTTTGCAAGAGTTTTTACAGGGAATCATTCGAAGCATTGACTTACAGCAATCAAAATGGGAAATTGTTCAACCGCGAAACAGTAAAGCAAGCATTTATTTGAAAAGTGGAATCTCTTAATACAGCCGCTTTTTTGAAATTATCAACTATAACGTGTTTTATTCATCGTTACCCCGATGTACTAAATGCGAAGATTTCAATTTTCTGAAATTCGGCGGAATTCCCCCAAGTTAAATCAATGTACTCAATTGGCGAGAATTCTGAAGCTAGATCGCTTGAAATGCCCTTAACTGCATTATTTCTGCACGGATAATTAAAATTTAATGCTGTATTCTAATAAAACCTATACACTTGTTTTCAAAAATGCTATTTCTTTAAGCTCTCAGTAAATTGCGCCAAAAAGCCCACAACTGTGCAAACCGCTAGAACTCACTTTCTAAAAATCGGCCTATCAGCTATTTTATTTTTCGCCAAACTAAAAAAATTTACATATTAGTCTCGGAAATCTTCAATCCTCATTGTTTTGCGTATAAAACATTTCATTCCTGCTCTCATTTCTTATGCGCTCACGATATTATATTTTTAAAAAAAATAACCTTACAAATATAAACTAAAAAAAAATCATTATTATTCTTTTATTTTTACTTTAAGAATTTAAAACATTTTATTCGGCAAAATCGCCACGCATGGCAACCACGATGCTTATTTCACACATTTTTCACTACAGGGGTTACAATTACGGAAAGCTTTCTGCGTGGAGAACATAAAAAATCTCTTAAATTACGGGAACGGGTGGACTTTCAAAGTTTTAAAGTAGACTATCATTTATTCTATATTATTTTACATATCTGTGCAAAATTTCAGGCTGACAGGTCCATTTTTGTGGATTTGTATGTTACCCAAATCCACAAACTGACAAACAGAATTTCATTTTTATTTATAAGATAACCTACGCTTGTTTTTAAAAATACTCTCTCATTAAATTGCGCCAAGCGCTAGAATCATAGAAAATCTGACACACTTTCAGATTTTAAATACGCACTAAAGTGCTATATATTAAAAGCGCATTATAATCCATGGGTCTTCCCTATTTTCTTTCTTTATTCCATTAAGTTGGAAAGTATATAATTATCCATGAGTGTGATTAAACACAACTAAAATTGATATTTCTATCCTTTTTCTGGATGTAATACATTAGAAATAGATGGGAAAAGCTGTGCAGAAAAATGCACAATTCGAACTGAAATAAAGTTTAAAAACTCATTCAGGTGTATTCATAATTCAAGTAGCAGAAGCAGACGATAAATAGCGCTTGGCGCTAGAATCACATCTCCTGAAAATCGTATATCAACCATTTTATTTGTTGCCAAATTAAAAAGTTGCACGTTTTAGTCTCGGAAGATTTCCAAATCCTATTTTTCTTTTGAGTATAAAACATTTCATTCCTGCTCTGATTTCACATGCACACGATGTTTTAATTAAAAAATAACCTTACAAATAATGTAAACAAAAAAAAAATCGTTATTCTTTTATTTTTATTTCAAGAGTCTGAATAATTTAATAAACTTGCCAAACATGGCAACCTAGATGGCTAAACTCTCCCGCTTTCCACTGCAGGGTTACAATATCGAAATGGCGAGAACAAAAATGATCATTTTGCGACACGTTTTTTATCGATATCTCCTAAAATAATTCGAATTTGGAAAAAATCGCTTCGAGGTGTGTCGAGACCCGTCTTGGAGAATTTCCGTAGAAAATTTGGTAGGTCTACGATCACCCGTTTCGGAGCTACGCGAGACACAGACAGACAGACTAACGGACAGTTTACATATTGCTTTATTTATATAGATAAGGGAGTTTTCGAAAATTATATGCTAAACAACGGCTGCATTGAGATCTCGTGATATTCTTTTATATTTTAGAAGGGGTACTCTGGGAGAAAATGGATTGAAATTACTGCTCTGGGGTTTCTTTTGCCACTTTTGACGTAATTATTGACACGAAAAAAAAAAAAAAAAAAAAAACATAGGAAATCTGTGATGCATTTAACGAATTTTCAGTGAACTGTCATATAAATTCACCATGGAAAATGTTTTACAATGCTAGCATGTTTCTGAATTTATGACACATACCTTTCGTTCCTTAAAAAATGCACAATGCAACTGTCTGAATCTTTTCTGGATCAACTTTAAATGTTTATTGTTATTATGCATAATTGCTTCTCATGAGCAGCTTTAGATATCCAAGATTTTCTACTGAAATGTATATTCAATACAGGGCATGGTGAGGTTTAATGGGAAAAAAAAACAGGCATTTAAAAAAATTCATTGGCTATTTTCTGTTACTAATCCTAAACATGCAAATTTTTTGGATTCCTTATACCGTCTGTTCATCTCTTTCACATATGAAAGGATTTTATATAGCTATATTAGTTTTAAATGCAAAAATAATCAACTTTATTAAGTTGTTCCCCCCCCCCCCCATAAAGGGGGAGGAAAATACGTAGCAAGTTGAGGTAAAATGGGAAATAATTAAAAGAAAAAAAAATAATAATAATACGCTTTAATAAATTTATTTTTTCCTATAATGGCTTGAAAATTATTCAAATTTAAAAATACTACGGACGGGGCTTTCAGAATTTGGTTATCCGACACCCTTTTGTTGCTTGCAGGGTAAGGTGAGGTATTTTAAGTATTTTTTATTTATTCATTTTTTGATGAATTTGGAGCCTATATTTTCAGACATTAGTATGGAACATTTATATTGAATAAAAGGTTTAATAGGAGAATTCAGAAACATGATATTTACTAAGCCTAACAGCATACAAATTTTAAATACACCAAAGCATTAATAGAAACAAAATTAATTAAATTATTTTTTTTTTCGAAATAAATTGTTTAGACCTTTCATATATACATAATAATGACAGGATCTGTCTAATTTTTACGAAAATATTTGTTTATTGAAAGTTTTTGGCTATATAAAAAATACATTTAGTAAGCTAAGAAGGCTAAATTTTTTGCTGCCAAATGCAACTAATAAACTTTTAAATGCGTATAAATGTTGCCACATAATATTTGAAATTATAATCATTAAGAAGCATAATTTAGAAAATAAATTATTCACAATTTTATTACACTACTTATTTTACATCACCATAGCCTATTTATTTAATAAATGAAGTAAATAAAAATTTGTCCCAGAAGAATTCACAAAGTTCTGTTTCTGTTGTATCATTTTACTTCTTCAATTTGATTTGATTAGAGAGGTTGGTTGATTGAGACCCTTAGCCAGGAGGTTGTCGTCTCAATTGTTCCGAAGCATTCTTCATTTTAGACACATCAATGTCCGGTAAAGCAATAAACATATTTCTCAATCCTAATAGGAGGAAATCCACACCACGCTCCCTGAAAGAGAAACTGATCCACATTTTCTACTTATCTATCAATCCTTCATCCTTCCCGACAGGTCCTGCCATCTGGCGAGGATTAGTGAAGATAGATTATACATATATCTCGGGGAATCAACAAGTTGGCTGAGGGAGACGAAAAAGATGAATGGATAAAATAGATTTCACTCAGTGTATACGAATAACTTTTTTATACCGCTTGCAACATATTTCAGATGTCGTTTATTTCGCTATTTAAACATTTTCTACACGAAATAAGTTATTATTCTTCAGCAGGTTTTTTATTTTATTTATTTTAACATTAAAATATGCTGAGGCATGTATGGATGGAAGGGAAGTTTCGAATAATTTTGAGCTACAGATATTTTTTACACCAGAAAAAATATCTGTAACAACATCAAAACATCCAAAATTATTATACTTTACATGAATATTATGATTATATTTTCATATATTAGGTGGCAACATTAATAAGCATTTAAAAGTTTATTCGTTGTATTTGGTATCAAAATATTAGCCTTCATCTGCTTACTAAATGTATTTCTTGTATCTCCAGAAAACTTTCAATGTACAAATACTTTCGTAAAAGTTAGAGAGGTCTATTATTATTATATATTTAGAGAAGGTCTAAATCTAAATAATTTATTTTTTGGGGAAAAAAAAAAGATTTAATTATTTTTTTTAATTAATGTTTTTGTGTGATTGGGTAAAATTTGTATGCTGTTAGGCTTAGTTAATATCACGTTTCCGAATGCTCCTATTAATCAAATATGCATGAATTATTGCATTTAATCATGAGTATGAATTCAAAACTATACAAGGACAAGGGTCTTTCTACAGATTTTTATTTACGAAGATGTCAAAAGTGTAACTTATTCAAATATTTTATTCTTAAAAAAATAATAAATGTATATATATATATATATGAGACGTCAGATATTTCAGCAAAGTTCCAGAGTTAAGGCAGGTAAAACGGTTTATTAAACATTATCTTTAAGTTACAACATAGTGTGAGAAGAGGAGAGGGGAGACGGGTACAAAAATCAGCGTGGACTAATTAAGCAGTTCCAGTGGCAGAAGTGTCTCGAATTTCGATGTGCGGGTGTATTTACGCTCACCACATCACGTGGTTTGAAGACATAACTCCGCCTCTCTCTTATCTCTGATCGAACCACACACATTTACCAACATGACCCGCATCCGGGGCTACAAAGGAGTGGGGACACGCGTACACTCTAAAGAACTCAGAATAGACGGCCTGATGTCTGACAAATAACAAAATAAATAAAACATAGCTCCAGAGCGCGCGTGGCAAGTATGACAGGAAAGCAAAACTTACAGTGAAAGTACCCGCTTGAACAATACCCAAACTATAGTAAAACCCAAATTACCTTTTTATACATTACATATATATATATATATACATATATATACATTCATAAGCAAACCCCTATGTATAAAATAACAAACTTAGTTAAATAAGATTATCTACTTAGATGACATCATACCTTGAACAATTAAATTCTAATTTGGTATTTTACCGAAAATTGATTAAAAAAAATATTTTTATATAACTGAGCTTGGTTTAAATAACATTTGAATGACTTCGTTAGTTTATACTGTGATATTATTAGTGCCCACTGTTCAAATATCTCATATTTTTTTGTTGAATGGCTAGTATAAAAATGTCATTTTTATTAGTTATTACAGTATATTAAGAATTTGTGTACAAAACGTTGTGAGTTACTCCTGTGTTGACATTCTTAAATAAAGAAAAGTCTGTTCTACAAAATTCCTGATCTGTCCGTTATCCCTTTGCCAGTTCACCTACTTTGTCTCTTCATCGGAAGAAAATGAGATAAAATAGTACACACTGCTATTCAAAGTTTTCTACGTCCTAAAATAACTGAATTTATTCTCAGTTGAATTGGGAATATATA
Organism: Cheiracanthium punctorium; assembly: GCA_038373885.1. Classification (NCBI taxonomy): domain Eukaryota; kingdom Metazoa; phylum Arthropoda; class Arachnida; order Araneae; family Cheiracanthiidae; genus Cheiracanthium; species Cheiracanthium punctorium. Next base: position 269,630 of record JAWZYV010003174.1, read on the forward strand.
AAATATTGAAACATTGATTCTATTCAACAATTAAATGATTATAATGTTTGCAAATTTTAATGAAGGTAATTATTTATATTTATATCAAGTTTTATTATTAATTTTTGTCTTTTTCTTATTAAATGTTTTTAAAGGAGTTTCATTATCATATGTTGTGTCTATTGCTTCAGAATTTCTGAAGTGTACCTGATAGTGAATATTTTACAGTACTTTCATAAATTCTAAATGGAAGAAGCAAATTTAAGTAATTTTTTTTAATTTGTATTAAAATTAGACAAAGATTGGTGGGAGAATCTTTACTAATAATATTTGACAGTGAATTTATTTCTACATGAGTCAGTTCGATGCATATTTAACTTCCTCAAGTTTGTACTTTAAAGAATGGTAATACAAACGAGTTGGTACACAAATTAAAATAAAGTAGCAGCGCAAGACACTCAAAACAATTTAGGATGCGTCTCATAAACTGCACTACGCTCTGAAATAAAAGAAAAATCTGGGCTTATTTTATGAAACTTAAATAAAAAAAAAAAATCTTAAAATCTTAAACATGGAATTGTAGAGCAAAATTTCAAAAATAAATAAATAAATAAATAAAAATAAAATAAAGTAAAATAAAATAAAATAAATAAAATAAAATAAAAAAGAAGAAGAAATGTGCAAATTTTGGATTTTTAAGATTTATTAATTTTTTAAAATTCCGTAATTGATACAAATTTATCGCTTTTAAAGTAGTATTTAATACTGCTTGTGAAGAGATATCTTAAAATTTTTGAAGCCCTTGACATACTTATTTGATTTGCATCAATGTAGAAAAATTACATGCTTTCCAACCACAGATACTGTCATCTGGTACAACTTGATTCCAAATAGTATTCCAATAATTTAAAACAAATTGTGATGCACGCGTTGTCGCTTCGAATGAGCGATAAAAGGAATCATTTCTTTGTCATTTCAGCTTTTTTAAATGATTTCGAACAGAACAGAATGGCTGCCAGCCATCGCTTTAAAACATTCCAGCAAATGCTAATGTTCCTTCGAGATACTATTTGCGATGAAAGCTGAAAATGATTCGCCCAAGTTACTATCTTGTGTTTCAAAATAGATTAGAGCCCAGATATCAGGATTTCTTTGCTGACGATCTAGAATTCATTGGTCATGTAAGGATAAACGAAATGCTGTAGGCTATGTAAATGAGGATAGTTTCCCAAAAATATTTTTATGTGAATTTTCGAACAGATTTAAAGGCAGATTCTTAAAGAAAATGTGAGAGTGTGTGAATGTAAGAGTACACTGAAATTAGAAATTAAAAAGATAAACCTTTCTTATACAAATACTAGCTGCGTGCCCGTTCTTCGCACGGTAGGAAACGAAAATTTTCCTTACATGTGTAATTCGAAATTATCCGTGATGTGGAATTAAAAAAAAAAGAGCAAAATTATTTGACTCTTAATGTAAAGTTTGTGTCATGAGTACTAACCTGATCATTGCAGTATAATGACTCAAAAAACTACGTCAGTGTCATTCACTATCAAAAAAGTGGAAAGCTTAATGGTTTGCAGAGAACTCCTGGCTTTCAAAATGTCTTATTCAGGGGCGTAGCCAGAGGGGGGGATATCGGGATATATACCCCCCCCTGAAATTTTTGGATTAGTGATGAAATTCCGTCTATTTATGCATATAAGTTCATATACCCCTCGAAAAAATTTCCAGGCTCATATCCCCCCCCCCCGAAAAAATTTCCTGGCTACGCACCTGGTCTTATTTCTACATCATACTGTTTTTTAGGCTCAAGTTGTAGCATTAAATACCTAAGACACTACATGAAATGGAGCACCATTTATCTCTTTCCGAACATGTACCATATAAGGAAAGTATTGTAATCGTGAAAAAATTCGACTTCGAGATTTTGGTGTATTGACAGGTTTTGAGGTCTTCTTAATTCATTTATGCTATTTTCAAGAGATGTTTTTAAAATAGCTGCGCACCCGCTCTTCATAGGGGAAGAAGGGAATATTTTACTACTAAAATCATATCTGCATGTGACAAAACAGAATTTCATTTTTAAAAAAGTTCAAGTAATCTCCTCTGTTGAAATTACTGCGGGATATATTAACCCAAATTAGAATTACTTTTCTTTTAGTTGGTTGTAAGACAACCGTTGAAACAGGACACTTTTAATTTCATGAAATATTTATTAACGTGGTACATTGCGATTTATTCATTTATCTTTAAAAATCTAATAATACTATCTATTACGTACATTAATACTATCTCTATTCGCTTCTCCCTCTTCAAGGCTCCCTTTAAAAAAACAGCTTAGATTATTTGGCCTCAATGGGATCTTTTGATTCTGTGGCGATTCTTTGCAATTTACGCATTAGCATAAATAATAATCATTTAACATAATTGGTTGCCATTAAGGAAACTCTCCATATATATTTAATTTATACATAGTTTTATAAGATGGGCGTATTTAGCGCCGCAAACCATTTCATCTTACTGTGGGGAGAAAATATCCAAGGGGTGCCATTTTAACAATCCATCTAATATAGCGATATCTTTTATATCCTCCATAGTCCTGTCTCCTGAAAAACATCAAACTGTGTAATCTCGAGGAGCTACTTATTCCCACTTTAATTGTGACAGGGTGTTAGAGTTGCAGAGTTTACAAATTTCACGCATTTTTTTATTTATGACGTCACTGTTTGACTGCCGTAAAAGATACCCCGGTAGGTTGAGGGAGTTAATTTCGATATTTCGCATAATTGTTTTCAAACGGTATCATTAAAACTTTGCGTTATGTAACCTTTATGGAGGAACGTAATTCAACGTTAAAATAAAATTATACTCGCAACCTGCATGCGTAAGCTGGAATAAATGAGTTAAAATTATGGAAGAATTTTTACGTATCTTAAAGCATTTGACGTCATAGATCCTCACTTGCGAATTGAAATTCTGATATCCCATTTAAAAACTCGATTGGTTGAAAAAATCCTTTTTTCTAATCCTTTCTGTGGCAACAACCGAACATAAATTCTCGTGCCGTGATCGCAATGTAATGAATGGCGTAAGTTCGCGTTGATGCTATTAAATTCTAAACATTAGGCTGCATTAAAATTCGTAAAAAATCATCTAATTTACATAATTTTTTCGTTTTTATTTTAAAAGAGGGAGAAAAGAATGTTTCACGATTTGTCAAAATATCTAAAAGTTATGACGGATAGAATTCAAGATGCGACAGTTTTAAAATTATTTTACGAAAAACAATCGCGAAGCAGATGCTTAGTAAAAAAATTCCTAAAAATCGGTAAATCATGTTACGTATTCAGAACAAACTGTTTTTAAAAGAAAATTTCCTCCTCTATCCGATGATATAAATGCCGTTTTGCTGCGAGCGTAATTTCCGCCGTTATTACGAATTAGGTGAGAAAAAATGCCAAAAATCGCATAAAACATAAAATAAAAAAATTCTAGGTCGAATTTTGAAAAAATCGCTTCGAGGTGCACAACTAAATATTTATATCTTCCCGAATACCAAATTTGGTGTTTCTAGGTATAGCCATTTGTCCGTAACGCTGCCGACAGACACACACACAGACAGACACCTTCTTTTATAATAAGTAGAGATAAATCGTCCCATTATTTATGTTAACGGTGGACAATCGGCTGTCTAAGGAATTAAATAACTACATATAGTAATTAAAAATTATATTTATACATAATATTTACAAAAAATGGATAATAATAACAGTAAAAACATGTTGTCGCTGTAAGAGCTACACAGCATTCTGCCGTCTCATCTTCGTCATCTTAAAAACAATATTGTTCTACTTTTCTCCTCGGAGGGGAGGGGGATTAATCAACCAAGTACTATCTGTAGATCACAAGAATAGCTCCTGTCAGCAAGTCTGTTTGTGCCCGTCGATGTAGCAAGTGCACCTATCCAGTTTCAATGTGCGGTTGAATAGGAGAGAAATTCGCTGAATGAAAGAGGTAACCTCACACATCATGCCATTTTTCTTCTCGGTACTCCTCTGTCGAAAATGGGGTGAGACTTGTTTCCACGGCAACAGACTTGCATAGATTCCTTGGCGAGAACTATTCTTGTGATCGACCGAGAGTAAAAAGGCGCGTTCGATAATTCACCAGTTGTGCACCGGTGACACCGGTGCATGACCAGAGCGTTCGAAAAGGGGGAGCGTTGGGAAGAGCTCTAAAAATGAGTGCGTTCGAAAACGTTTCGGTCATGTAGCGGTTGTCTGCTCACCGTGACAAGAGAGCAGCCAGAATGATCCTGCTAGCGAGGTGGGTTATTCCGGTTATTAGAGAAGTGTTGCCAATGTTTATTTATGTTTTCTTGGCTTGGCACCGAATGTGGTGAGGATGACCGAAACGGGTTGACGACCGTGACGTCACTTAGCCATAGTATGACCGCAACCGGTCAGTGGCCGATCCACGGGGGGGGGGGCTCTGGGGCCCCTCCCCCAGAGCTAGAAATATACTATGGATTAGGGAAGTTAAAAAAATTGTAAATTTTCACATGAATTGAAATTTAAAAAAGTAGCAATGTATATACAATTGACTCTCTGTTTAACCCATTCGTGCCTGGATATTTTTGCGACTTTCTTCGATTTTTGCTAACACCAGCAGTAATTGATAAATTTCTGATGTCAACTTTTTGAACAAGGGATGATTTCATTTAAAATCATTATGTATAAAAATTGAAATGTCAACATCCTACTTGGCCATATTAAAATATTTTGTGGAATTGAGGTTCAATACTCGCGAATAAAGGCTAGGAAAAATAAATAACGTTTTCGACTGATAGCGAAAATGCCGTCCCAAAAAAGGGACACTAGGCATAAATGGGTTAACGACGATCTCTCTTCAAAGACGATATTCCAAAGTCCCAGCAACTCCAACGTAAAAAAAAATTCTATTCAAAGACGACATCGTTTTTGTTTAACAGCGATTTTTTTTTTTCATCTTACGCTACAGGAACAGGGGAAAATTTTTTTGAGATTGGGAAAAAAGTGTCGGGGAATGTCAAAAGTGCAATTCGCAAGATAATCTCAACTACCTGAGTGTATTCTCAAAGGTATTTTGGAAGCAGCACAAAAATTCAGTTCGGGTTCCAAATCTAAACAGCCGAAAAGTCAATGTGGCCGATTGGAAGAGTTTACCAAGGCACTTCTGCATGCAAATGGTTTCATGAAACAAGAGCATCCAACATTCTAATTTCTGGGCCCCACCATGGCCGAGTGGATAAGACACTCGACATAATAGACGGCTGAAGTGTGAAGGTCCAGCGTTTGGGCCTACCGCACGGCTATCGATCTAACTATCTGGAGTTTTTCCAGATGGTTTTCTCCTGATTTAACGTGAATACGCGTTAGAACCTCTGAAAAAATCATCCGACCAAGGCAAGCGCCCCAGAATGCAGATGCCTCTAGTATAGGCTTGCCACATAACATCACATAACACAACGTTTCTCAACCTGTGGGGCGCGACCCCCAAGGCGGGCGCAGAGCGCTTGCAGGGGGGGGGGCGCGAGAAAAACCGAAGAGCAAGTAGTGATGCATGTTTTAAAAAAATCATTTTATTTATTCTCATTTTTACTCAAAAATATATCTATTTTCGCTTAAAATGTTCATTCAAATTTACTGATAACATTATTTTGCAGAAAATAAGACTAAATGTTCGTTGTTAAAGATTAAAAAACTGAATGTATGCTGAAAACTGTGAGGGGGGGGGCGATGTTAAAAGGTTGAGAACCGCTGACATAACACATAACTCCAATTTCTGGAGGCCCAATGATTGGCTGAGAGCATAGCGCTCGCAACTGGGAGAAGTAAAGTGTCTGGTTCAAACTCAGGTCGCGTCCGTCAATCGAGCCGTTCGGAGTCTTAAGCAGTTTTCTCCGAAACTTCTCATAAATACGGATTAAGACCCCTTAGAAAAACCTTCACGTAGGGCACCCCGTACTCCTCATGTAGATAATTGTTCGTATTACCAAAATAAAATCAAGCAATTACTGCAGCGCTGTTATTCTGGCAGAAAAATTTGGAATGCAAAATTTTCAGGCTTCGGCTGGTTAGCTAGAAAAATTCATAAGATGGAAGCTGACGCATTTCCCATTTGAGAAAATCTGGAAGAAAGAATAACTGGAAGGCGAACAATGAACAACTGACTCATTTTGATTTTTTTTTGAATCTCAATTTTAATGTATTGCTTGTTTTTACTACCCTTTTTTAAGGTAGCTTAATATATTTTTTTGTGGATAATAAAATAATAATGAAAGTAACATCTTTAAACACGCCAATATATCAAGAAAAATATTCACATTCCTAAGAATGTAAAGTGTAAAGGGTTGGTGTTGGTGCTGTAGAAATACGGCCAATTATCTGCATATGGAATCTAAGCCGATGGGTGGGGGTGCACTCTGTGGGGGTCTTTCTAAGGGGTTTTAACCCTTATTTACTCTAAGTTTCGGAGGAAAGCACGGAAAACTCCGAACAGTTAGGTCTGCGGACGCGGACTGGTTTTGAACCAGGCACCTTCCAAAGTGTAAGGGAAATGTTATTTTTTTACAAATTCTGTTTATGGAAGATCTCTATTTAAGGACGATTTTTCATATTTTCACGGTTCCTTGAAAGTTGTTAAACAGAGAGCTAACTATATATATATATATATATGTAACCAAGAATATTTACACCAATACTTATTGAATCCTTGTAGACTACTAAACAACATAATTTTTCTATTTACAAAAATGATAGAGCTTTTATTTTTAAACAGAAGGAGGGGAAAATTTTATTGACTCGCTATCGCCACAGTGGCTGGATCAGTTCCCAGTTTTATTTGTACAGTGGAACCTGTCTAATGGGACTACCTTCTGGAAGAACAAAACCGGTCACCTTATAAAGACGGTCACTTTACAAAGGTGGTAAAGTGTGATGGTTGTAAAGCGATATTGCATTGAAGTTTCACTATAGACAGACGATCTTTTTACCAAGGTGGTCACTTTAGCAGATTCCACCGTATTTGAATGGACGACGGCACCCTGATACGGGAAAAAAATCTTCCGTTGCTCTCTCCATTTTATAGGCAATTTCTACAGCTTTCATTCTTTCAACTGCTCTCATAAGTTGTCCACATCACCCAGACGTATGGGTACAAATCCTCATTATAAAAGTAAAACATATTCTAAGATAACAGACAAAGCGAGTACCTGGCAATGTATAGCTGGTCTGGTTTTAAAAAAGAAAGCTCAAATTGCAAATAGCAGGTGATAGTGATAATAGTTGTAAATAGCAATTTAGGTTGGTTTACTACAGTGCTCACAGAAAAAGATGGGAATTACTTAATCTGGAAAACTTAATGCCATCCTAAAATGCGAAAATGTATGCTGTGAACACTGCATGTGTATATTGCACGATGGCTATGAAATGGGTTCAATAATGCATTCAGCAATTATACTCTGTACACTCTAAAATGTTAATGGGTAGGACCCGCGAACAACAACTTGAATAGAGGTCTCGTTGCTCATTTGCCACGTCTTGTCGTCACTACACTGGCTAAAGAGACATTTTTCTGGCGAAATTTACCTTTTTTAATGAGCAGTCGGGATCTACCAGCAAAAGATTAATGTGTTAAACTGAAAACCCTGTTCTCCACACAATGAGAGAGCAACGAAACATTTTTCTTTCCTGTATCAGTCTCGTCGTCCAATGAAACGCATATGAGCATCGGCCTTAACTTGATCGGTATAGGGCGCACGATAGCTCTGCGCCCCCCCCCCCTTCCGAGTTTTCTTTCGATGGTTCTTGCAGCAGACAACATACTTATTTAGTTGTGATATACCATGTTTAATTATACACTGAGAGAAAAAGAATTGGGAAATCAATGTATCATCCTAGTGAAAAGCGGAGCCCTCCCCAGATGGTTTCTCTGGATCCGCCCCTGCAACCGGTGAATTATCGGTGAATTGCTGGCGATGCGGATCTACGGTGTTCGCCTCGCACATCACCGTGGCCATAACATTTTTTAAATAGATTTTAAAACAGGTGAATAATAAAATATTGATCATGCTAATAAAACTTACAAATGAGAAATACATGTAAGACTACGAAAAGAAACTATTGATTTTCTATTTCTTAATAAAACGAAGTATGAAAATTGTAGTAGATGTTTCTGTGTTCCTGTGATGTAGATCACATATTAATTTATTAATTCTCAATTACTATCTAAAATTTAATTTCTTCAAAATCACGTATTCTAAATTATTTTTCTGTTCTCATTTTTCTATCACTTTGACTTTTAAATCTGCAAATCCGCCTTTTTCCGTATGCATCATTCTTAATTGTTTATTTTTCCGCGTCTGTTTGGAGCCGTTCAGAGCTAAAAATAGATTGCATTTTGTAGGTTTGCAATCGCAATGAAACTTTTTGCTTCCCTCTTTGGTATCGTGTTGGCGTATGTTGATTTTTGTTGCCCTGTCCCGTCTTTTAAAATTATTTGTTCGTGGTTTCATTATTTTAATTTTATTGGATTAAGTTGTATGGTTGCTCTGATTGGAGTGATTTTTCTCTCGGCCAAGTTTTTGTTCTCGTCAATGCGTATCTGTGATGCATGACTTTTAATGCATTCCACCTAATGTCTAGGCTATTTGTAGGACGTATTTGTATTTCGCTGAGCCACCTCCAGACGTTATTGTAACTTGCTTATTCCTCAATAGTACTTTAAAATAAACAATTTGAGTGTTTTAATGTCTTCACCTTTTGCTGCAACTAAGTGTTTCAAGCCTGGAATAATTCGCCACAACGCAAGTTAATAATTTAAAAATAGCTAAACCAATTAACTGCGTTATAGTTCCTACTAATATGAAAATATTTATTTAGTCTTTAGTGTTTCACTCATCATTTTTTTAATATGAATACAGCGCTCTGCAATTTTCTGATAAAAGTTTTAAAAATAACTTTGGAAGATTTGTTTCTTCTAGTAAAATTTAACCAATCACTTTATAAATTATGATAAACTTCAGAATTATTTTAGAAATATTAAAAAAAAATCTGCAGAACATGCATGATAGGAAAGAAAATCTTCCATCATATCAATTTACATGCATTACATACTAAAATAAGACAAGTATATTTTCTTGTTACTATAAAAAATAATTTGCAAAAAGAAATATGAAAAGCTATTGAATTACATTCTCAATATGCAAAGTTCTTGTTTCGCCAATAAAATATTTAAATTTTTGTGAAGAACAACCTTTTCTAATAAAGGTTTTTAAGCTTTACAAAATCAAAACCGCTCTGAAGGACGCTGTATAAATCCCAGATCATCAAAAGCTGGTTTTAAATGTAAATAATGTGTTCTTAGTTCAAACGCTTAATGCTTCCCAGTTGAATATATTATTGAAAACTAGATTTTTGCTTTCCAAAACATTGCAGTATAATAAAGTTTAAGAACTTGTTTTTAATATCGGACAGTTTTTCCGCATAGTTAACTCCTCAGGGATTTATAACACATTTTTGTACTTTAAAATAAATCTAAAGTGATTTTTCCTCATAACATAATATTCTAAATATTATTCTATTGGATTTAATGAACAATAGGGTAGCACTCGTTCAAGCTTCATTTTCGGGAGTCAGCTAATGTTTATATTTTGGACTTGTAAATTACTTAATTAATATTTTATGGGAGGAAACAGTTGAGGGAATTACCATAAAATTCGGTAAACTCGCTTTTTTGAATTTTAAATTTGGAAGCTTTGACTTCCTTTTGAATATTTCTTTATTTTATTTACGATCAGTTCTTTTCATTGAATCAATTTTTAAAATATAACCTAAAAAGTTGGCAATTTATGAAATGCTTCCTTAAATTTTGATCAAAACATGGTTTTTATTTTAATTTTTTGAAATGTGGTTTTATTTAGAAGTTCAGAAAAACTCTTTTTAGTGATTGAATTCTATTATAACTGAACATTATTTCAGTAAAAATATGACAGTTAAATGTCACTAGAAGCACAACTAGTTACATTTATAGCACGACTTTTGAACATGAAAAGACGAACTAGTTCAACTATGCTGCTAGGGGTGTCTAGTACAATGCACTTAAATAAAAATATTAAATTTTCGCATATAATGCATCCACATAAAAAAAATATTTCATACATAAGTAGCTAAAGCAAATGCTTTCATATTTTGCTATTTTAAGGAAAATGTCAATATGTGCCATTGGATACGTATAATAATTACAACCCCTTGCCTAGCAATTGATATGTTTCTAAGCTCTCCATAATGAAACGAATCCCATGAACAGTAAGATGTTGACAATATTTTACTTTAGATGCCATGCCGTTTCATGAATATTTTAATTTTTACGTCAAGTAACACAAAAATGAAATTAGTTTTGTGCTTAAGAAATAGAAAAATAATTGTCTAAGAATGATGGGACTACATTGCCATAGAAATAGAAAGTGCCATGAAATTTGCTTTTTCTCTGAGACTTTCACTTAATTTTATATTATTTCGTTTATTTATCGACGAATTTTAGTTTGCAGTATGCTACTTAATAGGAAACGAAAGCTTCTAGGTCTTTATGACCCGAAAGAGTTGTAAATTTCGTGGGAGGGTTAACACCCTGGTCTATCTCCCTGGGTACGGCCTTGATGTATCGTGCTTGGTTTTGCGATAATTGATATGTACAATTAACTCTTTGAGGCGCAACCTTTTCCCAATGCTGAAAAAAGGGCAGCCGTTGCCATCGCTCGACTTAATTACCAGCAAGATGGCGGACGATCGAAACGTTCATCGCGTGCCACAAATCTAGAGACCTCGTCAAAAAAGGGTCTCTAGATCTGTGGCACGCGATGAACGTTTCGATCGTCCGCCATCTTGCTGGTAGTTAAGTCGAGCGATGGCAACGGCTGCCCTTTTTTCAGCATTGGGCAATCTATCCAGCTGTTCTCGCGTTCTTACATTTTTCAGCAGATGTCAGTGCTGTTAAAAATAACCGTGACCATTTTTTTTACGGGAAAGGACGTGCTAAAAAGTAAAGAATTCTCGTGGAGCTCTGTCACCCGAAACTATTTTTATAGAAATCAAATCTATTCTTCGTGACTGGCAACAGTGAAAACGTCAAGAGCTCAGTGTCCTCACGGCGAGGACACTGCGCGTTAAAGGGTTAATAGCTTTGGATAATATGTTCGGTCTTTTTAGAATATAAGTGGTTCAGGAAGGGAACGATTGAGTTTGGAGATTTTTTAATGTGAAATTTAGAGGTGAGAGGGCATTCTAATACGTAATGCAGAGAATTTCCTTGTTTATGACATTTACAGAGAGGCCAAGATGCTTTGTTTTTATTTTTGTTAAAAGTTGGGGGAAAAGGATCGTGGCTCGAAAAGAAAAGATTCAAATTTCTAAGTTGATACCTGTGACTTTTGGGAATAATGAAATGAATAACGGCCTGGTTGGGAGCGATTTTGCCATCTGTCCTGCCATAGTTTTGATATAGAAACATATAGTTTATATTTTATATTGGATAGTAGGGGTGGGGGATGGAGAGATCTATTAAATTAAATACTTCAACAATCCTAAAACTTGGAGTTAAGGGATATAAAATTTCAACATTTTACTAGTTTTCTCTTTAGGTTATGCGATATAAGTACTTATTTTTCGCGACAAATAAATACATATATTTTGGAAAAACTGGCCAAGCTTGGCGATAATAAAGTATTTCTATTTAGAAAAACAATCTCTTAAATAGAAATCATTAAGTGAACTACACACAGAGCTTATTTAAAGTGATATTTTCAATATATTGCCTCAAAAAATATGAAAAAAAACAAAAGTAAAAATTTTAAAATGCACAAAATTTTTAGAAATTGTTGAACGATAATTAAAATCTCTTACATTCATTATTAAACTATGATTAAAGTATAAAATAGCTTCACGTTTTCCTTTCGGAATTTTTTTCTCAAAACAAATTTAAATTGTAACCAAATGAACACCGTACTGGCTCCTTTAGAGGCGTTTTCACCCGCTGCTTTGCTTCGTAACACAGTGATTAATGACAGCATTTACCAATTAGCTGAAATGAGGCATACTAAGTCACCAGTCAATTAACACGTGACTCATTTGCCGAAGAGGGTTTTGCTCTCCAGAGAAGCATTTCAAATTCCCCCTTCATAGTGAAAATTGTCCTAATGCAGAGGATTGCTGTAAAGTACCGATGTTGTCCCACCCGTTTGTATACACTGCAGATTAGAATATACTATAGCATTGAAATGTGTCTCTTTTCCAGAAGAGAGTTTTAATTAAAATTTATGAAAAACATTTTACAAAAGAATGCAAACATTTTTTTAATCATTTTGACGGTATGCCTCATGGTATGATAGTGTCCTTTCCTCACGTTACATGTAAAGCTTTACGTAAAAAAAAGTATAACACATTTTTTTATGTAACATTATTTATATTTTGATCAATATTTCCATAACTTAATGGAAGTAGTCAATGCAAATTTGAGCAAGACTTCAGAGAACCTTTATAAATGTTTACATAAACTCCATTTTGGAGTAACAGTTGACACATGAGTACACATTTTATGTATATACGTGAGTGCTTAGTGTTACAGTTGTCCCCAGCCTGGATAAATTTTAAGAGTATCTTGGAGCAGTTGCAACAATTACGTTCTTATTACAGAAAGCGAAAATATATTTGACATGACATTTCTTATCGTATTTCTTACAACACATATGGGCAACCTCCGGACCGCAGGCTGGATATGGCCCGCCATTGCCTTTCATCCGGCCCGCGGACATATTAGAATTCTATATAAAACCCATATAAACCATCCAAAATCTCATATGAATCTCAGTTATACGGTCCGCAACTTTGCTAATATCCTAAAGTTAATAAACAAAGATTTCCCATACCTGCTTACAGCTACCATGCTACAGAAAAAAAAGACAGACCAGTAATACAATACATGGAATTTGTTATGGTAAATAATTAAATGTTCTTAAACAGAAAATGAATCCCCACATTTAAGAACTATTATTAACAATTATAGACATTATTAAGAATATACCCAGAAAACAGTTAGAGCATTCATATTGACGTTCAATTTTTTTAGTGTTACAACTGTCCACGCGATCTCCTATTAAAATTGGCACCTTGATGTCATTTTGAAGTTATCTTTCAATTACACTGAAATGTATAGAATTATAAGTACGAGACGTTCCACAGTAAAACAAGCATAAAAGAATGATACATTTGATGATTCACCACATTATTTCTTCGGATGGATCAGTTAGGTATTAGAAGTAGAAGCAGAAGCAACAGTTTACTCTTGAACAAGAAGTAAAGGGAAAAAAAAAATATTTCCAGTACTGAAAGCCGATAGCTTAGCTGTACTCTTTGGAATTTCTGTCTTTGGAATATTAGAAGGCTTAGGACCATATGTAGACCCCTGTGTCGACCTTTGTAGAAACTATAAAAGAATTAGAGATGAGACGGACTCATCCCGAGCCCAGTTCGGCTCGGGATAGTGAGAAATTTTGCTTTACTGAACATAGTTCTTGTAAACATATTTTAAAAAATGATTCACGGGAGATATGAATTAATTATTATTATTTGTTAAACTTGAATAAAAAGAATTAAAAAGTGCGTTAAGAGTTTGCTATCATATTTGTCTTTGATTTGCACAAACGGCAAAATTTAGGACATTCTGTCAATGAAGTCATTGACTTTTATTTACCGATTAGCTGAAATTTCGAGCTCGGGCTCCGACTTAAATAATATCGTTCGGGCTTTAAAAAATTAACCCGAACTCATCTCTACCATGCATTAAATATGAAAAGTTGAAACTGACCCATGTCTCTTTTGACCCCGTCTCTCCTTGAACTGAGTGGTGAAAACGGCCAAATTAAGGTGTAGGTCACTACGAAACAAGATCAGTGATCATAGATGATGATCTAAATCAAAGACCTTAAAGAACTACGATTTTGGAAACTAAAAGTTGTTTTTTTAATCTCTGCAGAGAGTTAGCTGAGTTTGACATAGGTGCATTCATTAGCAATGTATTTCGAAAACATCATATGAGTTTAGTACACAAAATACAGATAAACTAATGATATCAGGAGTTTCAAGATGATGATTCTTCACAAGCTCTTCTGCACGATGTAATACGGATAAACCTCCAAATGTCACGAAACTTTCAGAAAAAAATTCTTCAAAATCGAAAATTTTGCAGATTGTGTCACTCTTTGAAAATATTTTGCTCCGCAATTTCATGTTTTGGAATTTTTTTCTGGAAGCTTCTGAAAAGTCACCATTTTTACCATTTCATATCAGTGTCTAGTGACGCTTATAAATAATTCTTTCGAGTCCCTGCTGAAATTAATTTATTTTAATGTGTTCCAAGACCATGAAGCAGATTTTAGTCCTTTATCACACACCTTTTAATCGATCACTGTAAACACATCCGCATGCAGTGAAGCTTAAAATGTCTAAAAATGAAGTTTTTATAAATGATAAACTATTCTTCGAACTTATTATTAAATGTCTTTTAATCATCTTGTTTTTTTTTCTTTTTAATAACTGTGCAACATATTTTCTAAAAATAATGCATAAATATTTTATCTACCACATAACTTATACTTCTAATAATAATAATGATACTAATAGAACGGATGTTAAAACGTTATGCAAGTAAATCAAAGGAGTTTTTTTTTTTAATTTTTAACTTTAATAAAATTAACTTTTATATAAATTAAAAATTAAATAGCTGTGTGTTAACGACTTGGTAAAAAAAAAGTCTAAGCCGCTAGTTCGTTAAAACATTTTACTCATAAATCCAAAAGTAACACACACACACAGACACACACGAAAAAAAAGTAAACTTCAGCATGCATTGATTATGCATTTGTATGTTTACGCAGCTCTCTATACTTAGAAATTATTCATTTGATTTTTGATTCCAATTTTGCATTGGGAAATATTCCTCTTTCTCAAAACACATAAAACAAGAATCGCCGTGAGTGAAAATATTAATGAATAAATAATATTGCGTTTTGAACATTTGAGAAAAACTGTGCAGAGTTAATGGATTCATTAATATGGTATAACCTTTTTATAAAAATCCAGTTATGTAAACTCCAGTAATATAATGCTTCAAACAGGCACTCTTGGTTACAAAAGCTTGCAGCCGAATAGGACTGCAAGCACGTTGAAGTGCAGCAAATCGAAATGGGGGAGGCAAGAGATGATTTATGCAAATGAAAGCAATGATTGTTACGAGATTATCATGGATGGACGACTTTTCAAGGAGTTTCGTTAATGAGAAAGAGACACAAAGTTATCTTGAGCATTTATCTTTCAGCATTCACTCAAGTTATTAACGTCGACGATTTCATTAGAGTGGGGGCACGGAGTATTTGCATTGGATATGGGAATTTCAATGAGTGGACAGGGAAAAGTTTGTTGTGTTCATAACGTTAATAAGTACCGCGTTGGTTGTTTGGGAAATAAGGTATATTTGATGTCTTCCGCTTTTACAACGTCATTCTGCCAGAAAGTTTTTTGTTTATCAGGTGAACATTTAGAGTTATTCGAAAATAAAATAGAAAATGTATTTTTTGTTTTTATATCCTAGAAGATTAATTTTTAATATAAGGAAAAAGAAAATAGCATTTCTAAAATCGACATATTATTACTGCACTGAAAAAATGTTTTACTGAATAAAAAAATTTGGCAAATCAACAAAATTAACCGGTAATGAAGTACGCTAGCAAAATTTTTCTTGAATTAATAAAATACACTCATGTCCATAAATTAAGGATAATTCAGAATCACACAGAAATTGATCTCTAAAATAAAAATTTCACCTGTGGAATGATCACACACATCTTGAAGAAGAATATGCAAATTACAGGAAACCACCAGATGGCGTGGATGGTACGTCACAATGACGAGAGTGTAAGAGAGGGGTATATAAGGAATGGTGGCAAAGAAGTAAAATTGTTCACAAGCGCTGTGAAAGCCTTTCAGTGCAAAAACCGCATAGTTATGGCACAAAGGAGGCATTTGGATGGTGTTTTACGTGGCAGAATTATCGGACGACTGGAATGTGGACGTACCCAGCTGGAAGTATCCGAGGAACTTGGAATCGCCCAGAGTGTCATCTCCAGGCTTTGGCAACGATTCCAAGATGATGGTAATGTGAGTAGACGTTACAGCACAGGTCGCTCCCGAGTTACAACGCCGAATGAGGACCGCTATTTGGCAGTTACTGCCAAAAGAAACAGACGGAGTACAGCATCAGACCTGTCTCGTCAGCTCTCTTTAGCTACCGGTACGACAGTTTCAAGGCAGACCGTGTACAGACGCTTAGGGCACATTGGTCTATATGCTCGTAGGCCTGTCAGATGTGTTCCACTTACCGCAACTCACTGTCGCCTGCGATTAACCTGGAGTAGAGAGCATGCATTGTGGACACCGCAACAGTGGTCTTGTGTGATGTTTTTCGACGAGTCCAGGTTTAGTTTGGAGTCTGATTCTCGCCGGACATTCATCTGGAGAGCGCCAGGTACCCGTTACCACCAAGAGAACACCATTGAAAGACACCGTTACGGTGGTGCAAGTTGGCTCGTTTGGGGAGGAATTATTCTTGGTTCCAGAATGCTGACATGCATGTTCAGAGTGTAACGATGACAGGCCACATCTATCGGGATGTCATTCTGGAACAACATGTACGTTTGTTTCGGGGCGCCATGGGTGCTGAATTTGTGTTTATGGATGACAACGCCCGTCCTCACCGTGCAAACATTGTAGACGAATGCCTTCAATCGGAGGATATCACCCGTATGCATTGGCCAGCATACTCACCGGACTTGAATCCAATAGAGCATGTGTGGGATATGCTTGGCCGACGAATTGCAGCCCGTCAACCCCCTCCCACCTGTCTACCAGAACTTCGGAGTGCATTGCTTGATGAGTGGTGTAATATTTCCCAAGATCAGATTGATCATTTGATACTCAGCATGCCTAGGCGTTGTCAGGCCTGTATTGCATCGTCCGGGAGACATACTTCGTATTAACCATCCTACTAACCATGTTATACTGTTTTTTGTAAAAAGGTTCTTTTTTGAAATTTGGTCAAGGGAGTAAAACTTGCAATTTTTATTAATTATGTCAAACATATAGCATCTTTTTTGCTCTTTACTTTTTGTTTAATAAATAGACTTTACAAATAAGTCAAATTTGTTTTGCTTCTTTCTCTTTCTTTGCCTGAACATCATTATCCTTAATTTATGGACATGAGTGTAATTTTGTTAACATTATTTAGCTATTTCAAGAAAACATTTTGTCAATTTAACCAAACAATTTGGTTGAAAAACCAAATGTTTTGCTAATTTAATCAAACTAATGGTTTATTTAGTAAAATCAACCAAATTATTTGTTTGAATTAACAAAATTTCTTTGTTAATTGGGGTTGTGTTGACTCTTTTAACAAAATTCACTTTGTTGATTTCACTGTAATTTTTTAAAACATTTTTTAACATTACAACCACACACAATTGAAAGTTTGAGAGATAAGACTAAATAATTTATCTATCCATAAAAATTCATATTTTTATTTTAGTGTTTTTATAAATCTATCAATACAATATCAGTTTTTTCCCATACAAAGAAATCTTGGTAAGACAATCCAAAATTGCATTTGCGTTCGAAGTAAAACAAGTATATGTACTATTTCCTCAAATTTTACATTATAACGAGATTTAGTTTATAATAATGATCCAAACTTTAGCAGATGTAGAAAGAAATATACGCGTCAGCTATTTTGAAGAGTCAGGTAGCTCTCTCTCTCTCTCTTTTTTGCTGGAAAGACCAAATAACGAAACTCAGGTTGTTTAAATGAAAATTTGTGCAATCATTCAGCTATCAGAACTTAGGCGCTTTGATTGAAGTTAATAAACATCTTTATCGATAGAGTGTTTGATTGGGAAAATGAATGTATTTCCCCTTAGAAAGAATATCTGCTAAGTATTGGTGATGTTTTTTCCCTGCTTAGTATACGAATTAAACTGTTTGCTACATAAAACCAATATGGATTAAAGAAATCTGGGTTCCGCTTTAAAACTTAAACCGCAAAAATATTTGCATAATGCCGGTATTGTCTAGCGAAGTCTATATTCACGATTTGCCAAACCAAAGAGGTTTTTTAGCGTCGACATAACTTGTCTAAACGACTTTTCACGGCGAGGCACTTTTCAAATGTGTCAAAATGGTGCATAGCGCTGGGGGGAGGGGGGGGGAGGAAGAATAAAATGTTGAAAGTCGCCAAGATTTGCAATTTTTGCAATTAATATGGTATAACCTTTTTATAAAAATCCAGTTATGTAAACTCCAGTAATATAATGCTTCAAACAGGCACTCTTGGTTACAAAAGCTTGCAGCCGAATAGGACTGCAAGCACGTTGAAGTGCAGCAAATCGAAATGGGGGAGGCAAGAGATGATTTATGCAAATGAAAGCAATGATTGTTACGAGATTATCATGGATGGACGACTTTTCAAGGAGTTTCGTTAATGAGAAAGAGACACAAAGTTATCTTGAGCATTTATCTTTCAGCATTCACTCAAGTTATTAACGTCGACGATTTCATTAGAGTGGGGGCACGGAGTATTTGCATTGGATATGGGAATTTCAATGAGTGGACAGGGAAAAGTTTGTTGTGTTCATAACGTTAATAAGTACTTGGCACCAAATGTTAATAAGTACTTGGTAAATTGGCACCAAATTTGTCACCAAATTTGGTGCCAAAAAATAAATCCTCAAAACTGAACCAAGCTTGGCGATATCTTAATTTGACTAGAAACGGGCAAACGCGGCAGTTTTAAGTATAGTTATAATATGCCTGGCGAAGTTTGTAAAATAGTTTTAGCAGAGATTTTAATATAGATTTCAATTCCAAAGAAGTGTTGTATGGTACAGGGAAGAAAAATATGGCATACTCATGGATTATGATACACTTTCCAAACAGTATTTATAAAGGTGATGTATGGTTAGAATATGCCTGACGAAGGCTGTTAAACAGTTTTGGTAGGTAATTTTAATATAGATTTCAGCTCTGAAGAAGTGTTTCTGGAACAAGAAGGACAAACAAGGCACACTCATGGATTATGGTGCACATTCCAAACAGAATTTATTATGGTGAAGAGTACTTAGAATATGCTTAGTGAAGATTTAAAACAGTTTTAGTTTGCGATTTCAAGATAGATTTCGATTCCAAAGAAGTATTCTATGGAATAAGAAAGAAAAATACGGCACACTCGTGAATAAGGATGCACTTTCCTACTTAATGGAATAAGTAGGGACGACGCATGGATTATGGTACACTTTTAATATATATCACTTTAGTGCTTGTTTAAAATATGAAAGTGTTTCAGATTTTAATTTACTTTTTTTGCATTTTAACCGGTGTAGCACTTTCATTGGCCTGTAGTGTGAGAAAGTTCTATTTGATGGTTCTGTTTCTGGATTTATTACTAAGTACATACAAACTAAGAACCTTTCTGTCACGAAATGTAAAATAACAAATTCCTATTTTTCTGGACCCTATTATATAACATTTAGAAAGAAACAACTCTTCGTACATACTTCCTACACTGCAATCTTTCGGATCGCTTTAAAATATTCCTATTTTATTTCACACCTACGAAACATTTTCTCGCATTTTTTTAAAAACTAAAAATTTGCAACCACGGATTTGCATTTTAGCATAAAAATTCCATAAGTATATCGCCTCGCTTATCTCAGGCAAAACACTAGGTATTTATCATCGGAGTGATATATCATTTACAAAACTAGAAAATCCAGAAAATCCTAATATTTCTGCATTAATCATTAACATATGAAAAGAAAGGAATGTATACACAGATCGAGAAATTTTCTTGCGTTAAGTTCCAATGTGGCGGAAAGTGTAACATTGGAGAACTTACTCGCTAATTAAAACAGATGCTCCATTGGATTTTAATGTCATGAATAATTCACTCTTGGGAAAATTGTTAATCGATACAGAAAGGGAAGTAGGAAGGTTTGTTCAGTGTGCTTTAAAGCGTATAGGCATCATCTCTGAGGTTTTCTGTATTTCATCAGAGATAATACAACTGCTCTAAAAGTAATTTAGATCGTAGGTGATACTTTTGCATAAATTTTAGCAAGTAGAGAACTTCTCGCTTTTTTCAAGTAGAACAATTTTTGAGAAGAAATATCTTAACAGATGTACCATAAATAAATGCACTACATTTTACACAATATGACGGATAAATGTTTAACTTATGCAATTAAATAAAAAAAAAATATAAATAAATGACAGCTAACTTTTTGGTTAATCGATATCAAATAGCATCAAATGCCACATTAAATACACGAAAACTGCTTAAATTTTGTGTTTACTACTCTTGTGATGTGGAAATTTTAGCAATTCTCTCGAATTTTTCAAACATTTTACTGCGTATATTGCCAGGAAAAGGCTTCGGATTCTCAAATGAAAGAAAAAGTATGAGATATTTTACTGAAGAAATAAAACTGCGATTGTTTACATCCATGAATGTATTGACTGAGCCTAGTATTGATTTTTTTCTATGAAAGAAAAGTGAGTGTGTTCAAAAGTTTGTTTTCCAGGATATGTCATTTATATTTTCCCACGACGAGTTCCAACGTTTTGTTCATTCCAATTTGTTTTATTATTACTAAGCTATCTCTTAGTAAATAAAAAATATTTTTTATGTATCTTCTTAGTAGTACGTGCTACCACAGCTGTAGGTTCTCATGAAACAATCTCGATCGGTCTGCCTCGATATTTTGCAGTCAAGAGTTCACAAAGTCTCCTAGCTGAAGTATATATATATTCATTCCATCATTCATTTTTAATGACCCCGTTCATTTGAATATTCAAAAGTTCTTCGAATGTCCCATTTGTTGCAACAGCAAGTGGAAGAAATTTTTTATTATTATTATTAATGTTTGGGAGGGATTTAAACAGATTTATTGTTTTTGGAAGAATGGTATTGATGATCTTTCAGCGGTGAATAGGATATCTATCCATGTACATAGCGACTCACTAAGCTTCTTTTATTACTTTTCAAACACGCACAATTGTTAGATCGAACATACACTCGTAATCTACGTCAAACCTCTTAAATTACACCAAGCTTTTACAGTTTGATGAAAATATAAAAAGCAGTAGAGTATTATTTTTATACAGAAAAATATTATAACAAATTTCAAGGGACCGAAGTTCAAATCTGTAATATATTAAAAAATTCATTATAGTGAACTTTCATTTTAACTGAATTTGTATTCTGTATTTTTCTTCCAGTAGATACATTTTACTCGTATATCTGAATAGTAAAAGTGAAGTTTATTTTGACGAGAATTTACTATATATTTTAAAGAACATTCATAAAAAAAAGTCTATGTGAATATTGTTTCGTAGCTGTACTGAATCTGATTTTCTCCTTTGCTCAGCAAATTAATATACAATGCTCTAATCCACTGAGCCAATGTGACGATTTTAAAATTTTCTAGTAAATTAAATCTTTGTGTTAGTTCTGTCACATGAGTCAATTGTTAAATGTTACATTTATAGAAGGTCCCTTAAAACATTGAGACAAGTTTTTAGGGACGTAGGCAACATCATGAGGGTGGAGAACTACATAGCATTCTAATTACGCTGCTAATTAGTGCTGTGCTAGAGAGGGCTGGCCCGGAGCTCTGCACCTCGCGCTCACCTGATTTATATCAAATCTTGATTTTTCTCTCTGGAAGACCTCAAAACTGTTGTGTACCAAGAATTTGTGGAGTTTGCAGTAGATCTAGTGACAAGAGCTGATGCTGCTGCAATTGAACTTCTGTTGTGCTCGAGTATTTCCGTCAATCAAACGCCGTTGGCGTGAGAGGCCAGCTTGGCCTCTCATGGTGTTAACAAGTCTTTAAGTGATGGTATTCAAGTTGCTGCTTGCTATTAATGCATTGAATTTAGTCAGCAAACATTCAACTTTTTCACAGGTAGTATATCATGCTTTGAAGTGATTGAAAGTAACTTCAAATGATATTTTTTACATCGTTTTTCTGAATTCAATACAATTGAAATGCTATGGCAAAGTGAATGCTGATGATTTTCACTAAAGTATCAAACGTGAAACGTCACCTCGAAATCTAGTATAGGTTTTAACGTTTGTTTATATTAATGACAATGATTATTTTATTTCACTTTGTACAAAACACACAATTTTAACTCTAGGCACTAAAAGACTAAACTTTTAATTTTTATCACCTTTATATCTAAACAAAAGTTAGCCGATTAAAGAATGCTCCTCCTCCCCCCCTTCCCCCCCGGAAGACAGATGATCTAAGAATCCGTAGCTACATACATTCTCCGTAATTCTTTTTAAATAATCCTAATTCAAAGTACCTTTTAATTTTTCACCATGCCAAGGATATTTTTATTTAATAAAATGAGTAATAATCAATCAGTACTATTCTTTTGGTTTTAGATATTAAGCATTTATTACGGAACTCGTGCTTTTATTTTGCAAGTTTACTTTTTAACGTATTTGAGGCACATAAAATATAAATTAAATTAAATAACAGCATTTTTATAGTGAACGAAGATGCTATTAATTTAATTTACTTGGGATTTATTTACATTGATGTTTAATTTTAGATTTGGAAATTCCTGTTTCTATAGTAAGCTAATTAAATCAAATAGTTCTAATTTAATAGGATAGTTGAACGTATGTTTCCCCATTGTCAAATGAAGTGAGATTTATCATTAATTTTCGAATGATTCATGCAGATAGAATACCGTTAAGCATCTTAAGTAATTTATACTGAGTTGAAATAAGATCTTTATAATCTAGAATGCGGAAATTTCAGCTATTCAGAAATTTTTTTGAGTGCTGAATAAAAGTTTAACTATTACACAAAAATAGTTATAAAAGTTTCACCCCCAGTGTAGTTTAATGGTTTTGGATATACATTGCGGTTACGATTAAATTTCTCCTAAAATGGCATTCTGCAGCTGAAACAGGTGACCAGATTGCCACCAAACTTGACATGTGGAATGTACACGAACTGCGCTGAATAATTTTTTTTAAAGTTAACTTAAAAAAAATGCCCACTAGGGGGCACTTTGCATGGGGAAATATCATCAAACGCCAACCTTATTTCAGTCAAGTTTTTTTTTCTTGTTTGGTTACAATATGAAAAATGGATCTTTCTATCAAAGACAAACTGTACTTCTGTAAGAATAGTTTTATTAATCAAGCATGGGAAAAAATTCGTATTTTGAGATATGCTTAAAACTTTTTGTGTTTTGCTCCTTTTTTTTCCCCGTGTTTTTTTGTCTTTTATTTTTATTATATTGTATTTAAGAAGTAGTAAGTGAGAAGTAGACAACTTTTTTTTTATTTTCTTCATTTTCATTAATTATAACAATATTGATGAAAGCATGGTTGCAACAAACATTCTGGTTAAATAATAAAATAATAAAAACTTTGTAAAATAACACCATAAAGTTTTTTATTATTTTATGCTTGAAACACCAGTTATTTTGAGTGATTTTATTAACATTCTGGTGAATTACGCAAACAATATCCATCAGTACAAATTCCTAACAAATGTAAGTAGTCTTTATTTTCATATGTACAGCAAATATGCAAGGATGTATGCAAGGAAAATATATGCACAGAAAAAATATGTAAGGATTCATCTGTCCCACACCACAAATGTGTTGGAAGATTTACCGTTCTACATGAGGAAGATAGACAAACGCGACTCGTGTCCCGGGAGATGTTTTAAAGAAGGGGTGGAGGCGTCTAAATTAAGTTTTGCCCCGGGTGACGCAATCTCTTTTGGGAACTGAAGTTTGTTTTATACTTTTTCTGGCGACACAAGTCACATTTACTATTTCTCGTTTAACATACCAGAGCATGTAGTAGTTATGCATTTAGTCTTTACCGCTAGTTTTATTATAATCCTCACCATGTACATTACATTAATTTTCATTCCAGTAGTCAAAATCATCGTCTTTATCATTGTACACTAAAGAGTCATTGTACACTTTTCAATCAGTTGAATGTTCCCTCTTTCAGTGATTTACGTTTAGGTGTATAAAGGATAAATATCAAATTATCCTAAAATTACAGATGACTAATTTCAGATTTCGGTGCTTCGTAAGGTTATACTCGGCAATCAAGTTTATCAACAACAATCATCAGAAATCGGTCTGGCTTAATTGATCAGTATTTCACTGAGGCAGTGAGAACTGAACTAAGAAGTCATCAACTGAACTAGTCGATAACTAATCGTAAAAATAGAACATCCACAAGCAAATCAACTTCTAAAGATTTGTTTCATAGAATCAGTACCATTTTTACAAAATGATTTTTGAGTTAGATTTATAAGTTTCTTAACTTACAAGAAATTAAATAAAATAATTACTTTTAGAATTGAGTAGTTATACGCTTTTTTTTTTTTTTATAGATAAGAATTACTATTCGCCTACGGGAAGCCACATGTACGGGAAGCTACGGGAGCCACCCTTTCGCCACTCCTGAAATGATGTTGAGGAGTCCACCTCACTTTACGAACACTCCAGAAAACAGTTTACATTTGCACAGTTTACGAACACTCCTGATGCCGGTTTACGGTTATACATTTTAAGTACATTCCTGAAACCAGCTAAGCCTCTATGCTAACTCCTCCAGCTAACCTCCATGCCTCCAGCTAAACTCCATGGTTTTGTCGTTTTCAGCCAACGTATTGGCTGATCATCAACAATACGTCTTTAAAATTGTGTATAAACACTATTTGCAGATGATTTAGAAATTGTAACTATAAACATTGTAAAAGTACTGTGTTTTAGAACCCAATTAATTTCACAGCACAGGAGGAAGAAATTGAGAGAGACATATCCAAAATCTTTATATATACTTTCGGAACAAAAGGAAAACAACTCGGGTGTTGAATCTTCAGTCCGAAGATCACAACTTGAAAATCAGCACTAAAAATCTTGACTTCATACTTACTGAATCACCAAGGATGTTTTGAACATCCTTGGTTTGTACGAATAAACCAAGGACGGCCCAGCAAACACACACAGGTTCTCTGAACGTTAATAGACGTTCAGAGAACCTGTGTGTGTTTGCTGGGGGAGCATTTTAGTTGTACTTTATTAGTTTTTCCTTTTCTATCTTATTTTTTTGTACCTTTAGGATACTGGAACAACCGAGACAGCCATTTATGGCAAAGTCTCGATATTTGTGTGTTGCGTTTGTCCCATAAAGGATTAGATGTGCAGGGTGGCTATAATTAAACTTCCCCTATAAACTGGGTTCTGAACGAACTGTCACCAAATTTGGTAGGCAGACCACACATGAGATGCACTCTAAAATGTTTTTTAGTAAAGTATGGATATTGATAACAATACTAAGTTTTCTGAAGTTAGTCATCTATCAAAGTTAGCTTTTAAGGATCCTCTCCTTTGGAAAAATGATGTTAACTGTGGTTTCTGTGGATTGAGGCAAACTTTATAACTTCCGGCATTACTGTTGAAGAAACAGAATTTTAGAATGTAGTTGCTTCTTTAGGTGCAGATACGCTAGTCTGTGTGCGGGATACTCCCGAAAACCCGTACTCCGTACTAAAAGATCGCATAATTAACAGATGTATGCCTAGTGTCCCTTTCTTGGGAGGGGATTTTCGCTATCAGTTGAAAACGTTATCTATTTCTCTTAGCCTTCATTCATGAGTATTGAACCTTAATTCTGCAAAATATTTTAACATGACCCAGTAGAATGTTGACATTTCAATTTTTATGCATAATGATTTTAAAAGAAGTCATCCTTTGTTCAAGAAGTT
The DNA here is from genome assembly GCA_038373885.1 of Cheiracanthium punctorium. Classification (NCBI taxonomy): domain Eukaryota; kingdom Metazoa; phylum Arthropoda; class Arachnida; order Araneae; family Cheiracanthiidae; genus Cheiracanthium; species Cheiracanthium punctorium. Next base: position 295,569 of record JAWZYV010003174.1, read on the forward strand.
GACATCACAAATTTACCTATTATTGCTCGTACAGTGCACACCGGTTATAACGGACCTGGGATATAACGAACTATCGGTTATAACGTACCTAGAAGCTAGGTCCCGATTGAAGTTCTATATTTATAATGTTATTTAACTTCGGTTAAAACGCACTTAAGAAAGGTACGTACTTCGGCTATAATGTACTTTTTATTCCAAAGCCAAAAATAAAATTTTGCTTTTCTTAAGCATTTTATTTCCTTGTTCTCGGAAATTTCAGTACCTTCAAAAACACTCTTTGTCAGTTTTCGGATTCTCTAGCGAGATGAATTGTGTATGAATGAAGGGAGCGATCTTTTATCTTTTTCGCCTGCTAGGTAGGGCTAAGAACAGGACTATGTTTTTTTATTTGTCATTCATCAATGTAAATGCCTCCTGAAAAGCCCTATCTATAATGATTCTGATGATAGTGAAGAAGAAACAGAGGAGCCTATTCCAAGCATACCCGACGCATTCAATGCTGCAAAAACATTATCACGAATTTTTGAATGCCGCAGTGATGATGCAGGGACTCTGCAAAAGTCTATTATGGATATCCAAAACGGTATTTTTAAAGTAGCATCTGCCCATTTAAAACAAAAGAAAATTACAGATTATTTATCTCAATAAAAATTGTAAGTAAAAAAGAATTTTCTCTGTTTAATTTGAATTTTAAAAAATCAGACCTGTTTAAAACATATTACGATGAAATTATGAGCCCACTTTCTCTTTTTTGTGTAATAGTGAATCTTACCGGCGGTACTGCTTATAACGTACTTCGGCTATAACGTACTAATTTTTTCGGTCCTGTGAGAGTACGTTATAACCGGTGTCTACTGTATTAGAAAAATCGAAGAAAGTCGCAAAAATATCTGTTGGCACGAATGGGTTAGGCAGTATACTCACTCCAAGAGTTCACGTTCACGTTTGTTATTATAAGATCTCCAGTTAGGGGATAGGAAGCCTTCACTATTGTTGCAAAGGATGAAAACTACAGCGGAGAAAGAATTTTCAGATTACGTTTTAAAGGAAATCTGGCTTCAGCGTTCGGCTGTGCAACTGCTACAAATTCTTTCTATTAGTAAAGACGCTGTCCCCGAACTTGAAAAGATAGCATTTACAATCTTCACTATTTATGGTTTGTCAGATATTTTCGTAGTGTCATATGACGATCAGATTTTAAGTCTCTGAAGTCTCAGGTTTCCGAACTGTTGTCCAAAATAGATAAGTTAACACGACAAACGAGACGAAATAAATATAAATGTAGAAGTCGTTAGAGACCTAGCAGTAAATCGCAGAATATTCCAATTATAAGATTCTAAACATATCTTATTAATTACATAAATTTCATGCCCGTGTAATATAGTATATTAGTCTTTGCTTACTGTCACGTTTTAAACCATTTAACATTTTCTTTTCTCTGATTTTTTTATTAAAATCAGAGACATTGTGCCAAATGCACACGGATTCTGGCTTAATTTTTAATTAAAGAACGCAAAGTTTGCTTAATCTTTAAAGAAACAGCCATTTGCAGAAAAAAAAACTTTTTCTCTTTTTCTGTAAAAATATATATTTGTTTAGAAACAATTTACGAGAGATGATGTTTCAGGTAGTTTACTGGAAAACCAGGATACACCTAAATTTAACTCGCAAAAAAAATAAAATAAAAAAATAAAAAAAAAATAATGGAAGTCCTGAATCTTAATGTTTGCAGTCTTTTCTTTTTTTTCTTTCTCAAAATCAGAATGATTGAAGAACGGTGAACAATTATCCAAAAGTGATTAGACTAAGGCGGACAGTGTTCTTATCTCTACCTCTCTCGAAAGTGTTTCCAAAGCAACTCATTTAAACTTTTTGTTTAGGGATTTTCTTTCGTTTTCTTACTTCTGAAATCTTTAAAAGAGCTCGCCGAAACTTCACCTCCCTTAACATGTTATCCATCTATAAAAAAAAGAAGGAGTAGCAGCGTGCCCTCCTAAGCAATTACTGTTTTTTCTCTTGCCATTATGCTAGAACTTATATATTTGCTTAGAATGTATTGCGATAGCTTCCCTGCTCTTGACGTATAAAGATGCACCGAGCCTAATTTGTATAATTTCGTGATTTTATAGTTTTTGGTGAGGTTTAATAAAATAGTTTGTGTGTGTGTACTTCTTTCCTTTACATTTACTCATTAATTTAGTTTTTCTTTTATAAAATGTTAAAGGAAGAAACATTCTCTATTTAAAAAAGAATCGATTTAAATAAAGTGGTGCTTGAAAATTAAAAAATATATCTGTGATTGCACATTCCGAAGTCAGTCACGTATTTAAAGTTTGCATAAATGCATTTAAAAGCCGCAATAAGTAAATAAAAAATATTTTTAATGTGAGGAGTACATGCTTGGTACTAAAGTGCTGTGTACTCGATAGTGTGCAGCACTACATATTGTCAAATCTAAATTAAGCGATGCGTTAAATAAAGGCAAATAAAGTTATGCTAACTGCTTTATCAGCTTGCATGATATATAGATAATTTTAATATGTCGACATTTTCAATGTTTTCCCATCAGCAATATTCTTGGTAGCATAATTATCCCCACGTATTAGATTGTGGTTAGCATTTTTATCCAAAATGGATAGGATGTCTAAATGCATTTGTGCATATTATGATGATTAGATGTTTGCTTCGATGGAGCTCAGTAATTCGCATAGGTGTCAAGTTTATCTAAGTCTCAGTCCAGTAATATAATAATGGGATCTGCAATTGTACCCTTTTTTAAACCAAGGATGACGGTGTGAAAAAGAAGGTAGAAATCCAGACAGATAACGTGCGGAATGTATGGTAAGCTGGAGAGTTGGTGGATAACTGATTACCTGTAAGTAGAACATGAGGCAAAGTGTTTTGGCATAAATCTTTCACCTGTGGTTCTTAGTTCTCCCAAAGACATTCCTGTATTAATCCAGGTCAACGCAGACCAGATCAGTTTCTGGCGGCTCAAAACTTGACAGGTAGTACTTGAAGACCGAATTAGGTCTCGAAGTAAAAGTCTTCCAAAAAGAAAGACTTTGGCCAGAAACAGATGCAACTGTAAAAGTCTGGCTATTGTTAAGAGGTCATAGACTAGTCAATAAAGATGAAAACCTATGACTAACTAAAATGTCTAACCTAAAATTAGTAACTTTCTTGTTTGATCAGGAAGATATAGCGACGTGATAATACCAGTGATTGTAACACATGTGAGGCAGGCAAAGTTCCACTGCGCCTTTTTATGTTAGATCGAAATATTTGTTGTCCTGAGGAGATAGCTATTATAATTACTTTATTATATTTAAATAATGGTAGCATGTCCAAAATATCATCAGATATTTTATTTGAGAACTCAATAGAAGATTCGAGAATATACATTTTGAAATTTACACATTGTGGCGTTAAAGGCCTAGTGTCCAGGTCACACTTACAAGAACATTTCGCCAGTCATTCAACAAACATTTGGAACGTCTGAGTAAAGACCATGCTTTTTAATTTTATTTTAATTTCATTTAGTGGATTTTTAGTCAGATTTTATTGAAAATCACTATACATTAACTGATTCTTACAACAACTGTAACAAAATATTATTATTTAATTAAATGTTTTATATTTAATGTTGCATTCTCATTGATTTTTTGTTTTCGAATTTATATTTTCTACTTGCAAAATAAATGGAATATTTTGTTACTCTATATAAGTAAAAAATTACTTCAAATTGTTATTTTAATCGCCTAAAGTCATTTTATCATTAAATCACGCCATTCTTTTATTATTAATAAAACTGCAAGTAAAATTAAATGTTAAAAAACTTTTCTTTAAACTACAAAAAGGCTGCGCACACTGAAAATAGTCATAACTCATTTTACTCTGTTAATATGTTGGCTTAAATAAGTAATTATTTTGTATTAAACTTTTATGAATAAACAACTGAGTTAACGCGCTATTTAGTATGTATAAATCAGAACGAAATTCTTATTAAAAATGTTTGAAAAGAGAAAAAAAACTAAATATTCTGTTTTACACAAATTGAAAAAACAGTATAAAAAAGTACTTAATTTGATTGTTGGAATAAATGTGTTTCTTTCAAGGAAGAAAATTTTTGTTCACATTTAGAAAAGGAAAAAAAAAAAGTGAAATAAATTCAGATTCAAACAGCATGATTTCTTTGAATTTTGTGTCATTATTGTGTACGTGCAATAAAATAAAAATTCATTTAAAAAAGTGTGTGCATGTAATATTTACGCGAGATTGAAGTAAAACTTCTTTGACGGTTACGACACATATCACTGAAATGGTATGTGTCGTAAACTTTAAAAACTATTAAACTTTAACTTAAAATAAATATCATATTATAATTTAATTATATTTATTATTCATGTACTTTACAAAGATTATATAAATGTTATATTCACATTATTCATTGGAAATAGGTACTTGAATGTCATCATAATTTTTTATGTATGAAATTATAGGTTTGTGGTAACTATAATGTGAAACATAAATTTTACTCTCTGAATTTGCTAATTTTCTTGAAAATCTATCGTTGTACCAAAGCACGTTGCTGATTCAAGTCGAGAAGTATTCATAGTTAGATCAAATTTTTCTTTTAAAAAATCAACTGACGGTTGAGATTCTTGAGAGCGAAAATTAACGTTAAAATCTCCAGTAAGAACCATCGGTAATTCATAATAATTATTTAGAATCCAGGAAGTGCCCATGTTGTAGTATTATTCTTTAACTGTTTTTTATACCATTGTTCCGTCTGTAGTTTGGGTTTGAATGGGGGGGGGGGATGTCTATAGTCTAGTATTATACTTTAACTGTGTTCTTTAACTGATGTTTTCCTCTGTTTGTTGGGTTCGAATGCAGGTAGTGTAAATTTTTATTTTATTTTTTGTGTGTTTTTCTATCACAGTATTCTTAAGCGTTGATTTCGTCTGCTGGTAGGTTTCGAATTATTATTCTGTATCCATGTTTTTAAACTGCAGGTTCTGTCTATTGTTTGGGATTGATTGCAGCCAGGGTCCGTTTTTTTTGTAGCGTTCCATCCCCGTGTTAAAGCGTGGCTCCGTCTTGAGGTTGGGTTAGAATCCACGGAGTGTCCATTTGTTATTCTTTTATTTTGTTCTTAAACTCTTTGCAGCCAGTGTTTGTTTCTTTGTGGTGTTACATACCCGTGTTCTTAAACCGTTGTTCTGTCTGGATATCGGGTTAGCATCCAGGAAGTATCCGTGTTGAACTATTATTCTTTCACTTTTTTCTTAAAACGTTCTCCCGTAGGGTTTGAATCGAGAGAATGTCTATGTTGTGGTATTTTTCTTTAACTGTGTTCCTAAACTGATGTTTTCTTCTGTCGGTTGGTATCGAATGCACGTAGGGACTATTATTGCGTTTTTCTATGGCAGTGTTCTTAAACCTTTATTTTCCTCTTATATATATAACTCAACTCCCGTTATAAATAACTCAAAAACACATGAGCAATATTAAAAGATTACATACTATTTAAGTACAGACAAACAATATTTATGTATCATGGCAACCAATATTTAATGGAATTATGAGTTAAAACTTGACATGATTGTCAAGTTTTAACTCATAATTCCATTAAATATTGCAATAATGCCATTGAAAACATGCGAGTAAAGCAACGGAGCTTGGACCACGAGATGCACCATTCAGCCACTTCTGTATTCGGTGCGTAGGCCTTGTTTATCAGAGGTGACGGGTTGTGTCGCCGCCTGTAACAGCAGTGAGAGACAATCAGCAGGATCGCCACCTGCTCAGCGAAAGGCTTCCCACAGTGGCTCTGACAAGAGCCGGTCCACTTATCCCCTAAACAGTCATCAGACAAGATCTTGCTTCAAAACAGGTAGGGAGTAAAGTCGACGAGCAGGGAGCACTGTCGTTCGCTGGAACGAACGTCGACTGTGCTCCGTAAATAATGGGATGGTGCCCCAGTTGTGTGCCCCATTGGCTGGTGCCCCAGTACTCCGTTGCGGAAGAGCCCGAGAGCTGTTCTGCAAATGAAGGTAGCAAGGGGGGGAAAGATACGCCACTTCCTGTACTGAGCGTTACTTCCGTCAGAAAAAAATCCAAGTTACTCCCTAGTTGCGCTTAAAGAAGTTTTACTTCAAAAATGAAATTTTTTAGTTTACATTTAATATTACATGTTGTTTGATTTATAAAATATAAAAATGTAGGATAAAAAAAACCGAAATTTTGATTTTAACTATCATATCTTAATCATTCTGCACATTCCAAAAGCTTTTCTTCTTCAATGAAATACTGCTCATTCTATATGTCCATGAAGTAATTGAAGGACGAACACCATATACAGGGTTTTTCATTACAAAAAATGGAGTCAATGTGATTTTAAGTGGTGATAGTTCCACTTCTAAACAAATAATTTTTATGAGAGAATGGCATTATCTCACTCAAAACGCAAAGGCTCAAATGAGTGATGAATGTGATGTATCAACACGTACAGGACAATTAACATGCATGGGATAGTATTAAATCCCATGGCACATGTCCACGTACGCATCAGCGAAGTTTTTCTGTCAGTGTGCATAGGTAAGAATAATCGGCGACCACCAACTTGATATTTTCTTCTGCCAGAACACCTTGATGGACAAAACTACCTCACGTTTCTGCAACATGGGATGCCAGACGTGTTGAGCAATGCCCCCTTACACTTCTGGTAATTGTTGTGGTTCCAGAAAGCTGGGGCACCAGCCTATTACATACGAGAGGCACTGAAGAACTAGCTTACAATTTTAAATTAATGATTAAAAGGCGTTGTAGTCGTATAACACATAGGTTCCATAATATACTTAAAACGCAATAAAAGTTGAAGACATCAAGTTCGTGAAAGAAAAACTATGTTTGGCCAGCTTTGGCGATCACCAGGGATATTATAAGAGCAGTTGAATACAGATGGAATGAATTAAAAAACGATGCCGACACAGTACTTGACATTGGCGAGAACATACACTTGACCGAGATAACCTACGCTAATTACTGAGTTACAATAAATTTAGACCAATGAAACTAAAGTAATGGATAATTTTAAAAGTAGATGCATGGCATCGAAAAAAAGTATGTCAAAATAAGAACCAACACAGGGTAAGCAGATGAAAGTAAAAAACATGTAACAAATGCAAAATGACATAGTAAAAACTGTTTTTAGCTCAGGAGGCGCAGCTCCATCTGAGATAAATATTCAGTAAAAGGCTATTGCATGAAGTGAAAAGCGAAATCGAAATTTCGAAAGGCGAAATAAGGGAAAATGAGAACAGAAATAAAAGTTAAGATACTTAATTTTAAACAAATAAACTTTAAAAACACTGAAAATAAATGATAGTGACTTTAAATATATGTGATCTACATCACAGATCTGTTAGAACTAAACCTTTCCGAACCAATGGATTGAGAGAGATGGCTCGGTAGTTTGGGCAGCGAACTCTATAGATATCTCATATGTTGATTATTTTTTGTGGGGACGGCCGAAAGCTCTGATGAATGAGACTGCCATTGAAACTGCAGAACTGACCAAACTTTCGGTCGCTGTAACGGATGAAGGGACACACCGAGTGTGACAGAGTGTCCGCTACTCTTTCTTCGCTGTTGTACCGCGTGCGTGGGTCAGTGTTTTGAAACTTATCATAATAACATGGCATTAAAGCCATTTTTAAATTAATATCGTTTTTTGTGAGGTTTTCCCTAGTATGACGTCGACTCTGGCACGCCTTAGCGATTTTGCATTTTTATATTGACCATGGATGAAAGTTGTTTGTTTAGACAAGTACCTCGCCTCTAAAACTTCTGCTTATCTTTTATGAAACGCCCTGTATATAATATAAGATAAAGCCTTCAGTGATATCGTGAATAAAAATTTATCAAACATTTTTAAAGTGCTCGTGATACATTTCAGAGAGTAACTCCTACTTACGATAAAATATACTATTTTTAAGCGTATAAGGCAACGCGCTATTCTTTCGCATTTCATGTTTCAATTTTCAAATAACCATTTACATTATTTTGCTCTAATTATCCTGTAGAAGAAAGGCACTAGAATGAATGCAACGCTACTTGTTCAATCCTTATAGTAAAGCAGAAAAATCGATTGGAGGAATTAAAAAAATGACTGCATAAAGTTGAAAACATCTAAATGTATAAGCAGAAACTTCAAAAGATTTCGGCACGATTGATAATATAGAGCCATAATTGATCTAAAAAATTTCTAAGTAATAATCCTGATAGCTACTATATTAAACTTGAGAACGCTTCTGGCGAAAATCCCTACCTTTAAATGTACAGTCCATACAGCGAAAATCCTTACTCTCAAATGTATCCGCCACTTTGAACTGATGAAAAAATATTTTTATTTTTATTATTGCATAAATAAAGACGGTATTTTTTATAAAGAGTATAAGTAAATGAGCATTTTATATGCGTACAATTTTTTCCTTACGAAATTAGATATTAATTTTAAGCGGGAATTTAAGTACTAAAGAAAGTTTATTTCTTTCTTTCTATATACCGATGTATAATTTACTTACATTAAATTTTGCTCTTGATTTTACATTCTCGACCTCAAAACAACCTATATTATAAAAATAAATAATTGCGTAAATTTCTATAAAAATGGAATTCACATCCTTTGCTTCGAAGTAATTAACTGAGCCAAACTATTTAATGAAGGTTGATTAAATATTGTGAAATATGAAGGAGAGACCATCGCCTTAACGTAATAAATAAAATATGTTGCAAAAGTTAATACACCGTTGCATTAATTCTTGTTTACGAATGTTTCCAAGTCATTGAGTTAAGAGTCAGAAATCCCTCTAGAGGAATAAGGAGGTTTCTGCAAGATCTTTTCATTGAAAAACAAAGCTATTGATCATGCATTTTATGCTTAATAAGCAGCTTCGCATGTTTAGTTCATTTGATTTCAAAGTACTCACTTAAAAGATACGCACAGCTGCATTTAAATTAAAATGGTGAAACATCAGCGTGTTAACAGTAATTATTTTGAAGTTTCGTTTCTTTTCTAATAAACACAGACCTAATTTTAACGCGAAATTAATTCTTAAAGAGTTTTATGAAAATGCATGGTTAAAATTCTTTCTGAACTAAAAGCGAATCAAAAATTTATCTAGTAAAAGTTAAGTCTTTAAACTAGGCATTTTTTGTAAAAATTGTCTGTTAGTCTAAAGCTAGCAAGTTAAAAATTTCAGTACGTTTTATGTCAGACTGAGAAATATTTGAAAGCATTTTAAAATACTGATAATTTGTTAACACTGCAATGTATATCTTTCATGTGTCAATTTCTAGAACTTAGTTACACTATTGTGGCATAAACTAACTGACATTCTACCTGAACTATTAATATATTTATTGCATTATCTGTCTACCTACAGTTTTATTTTTACCTGCTTTAAAAAATGAATTTTAAATTTTACTGTAATGTTCAAATTGCTTTAGACAAATTAATTTTTCACTTTAATCTGACGTAAAAATTTCAAAATCCCCAAGAATTCTTTTGTCAAGTGAACAAAATAAAGAAAAGGACTCTTTTTGAGGCGCTTGCTTAAAGTCACAGGAGTCACATGAAGCTTTGCATGAGTCACAAAAAGCGCACAAATCATGGCTCATTATCTTGCGATTTAGACTTCGTCAGATTGTTAACTTATCTGTAACATGGAATTATCAATTCTAGGATTTTCTGAGGTGAGCAAGGTTTACGCGTTGCTCCGTGAATTACAGTCATTTAGAGGACAAATATATATATATATATATATATATATACACACACGATGGTTATACTGACCGATAGCCAGTGACAGATTTTGGTCAATTATTTCTTCCCGGACGATGATTCGTGAGATGATTGGGATAGTTGTCTGTTGAAGCCTGGAGATCGTCAACTGCGATCACTAGTGGGTTGGGCGGCAGCAGCCTCACGTAAAAGAATATTTTTTTTCAATAATTTCCTCCTGGTTGAAAATTTATGAAATAATAGTCGGCGTAGCATTGTTTGGAAAAAATAAGTCAGCAGGCCAAGAGGCTGTGTATTATACGTCAGCTGCTCATATGAACATGAGAAGAAAAAAAAAAATTCAGTGATTTCTCCGGGATGAAAATTTGGCAGATGATAGTTTACATTCTACTTAAAAAAAACAACAACAAAAAAAAAAAAACAGTCAGCTAGCTGTATGTCGGGGGAAAGATTGTCAGTTGGGACAGTGAAAGTGTGGCGTGGAAAGGTAGTGTGACCGCCGCTAGCCTAATTCAACGCACCAGCTGGCGGGTTCTTCTGCGGCATACAGCCATCTGAATTTTTTTTTATTATTTCAAGAATTATGTCAACTGTTATTTGACAAACATTCAACCGGGAATAAACAACGGAATTTAAGTTATTCCACACAACGCGCTCGTATCCTCAATAATAACAATAATAATAAAAGTTCCGAGTGCTATATTTCAGTATATTACAGAATGGCCACGAAATACAGAATGGCACCGTATATTGCTAATAAAGTAATTTATCGTAATTCAGATACTTGTTTTAAGTATGTTGCCAGCGACGCAAAGTTATAAGAACTTCAGAGCAGGCACTCATGTGCCCTGCTCATGAGGAAGCTGGTACAAAAATGATCTTTCACGTTTGCCACTATTTTGTTTATATTTATCTTGTTACAGATGATGATGATGAACACATGATGGCAGACGTTTCCGATGGTGATTCAGAAAATGATTCGGATGACGATGAGAGTGCCACAAGTGAAGATGAAACTTCACAGCATTTAAGAATGATAATAATATATTAAAATAAATAAAAAAATGTTGATATATTTCTATTCAAATTTAATTTTTATTCCTTGATCACTGAATTATTTCTTCATTATGTTTTCAAATCACGTGCAAGGCATGTTGCGTCGAATAACTTAGAGTACGTTACTTAATCGCAGTTGAAAATTTGTCGACATAATTCTTAATATATAAGTTAATAATAATAAAAAAATAAAGTTCAGCTAATAAAGTTCAAATAAGTTCAGCATATAAATAATAATAAAGTTCAAATAATAAAGTTCAATAATAATAAAATTCAGCTAGCAATATATAAAGTTCAGCTAGCTGTCTGCCGAGGGGAAAACCTGTCAGCTGGTGCATTGAATTAAGTTAGCGACGGTCACACTACTTTTCCGGACCATACTTTCACTGTCCCAGCTGACAATCTTTCCCCCGACATACAGCCAGCTAACTTATATTTTTATTTAAAGTAGAAAGTAAACTACCATCTGTCAAATATTCAACCTGGAGCAGGTCACTGAAATTTTTTTTCTTGTGTCCGTATGAGCAGCTGACGTACAATCCCAACGCCGCTGGGCCAGCTAACTTTTTTTTTTCCAAATAAGTGCTATGCCAACTATTATTTCATAAATTTTCAACCGGGAGGCGATGATTGATTTTTTTTTTTTTATGTGCGAGGGATTTTGCCGCCGCCCAACCTGTCCATGGTGCTGTAGCTGCGATCTCTAGGCTTCGACACACAACTATCTTAAACATCTGACAGATTGTCCGGTGAGAGGATCTTGGTCGCAAAAAATCGGTCGCTGGCTCCCGGACTATGACATTTCAGTCTCGAAATACCAAGTTATATTAAATTAACCACTTCCAAAATAATTTTAGACTGACTAAAAATAATTTAATATCCAAACCTAATTGCGTATGCAATATGCAATTGTATGCATACATTGAAAAATAACTGAAAACAAGTAGTAACGATAGAAAATGTATGGGAAAATGCAAATATAGCACTGGTCATCTGTCCCGTACTACTATGATCAACGTACCTTGATGTGCGGATGAGATAGCCAATCCTTTTTTTACCCTAAATCATTTTATGATTCCTTTTTCCCGTAAAAGCCTTTATGTAATGGTTTTTTTAGAAGACTAATTATGGATAATAAAGGTTTAATTACTTAACAAGTAATTTTTCCTTGGTTTCACTGCGAAAAAAAAACAACCTATGACCATTTTTAACAAAACTACCGTACATTTAAGAAAATGGTGAGTTTCAGAGTCATCACTGAAGGATTAGGTAGACTTGTAAATTGTAATACCTAAGTTCAAAATCAAGCTTGAGTTTTTTGACACAAAAACTAGTATATGACTCGAAGCTGGTGTTTGATACGAACAGGTTAGAATCAGTTTTACTAGGTTACTTTCAAAATTTACGATCGTTAAATTTTTTCTTTGAGTAGGGAATAAATGTTAAATCAATTTATAAATAAGGACCTTTTGTTGAAAATATACGCAGATAATACAAGATCTATATTTACTCGTTAAAGCAACCAGTGTGCTTAAATTTCTTAAAGATATAAAAATGCAATGGGATTGTAAAAATGAAATGACTTGAATGTTGTAGAATTAATCAGTTAGTGAATACTTTAATGATGAAAATATTTCAAATTCACTGAAAATAAGCCTCACCATGGCACAGTGGTTATGTCACTGAAAATGGTAGACGCCAAAGTGTGAAGATCCCGGGTTCGGGTTCCAAAGCGGGGATGTCGATCTAACGTGTCTGGAGTTTTGGCAGGTTTTCTCCAGATGTAAGGTGAATACACGTTAGAACCCCTTAGAAAGTCCTTCTGCCAAGGCAACTCCCATCCTTGGCAGATCGCCCTAGCGTAGTGTTGCCGTAATCACGCAAACATCCAACTGAAAATATATTAAACTTCGTAGAAAAAAATTCTAAGCTTTCTAAGCTTTAAAAATACTTGAGGGGCTAAAACCTTTCTTTGTAAGATTCAGCTGCAATCTAGTTACGCGGAAAGAGATACGAGATAAAAATTAAGTAAATAAATGGCTGCAAGTTGTCCTTAAGAGCATAAAAAAACCTATATAAAACACGGGGATTTAAATTATAAGTTCATAATCGGTGTTGAAAAATGGAAAAAATATTTTTAAAACTGCATATTGTAAAAAGATGTTGAATATATTAAGGTAAAAAAAAATGTTTAATGAAAAAGCTTCTTGATTAAATATGTTTTAAATCCTTTTAAATAAATAAATCATCGTAAAATTGAGTAAAGTTTCATACTCTTTATGCAGTCTTAAGCTGGAAGTCTTATGCAGTCTGGAAAGAAAAATTGGTTTTAGATTGATTTAAATTTGTTATAATTATCATTTATCATGATTTGCACAAAAATGATAATATTAAGAGATAGAAGAGAGGTTTGGGAGTTTCTGACATTTCTACCAATTTCCTTTTTCGACATATTAGATGTAACCTCTTTAAAATATTGTTTAAAACGCCATGCGTCAGAAACTTATCAGCCCTGTTCAAAATTACTTGCCAGTAAACGGTATGTAATCAAAAGTCTTATAAAACCTTATAGCACAGAAATAGTATAAAATAACCTTTTCCCCCGCCCAGAAAATCAAAATATATTTATTTTCAACTGCAAGAAGATAGTTTTTCTTTGATTACTTCACGAAAATGCTTTTTAACATCGTTGAATTCTGGTCCATCATTTATGCATCAAATTTTAGAACTCGTTGGAAGAAATCAGCAATACATCTGAATAATTGAAAGGTACTGAAACGTTTTTTGTGAACAATCGTTATACCATACTTGAAATATACCATATACCATTACCAGAAGGCAATATATATATAATGAGTCGAATGCTTTAAGCGTATTCAGAGGGAATGGCCATGTTTTCTTATTTTCGTATTTTTCGTATTTGAATGATAAAATGAATGTCAATTACCTTCCATACAAAAGCCGAAATCATGAATCTGGAAAGATAGTCGAGTAATTACATAGCATATATTTATTAACTATTTAAAAACTAGTAATTAAAGATCGTTGTGGAGCCAATTTCAAAGGGCGATAGAAAAAAAATATTTGACTAAAATAATAATAATAATAATAATAATCTGCCATAGCATTAAAACGAGAAATATTTTTCGATCCCAGACTCATATAAATGATTCAAACATAGAACTGTATACGGAAAAAATCACTGTCTAACGGTTTCTATGTAAACGGTCTCTATGTAAAACTAAATAAATTTAATTTTTTGTTTGTTAAAATAAATAGTTTCATACATTGTTTGCTTTATAGTCACAGAAGTAATATTGCTGACATTTAAATATTAAATTAATTCAAAATTAATACTAAATTTAAGGCTTCATGCAAACGAAAATCTCGATAATTTCGGAAAGCTGTTTGAAGTGAATTAAAATTGAAAAAAAAAAGCATACCTGGAAAATGGCACAGAATATCCGACAGGTATTATTTCTATGAACCCGTCTTCAAAACTCGTTTCAGAAGTTAAAAATTCCAAAAATCATTAAAAATCTGGGAACGGTTAGATTCAGATTTTTAAAGAAGCACATATTTCCCTATATTTTTTTCGTATTTGAGCAAATTTACAAGTCGTTCTATTCAATGGTGTGCATTTCACTCTGGAATAAACGTTTTGTTGAATTTAACAAAATTTTGTCGATTGAACAAAAATTTTGCTGGCACTATTTCCACCGAACAATTTTGTTAGTTTTAGAATTTTTTTTTATATATTAAAGAAGTATTCCTTTACATTAAAATTTTTTGTGGGACCAATTCGAAGTTACTGAAGTAAGTGATAAGAATTATTTAACCAAAGATAAAAACTAATTAGAAAATATGTCAAACGGTTCGATTGGGTAATTATTTTGTGACCAGCATAGTGCAATCTTGTACCATTATTCATAGCTGCCAACTTTTACGGAATATAATTAACAACTTTTTCTAAACAATAGTTTTCGGCTTAGAATATAGATCAATTTGAGTTGAGTGTGCGAGTAGATTACTAATTTGAAAAAATATTTAACAAAATTTACTGTTTACAAAAAGTGGTTAACATATTCCGTAAAAGGTGGCAAATATGCGTTTTTACATTTTAACTGGTTAATCCCTGGGAAACAGAGTTCTGACTTTATATATTAGTTTTTCAACGTATTGCAGTTGAAGCATGAAAGTGTAGTTATGCCAATCATGATAGTTTATTCATCAAAACTGGTTTAAAATAAATTCTATCCATTTTCTGAGGTATGGAGAATCACATAAATATTATGACTAAGATTAGATGTTACCTCCAGTTATCAAAAATGTCGTTGATAGATTAAATAACTTGTCAAAATTAGTAAATTTTCACACACTTATAAAATCTTGCTGATATTAATGCTGATTAAAATCTATGCTGATATCTATGCTGATTAAAAAGCGACCATCCTACGTACAGATCTTTCTGCGAGTTGTATAATGAAAAGTTACAGAAATCCATATTTCAATATAAAAAATTTGCTACTATCAGTTACTACTTTAAAATTCCACGTTATATTTCTACAGACGAGAAAAACTAAGAGCTAAGACACCTAAACTAGGGACAACATAAACTGGGACTTCGTTTACATCCCATTGTTGAACGGTGTGTGAAATTAGTGACAGAGGCATCCGCAAAAAGTTGGTGGAATCAGACTTTAACGCTTTAGGATCTGGACATTTTTTGCTTTATTCGCACAAAAACTAATTGAGTGTAAGATAAATTTTTTTATTATATTTGTGAATATCTAATTAAAGTTTTTTAATAACACACAAATGAAAAGAAATGTAAGAAATTATTATTTTATACATGACTAGGGGCCAAGGCCCCTAGACTCGCTACGCTCGCATTTCGTATGAGGCATTTGGCCCTAAAAAGACTTATTCGTAAAAAAGACATAATTTCAGCAAACAAAACCCAAACGTTGGATAAGATAGAATGTTACCGAGCTACACATTGCTTGGTTCTTGCATGTTGATTCGAACATAAGAATTTAAACCTCGCACTATTTGTAATTATGTGAAACCCATGGTACGCCTTGCGTATTAGCCAATTATGGAGAATTTTCATAATTGGGCGACTTGCGTATATGTATAGTTAATAATTAGCTCTAAGAGAACAGTAATTCATATGTTTTCGTTGATAAAAACTACGGAACAGGTAGGGTAGCTTGCCACCCATGGCGACTTTATTTGGCGATTAACACATGCTCACAACCTATAATTACTGTTCATTTAAGGTTCCCGGAAAACCGTTATCCATATTTTCATAGTTCTTTGCAGATTGGCGTACTTAGCACCACGAATTATACCAACTCGCCGCGCTGGCAAATATCCAAAGTGCACTATAATGCTATAATGGCATAATTAACGCCGCCAAATATTTCTACTGGTAGCAAATAATCCGCATTTTAATCATTTTTTCATTTTCAAGATATTAGTTATTCTGTTTTGAAAAAACGAATAGTCGCTAATTCTAAACTCCTATTGTCTAAGCGAACTTACTATTTGAAAATTCTCAACTTTGTGTAACACACTTTCAGTTATTTATTTCATATACTTTTTAATTTGGCGTAAAATGGGCGTAACTCTAACTCATGTTTGTAAATTTCACGTGATTCTAAATACTTGGAAACGCTTTGTTGCAAAGGAATGAATGATTTTATGCCCAATCTGGCAACCATTCTGTTTATTTTTTCAGTTTTTTATTAATATCTTCGAAAATAATGCGATTTTCGAAATTTAAGTCAGCTTAGCGGGTTCCTCGGAATTTTTCGAATCTGTGGGCATCTTAGTCGAAACTCAAATCCCCACGGTTTAGGAGGAGATACGCCAACAAGCTATTGACAGCGCCAGCGCCAGCGGCCTTTACTTTTTTTTTTAGAATAGAGAGATTCCTTTCTTATGAATAATAGTATTTTATATATGAAATCGACTTAGGATATCCGACTTACATTCGAGTACTTTTTGTAAAGGATAGGACAGGACTTAATGTTATAGTACAGGACTTAACGTGATAGACGACTGCATCATATCCGCATTTTTTTTTTCTCCACCAAATATACCTGATTTAATCACAAGGATTATTTTGCCTCTCCTTGTAGATTAAGTGCAAGTACTCTTTCACATCGGTATGATACAACTTTTTATAGTTACCACATGCTTACCAAATTTTATATTTTATGGTTGCGGTATTGTATTGCCATTTTAGTGTTTTGTAGGGGAAATCTCTTCCATCCGAGGCATTCCTTCTTTTGTAAGGTAGCGCTAACGAGATTCGAGTTAACGAAAAAATAACATTGTGATAATTATCAGTTATTTAATTGTATAAAAAATATTTGCTTGATAATTATAATTTATGAATAATGAGTGTTTGTACTCTGTATTTTATATGTTTCATCATCTTTCTATAACACACGGACGAGTGCATTTTTTCTTCGAGAATTTCAAATTTTCAAGAGCAATGCGCAGGCAGACGATATTATTTGATCGGGAAAATAATTTAGGCATACCTCATTTAAACCCAGTGGGCTCATTTCTTGCCCTGTTAGAATACAAACCGTGAAAAATAATTATATTTTTTACGCCCGGTAAAAAGTGTCTATTTTTGCCCAAATACCGAAAATTCAAGTCCGATGCGGGGGCAGAAGGTATTATACAATCACAATAATATTTTACACTGTTTTTATTGAACCCATAGAGAACCTTTTTCGCCCTATTAGAATAGTGATTTAAAAAATAATTCTTTTTCGGCCCACCTTATTTTATAAACGACTTTATCAGAAATTAGATAATTCAGTTTAAAGAGAACCACCTGCCGGCAAAAGCTTTTAATTCCTGTATAAGACCATTTTCCAGTTATGTTTAGATTTAATAAGCTGGAAATTTACTATGTTGCATCTTGTAATCGGAATGTAAATACTGACAACAGACAGCGTAAGAGCAATAATATGATTGTAAAAATATAAAAAATGGTAATTAGGAATTTTATTAAATTGTAAAATATCGTTACCTATTGAATAAGAATATAGTTATTAAAATTTTTATTTAAATCTTTCAATCAAATGCCAAGTACTTAATTAAAATGAAAATTCAAAGGGATTATTGTTTTGACAGTGTAATTAACGTCAATGTTACTTCACCTATCCATATTGAAATTTCCAAAATACTCAAGTGAAATCCGATAAAATGATGAAAAATTCATTAATGTAGAAAATTTTACATTATCATATAAATTACTTCAGCAAAAGTTTCCAATATCATAAATTCATTCGAACTGAATCACTATCAAACCTCATTTTCCCCTTGGCGCAGAAGTAAATTAATGCATTAGCAATTATTTCTCTTTTAAGAGAAAAAAGCTGAAACTTCAAGTATATATACAGAGTGTTTCAAAAAGGGGATGTCACTCTTTGATTCTGTATCTATTAGAGGTAAGTGGGCAATGTCAATTGATAAAATGTTCAAAATAAGGTAGAAAAAAAACTGCTGCAAGAAAAACAATGCTCTCGTTAATTTGAAAAAGTTACTTTTTTAATTTGTTCCCTCGTGCAAAAGAAGTCCCAGTTAATATAATGTGCCCATACTCTAATGAGGTGGTGTACAAAATTTTAAAATTATATCACTGTCAGAGATATGATGATAAATGTATGCTGACTTAAACCACTTTTCAATGATCTCGAACGAATATGTATATATAAGTCTGCTTTCTGTTCCGGAAAAACCAAGATGGGAGGCTGTGGCCACCTTCCGTTTACTGACCGGACACGACTGTCTTGCCGCGCATCTATGTCGTATTGGCATATTTGCTGAGGCTGCCTGCCCGTTATTTGACTCTGATGAAGACATGAACAGTAGGGTGGAGTGAAAATGGCCAAAAAAAATTTTTTTTTTGATTTTAATATTGCCTGACTCAACAAATGGTGCTGTATGGCAAAAAAGTCACAGAAAAAAAATTCTGGTCCATTCACTGATTGTCTTCAGGTTCCACACTGGGCTCAAAGAAAGGAATGTTAACGTAAAAAGACAATCAATTTTTTAAAATTCAAAATCAATTTTTTAAAATTTAATTTTAATATTTACAATAATTCTGGCTCAAAAACAGTTCTAACCACTAAAAAGAAACAGTACGGCAATGCTTTATTGCCGTTAACCAAAAAAAAAAAAAAGAAAGAAAAGAAAGGAAAGAAAGAAAGAAGAAAAAAAAGTCACTAACTTGCAAGCGAGCGTCATAAGTTTTGGGGTATATTTTGAATATATAGTTATTAAACATTTACATATTACTTCATTTTTAAAGACAATTAATATTTAGAAAGCACACTAATACAGAAAAGGAAATGATACCAAATTTACCTTTTGAGTATTATTGACTAATAAAACACTTTATTTTAATCAGTCTTCAATTTGGAGTCAACCTGCCGGGCAAAATAATGAACTTTGGTAGTTCCTTTCGTGATTTGATTCCACAACGAATGTATCCATCTCTGGCTTTTGCTCCACATGTTACCAATGATGCTTGCGTTAGTAGTCTTACATGCCTTTCTACTGCTTGAGAAGGGCAAGGGAGCTTCTCTTTTTCAAATTCTGAACCGTTTCTGATCATACCTGCTACGTCTTCGTCACTGAGGTTCATGTTAGCTGGTGGTTCCAAAGGATTGTCCCAGTGAATCATCTGAAAATACTCCTCTGCTTCGAAATTTATATTTGGAAGATCAAATTGGCGTATTTTGTCCCTCCCATTCAGTTTTTATTACTTTCAATATTCTTCTTAGGCCAAGTTCTCGAATATCTGATCGTTCATCAAACAGCATTGCCAATAGCATATATTTTCAGAATGAGCAGAATAAGAGTTCCTCTGAATAACTAACTTCATGAACGATTGACTTAAAATCTTCCGGCAAGAATGAACTTCATTTTATCATTCCATGCTCTATGAGTAGCTCCTAGGATTTTCTTAATTTCAAACCAGGATGGCACGTACACTTTCATCACATAGTCTACTAGGCGTTTGAAGCATTCTGTTCGCTCGGCAGTCGATACGTACAGGCGCAGTATTCTGTTCGCTGTAGTGAACCAGCATGAATGGGACATCCTTCCTGGACTTCTGTTTGCCAAATCTGGATGGCGCTGTCCCGAGCATACTGCTAATATCGAAGAGGTGCTTTTGTTCTGTACTGAGGTCTTTTTTATTAATTTCAGGCAGAGCAACAGGAATAGAAACAAATTTTGTCACAGTAAGGGTTTCGTGCGTTTCCAGAGATTTTCCTGTTGTTCCAAAAAACTGGTGTGTGGCCCAGATGTTTTTCCTTCAATCTTATGAAAAAGGTTGCGAAGAGGCAGTTCATTAGTATGCAATAAGCATAAAAACCAGTGCAATTTATGGCCGACAAAGATTTCAAGCCGTCTAACTACGCCATTTTTCTTCCCAAGGTATACTTTCGTTCCATCGCACCCAACGGCAACAAGATCCGAAAGTGTAATCACTTTCTGTGTAACGAAGTTGATGATGCTGCAAGTAATATCAGCACTAGAGCCTGACTCCGGAATCACATGTCCTATGTACACAGAACAAGGTTCTGACAACATAACAATATGCTTTTCTACAGCTACAGTCGTATCTAACGAGCTTCTCTTCTTTTCTTGCATTATAGTTTTGTCCTTTCTTCCAAGAAGTATATGGAGACAAAGACTGCGTTACTTGTGTAGAATTAAGTTGTGATCGTATCTTTTCATTATAATTTTTAATTAGAATTACTTCTTGATGACTTAGCTCAGGCAAGGAGGTTTTCTTCTAAATTTTTTCAACGTCCAAAGAAACAATTTCGATGATCTCTTTTACTGAAGGATCCTTCTTGTTCCCCTGCTTCCACAGTATACCATTTTTCGTGATTAAGAAATGCTTCATTAAATCAGAATACGTTGGTGGTAACACTGTCTCTTTCAATTGTACTGGAATTCCGAAAACACTACAAAAAGGTTTCACTTCTAGTTGTCATATTTAAGTTCAAAACTCCGTGTTATTATGCCATTTATAAATCAAAATTAATAAAACGTACTGCTTCAATTTTACAAATTAGAAACAAGTGGTTGAAACAAGGCAATCGCAAAAACGAATCATTCCACACAATAATAGTGACGTGCCTTATTAGGTCATGATAAAATAGTTATCAGATTAGAACACGCGCTTCCATCTAGCAGATTTTAGAGTATAATTTGCTTTTTCTGTGTACAAAAAGATATTTCTGCAGGGGCGTAGCCAAGGGGGGGGGTCACAACCCCTCACCCCCCCATGAGAAATTTTTTGCCATACAAAATGTATATTCTTCACTCCCTTATCACACACTCGTATACATATATGTGAGTTGCAGTAGTCATAACCCCCCCATGAAAAATTTCTGGCTACGCCACTGCATTTTTGGATCTGATATCTGGCAGTCACCTTTCAATAAAACAATTTATTAATGAGAAAGTAAATTATTAATATTATTTTAGAAATTAATTAATTATTTAGTAAAATATTAAATTTTAAAAATGTTTTTTACATAAAAATCATTAAAAACTTGAAAAAAATGCCAATCTAAATATTCACTTGAGATGTGGAACCTCAAGATGTCAATATTTTAAGCTGAAATTTGGAGACAATTCGTTTTAGCTAGTTTGACACCATTTAATGACTCAGGCAATGTGAATTTCGAAAAAAAGGTTTTTTCGCTCCACCCTAATGAACAGTCACCACCTGTCCCGCTGCAGGGCTCTCCACGGTCATACGGAGACTTCCGATTATTGGGAGACCAGGAACCTTCTGAGGCAATAGCCTTTGGCTAACTATGAACTTTGTAATGTTAATTCTTCTGCTTTTTCATTATTTTGTTCATGTATCTCTGCCATTGGGAAATATATATATATATATATATATATATATATAATGGACGTAGAGGAAAAACCGCTTATTTTCGGTCACTATATTCTCCCCCTCCCCCCGAAAAAAAAAAGTGTTTCCAGGAAAGTTAAAGCTTATTGTTCTCGTATCCTAAAAAATCATCCGTTTACACTTCGCATTTCAATGTAAAAAAATATAAATAATGCAATATTTTGGCATTTAATAAAAATTGACAAAAACAGGTAATTTCATTTTTTTTTTCGTGCAGATGCTTGTATTCTGTTTTTACCAAAAGAAGAGCGATATATTATTATTACTATATTTTTTTAATGTACACCTATTGAGTAGATCTATATAAATTATATTTTTCATTTCAAATATTAGAAAAAATGCAATCTAAATTCAGATTTATAGAAAAATTCAGGCATTTTTGTTTTTATTTTTTAATTAATTAATTAATTTTGTTTATGGAGGCGTTGGGATGTACGTACAGAAAAATATAACTTACTATTCTTAAAATATAAAAGTATATAAATTAATTTTAACTGAAATGTGCATTAAAGGTTTCTACAACATTGGAGGTAAATTGCCTTAATGCTCTATGAAGAATTAAAAGAAATACGCTTAAAAAGTATGAACTGCAGAGACAGAATTTGTAAAATATTAATGATTTGAAAATTAAAACATTTTCTAAAGTCTGAGTCAATACCCATTTTTGCAAAGCAATCAAAACGCTGTGTATTACCGCAGTTAAAAATTAATATTCAAATTATCTGGCACAACAAAATGCTAAAAAAAAAATCCATTTTTGAGCTTTTGCGTGAGCTTTCTTTCGCTCTCTAAAAAAGAAAGAAAGAAAGAAAGGAAAGAAATGTATTATGAAGAAACAAAAATGCCTGTAATGAAAAAAAAACAGGACAGTATAACTAAAGAACAGAAGTAATCATTTGTAATCTAGAGTTCATGAATTTCTAATTTCCTTTAGTCTGGAATCATCATTTTTATAAGAATGAAAGAGAATGTAATTGAGTTGCAGGCTTTTGTTGCAACGCTAAAAAATTAAAAAAAAAATAACGACGAGAATAAATAAACGTGTCATAAAATTAGACTTAAATAGTATTTAATGAAGCTGACAAATAGTAACTATGCGCCTGAGACAATTGTAGTATTGTTTAATTTTTAAGGTTTACAAGCAAGGTTAAATAAATTGTTCACGATATCAGTCTTCACGTTCATTGCTGAGCGTCTTTTTGGCCTCTCATTTCCACGCTCACGTGATACATATTATGTAACGTAATCCGTTGGCAGACGCAGCATCTTATTTTATAGAAGCGCTCTAAACAGTTTCTATGCTTTATGACTACGGACTCGGACATAGGGCGATCATCGACTTGCGGCAGGCGAGAGAAATATCGCCAGCCTCTCACATTAAAATAATCAATCCCCTTTTAATGATTAGCTACATGAGTGCCCTCTAGCGACGCGTCACCACGTATCATGATGCAATCTACTACTGACACACGCTTACGCGCAGTATAAGTTTAATGATTACGACACACAACGCCATGTTACAGGCAAATTTCGTTTAGCATCACTTACAGGAAGTTAGTGTTTAAAGTGTGATTGCAGAAAAATGTTTTAATCCATTTGACAAATTTATGACATTGATATGTAAATATGATTTCGGATATATGGCAGCCTCAACGTCTCGTAATGAAGTTGGTCCTAGAATTGCAATTTTATACCATTTTTTCAACATATGCTGTATTTCGCGAATGACACACATGTCATTGGTTTCCAGAAAACAAATCGTTTTTTTTTAAACCCATTTATGCCTAGCGTCCCTTTTTTGGGACGGCATTTTCGCTATCAGTCGAAAACGCTATTTATTTTTCCTAGCCTTTATCCGCGAGTATTGAACCTCAATTCCACAAAATATTTTAATATGGCCAAGTAGGATGTTGACATTTCAATTTTTATACGTAATGATTTTAAATGAAATCATCCCTTGTTCAAAAAGTTGACATCCGAAATTTATCAATTGCTGCTGGTGTTAGCAAAAATCGAAGAAAGTCGCAAAAATATCCAGGCACGAATGGGTTAAGCTGAGTTCTCTGCTGTAACAGGAAAATTGTAAAAATGCTGAAAATCGGACGAGTTTTCTTTAAAAAGTGTTGAAGCTATAAATGATGATTAAAGGGAATTCGTTTTACTCATCAATTAGCTTCATACTCATCAGGTATCTAATGTTAACGTAATGTTGGATTATGAAAGCGTACTTTTGGTGCACATTTAAAGTGAATCCCACAGAGTGAATTTATTTCATCCTTGTTTACATATTTACAACCATTCCGGTGGTTTCGTCTCACGCACACTGTGTCTGTTCCTCATTTCTTGTCTGTGAAGTACAACGACAACTTGTAGTACCGCAGAAACACGTCTTCACCTTTAAACCACAATAATCGGGTTCATAAACTTCACAAACACCATCTTCACGTCTTTTTGAATTCCAGATGTTCATAATCCATGCTACATAATGCGTTTGTTTTTATTTTCGCTATTATATTTGTTGCTGTTAACCCAAGCACATTTAAATGAGGAGCACTGAGTTTTAAGTTTTTTCCTTTTCATTTTATTTGCTATATTCCTATTGTTATTCTACAAGCACTCGTACTATTTGAATGTTTCAAGAAACAATTACAGATGCATATTTTGCCACTTGAATGACATCGTATGAAATATCTGACATACAAAAATAATTAAATGCTGTAAATTGAAAACAAACGCCAGCAATCACACACACAAACGTCTCATACTACTACACTGTATTGGACAAACTGGATTTTAAGAACAATCGAAATCCAACTGTTCTTTAGAGAGAACCATCTTCAAACAGTCACTTTCATTCAGCAGTTTTAAGGAACGATTTCTATCATATAGACAGCTTATAAATAATCAAACATGTCTAAACATTTCTGTATTACCTCCCGTTCCAATGGAAGTAGGTTTTTATAAAGGTTTATAGCTACAGATAGCTCTTACGAGTAAAATCTCGTGAATCATCGTATTTTGAATGATTGGGACAGCTGTAAGAAGTACACAGAAAGTTTCTTCGTGAGCAGTCCTTCAGCACTTGAGGAAAGAACAGGGGTCATCGTGTTTGTACTACCGGGCCATTTTGTGCACTCCGATGAGTCATCCAAAGAGACCTACCCCAGACAGCACAGCAAATTTGCATCAACTTCCAGTAAGCTTGATTTATCAAGTAAATAAACTTGTATTAAGCTTGGCATAGCAAGCGTGATTCAAACTTACTACTCTCTAAAAAATTTTCCTACTTTTCCTCTAAAAGATTTTCTTAAATACATGGGGCGAACTCGCGCCATGTATTTTATTTTTCCACACATTTTCCCCCTCTACTCAAGTTATTTTGAAACTGCTTCCGTCTAGCGTCCGCGATCGATCTCGGGACCTAAGGTGTGAGAAGCAAACGTCCTAACCACCATGCAAATCTGACTCGAGGTGAAATGACTAAAGTTTGAAGTGACTGGTATGGTTGTCACGACGTTTTTTGGCGAGATTGATCAGTATTGCCCATGCCGATCGACATATCTTATTTTTCCATGGGATGAATCAAAATTAAAATTATGTTATATGTGATTTATAGACTCTACTAATACGGAAATAAGCATAATGTAAACTTAAAAGCAGCACACGTTTTAAAACTTCCAATATCGCCGAGCTCATGTTGGGCAATATTGGTCAAAATCGAGACAAACGACTGATTTTGAAATTAATTTTGTAGTTTATTTGTATTTTATTTTGAAGAATTTCAATATTTGGAAATATAGATTATATTTTTTTTTAATTCTATGGTCAAGCACATTTATGACTCATGATAAATTATTTGTTATGTGGCTTTCCTAATCAAGCAATCAAGTTGTATTCAAGTTTGACAGTTCAAATGACTTAAATTGGGCGGAAAAATATTTGCTGACTCATTTTTTTATAATCTCCAAGCTTGCTGCAAGTTAAAAAATGAATTGAACTGTCAAGCTTGTATTAATACGTCAAATTCAAAGAAATGTCAAGCTTGATTTAAGCTTATGTGCTGTCTGGGAATATCCGAGCTTGCTGCAAGCTTAAAATGAATTGAACTGTCAAGCTTGTATTAATACGTTAAATTCAAAGAAATAACAAGCTTGATTTAAGCTTATGTGCTGTCCGGGACAGATGCTTACTTATTGGTTCCAGTACTCAGATACGTCATATAACGGCCGAATCTGACCAATGAGAAACGTCCGTAGGCCTCTTTGGATGACTCATCGAAGAACACAAGCAGGCCCAGTAGAAGATTCACGATGGCCCCTAAAGAACCGTCTTCTCTCATCTCGACGTTCCTATTCAGCGTGTTGATAAGGAATTCCCACTCATGAACTGTTCGAGAACTCAGCCATTCTGCCATATTCCTAACTTTCCATTTTGTTTCGAGTGCTTTTCAATGGCTGATGTTCTTACCTGGAATCACTATTACATATTAGCAATGAGTTTCTTAAAGCTCTACAATACCTGTTCATATAAAATAGAAAATAATAAACGTCATTATTTAAACCAATTACAGTGGTGGAGTTTGTTTCTTCTTTATATTTATCTTTCAGTTTTCATCGCAGAACGAATCTCATTTGAGATTATGTAAAATGCAAATTTTTATAGCTGCTTGAGCGTCTTGGAAAACTTCAAAACGTGAGCGTTTTTTACACGTAATATCTAATTTGCAAGAAGAAAAAGGCCCTGTTGAATGAATCTCCCATAGAGCCTGTTTTAAGCTTGTTCATTCTCTAGCTATAAAGAAACAACGGTAAAGATTTCTTTTCATGTCAAAGTGTTACTTCCCGTCGGAATTATATGCAATTTTTTTACGGAATATAATGAAAATAAAATTGTTCCAAATCTTTGCTACTTCCACACCTTTTTCTTAGACTGGATATAAATTTTTACGTCAGATTAAAATGTGAAACGATTTTCTTCAGATTAAATGGCCAATACTGTTTGCGATGTTTTATTCAGTTCTTCATAGTAACACATCATATCTCTTACGTGGAAACTTGAGGGAATTTCTTGACAAACTATTATTGCATCTTATTCCACAAGAAACCAATCAACTTGACGATGAAGTTCGCTTCATTATTAAAATGGCTGAAACGGGTGGAAATGAATCTTGCTGCAAATTAATATTCATGAGAATTCTCGGCCATGAAGGTATAGATTGAAGATGAGTGCAGCCTAGAAAACTTACAAATACCTTTTCGAACATAACATTACGTTACCAGGATCCTCGTTTTCGAACTAACTAAGATAGCCTAAGATAGTTCATGTAACTGTATCATGTTCTTCTTGAGAACATTAAAAAAGCATTCGGATATTTATTTTATAAGAAATATTTAAATTTAGATATCTTGAAGCTTATTACAGAATTTATCAGTTGGCAAATGGCCCAAGCAAATTTAAAGTTATACAGTACAATCATGGTAATCTGACAGATATGGGACCAGGAATCCCCAGATGATATAAAAATTCTGGATTATCAAAATCTCTTGTTTTTCACACAAACTTAAAGCCATTCGTTTGGTCAACAATGTAGCACACTATATAAGTACACTACAAAATGCATTAGGTAAACTAAAAAAATGACAAAAGAGGAAGGGAAGCACTAGAAAGCACAAGCTTCAGCATGCTATTTTACATTCGCGGTGGTTGGCGAATCGGAAGCCCATATGTTATGTGTTTCCCAAGAACGCCGGATTATTGAACATGCCGGATTAACCAACCAACAGATTATCAAAGAGTGCACCGTACATTTTTATATACAGGGTGACTCAAAATTCATGATCAATATTTGGCAGGGTGGTAGAGAACAGGAAAAGAAGACTATTTCACATAGGAAAGCATGAGCGCAAACGAACACATGGCGGTGTAGGAGGCGTTATGAGTCCACAACTCCCATTCACGCGCTGTACGATAGTTCAGTTACAATAAACTTTTTAATCCATTCCTCACACAAATAAATTTCGCAACAGAAGTAACTATTTTAGCAGACGATTTCCGAACACGCGCAAATTTGCTTGATGTACGCAGCCAGTCGTTCGAAAAGGTGACATCGAAAAAGTACCATGAACCAGTATACGTGGAATGAACTTGCAGATATGCAACTAACCACGGACTTGTATATAGGACGATCATGGACTAGTGCCGACGGGCGAAATAGCATCAACCTTGCAAAGCAATATTCTCGGCCATTTTTAATGATTAACTACATAATTGCCCTCTGGCGATACACGGCCACGAAGAATGATGCAATACTACTAACGTATACAATCGCACAACAAACTTAATAATAACGACTCACAGCGTCATCTTATAGACAAATTCCGTTTAGCAACACGTAGTTTTGCAATACGTCGACGATCGTCCTGTATACGATTTAACACATCTAACTTAAGGAGCCGCAACGGTGAACACAAAGCGCCCCTACACAGCCATGCGTTTGTTTACGCCCATGCTTTCCTATGTGAAATTTTCTCCTTTTCCTATTCCCAACCTCCCTACCAAATATTGATGATAAATTTTAAATCCCCCTGTATTTTTATTAAATACATCTGATAAAAGAGCATTTACCCAGATATTCTTCGTACATATTTTTCTCCACAGGTTGGACTTTGTTCGATTTAATCAATGTACCTGAATTTATTAATCATTAATAATTAAGTACTTATAGGTTGTAATGAACAATAATCCTATTTACTTGTAATGGATGATGGATTTATAATTCAAATTCAAATGCACTGTAGTATAACACTTACAAATCAAATATTGTACAGTATATCATTATTACACGCTCCACATTATCAAATTAACTTTACTGCACAATAACTGTACATTTATCCAAATTCAGTACAGCTTTTTAAATAAATATTCGAAAATTATAGCACCTGCCCAGCTAGACAAATTCTGCCCTTTTTTCGCAAAAACATATAGCTTGTACACAATTTGTACATAAAAAGTGGATATTTTTGAATACTTTGAAAGTATACACTTGTTGTGCAAATTATACAGTTTTATGCATTCTAAAACAAAAATTTACGCAGTTTGAAACGATTTTCAGAAAAATTTCGAAATCTAATCAAAATTTTTTTTTTTAATCCGACGCCTATAACTAAAGTTGAGTGATCACCTATCATGTCACCAAATTTCATTTCGTTCACTTTAGTCCTTATTACGTGATGTGCAAACAAAAATTTTGCAGTTTGAGATAGTTTTCGGAAAATCTCAAAATCTAATGAATTTTTTAAACATTCGATGCCTATAGTTTAAGTTGAGTGAACACCTATCATGCCACCAAATTTTATATCATTCACTTCAGTCAGCTTTTCGTGATCTGCGAATAAAAAATGCATCACTGACAAAACGACAAGCTTTTTTTTTTTTTTTCTGACGGTCGCACTGGGGTCTCTGCTTAAATCTGATAGAAATCGAAAATTTTTCAATACCAAGTAGTGTACAGACAAAGTCCAATTTTATTTATTTAGATACATAAAAGTTCCCAATCCGAAATTAAAACAACAATCACTTCAAACTTTAGTCATTTCATCCCGTGTCGAGCCCGTCTGATGGTTAAAAACGCTGGTCTACTACGTCTTAGGCTCACGGTTCCATGCCGAAGCCAGAAGGATCCAGTTTAAAAGTAGCTTGAAGTTTTTGCGTATGATAACAGGTGGCAGCACTAACATTCAAAGAAAGTGGAAGAAATCTCAGCTGGCAAGAGGTAACTATGACGTCACGATTCACGTTTTCCTCATATTCATCTGAGTGTGACGGCCACGCGAATTCGGTGATTTTTCTCCATCCCAAAAGTGCCCAACACGCCTGAAGTTTTTGCTTCAAAAATTGGCCGTTGGATTAAAGGGTCGCTTATCGCTGGAGGAAGGTGGTCGCTCAAAGAAGTTTCACGGCATTGTAAAAACTGTAACTGCGTATTCTTCAAAACACCGTTTTAAAATTAATTATAAGTGGCTTTGCCTCTTAAAAATCGATTCATTTTAATTTACAAATGTTTTCAATAATCTGATCAAAATTCAAGCCGCAATACTTCTGTAATACTTCTATAGCGACTGCTCAATTTAAAAAGAAAGAAAAAATATCTGCTTCTAGAATATAAAGCATGCACACTTCCTCGCAACTTAATGGTTCTTGTAAGAATCCGTTAGAGGGCACCTGCGCTCGCTTCTTCAACGATCTATCTGGGAACCATTGTTCTTATTTCTTTCTTTCCGTATTTCATTCTGTTTTTTTTTCGTTTTTTCAACTTCTGCTATCGCTGCTCAAGAAATTATGAGACTTCTTTAATGATAATACGTTTTTTATCATTACGGATTTTTGTAAACTGTTGTTACAAGAGATTCTAAAAGCGAAATCGACATGTTGGAATTAGATCATTTAACTAAATACATTTAGCGTAAATAGCTATTACCCCGGTGAAAGGTTTGCAGTCTTTGTAGGTTTTGTGATATCAGCGTTATACAGACCATTAGTGTTAGTAAATACAGGTGAATGCGAGAAATTGGGAAGATACATTTCAAGAAAACGTCTTTTCTAAAAAAGGATTGGCGTATTTGTGACTTAATTGAAGTATTTTTCTTTTCTTTCGTTAAATGTTAATGTCTTTAAAAAGTTAAAGTAATTGCCCTTTAAATATCTTCAGATTTGATGCAAGTGTAGGAAATAAGAATTTTTTTTTTTTCTTTTTTTTTTTTTTTTTACAAAACATATTGTTTGTATAGTAAAAAAGTTCTTCGAAATGCAATTTATCCCCAATCCATTATGTTTGATGCTGGCAGTATGATGCAGAATACAAAAATAGATTATAGAAATAAAGGAGTAGAAATTTACAAGTTAATACACTTTGCTGTATTTACTCTATATGTGATTTAATTCAATATATCCTCCACAGTTCGCGTGTATCACATGCGATACAAATTATCGCATTCGCTTTAATTAATGATTTTGCTTAAACATTAAAAATAATTTACCTCACATGTGTTACGATTTGTCGGTCTGTTCGGCCTCCTGGCTGTTAAAAATAGTTTAAAATACGTATTCAACTCGTCAAATTGTTAAATTTTGCTTTTTTGTTGCATCAAAATCGGTCAACTAGAACTGGAAATAAAATAATTTTGGGTTTCTCCATTGATTAGTATAGCGTTTCTAGAAATCTCGAGAAATATTGGTACTAGGCCACCGCTAACCTCACTTTTGAGGACTTGGTTTTAGAGCCAAATTTGGCGATGTTTCGCCAAAAGTCACCAGTCTTTGCGATATTTTGGTCATTTGGCCTATTAAAGTTAGTTCTGCATTGACATCATATAATAGCCTCATATTACTCTATTTCACAGCTATGACGTGACCTAAACAGGATTGTTCTGCGTCTTTCTACAAATCCGGACTTTTCTAGAAAGTATGTCGCAGGGTATAAATACAGGCCGGCTAATTCATCTCAGTCGTGTTTCTGCTTGCTCCGGGAACAGATATCCGCGAAAGCTTAAGGCTATGTCTTGATAGAATCGGTATTTTCGCTCGCCTTTTGAAGCTTTGTTTTTTAAGTGCTGTGTGTAAATACTCCATTGCTGAGTCTTGAGGGACTGTTTACGAAATCCCTCGTATATTTCACTGAATTTTTGCCTGCTGATGTGTTTTATTTTATGTGAGAAATACAGCATTTGTGAGAGCTTCTGTACTGAGCGGACTGTTAACCCATTTATGCCTAGCGTCCCTTTTTTGGGACGGCATTTTCGCTATTAGTCGAAAACGTTATTTATTTTTCCTAGCCTTTATTCCTGAGTATTGAGCCTCAACTCCGCACAATATTTTAACATGACCAAGTAGGATGTTGATATTTCGATTTTTATGCAAAATTATTTTAAAATAAATCATTCCTTGTTCAAGAAGTTGACATCAGAAATTTATCTATTATTTCTGTTATCAGTAAAAATCGAAGAAAGTCGCAAAAATATCCAGGCACAAATGGGTTAAAAGCATATTATTGCCTGATTGTGCTAGTGAATTTTGTACCTCTGATTGTTCGACGAGTTCAAGAAGTTCAGATAGAAGAAGCAATAAAGTTCGTGTTCCATCCTGACAAGTGGACTCTTTTTTAGAACTTTCTACACCTACTGGACTTTAGAACGACGGACCCAGAAACTAGCAGAGTTTTCTGCAACACATGCCGCAAGTGCAAATTCTGCACAAATGTTCAAATGTTTTCTTTGACATAAAGTACAATTTACATTGACCTCCGCAGGCCCGCATCTCCCTTTCATTTTCGTTTATAGATACGCACACAGAGACACGGGGGGAAAAAATCATATGTAAGCCAAATTTCCTACGGTGAATTTCTAAATAAATTTTGTTTTTCTCCAAATCCAAAAGAACTTTTAGGACTTCTTTCACGCCCATATTCACCGTCTACCTCTATCACCGGTTTACAAAAAACTCTCGGTCGAACGCTCCGCTCCTATGGTATTGATTTGGTGATCAAATAATATTCCATTGGAGTGTTCGACCGAGAGTTTGCTCAAAACGGGCGGTCGAGGTAGACGGTGAACATGGGCGTAAAAGTTTATCTTTAAAAATTCTAGTCCTTTATCTTTAAAAGTTTCTTGATAATCTACGTTTTGTGGTATCAGTCTTCTTCGACTGAAACAGAAATAGGAAATTAGGATTTTATACGAAAAATCATTTGAAAATGTGTACTTTCCTTGTCGTATTTTTTGTGTAATGCGTGTAAAATGTCATTGAGGTTTTTTTCTTTAACCCATTAAGCTCCAAAGCTCCCATTACGGGTACATCTATTATATATTTTTTTTCTTAAAATATTTTAACGCAATTTACGAAATACAAATTTTATATAAACATTTAAACTATAGGGTGTGTTATATATTTTTATCGGAATAATATATCTTAATGTTTTTTTCTAATTTTTAAAAAAGTGAAATTTTGTCTTTATGACTGTCTTATATAAAACTAAAAAAAATAAAATAAATGGTCACTTAAATGTTTCAAGTAGAATGCATATTTAAAACCAACATCTAGAAGAACAACATTCTTAAAATCCTGCATGAATAGATTCCTATAAAGGAATGTCATGAACGCTTATATTTCTTGTTCCCACAGCGGGAGCTTTGGCGCCCTCCTACTAGTTAGCATTTCCAGTTACTCTGTATTGGGTTCCTGGTCATTCTGGCATTCCTGGTAATGAGATGGCTTATTCTCTTGCCAGGTTGGGCTCTGGCTCTTTATTTTGTTGGACCTGAGCCGGTTCTCGGTATCTCGAGTAAATGTTACAGGGTTACTGTGTTTAGCCACTTTAGCAAGCTTCAGTATTCCAGCTGGCTTAAGTGTAATGGCCAGAGGCAGGCCAAAGAGATCAATCTTGGCTTTCTTGGTGTTAGATGCAAGGAACTTCTGTGTCTCAACAGGTTCAGTCTCCGTTGGGCTATTGGCCTGTTAACTGGGCACTGTTGCCTTAAAAGGCATCTTAACATAATGAAGGTTGTCGATGATCCCACTTGTCGGGGTTGTCTTCTTAAGGAAGAAACTGCTTTACACATCCTCTGTGAGTGTGAGTACTTCTCTGATTATAGGTCTGAGCATCTTGGGCGCCATGTCATTGAGCCCTGGGAGCTTCACAAAATGTCTATTAGGTCTATACTGATGTTCGCATCTGTTACTGGCTCTTTTCGTAGGGCCTTTTCCATATTGCTTGGGAATGATACAATAGACCCATGGTCGCGGTGCCTGGCCCTTTTCGGGCCTCCCCTCCAAGTCATAAGTCATAGCATTTCCAGATTGATTTTGCTACCGTTCAAAATTAAAGAAATGTTTGGCACTTCGCAGGCTGGTTATTTCGTACATTATAGTATCAACAACAAAATTAATTACTTTACAGTTTTGAGTAGCATCTGCGTAAAAAAAGGAATTGCTGTATCCAAAATGGAGAAAGACATTTATCCCCCTAACACGCCAAAGCTCCCGCTACGGGAACATGCTATATTTCCTAAATGCTTTGAGTTTAAAAAAAAAAAAATCAACTGTTCTATAATAGAGGCATACAATGTATCTAAAAAATGTATATACATTTAAAATTTCTATCTGATTCTCATAGCGGCGTTTAATAGGTTAAGTTTCAATACTTTAATTAAATTCAAGATGATTGCTATAACACATGTGTTTATATATGTGCTTATTATCTTAAATAATAAGCACGTATATAAACACATGCTTGCATATTCTAGTAAATATGCAAGTTGTCCCAAAAAAGTGACAACGAGCATTAATTTATCTATTAGAGATAAATGGGCTGTGTAAATTTAAAAAATATGTTCAAAATAAGGTCGGAAACAAGACTCCGTTAAGAAAAAATCTCGTTCATTTACAAAAAGTTATGTTTTTTAAATTTGTATACGACCCCCGTACAAAAACATTCCCCATTATTAAAATATGGCCCATACACTAAAAAAGGTGATGTAACAAATTTGAGCTTTTCATCCTACAACGTCGCAGAGATATCTTTAAAGAAAGATGATCGGGGGACTATACATTATTTTGACTATAAACGTTTATTGCTAGAGTAGAAAAAAAAATTCTTTCGGAATTTCTGTGTGACTCCTGAAATGTGATCATTCGACGTGATGTTCCCTCTTCGAGTGACATGTAAAAGTGGTTTAAGTCAGCTTTACATTTATCTTCATATCTCTGATACTTTTTAAGGTGTAATTCTCAAATTTTGTATGTCACCTCATGAATGTATGGAGCACATTTTACTAACTGGGAATTTTTTTGTACGGATCCGTATACAAACTTAATAAGAAATGTAATTTTTTTTAATAAACGAGAGGAAATTTTACATAACGGAGTCTTATTTCCAACCTTATTTTGGACATTTTTTTTTCAATTTACACTGCCCACTTATCTCTAATATAAAGAATTAAAGTCCGTTACCACATTTTTCGGACACCTTTTATAATTTTTATTGCAAAAGATACTTATGGCCTAAGATATTGTGTTCTGTTAATCCCTGCTGATTTATCATTTTCACAAATTAAGTATTTCAAAATCATAATAATTTTAGAATTGTAAGTGTACAACACTTTATAGGGAAACCCGTACAGATTTCGAGATCATTCGTATTCTACCCACTAAAACAGTGCTATATTTTAGAAGTCCTCGAAGTGGGAAAAATAAATATATATGTTGGAAAATTTATACATAAAAATATATATATATATATTGGATTGTAGATTTGAAACCTTTTATTTACATCCAAAAACATGCCGTATTTAATGATAGTAATTTTCATCTTGATTCTAAGTATTGGTGGAATTTTCTGTTGATGTCAACATTTTATTATGTATCAGCTTAATATTAGTAAATTAAGTTATTTCTGCTTAGGACGATATTATGAGAAAAGAAGAAACAAACATAAAAGTTTCATATTTGTAGGATATACATATGAGGTTATGCAACATTTATTGGAAAAATAGTTTGGACAAATATACAATTGTCGTAAGGTAAGAAAACCGTAACATGACACTAATAATAAATAAAAAAAATACGAATTATTAGCAGTGTGCTGTCATTTCTAAAAATTGGCCATTTTTTGGAAAAAAATAAAGAAAGTCTAAGAATAATCTTAATTCCTAGGGATCAATAAAAAAAATACGAGTTGTTATCAATCTGCTGCATTTCTAAAAATTAGCCATTTTTTGGAGAAAAAACAATCTATAAGAATAATTTTAATTATTAACAACTCGTGTTTTTTTATTTATTAATAAAGATTATTATTACAGTTTCATATTAGCAATTAGTTATCAATTGCATTTTAATGCTACTGTATTTAGAATTTTTTTTTAACTTTAAAGTGCCCAATAACTCTCGGACATCCTGTATATTGATGAACTGTAGCTAGACGTTCTCATAGCGAGTACGATAAATAATAATCTATGTAACACCTCTTTGTAAAACGTTTTCCGTATCACGACATTTTTCCTGGATTTCAATGTAGACAAAAAGTATTTCTTTATTTTTTGGCGAACTCCGCATCTATGCTAGATAAAACAGCTCGTTTAAATATATCCAGAACTGGAACCATGTTTATTTTATCTTATTCGAAAGGCTGCAAAAATAATTTAGGAGTTGCAAGCAAACGCTTCCTTATTGATCAAATGTCGAGATTATCTCAGATGGGAAAAGGACGATGTTTCGGAAAGGGAAATATTCTATTTATCAAATGAATGTGATCGCCCTTTTTCGTATGCAAATTCGGCGAGAATTTGTCATTTCCTCTGAGGCCTCTAGCGACAAAAGATCTTCGAAAACACAAAACTCATATCCGAGTTTCAAATAGCAACTATTTTCGAATGGTGCATGCTTTGTTTTCAAATCCGCGAGCAAAGTCATAGGCAAAGACACTCTCTCTTTCCTTAACTATTATATGAGGTTCTACGAAAACGAATGAATTAAGATATTAGTGATATGAGCCAAATTTATAAAAATCAAGAAAATGTGATACAACATATTTCTTTTAAAATGTGTGGGTTTGTATTTAAGCTCGCTTAACTGACGGAAAAAGTTTTATTTTACAGTTATGAGTGACCTATAGAATGTTACATTTACAGTGTTCGTATTAGTTCTGGATTTGCTGAAATCTCAAACTTTTGAATTATGGTCTTAAAATAAATATTTTAAAAGTGCTCCTTTTTTTAATAAAATACGGGGAGAAGTTGTCTCTGCTATCTCAAAAATTAGGAAATTTTAGGTCAATTTTTCGAGAACACGAATTTTTACGTATTCAGGAGATGTACGAACGTTGATTTAAAGGTATATTGGCAATTCAGAATATACAACAGATAAATGTTTGATATTGATCTAGAAAGGAGATTATATTGTTTCAAAATAATAATAATAATAGCTTCTAACTGTGTTAATTTCATTGTCGACTCAGAAATTAAATTTAATTTTTTCATAGTCTTTATGTTTGAGCATAAGTTATTCATTAAATATTACAATTACGTACATATTTTTAATTGAGTTCGATTTACTCATTAATAGATTAAAATACGAAAAAGTAATTTAACGTATGAATAAAAATTAATGGAATATATATATATATATATTTATATATTTATATATATATATATATATATATATATATATATATATTGGATAAATTCATATAAAACATAATGACACATACATATAAAATACAAGTAAAAATAAATAAATTTTAGGTGTTCAGGATTTTTAGTTCATATTTAGTACTAGTATATTATACAGGGTGATTCTAAATTGTTTTAGGAAAATTTTAGGGGAGATAGGGCACATAATAAAAAATCAGATTCACATAGAAATGTGATGTCAAAAATGCCGTTTTCACTACCTGGTAATAATCACTTTATGAAAAGTGTTGAAGTGTGTGTCTAATATCTAAAGCACGTTACATACACATGTCTCCAAACATCTCATCCATGAAATGAAGTATAATTTTAAAACTATGAATTTTAGTCACATGTTTTCAGAGAAAAATACGTTAGTTTTTGAAAAACAATGGTCGGAATGTTTACTGTTGTTTCAGTACCCGTTCCAAAGTGATTAATAATAACTACATGAAGACTTCGTTTCCGACCTCACATTGCTATTTGATTCTGACTTCTTATTATGTGCCCAATCTCCCCTTAAATTTTATAAAAACAATTTCGAATCTCCCTGTATGTAAAATGCAATTTTCAGAATTTTTAAGCAATTTAATTACGAGTTACATTTTGTTAAATTTAGAAAAAGCATGGCAAAACAATATTGAAATGGCTGTTACTGAAGACCAATTTGATCTAGAGACTTTGCTTGGATTTTTGTGAACTTTCATTAATTATGCAGCGTGCCAATCAAAATGCCAATGAGCGTGCCATGAGAGTGCCAATGCGAGTGCCATGAGAGTGCCAATGAAATCACTTCTTTAAAAAAACGAAGATTTTATTTATTTATCTATTTATTTGAAAAAAATGTTATTTAACTCATTCTTTTATCAATATGTATTCAAACTTTAAAGATGGAGTTTCTGTGACACCATTTTGAAAAAGAATTTGTGTGCATAATTTATTTTACGGGGTGGGATGATTCTATAGTTGGTATTAAAAATAGGTTATTATATAAAAGTGGAAAATTATATTTAAAATATTTATATTTCCTGAGTTCTTGGTGCTCAAGCTCCATCTATTATTGATAATTAACAATAAAAATTAATTATAGAAGTAATACTTTCAGTAATATAGTACTTTGTGTAATTGGCAATCTTACTATTAATATATTTGTTTAATGTAAAACTAAATAAAATTTAAATAACAAATCTGTGATAAAAAGAATTATCAAAATAGCACTGCATTATAAAACGATTTTTATTAGAATACACCCCAACGATATGACAAATATCAAGTCAGAGGAATCATGCGTTAATGTTAGTTTTTAATAGAAGTGATTAATTTAAAATTTGAACTAATAAATTGTCAGTGTAAATATACATAATTGCATTGGAGATATTTAGATTTGTTCAATGCTTTATATAATATTTAATATTTTTTAATGTTACATTGAATTTAACTCCACTTCCCGCATTGTCTGGTTTTATTTCACCATTATTATTTAGTGAAGTTTTCAAATTGCAAGAGTAAATTTTATTTTCTGAAGTCTATTTTTTTTAATTTCATGACGATATTTTAAATGCAGTTATTTCTGTACTATATCAAACTAAAAATAAATAAATAAAAGATTTTACATGCAACGTAAAATCAGTTTACATAATCGTAAAACGATCCCCCCTTTTTTTATATAAATATATTTTTTCTGCGCACGACAAATTCGCTCTTACGTGCTTGAGAGTACTTTGAACAGCGTGCATTTACTCAGTAAAACAAACTCTAAAAACAGGGCTGAAGAATAAATTCTATAAAAGCCTGAATTATTAGGAGAAATTTGCAGACTTGCAAAATCTACGGAGACACCCTCATCAATTACAAGAATATAGAACGGATTTAGAACTTTCTTTTTCACTCCTGTCTATTTTTATCTTTTTTTCCATACCTAGCAAGCTAGGAGTGATGGGGTTACCGCATTTCTCTTCAAAATATGCTGGGATTTTTTCTTAAATTTCATTATGTGAAGCCTAAAAATTTTATTCGGTAGTACAGCACTTTGCAGTCCTTTACTGTACGTATTAAGTATTATTCATCAGCTGAAACGGCTGTCACCCACTTTCCCCAACGATATATCGACACAAAAGACTAGAGCTACACTCTCATAAAACAGCTGCGGCTTGTAAAAGATGTTCTTTTTCAGTATCCACCGACTACCGTCTATAAAAATTTCAATTTCTAAAGGCTATTTCTAAAAAAAGTTTCGTGTTCAAAAAAAAAAAAAAATTTCGGTTCAGAAGAAAACTGAATACGTTTTTTTCGTTCATTCGAATTTTGGATAATAATAAACTTTTCAAAAATTTTAAAAATAAATAAATGTTTCAAGGTAAGGAAGAAAAATATTAAGTGAGATAGATAAGCTCACACATATTGCATTTTTATAAAATCGTTTTTAAGCTACTAGCCACCCCATACCTTATTTTTCTTTATACTCAGTGCAGTGTTGACTAAAATTCAATGGAAATAATGTATTTTGTTTTAACAGAATTTGTCATTAAATTTATTTAGGTTAGGGTTGATATACATTTTGGGTGTCATCATCATGATGCATGTTGAAACAGCAAATGGCTAAAATGTGCTTTATCCCAATGCATAGTGACATTTTTCAGATGGGCGATTAATGCGCCAAGTATTGTAAATTCGATATTTTAAAGCTGTGAAAATATCCGAAAGATCTTGCAGTTTTGTGTATCCATTATTGTTATTTTGTAATTTAGCTACTGCGTGACATGTTTGCTCCATTTGACGTCATTGATCGTCAGTTTGGATTTTTGCGCATGTGTTATTGTAATCACTAATGTTTGCATCCAGCTGTTGCCGTTCGCCGCGTTGAAGTATCGTCGATTTTGGTTTATATGTTATACGCATACGTTAGCGTATTATGTAAGTAGATAGTATACTGTTACCAGTGTTGCACACCCTCTGTTTTATTCAGTAAAAATTGTTATCGCGGACCCCTTGTATAATTTTGACATTTGTATTATCCCAAGTCTCTTTTTATCATATAATAGAAGAAAAGTGTTAACCTGAAGCAGATTATATTTTAATATTTCTTAATTTAAGAGAAATAATTTAGTCCTATATACCGTTAACGTTTATCCTTTTTGATCCGTGTGTTTAAACAGCTATAGTACGACAAGAA
The DNA here is from genome assembly GCA_038373885.1 of Cheiracanthium punctorium. Lineage (NCBI taxonomy): Eukaryota > Metazoa > Arthropoda > Arachnida > Araneae > Cheiracanthiidae > Cheiracanthium > Cheiracanthium punctorium. The sequence continues at coordinate 335,795 of JAWZYV010003174.1, forward strand.
CATTTAATTTTCTTACCTTTCTGGCCTGTATAGGTCGTAGATTCTTTTTAAAGCAACCGAAGAAGGGTGAATCATTTTGTACTGCCCAAAACGACAGTATTGATTAGCATACTTTTCATGTTTGTCATATTACAAAGATTTTAAACAATTTTACATCTTTAGCGTATTTACATTAAACCCATTCGTCTCGCTTCCGTAAAATTTAAGGGCTGGAGAGTTCAAAAGTTATTCACCAAAAAGATTAGAGCATTTCAATTCCCACGCACTTTTTTTTCAAAATGTTTAAAACTTTACAATGAATGCATATATTGTATGTACACTTTTTATATACACTTAAACAATATTTTTTAAATAAAAAATAGGTACTTTTATGACCACTTTCTTGAAAATAATACGACCATCAAAGGGTTAAATCTGAGATATCAAGTGATATACTATAATCAATTTAAATAAAGTTTATAGTTTAACTGTCACGATTTATGATTTTGTCCTTATGTTTTGATAGGGCTTATGTCTTAAGTTTTTAAAATAATACTCGCAATGTTTCTTTTTTTCTCTCAATATATGCATAAAACCCAGTAAATAGACAGCTGTATCAAAAACATCACGACCGGCGTTTTAGCAGGTGATTCCTTTATTTAATTTTAAAAATTTATAAAATAAATTCTGCATCTTCAGCAGCGTAAATAAATGTTTCGGAGCATAATAACATTGAGCTTTTATTCAGAGTGTTCAAAAGAAGTTAGATGTTTAACAACCCAAAGTACAAACATTTTGTAAATAATTTATCCTTTGTAAATACAAAATGCATAGCGGAGCCTTACCAAAGTGTACAGTGCAGCACCGTAATAATTTAGAAGGGGAAAAAAAAGTTCAATTCAGCGTACTACACTTCTCACCTTTTTGAAGTATAAACTAGATAGAAGAAAGCCGGAATGAGAAAATAAATTTGACAAGTAAAAGACGGTTATAAAATTTAGAACGAACATAACGTCCGCTATTTTGTCAGTAGTGTTTTAAAGGTATTTTTTTTAATTTCTTCTTTCTCTACAACGGGATGTTACATCCTTTTCTTTTGGCTTACTAAATTTGTTTTCCTCTAAAAAACATAAAAAGTATCTACCAGTTTTGTTATAAAAGCCAAATGTGTAAAATAAGCAACCAACAGCATTATTTTGATGAACAAGAATACCTGGAAAGAATTTGCGGATGAAGAACTATTTAGAATCTAAGAAAATTATTTTCGTGTGCTTCTTTGTTTTTGATTTATAAAGAAACATTTTTACTAAAATAACATAAAATATTGTTCGGATGGATTACACGAAAATTTCGCGACGAGAATAATTTTAATATTACTATTTGTCTTATAAAAAATAATTATAAAAATGGAAAATATTTTCGAGTAATTAAGCAAACGTTATACTAGGATACAGTATATTTTTTAAAAGAAAAGCATTTCAAATTCCCCTTTTAAAAGAATCTTATTGATCAGTGATTTTTTAAGTAGACTTTAGAAAATGCATGTGAAATAAGAATGATGTTATAATGGCAAATTTTTTAAGGGTTAAGTTGAAAATACCTCAATTCCTACAAAAGCTTTTTAAGCTGCCTCAATTTCTACAAATTTATTTTTCTTTTAATTCACAGTACATGCAACAATTTTTTCTAAATTTAAATCATTTGAAGTATAAGAGTGACTAAATAAAACGAATCAGTTCTTTATGCACTTCACTTTCAAATGAAGAAAATTAAGACATTGAATTAAGTGCATAGTGAAAAACATTCAACTTTATTTTTTATTATTGAAATACTTATAATCAAATGCATAATTATAATACATAAAATATAAACCATCTAAAACAGTTATTTCCAACAGTTTAAAAAATGTAAGAATATTAAAATAAATTTAAAGGGCTTGTGAATGTATTAGTACAGTTTTTGAGTACTCTATTTTTGGAAGCAGACAGTTTCAGTAGTTTCAATAGTGTCACATTCCTATGTTAAAGAGAACGACAGCTTGCAATTCATTCTTGTTGCATATTATCTAGTAGCAGTTTTATTATGAAAGTTGAATTGCGTACCGAAAAAGTAAAGCAAGCATGCACATCATCATCTATTTCGAAACAAAATACATATGCACAGAAGATATCACTTCTACATTTTAGCATTCCAAAATAGGGGATTGGTAAGCAAAGTAATTATTATGAAATAAATACTAACAACTAAAGTATCATAGGACGTTCGAAAAGTATTAATCGGTCAAACGATTATATACATTTGTAGATGTTGGATGAAATAAAAATGACATTTTTACAAATATAGAGTGGAAAACTGGAAGTGATTCTTAATTAAGTTATAAAATTACAGTGTTTTAATGTCTTATCATCCATGTAGGCTGAGTATAACCATTAAGTATAAGCATTAAGTAATAAAACGTTACACCGTTAATAGAAGTAGTTGAACGTTTCGCTATACAATGGAGCTAAATTAGTTGCATGCTTTCGATGGAGAAACGTTTCACTATGATTTGGTTCCATTGATCAGTTTAAAGACCGAATCATGGCTCAACGTTACTCCACAGAGAGGTTGCAGCCAATTCAGCACCATTTTACGGTTTAACTGACAATGTACCATATGCTGTTTCATATCCTTGAGATTGTTTTTTTCAACTGTACTGTTATCTTGTTAAAGAAATCTGTATTATTATTTTACTGTTTAATGACCATCTTCTACTGTGCTAATGCTCGTTATTGATAACTAGTATAAAATATACCGATGATGATTGTACTCCGAAACACGTAAAATTTCTGGGTTCCTTTATATTTTGCCAGTGACAACGGGATATCATTTCACACTAAATCTTCATGACCCTATACTGTTTGTTTCTACTTTATTTATTGCTGTAACTCAGTCCTTTAACAAGGACATGACAAAAGCTTGAATTATGAAGTTTATAATCAAACCTAAGCAATAGAATGCAGTCTCTTTGCTAGACTTAAATGCTATAGTGATGGAGAGCATATATCTATTAGGTTGTAACGAAAGTTTTCCGCCACTCCAAGTATTGCCTGCACAAGCATTTCGCGTTGGTGTCTTTGCCAATATTTTGTAAAACGATTTTTGTTATTTGAAAGAAAAGACTTATTTTAGAGCACTGTGTTGTGAAAAAATGTCGTTATGATTAAGTATAAGGTGTCTGAAATGGAACTACCACGCTACCAGATTGATCCATCATTTACTCTCAGTTCTGTAGCAAAAGGTCAGCTACAGAATGACACTGAATCATGTGTACCTGAATCATGTGTGTGAATGACACTGAATCATGTTGTATCATATGACACTGTGAAGATTTGGCACCGAAAGTTCAAAAACGAGGACTAGGATATTAAAGAAGCAGAGTGCTCTGACCAGACTACTGATGCTGATGTGGCCCGCCTACGAGAATTTGTGGAAGAAGATAAAATATTCATCCACGAGAGCTAGTAAAAGAGTTAGATTTTAGTGTCATGTCCCTTAGTCGCGCTAAGCATTGCATAAACTTGACATATAAGGTCAATAGCTGGGTACTGCGTGAGCTGCCTCAAGCAAATCTGGCGGAAAACTTTCGTTACAACCTGATAATTTAATAATCATTTACTTTGTCTTTCTTTAAGGTAATCTATCCAAAGTCATGTATTCTAAATCGTTTCTGTTCTCATTTTTTCTGCCATTTCGGCTCTTAAATCTGTATATTCACTTTTCCCGTATGCATTTTTCTTAAATGTTTATTTCTCTAAATCAGACCCGGTTGCGTCGTTCTGAGCTAAAAATAGATTACATTACGTCCGTTTGCAAAAGCAACGGCGTTTTGTTTACCCCCTTCTTTGGCATAGTATTGGCGTTATTATTATTTGTTGCCCTGCGATATCTTTAAAATTATTTGCTCGTGATTCCGTCATTTTAATTTTATTGAATTAAGTTATAGGGTTGCCCTGGAATTGGCGTTATTTATCTGAGTCAAGTGTTTGTTATCGCCAATGTGTAATTCTCTTCTGTCGTAAATTTCAATTCATTTTCCATCTTACTTTCACTATCCATATAGGACGGTTTTTTTTTTTTTTTTTTTTTTTTAAATTCGCTGAGCCACCACCACAGCCATCCGTTGTACTAAGTTTATGTTTCAATAGTATCTTTTAAATAAATAGTTTTAAGCATTTAATGTCTTTTTCTTACTGCAACTAAGTGCATCGAACCTGCATTATTACACAACGCCTTTTAATCTTAAATTTAACTCTGCACTGAATCTCTTCACCATAGCTAGAACCTAGAAACTTTATTTTTGCATTCAAAAATGGTTTCGATATCTAACGAATTCACACTACAAATTCATTGCAGCTGAAAAAAAGAATAAAAAAAACCCTCTTTTATCAAATATGATGATAATTAACCTTGTTCGCTGCACTGGTATAATTTGAATCGTGGTTTGTTTACTGGATGCCATTTTTCTCTCTTTGAGGGATTACTATTTAGCTAATAGTCAACCAAAAGAAAGGAAAGCAACGAAATAAGAAGTTAGAGTAATTAATGCTCACGTACCACAGTATATTTATTTTTAAATTTCACAAATTACTTTCGACATTGTACCTTTGAATTTTAATTAATTTCACCACCGCCCTTCAACTGAACCGGCTTTTTTTTAATAGTGCTTTTACTAATTTTTCAAAAGTAATTACATAAAATAATTTCACACTGAGATACTATTACTTGTTAGCTTAAGTGTTAGCTTATACATTTTTTTATCAAAGTGTAGAGAAATATGTAGCGGAATATAAGTTTAAACATTGGTATTAAGAAAATAATTCTTGTTATAAAATAGCACCAAATCTTCATGTATTTCTGATTCTAAAACATTATAAGCAAACTATTGAGCTACAAAAAAAAATCGGTAAATTAATTAGTTTATATAAAACTGATACAGGAAATTTTACTTACACTCGAATACTTTTTTGATAGTGTATACAGACGAGGTTAAAAAAAATGGAAGCCGATTATTTATAAAAATTGACGGGGGGGGGGGATAGCTGCCCCGTCCTGAAGAAAATGATTATTGTAATTGAGCTATAGACGTACAAACAAAAGTTTTCCTGGTACCAAGGTTGACACCTTTTATTTTTAAAAACATTTGTTGGTGGAGGGGGGGGGATGAGGGGCTGGCGAAATGACTGCCCCTCCTCCCGATGTCGGAAAAAATCGTTCGCCCCCCCCTTCCCAAGACGTTGGCACGTCCCTGATTCTCTTATTATTTACTGCTTCATTAGTCTAGTAGTTTTTATGAATTAAAAACTAGTTAATGCTCTATCAATAATATTTATAAAATATGCTTATTGTAATTTTTTTATGTACTTTTGTATTTTTTCTTACTATTAATCTTGATTTTTATTCTTTATTCCAGTCATTAATTAATATTTTATTTTTTTAAATTTTTATTATTCATTATTATTATCGAGCATTAAATAATTTTTCAACTTTCGTTTAGTTATTTTGTTATTTATGCTATACTATTAGTATTCTAATACTTCATGAACTTTATGGATAATACAAATTTGGCTTACTTGCCGGCAAAAATGGACTTAATTTAATTAATAACATAAGTTCATGTGCCCGGTCTGTAATTTTTAATGGGGAAATTCATAGACCGTTATCCAGATACCCAAACTTCAAGAATTATTGTTGAAAGTGGCCTTCTTTTAAGTTTAATACTTGTGACTCCAATAAATTCAAAACTTAAAGTAAATAAAAAACTTTGTAAAAAACACACATAAGATGTTATAGGTAAGAGGATACACTCTAGGTAAGAGGTAACACTATAAAATCTTATGTGTGTTTTTTACAAAGTTTTTTATTTACTTTATTGTTTAACACCAGTATTTTGAGTGTTTTTTCCGTTGTTTTGTTTAAACTCAAAACTTGTTCTTACGCATCTTCTGATTTATTAGATAATAGTAGATCTTACTATAAATTCGGCAATATATATAAAATTGCATTTATAAAATTAATTGTACTTTTTATAATATGGCCTATATAGGTCAAGCACGAAATCCACTACATTTCATCCGCGCATTAATTTACATCAAAGTAATGTAAAAAAAAAAAAAAATCTTTTTAAATGATCATTCGGTTAATGTTGATTATGCTCATTTTCATACCCATGGATTAGACAACATTAAAATAGAAATTCTTGCTATCCAAAAACACTATAACAAACGTCTTTTTCTAGAGGATAAATTAATACATGATCACAATACATGTTATCCTTATGGACTCAATCAAATATTAAATGATAAACTTTAACATTACTACCCTGAAAATACTGACCCTACAACATATATGCTTATTTATTATAAACTTAATTTGCATAGATATAAAAAAAACTTATCATTCAAAGAGGGGTATGTCCTCAAAACATACCCATACCATCTTATCAAACAGGGCCATAAAGTCTGAACTACATATTCTAAATGATATCTACATAAATAATTTTAACTACATACCTGTCAGAACCTTTGTCTTCTCTATTAAAAAGAAGTTTATACAAAAATATCTAAAAATATTTTTGACATTAACTCAGTCTGATCACTTTAGTCATTTGTTTTATGACCTCATGATTATTCGAGTAAATGCTCTTAAACATGACATAGTAAAACACAAATATACACTGTCTACATTAAATACTAATTTTGTCATAAGTAAATTTGTATTATAAATTTACTTTACTAACTTTGTATAATAAAATTATACACATCCTTCTTTTCGAACAATAAACTTTAAACTTCTTTCAAAACATAGGGATTTATTTCCGATTAAAGACCTACTAATCGGAACCTAAATCTTTTAAATACCCTATGTACCCATGGGTAGGAAAATATTCAACTACAATTCTTTTTGTAAGAATTTTTCACCGGATGACTCTTTTGATAGTTTATGTACCAGTGATCATTACCGTTCATTTGTTAATTCCCATTATGGACACATAATTACCGGTGACCTTAATATAATAAAAGATTTAAAATTAAGACAAATTATGAACAAAGGAACTAAGTATAGACTACCTTCTATATATAATATAAAATATATTATTGCACAATTTACTTATTGTTTTAAAAGTATATATATAATACTTTTAAAATTCAATATTCTACTGCCTTTTTTTAGTATGTGTAAAATTAAAGTATTGTTTTCATTAAATAATATATTTGTTAAATCCTTTACATCTCCTAATAAACTCTATCTATCTGATCAGATTAAATATTTGCAACAAAACTTTGTAATTTCTTATGCCGATAAATCCTTTGATAACCATGCAGTTATTCGCAAAAAGTTATAACATAGTCTTTTATCCAATTCAATTAACAATAATTCTAACTTTAAACTTACAAATACCACCAATTCTATATTTAATAAAAAGATACTAGCCTACCATAAGCTACTTAACCTGAAACATGATAATCTTAACAATACTTACTTAATTCATAAATTTCATAAAACTCCTATTAAGTTTAGAACTGTAACTATTGGATGTAATACTTACAATGATATTGCTAGTAAATCATTACTTAAAATACTGACTTCTCTGCATAATTTATACAGGGTGTCCAGCCTTAATGTGACCCAATAGCTAATTCCCGAACCGTTCGGTTTAGATATGCACTTCCAATTTGAAAAATGTTTTTAAAAAGGTAAAGAATGTTTTTACGTGCTTTTCAAACCAAAAACACCCATTTAGAAAAAAATTACAAAAATTCAATTTTTATACGGTCCCCAGGTCCTATCACTTATATTTAGGAAAAGATGCAGTGCACAAAAACAAAGTAAACACAAAAGTTTCATTTTATTACGATAAAAACTGTCCGAGTTATGGAACTTTGAAAATCATACATTTCATCCGTTTTCTTGGCCAATTTCAAGAAGCTAGTAAGGGACCGTCTCCAAAGTGAAATTAATTGGAACTCTGCCAGGAAACTTTCGCTCTTGCACGTCACTCTTATGTAAATCGTTTTTAAATTTAAAAGTACATACATTACGTTAATATTACAATAATTGAGTACTTAAGAAATAAAATTTATTCTGTGTACGTGTAAAACATAGATAAAATAAAATATTTTGGACGAAGAAAACTTTTCAAAAGCAGTTCCAAAAAAATAGACTTATTAGCCTGCGGCTTCAGACTGATTTGCTGCGGTACTAATCATGGCGAACGTTAAAAATCTGTTGTGTAGTCGCTTGCAATTGCATACAGTCGCATTCTAATATTACGAATTCTAGTACGGGAGAACGAGATGTATACAAATGAAGAACACTGCGAAATGGTACTGTTGTATGGGCAGTGTAATAGAAATAAGATAGAGGTGGCAAGACTTTATGCCATTAACGAGCCAGAGCGAAAGTTTTCTGGCAGAGTTCCAATTAATTTCACTTTGGAGACGGTCCCTTACTAGCTTCTTGAAATTGGCCAAGAAAATGGATGAAATGTATGATTTTCAAAGTTCCATAACTCGGTCAGTTTTTATCGTAATAAAATGAAACTTTTTGTGTTTACTTTGTTTTTTGTGTACTGCATCTTTTCCTAAATATAAGTGATAGGACCTGGGGACCGTATAAAAATTTAATTTTTGTAATTTTTTTCTAAATGGGTTGTTTGGTTCGAAAAGCACGTAAAAACATTCTATACCTCTTTTAAAACATTTTTCAAATTTCAAGTGCATATCTAAACCGAACGGTTCGGGAATTAGCTATTGGGTCACATTAAGGCTGGACACCCTGTATATTAAGGCTAATTGCAACTCCATATCAATTAGTAATAGTTATGAGATAAAAAATAAAATAAAAGATTTATAAGCTATCTCTTCTATATCTCTCTACATATGACTTTAAAGATTTATTTAATACCACATACATCTAGATGATTCCTCAATACAATACTTGATCTATTTAATAATAGCATAAATAAATTAAATCTACCATCACAACTTTTTTTTACTTATTTCAAAAATCTACTTAAGTTTATAATATACAATAACTATACACTACATAATAATAAACTTTATAAACAGGTCCCATGTATTCCACAAGGTGGATCTACTAACTCCTCACTTATAATACATAGGTACATAGATGATATTATTGTTATAGCTACAGATAACTGTAATAACACTGATATATTGCCTATTACTTATTCTGATAGTTAATGATTATTTAAATATCCTCTACATAATAACAGTATTAATTTTCTTGATTTACAAATAATAAGGACAAGCAACTCACTTTTAATATATACAACAATAAAAGAGATGAGTTTTCCTTTAATGTAATTAGTTTCACAGATTTTACATCATGCATGCATATACCCGTATTTAGAAATATTATAGCTAATCATCTATATAGAGTACTGTCTCTTTGTACTAGTAATTATAAGTCTGATAGTATACCTTCTCTGTATTATACGGCACTTAGTTACAATTACCCTAGAAAATTTCTAAATTCGATTCTATTTCCTAGTTGCAATTAGAACTACTATAAACATGTGTCCTTTTTGGGAATTCTTGGTTGGAGAGGTTGGAGAATGGTAGCTAGCTTGCTTCTTAAGTTTAAAAAAAAGTTCGACGAAACCTGGCATTTATTTAGTTCATGTTTATTGTTCTTATAAAAAAATAATAATATATGTTTATATTTGAACTTGTTTATTGTTTTAAAAAATCTGATGTGTCCAACACATGACTTCCTTGCACGTCTATTAAATCAAAAATGTTTTTTACGCACTTCCTCTAAACTTATTTGTTTGAAAGAGATAAAATATCAATAATAGTAAGGTTTAGCGATTTCTAGCCAAATATTTCGATATCGCCAAGCTGAGTTCAATTTGAAAGATTTCCTTCTGACACTTTATTTGGCGATATTTCACCAAAAGCCGACAAACTTGAGATAGTTTGCGAGATTTTGGGGATAGCCAAAGTAGTCATTGACCACAGACTTTCAATGAATTGAATGCATCCATACACCTTAATGTATTTAAAGTCATTTGGCTCACCCTGTAAATAAATTCCCAGTCGATTGCTGTCAAAAAAGATATTGAAAACCGTTAGATATTATAATATAGTTCTAAATACAAACGTTCAAAATTCTACGGGTTAAAGTTTTAGAGTTATACAAAATAAGAAATAATTTTTGGCACCCAGTTTGGCGATATTTTGGCGAAACTCGTCAATGTCGACGACATTTGGCGAGATTTTAAGCATAGACCAACAATGACAGATTATCGCCAAATTTGGCGATCTTTCGCCAAAACTCGCCAAGAACGATGACAAATGGCGATACTTTGGGCATGGACCAAATGACTAACTATCGCCAAATTTGGAGACATTTCGGCAAAACTCGCCAAGGTCGAGGACAGACGGCGAGATTTTGGGCATGTACCAAACAATGACTGTCTACAATTGTATTATATTGAAGATGTCCATAGACATTAAAGTACTGAGATTCTTTTCGGTGGTCCTGTAAATAAACTCTCCAGTAGATTTTAACCAAAAATCGAGATGCACAACTAGATGTTACAACAATCTTATATATGAAATTTCATAATAGTTTTTGAGATTTCAGAGTTCAATATGCACACACGTACACAAAAAAGTCGCCAAGCTTGGCGACTTTTGGCATAGTTCTTGAGGGAGGAGGTGACCGTGGTCGGACCATCAACTAACTTATGTGGTAGGACGGTATTGTGCTTGAAATGGATGAATCTCCTAAAATTGCCATTGACCGTAATGTATTGGAAATCTTTTGAGTGTTCCTGTAGCAAAACTGTAAATGATAAAGACACTTTTTTTAATGGAGAAATTCATTTTCTAACTCTTTACAGCATATATCACCTCTGAGTCGTTTGAAATAGCCCAATACCTCTAAAAAACGCTTTGATGAATTTCGGCCTATGGAGCGTAATGTATTTCGAATCTTTTAGGCGGTTCTGTAGATAAACTATCCAGTCGAATGGAACCGAAAAGGGAGGTACACAACTAGATGTTACAACAATCCTAAATATAAAGTTTCAACATTCTACGCCTAATAGTTTATAGAGATATGCGAGTTTAATGAATTTCGGCCCATTGAGCGTAATGTATTTCGAATGTTTTGGGCGGTCCTGTAGATGAACTATCCAATCGAATAGAACCAAAAGAGGAGGTGCACAACTAGATGTTACAACTATCCAAAATATGAAGTTTCGACATTCTACGCCTAATAGTTTTTGAGATATGCGAGTTTAATGAATTTCGGCCCATAGAGCGTAATGTATTTCGAATGTTTTGGGCGGTCCTGTAGATAAACTATCCAATCGAATGGAACCAAAAGGGGAGGTGCACAACTAGATGTTACAACTATCCAAAATATGAAGTTTCGACATTCTACGCCTAATAGTTTTTGAGATATGCGAGTTTAATGAATTTCGGCTCATAGAGCGTAATGTATTTCGAATATTTTGGGCGGTCCTGTACATAAACTATCCGTTCGATTGCGACCAAAAGGGAAGGTGCACAACTAGATCATGGAACAATCCTAAATATCAAATCTCAACATTCTACGACCAATAGTTTTTGAGATATGCGAGTTACATACATACGTACGAACGTACGTACGTACAGACGGCATGGAAAAACATACCACAATAAACTCGCCGCTGGTCAAAATGAGTTGCAGACGCGTTAATAGCATCGTGCATGCTAGCCTACGATGAGATGTATCGAAAAAATTCTTTAAATTAAATTTAGGGGTAGTCAAAATCGGTTTTTTTGTGGAAATTTGGGCCCCAAAATTTTTCGGGATCGCATTACTTCCTTATACTACGTACAAGGAAGTAAAAATGAACAAATGATCACGGGTATTATTTAAATGGTTTTCTTTTAATTAATACAATCTCTTACATATCTCTAGGCATATAACGCAAATAGGGAGCTATTTAAGTAGTTAGATGTCTTTCGATTAAAATATTATAAACCTAATCTGTATCATACTATTATTTCTTTTTAATATTTAATATTTCTAGAATATTTTATTTATTGTACTCTTAATTTATTTATTCAACATTTAATTTTTACTTATTGTTCAACTTTTATTCTAAAAGTTCTGGCAACGTGTATTTCTTCCTCTTCAATTGGCAACAGCTCCAAGGTTGAGCCATGTTTTCATGCTTAATGCATATGGCCACTTCGTCTCCTTTTAGTCTTCTTGCTTGCTTTTTAACAGGATAACCCCCCGTAGTTACATATGTAGCTTTTTTTGTGCTAAGTAACTACATTGAAATCCTGTTATTTTGTTTTTATTTTGGTAGTAAGTATTCGGTTTCTGGGGCCTGAAGAGTATAGCAGATGCTTACTACTTATTGTTTTATTCCTTACAATTCCATTTCATTTTTCAATTTTACCCCTGTTGGGATTTTCTGTTTATTAGATATAGCAACTTACGCCTTCATTGGATATGATTGTATGGTCATTGAATATATTGGGATACCATAACTATTGTTGAATGATTCCTTGATTCGTAAAATTAGCCATTTTACTCTCACATATATACCGGGTGACCAAAAAGTCCGCAAAAACTAAAAATTCATTACAAAAGAACAAATAATGATAGAAAATTGCTTTTTACACAAATAGGTTTAGGAGGTGATCAGATTTATTTTAATGACAAGAAAGTTTGTAGTTCAAAACGTTTCCGATAGGTGGCACTGACACGCACAATGCAAAGCAAGTTGCAAATGAAAAAAAAAAATCTGAAATCTCTCTAATCTTATCAATGCATAACCGCAATTTTGCATCGTTATTAGTTCTATTTAAATGAATTTTTAAACTATGTACCAGGATGCGTCAAAAGCTCGTGAAAACTCCAAAACTTCTTGAAAAAAGAACAAACTATGGTACAAAATTGCAGTTTGAATGGAAAGGATTAGAGAGATTTCAGAATTTTTTTGAAGTTGCCTTCCATTGTGCATGTCAGCGCGCCCTATCGGCAACATTTGGAACTACAAACTTTCTTGTCATTAAAGAGAAAAATCCGATCACCTTCTAAACCAATTTGTGCAAACCACAATTATCATTATTTGTTCTTTTGCTATGAATTTTAGTTTATATATACTTTTTGGTCACCCGTTATATATATATATATATATATTCGAGTATAAGCCGAACCTATAACTTAGAAAAATTAGTTAAAAATCGAAAACCCGAGTATAAGCCGAATATAAAAACGCAGGACCGAAAACATCGATCACTGGCCAAATATGGAAAATTACATTTAATTTACATTTTCGTGAGAAATGTAGGAAATTTTTTTTAAGTTCTTTGAAAAAAAAATGCAAATTTTCTTTTATTTCATGAAAATATTTCTAAGTCTTTTTTATTTCTGTCCCGTATTGTTGTTTTTGGTTAGTCTGTCCATTTTACAAACACGAGAAAAGGACCGCGAAAAAACGAAATCTAAGATGGCGGTCGGGTCACTGAATCTTACTCGTCCCATTCTTTTACTAACCCGAGTATAGGCCGACCCTCCGACTTTTTAATCAAAATTTTGACCAAAATTTCTCTGCTTATACTCGAGTATATACGGTATATATATATATATATATATATATATATATATATATATATATATATATATAGTCCACTCACATTAATTGTTGAAAATTAGATTTTCTGGTTCGTTTATTTTATTGACGGATGAAATGGACACAAAAGAAACCTTTTTAAATAACAACGCTTTTAATCACAACGTCAGTTTTTATTTTAACACTTTTCAGACCTTTTATAATGATAAGCATAAAACGGAACAACAACACGGAAAAAACTCAAATTCAAAGATATTATTATTGTTGCCACAAACATTTCCAATAAGCCACCGTTACAACCATTGAGTATACACGTTCCTCAACATCAATGTGACCACCTGTCAAAAGCCAGAATAACCACCTTTGACAGAGCGGACCGCTAAGAGGCGTGCAGGAAGACAGTCAATTAATTTTCTGAAGGTGTTCACTGGGATGTTGAGCTATGCCGACTCCTTATGCCGTGGCTAGCTGTGCTAGATTATGCGATTGAGGATCCATGGCGCGAACAACCCGATCGAGGTGGTCCCACAGATTTTCGATTGGATTTAAATCCGGTAAGTTTGCTGGCCAGGGGAGTACGGTAAACTCATCCTGGTGCTCTTCTAACCACGCACATACACTGCCAGCTGTATGACACCTCGCATTGTCCTGCTGGTAGATGCCATCATTCTGGGGTAAAATAATGCGCATGTAGGGGTGGACATGGTCCGCAAGGACAGATGCGTACTTATGCTGACCCATCGTGCCTCCCACAATGATGAGTGCACCCAGTGAATGCCAGGAAAACATTCCCCGAACCATAATGCTCCCTCCTTCTGGCAATTGTTGCAGGGTGTTTGCTTTTAGACGTTTCACGCCGTATACGTCCACCTGTCCAATGGAGCATAAAACGTGATTCATCGGGAAAAGCCACTTGTCGCCACTCTATGGACGTCCAGTTAAGGTACTGGCGTGCAAATGCCAGCCTTCGTTGCCGTTGAACAGCAGTCAGCATAGGCGCATTAACCAGGCGTCTGCTGCGGAGCGTTCGCTGAACCGTTGTTGAGGATACACTCTTGGTAGCCCCTTGGTTCATCTGGGCGGTCAGTTGCTCAACAGTTGCACGTCTATTCGCCCGAACGCATCTCCGTAGCCTTCATTCGCCTCTGTCATCTATAGCCCGTGGTGCGCCACATGTTCCACGCCGCTGATTGTGGATAGCACGGTGGCACGCGAACAGTTCACAAAATTAACCGTTTCCGAAATGCTTCCACCCTTGGCCTGAAAGCCAATAATCATGCCCTTTTGGATGTCGGATAAATTGCTACGTTTCTGCATCACGCCAACGATTGAAATGCTTTCCGATGCACTAGGACATCCTTTATATACACTCCACTGCAATGTGCTGCCACCTGCCTTCTGTCATTGGTTATTTCACGTTGACGTCGAAAGTAGGTGGTGGTGGTGGTCACATTAATGCGACTGGACTGTGTATGTATATATAGTATGGGTAGATAGATAGATATTATAAACCTTTTTAAGAAAATGATTACTTAGCCTACCAAATTTTCAGTTCGTTGTAAAAAGAAAAAAGAAGTTAAAAAATATCAATCTTTAAATCTTTCAGTGCTCTAGGTATTTTAAGCTGTTTAAATCTGCTGTTTAAACATAATGGGAAAACCATTGTGTATTTATATAATGTACTTAATATCTGATTTACACATTACAGTTACGAGAAACATATCGTCGTGTGTAATTACGTTAACATTTATTACACCTGCGTGAAGGACTTGTAATCAAATTACTTGGTATATTGCTTGTTTCGTCGGTAGACTAACTAATGCATTATACCAATTCCCTTGAAATGTTCACCAAACGTGTTCTAATGAAGGAGAATAAATTCAATGGATGCTTTAAATGTTAAAAGTAACTTACACAATGTAACTGGATTATTACTTAAGTCTGTTGCTCTTCCCACTGTAAACAATTATAGGCTACATTTTAAAATTTACTGACACTGATACATTAAGTAAAGATGTACTAGTACTTTGTAAATGGATTTTTAGTAAATAAAAAAAGGAGGGTGTTAAATGTTTGATGGAAAAAAATATTCAAGTAGTAATATTAAAATTTACTAAATATTTACATTAAGTAAAGATATACTGCACAATCATATGGAATTTTAAGACTTAAAGAATATTTAAATGTTTTGATCTTTAAAAAAAATAACTCTAGCTGCAAGCAGTTTGGCCCGGTAATATTTTTGTGGGCGAATCTGAATATGTTAACTCAATGGAAATAGCCTTTCATTGTTGACAAATATGTGATAATACTTTCCTTTAAGCACTATAAAGTAATTAAATTAGTATTAAATTCTAGTATTGAAAGTTTACATTTACGGACACAAAATACAGTAAAATATTTGCATGTATAATTACATTTCGGTTACAATTGTCGTCAGAAAAGTATATATATATTAATCTTCGCTTCATCGAAGAAAGATGTAACAAGCATAATCCAATGCAAATTGCAGTTATTAAAAATAAATATGATAAAATATAAATATTGCAAATTAAGAATTCATAAACATATATTGAAAAAAAAATCTATGAATTCATTACACTTTTTTCTCATTCCACGACTTTTCACTTTTATACTTAATAAATGTTTAATTTTTTGGTACAGTGAGATTTAGTTCATGAGAGAAAGTAACTGTAATTTTTAATTAACGCTACTTTCTCTAAACCGTAAGTTTATATGAAAATGAAAATTTAAATATTTTATTACAAGTTGTTTTCTTTAATTAATTATGTTGATAACGTTTCTTTATCTTCATACACAATTTATTACTTTTCAGAATTAAAATTCTGTGAAGTAATAAAATTCATTTAAAATAATTTAAAATCTTGGTTTTTGACAAAAAAATTACTAAGTGCAAATTCGAGTGAAAGCCTGAAAAAAATAGCGAATTTTAAAAACTCTGAATTTTAATTGATAAGTTTGTTTGTTAGATTACCCCAATAAACCTTGTATTTTTTTTAAACCTATAAAATGTATAAGAATATGATGAGCCTAATACATTAATAATATCAGTACCAAAAAATGCTCATAGAAAAATAATATTTATGACGTATTTTTAAATATGGTTTAATTTATAATTAAATGGAGCCGAGAGATAAGAAAAGCGGAATTTCTAAAAGCATAAGTAAAATGTTTATACATCGTTTATCATCAACTAATATTAGAGTTTATTGTTCATGTACAGAAAATGCGCAAAAAATGGCTTAAAAAAGAAGAAATAAACAAAAAACTAACTGTCAGATTAAATTTTAACTCATTAGATTTTTCTTGTGCTATTTAGTCAGTGTTTCAAGTTTGACCCAGATCCGACGAAGGGTCTAGGCGCCTATAGCGAAGAGACATGCAAACCAACAGACAATAAAGCTTTTGAGGACATGCAAAAGAAAATGTTGGAACACTTTAATCAAACTACTTCATCTTCAAAATTCGTTAACTTATTTTCAGAGCTTTTCATTAGTTTTTTCATAGTTTTCATATTTTTTATTTTATTTTATGAACGTTAATAACCACAAAATGTTACAACCACAAAAGTACAAAATTACTTAGAAATATTATAATCTTTTATTTTGTGACTAGCATATATGAGAATGCTCCCAACTACGGCTGAGTGGCTGTCGAATAATGCTTGTGCTGTCAGATTGCTTTAGATTTTAGAGTACACGATCTTTGCTCAGACTGAATGCTCACTGTCTTAAAAATGTTTTATCAGATTCCTTTAAATCTTCCCCACAAAAATATGCAATACAAGGTGTTTAGAATTAAAACACCCCAACCATGAGCTCATTATAATACTCAGTGTAAAGGCGCCAAAATTGTTGAACATTCTATTCAAGAAATGGGGAAAGGAATTATGCAAAAAAACAATTTGCTCAAGAAACACATATAGATGGCGCTGTACATCAGAAAATATGCCGAAAAGACTCAAATAATCAGAAAAAACAAATGCATATGATGTGCAATTTTTAATTTCTCTTGCTGATATTAAGAAAGAAGATAAAAAAGTGAAGAAATTATCACTGTAACTGCACTGTCACGCTGCCAGAAAGCGCTTTGCTTGTGAAGTTGTTTTATGAAAACAAATGAAATGCTGCAGCTGCACTTCGAGAGTTTCGACGGTTTAAGAATTTACGCAAATGACCATTATTTCCACATGTTCCCAGGAGAATGATCTCTCGATACGAGAAAACTAGACTATCAGGCACCCTTTCATTTTTGCATAGAGTTGAAGTGGATGTATCGCGGCCACGGCAGATTCTGTAGAGAGATGAAGCGCATTTCCATCTAATTAAAACAATCAACATCCATAACTATCGCATTTGGGACAAGGAAAACCCTTATACCTCCCAAGAAATCCCATTTGCCCCAGATAAAGTAACAGTCTGATGTGGATTCACAGCTATCTTCTTTCTTGGATCTTTCTTTTTCGAAGAGGCTACTTGCAGGCGCGTAGCCAGGAAAATTTTTCGGAGGGGGGATATGCGCCTGGAAAAAATTTCGGGGGGGGGATATGAACTTATATGTGTATAAATAGACGGAATTTCATCACTAATCCAAAATTTCGGGGGGGGGATATATCCCGATATCCCCCCCCCCTGGCTACTTGCAATGGACCTGTGGCATACACCGTGGCAGACAGGAGGTGCCAAATCAAGCTCAAAAATTTTGCAGTTCCCAAATGCATCAGCACCATTGTCTTGATTCCATTACCTTTATGCAAGATGGAGCATCTCCACACATTGGACTCTGTGTACAGCAGTTTCTTCAACAACATTTTACTGGCGTAATTAGTCGTGTGTTTCCGACAAACTGGCTACTTCGTTCTCCAGATATTACTACCTGTGATTTTTGGCTGTGAGGATACTCAAAGAATGTTGTATGTCGAGGTCGTCTGGTAACCCTTGTAAATTTGGAAGACAGCATCACTCTACATGTGAGAAGAATCTCAGTCTATCAATAACGATCCACAATTAAACAAGCTACTCACAGACTGCAGATTTTACATCTTGAAGAAGGGAACCATCATTCCCTGCATCGATAAGGTTCTTGTGTTATGAGTGTCGGGTTTATTCGAGTAAAATGTGCTACGAATGTGTATTTGGGGGACTTTTCATCATATTTTCTGCTGCACAGCGCCATATATCGGTGTTTCTGGAATTTTTTTTCGTGTAATCCATTTCCTTATGTCTTGAATAGCATGTTCAACAATTTTGAAGTCTTTACTTTGAGTAGTTCGATGTATAGAGAGCTCGGAGTAGGGGTGTTTTAATTCAGATCACTTCGTATTTCCTACTTCCATTGCCTTAAAAAAAGGCACCCGCACATACGGATATTTTAGAACTAATTATGCATTTCTAATTTTAAAATATGTCGGTATAATTTCAATAAAAACTCGAAGTTGCAACAGAAATAAATGCCAGTTTAGGTGCTGAAATAACCTTTAAAAATATCCTGTTGTTGATAAACACATCGCTTCCTTGTCCGTTTATTAAAAAACACACACTTTTGATGCTCTTAATTTGAAGTGATTTCTTTTGAAAGCGAGATACGATACTTCGACAGCATAAAAATTCGGCCATTTCTCGCAAAATAGGGGAGATACTGCAAAGCTGGGTTCAGTTCCGAAGACTTACTTTCGGTGTTAAATTTCACGATAGTTGGGTAAAAGTCTCCAAGATTGGCGATAATTGGCGTGATTTTGTGCATTAGCACAAAATTTGTACAAAATTTTTTATATTGTTTATGGCCCAAGCAATGACTGGTCGTGAGAGTTAATGCACTGTAATTATCTTGGGTGACCCTGTAAATAAAATTCCTTGTCGATTCCTTTAAAGAAAGGAGATGCGCAATTGGATAGTACAAAACTAAACAATAGGTAATTGTATCGTTTACGGCTTATGGTTTTTGAGTTATGCGAGGTACAAAATGTCCTGACAGATGTCACGCTAAAACTAATCATCACCATGATTCATCAAAATGGATAGTACGTGCAAACGTACGTAAAGAATTCACACAAAAACTCTTCAAAGTAAATGGTCGAAATCAATTTTTAAGTCAAGAAATAAAATGCCGACTTTTTTCGAGATTACAATACTTGTACGAAAGTAAAGGAGTTCGTACAGGAAATTATATTCTTGCTCAAATGTAATATACAGCTTTTTAAAAGCAAAAAAGAACATGTTGCTTTTATTATAGCTAATTAATATGCTCTTTAGTCTCAATCTAAGAATGGTAATTATTTGCTCCAGTTGCGAACATACTGCATTTTACAAGATTCGAATGGTTAATCTTTTGACAGCATTTTGTAGAAAATACATAATTAATTGTTGCGTGTAACTGCACCTACTCCTTTCATATTAGTGTGTTTCTTGTTTAATATATTCACTCCCATTCACAAACATAATTATCAGCCAGCATTTAAAACCGTCGAACAGCTTCCAAATCTCGTCGTTTTACGTTTGACTGTTTAACCGTGAGAAATATGAAATAGCCATAATCTTCATTATGTCTGTCGAACTACCAGCGCAAAATCACCAAAGAACTAATTAATATTGGTGTCAGGAGATTTGTACAATTTCGTGATTCATACATGAGCTCAATCCAGTTTACAGTGCGTGAAAATCCAAGCATATCATGGTGTAGAAATTATTTGCATATATCTTTAATGAGCAGGAATTAATTATCGCAGAAAATGCGGAGTTCTCTCTGAAGCATTGATTCCAAATATTTAGAAGACCGGTGATATAATTAGAATAAGAATAATGCCTGTTTTTTATGTGCGATTTTGTCTCTTGTCGCAAATGTCAACCAAAGGAATATTCTAATTTGTCAATGCAATCCTTTTGTTACAGATTCTACTGAAAGTGCGGAATATTTTGATTAAATGAAAAATATACATATTTTATGTTTTCATTTTACAAATTGAACCCATAAAAATATTTTACTGTGAAATTTATTGATGTAATTGTCAGCATATTTTTTGGTTGAACGTAAAGGGAAATACTATTTAGCTTTTTAAAGACGAGATAAAACAGGTATGTGACACGTATGACATGCTTTTATATAAAGCGGAGAGCAGAGCAGAATTTCCAACATTTAATTTTTTTTCCCTTATTTGGGGCAAACAGGATATCATATTAAATTTCCTATACCTTTCTTCAGAAACTAACTCGATTTTTTTCTCACAAATTAAATATAATTATTGGCAGGAAATGATTAAATATTATCATTTTAAGTTTGAAAATGTTCACTGTATACAGAACAAGTTTACAAGCCTAATAATTATGTACAGAGGCAAATTTCTCAATTATACTTTAAATGGTAAGAAACAGGCAATAAATCTTACTTTTTTTTTGTAACTCGCCATTTTTTGCGTATTCTCTTAGTAACATCTTTGGAAAAGGTATTGCATGCGGTTGTGGTTCTTGCGTTGGTTCTTCTTGCAATGTTCCTACTATTTTGTCTACTTGTTGCTCTCCGGGTCATCTTGCAATGAAGACGACCTGCCGGTGGTCGAAAAAGTAATGGGTCCAATTTCATACACGGAAGAAAGATTGATCTATCGTCTATCTGAACTTAAATCCACTCGACTTATAAAATGCAGTCAGTGTTGGAGGAAAAGGTGTTCCAAAAAGTGGCATTCCAGTATGAAACGTCTCAAGCATTCGTTAAGAAAAGCAGCAATGAAAGTAGTGCTTGCCTGAATAGATGATTAGCTATAGACCCTTAAGGCTTGTGTGAAGTTGAGAAGTGATCATCGTGAGTAAAAGGCGGAATATGCCAATTTGAAGATAATATATCAGGTTGTAACGAAAGTTTTCCGCCATATCTGCCTGAAAAACTAACTTCTAACTCCTTAGATAACTGTTTTTGAACTTTCGGTACCAAACCTGCACAGTGTCACATGATACAACAATAGTACTTAAAGCTGTACTCATAATTTGTTCATATTATGTAGCTGACTTTTTGCAACACAAGTGGAAGTAAATAATGGTTCTAATCCTCTAGAGTGATAGTTCCATTTGGGACACCTTATACTTAATGATAACTATATTTTTTACAGATTTCACAACACAGTGTTATAAAGTAAGCCTCTTTCATTCAAATGCCAAAAATCGTTTGACAAAATATGAGCAAATACGCCAACGCGAACTGTGTGCTGACGATGTTTGAGGTGGCGGGAAACTTTCGTTACAACCTAATAAAACTTTAAGAAAGTTTAGTTTCTTAAATTTGATTTTTCAGTTCTTTATTTTAACTGCTTTTCAACTGCATCAGAACTTAAGGCCTGATTACGTAGCAAATACGTAAATAACTGAATTTTATTAATTTGGAAACGTCGTCGTTCATACAACAATAAATCGTTACAGCAATCCGAAATTCTATAAGACGCATCTACCTCTAATCGCATTTGAGTTATACGGGATACGTATACATTAGACATTCTCTAGACGTCCATACGTACGTACAGGCCGGAACTAATCAAGATGAATTCAGTTGGTCAAAATGAACGTACATACATACGTACGTGCGTTGAGACGTCAAGCAGAAACTGGTGAAAGTGAATTTAGAGACAGCCATAGTTCATCTTTCCGTAAAAATCTGAGTATCGTTTTTTAAAAATTATCTCACTTGCTAGATAAATAGAAAAAGTGCAGTCTTATACCTTACACTATTATGAATTCATATTAAAATCGATATTGAGAATTCATACATTGATTTACCATTACAAATAGAAAAAAGTTGTGCAAATTCAAACGGATCGTGGAATAATGTCGCATGAAAGCTTCAATCCAGAGGATAACGGAGCAGTGGAAAAGCTTACCCAGTAATATATTAAAACTAATGTTCGACTGAAGATTAATATCATGAATAATTTATAGTTAGAAAATTATAAATAGGAAGCTAACTGCCGAAAATGCATACTGTAACGGATTCCGACATGTGCCTTTACAGTTTACAAATGTTAGTTAATGAGTTTGGATGGATCCAGAAGTTAGCATGGCTGCCCATATATAATTTTCATAGTATATTGCGATATACATTTTACAGAATTACGATAAAATATTAGAATCTATTCTAATGCATTATGCTGAGCAATTGTCACTTAAAAAAAGTGATTAAAAAATGCTTGACTTCCTTGTACGTCGTCTACCAAATGCATTTTACTTCACACTTTGCCGTCTAATCCAGGGAATTTAAATTTTTGATAGTTTTACAAGCTGCAATTCAAAGTTTCAAAGTCTATTTTTTTCTTTTCTTTTTTTCCCCTACTACAGGGAAAAGGAGTTTTGATTTAATTTTTTTTGTAAAATATGCATTCAGAACTCTCAAATATTTTGAACCAAAAAGTTTTTTTTTTAATATTTTACGGAGAATATATCAGAAAATAATGAAAGTATTCCACTTTTCTTGTTTCTTGTGAACGTTAATTTAATATATTCAGGACCTTTATTTTAATACTTTTATTATACAGTTTTTGCATTAAAAATGTATGTATTCAGATTTGTATTAAAATTTCGCAGAAAATTTATTTCAAAGAACCGTCTGGTGTACCTTAGCTGAAAAAATTGAAATAATGGCGTTTAGTTAAGTTCTTAAAATTAACTAAACATTTATGTATTAACAATTATGAATTAACTACCTTAATACGGTGTTATGTTTCGAATACATGCTAAAATTGTCTCTAAATTCAATGCCATAAACACGATATTTTTAATGTTAATTCCTTCAGTAAAACATACATCTCTACTGTTTAATCATATATTGTATATCATGCTTAATTGATTTTATTCAGCTGTAGACAATTTTGATTCGAATTCCTTTAATGCCAAAATAAATCAAAATGAAAACTTATTATGTTCTTTTGTATAAATTGCCCTTTTTTCCTTTTTATAAATTTTGTAAGCCTATCTCAAAACTCTTACGCTTTGCTGTTTAAAGATTCAAGTGAAAACCATTTCAGTCTCATTACATTTCTCCTTCCCCGTACGCTGCGATATCCTTTACCGTTTAGATAAATTTATATTATTTGATTAATCAATGAAATTAATATTTTAAAAAATTAAAAATAAATTAATTATTCATTTCAAAATGGCCAATAATAGTTATATTGAATTTATTCAGAGATTTTTTTTCAAGTATAATGTGCTTCATTAATTTGCATTCCAGAAAAATATATAATCTTTAAAGAGTCTTTTTGTCTCTTCATCTTATCTTCACTATCTTTGTATCTTCATCTTATATATATAAATGTAACATAATAAATCAAAAGCCTGCTGAAATCCCAAATTACTGAAACGTTTATAAGCTGCGTTGTTGAGAACAAAAGAAAGTCGCAATCTAAAACTGCTAAATTTCGGAACTACTACACAGTCCTTTTCAATTCCTTTGTAATCTTATAAACGGTTCCCGTGCCCAGTCAATCTGGCGTCTTAAAAGTCACAACAATCCTTGGACAGTCGCTGCCCAGATTTGCGATCAGCCAATTATTGTAATGTACATGGTCATGTGATACGACCTCAAAAGTTAATAAAAGGACTTGCACAGCCTGGAGAGGTATCTTTTTTGTGTTCTCTTATCCTAGAAAAATCTGTATAAAATGGGATAGTAAATAAGCTTTATCCTTCACATACCCCCACAGGAAGAAATCCAAAGGGGTTAAGTCTCAAATGAAATACACATTTCAACTTAATGCAAGATCAAGCAGCGCCATCAATGGGGAAAATTTGGAACTATTTTTTATCTGCTTAAACATAACTTTCATCATAGGAAGCATTTTGGTACAAACCGCAATCTTGTAACGCAATCAGTTGATTTAATATTTAATTTTGAAATGTGTCAGGGCCTTTTTTGTACACTCTGTATAATCTTTTACCATTTTTTACGATATCCATACCAAACGTCATTCCACTAACCACATGTTTTTACACAGCTAATTTTGTTTTCTGAATAATAATAGATTTTTAGCATAAGTTTGTTTCGGATTCTTTTTAAAATAAATTTTTATTACTATAAAACATTTATTAGTTTTCCCGCCAAAAGTAATTGCGGGTCTCAAAACAAAAAAATAAACACCTTAAAAATTATCATTTTTTCTGGGAACCCAACTAAGGAATGGGAAGAATATATGAAAAAACTCTGAAAAACATTAAATTCACCAATATAGTTGAGCCAAAATGGTTTATTTTAGATTAAACTAGCGTTAAGCATGAGAAATATCACAATAAATATATTGATAAAACACAACAAAAATAGCGGAAATCTGTACCTCAACGCGAAACTGAGAAAAATTTTGGTGTAGTAATTTTATTGATGAATAATGCATTTTGTACATGAATTTTAAAATAAGAAGAAAATAGCCAAAAAAGAGTCAGATGTCAGATATCAGCAGCGTGCATATTAAAAAAAAACTGTTGTTCTTTTACTTTTGTAAATAATA
This sequence comes from Cheiracanthium punctorium, assembly GCA_038373885.1. Taxonomy (NCBI): domain Eukaryota; kingdom Metazoa; phylum Arthropoda; class Arachnida; order Araneae; family Cheiracanthiidae; genus Cheiracanthium; species Cheiracanthium punctorium. The sequence goes on from JAWZYV010003174.1 coordinate 360,919, forward strand.
AAACTCATATTAGGTAAGTGGTAAGTGTTAAGTGTTGGTAAGTGTACTTGGCAACACTTGGTAAGTGTTATTTTAGCGGATCAACTACATTTGTGTCCTACATGTGATACTTCAAATTACCATGAAATTTTCTTTTTTTTTTTTTTTCTTTCAGTGGGTTACAAAGTATGGAAAAGTGACCTTCCTTTGTTCTGAGAAATTTGAATCTTTAATTTTAATATATAGTTACGCTGATCGCTCAATCAATGTCTGTGGAACGCTTCTGGCTACATTACCGTTCTACTTTATTGTTTAAACAAATTCGCAATTTTTGCGGTTTATGAAAAGCGTTTCTTATGAAATATAATGCATTTCACACTATCAAGCCGATTGGCTTGGAAATCTGCATAAATATATAAATATATATATACATATATGAGATAAAAATTAAAAAAAATTAAAAATTCACCCGTTCCCCAATTTTCGGAATTTTTACTCCAGAAAAAATCGTCTAACAGAATAGAACAATATACAATCATCGCATATTCTACGTCGATATTATAAATACAGTCATCAACATCGATACATCGTCGATATTATAAATACAGTCATAAATACAGTCATCCGGTTAATGAACATCTGGGGACCATCCAATTTCGTCCACTATATCCGAAGTTCACAAAAACCGAAGTGTCTCCATGGTGAACAGAGATAGTACTGTATGTGAATCGGGACTAATGGTTTGTGTTCACTATAGCCGAAAGTTCACTATATCCGGAGTTGACTGTGTTTGTGAAATTTTTTCGTTTTCAAGTCATTTAGAATAGCTTACTGAAAAATGCCTGAGATGTTTGTCTGCATGAAGCCTTGAATTTAGAATTAATTGAATAACAAGTGCAGCAATATTACTTCTAAATTAAAAAAGAAAGAAATAATTAAATCGACTAGTTAAAGGAAAATCTTCCTACATTAAACAAGGTTCAAACAAATGTACTGTTTCAGCATTAGAACAGAAGCCACGTTCGCAGATAAAACCTAATACAAAAAAACAACAACAACAACAAAAAAAAAACAAATCTGGAGTGACTCCACTTGACTTTCCGAACACTTACCATTAAGATCATTACCAAGCATTTAAATAAACTTTAATCGATGAATAATTCAAACATATATACCAAATTGAGGCTCAATCGAATGCACCGTCGTTTAAACGCTTGCGAACTATCAAGAATTTCTCCCCAGAGGCCATAATGTAAAAGAAATCTTTTTCGTAGCCCTGTAGAATAACTATAAGTCCTATACACACCAAAATGAATACCGGTCTTATGAGGGTCGTTTATAAGATATATACCCAGTTTGAGCTCAATCGAATGTACCGTTTAAACGCTAGCGCATTTTCAAGAATTTCCCCCATAGGTCATAATGTAAAAGAAATCTTTGTCATAGCTCTGTAGAAAAACTATAAGTCCGATACACACCAAAATCAATACCGGTCTTATGATGGTGGTTTATAACATATTTACCCAATTTGAGATCAACCGAATGTGCCGTTTAAACGCTAGCGCAGTTTCAAAAATTCCCCCCATAGGCCATAATGTAAAAGAAATATTTGTCGTAGCCCTGTAGGAAAACTTAAGTCCTATACACACCAAAATCAATACCGGTCTTGCGACGGTGGTTTATAAAATATATACCCAATTTGAGCTCAATCGAATGCCCCGTTTAGGAGCTATAGTGTTCACTCACATACACACAAACACACATACACGCACACACACACACATACACACACACTTACATACATACATACATCTCGTAAAAACAGCATAAATGAATTCAGAAGACCTCATAACGTGTCAATACATCAAAATCTCGAAGTCAATTTTTTTCAGGATTACAATACTTTCCTTACATAGTACATGTTCGGAAAGTAAAAAGTAGTCTCTTAAATTGATCAACCTGAAGAAGCTGAATACGGAATACGCCATATCATTATTTTACATATACAAATGGCGACGAAATGTGACCTCATAGCTTTTCTCCAGAATGAAAGTATAAAATCGTCTGCTTACTTAAAATATTTGGATTTTTCTATAATGCTGAAATTCAGCCTGTTCCTTTCGTTTCTCGTATTTTCTTATACTGCATGCATTTTATTTACAAAGACTAATCAAACTAACGTGCGACTATTTTATTTATTAGAAATATCTCTACAATTCATAGAACTGATCACGTTTTCAGAAAAGAATCCAAAAATGTCCGCTCATACACGCGCACGTGTAACACAAGGAAAGCATTTGTTTTACAAATTCGTCGAACGAGCTGAGTGCGAAACGAGATAAAAATCAAATGTTCGAACCTGGAGGATAGAAAAATCCGAACATATCATCAGTGTTCTAAAGTGGCGGCATCTTTTGAAGCGGGGCTGATATGCAAGAATTCACAAGCTCAAGATACCTGGAAGGCATTTCCCCCGAGCTATATTTTTGGCGAAAAAAAGAGAGATTTTTACAGATAGTAAATTTATTTTGCATTTCGGAAAGGAATTTTCTTCTAGTTTCGGAAGAGTTCGGTGGATGCTAAAATAAATTTGCATGTAAGGCGATTCCTGTATTTTTGAAATGTAGTTTCTGAGAATATTTTATTACATAATGCATGTTTTATTCTACTATGATTCCAATATTCACAAAGCGATACTCTTTTTTTTTATTTAAATATGACAAAGAAAAATCTATTTAAATCATTCTGAACTCTTGTTCGGAAGATGTATAATAAAGTAACTATCATAATATAATGCAATAATTATCAGTGCCTTAATACTGTGCTTGCAGTTGAAAGCTCTTTTTAAAAAATGTATTTTCAGATCAATACGAGAAATACGTTACCATTTAAAATTATTTCAGTGATACGGATGTATTTAAAATTTCCATAAAAGAAAAACTGGCGATGTTTCCTGAACGTTGCAAAACGAAGTTAATAAGACAAAAGTTATGCATTGTGGGTTTAAATAAATTACCATTGCATTTAGTTTGAGTTTCCGTTATTTTGTATTTTAGGTGCAGATGCGCACGTAAATAGAGATGAGTGTTTATATTGTGTTTATATAGTTATACAACTGTTTGCATTGATATTAATGTCTCTGAAAAGAAGCAGACTGAACTAAGCATTAATAATAAATGTTATGAATAAGTGGAAAGACCATTAAAATGTATATTAGGTAGAGCTATTAAAATTAAAGCTGCATGGGGTACAAGTTTAATCAGTGCAATTCTGATGAATTAAACATTTATTGGTGCATGTATGCCTTATTAAAATGCATGCACGTCAAGAAGAAATCTAGGATAATAGGGGCATGATTACAAATACCCATAGTTTTAGTAATATCAGGTATGTCTTTTATTAGTTTAAAATGATGAATAAAGGAATGTCTGGTTTTCAAACAGAAATCGGAAAATACAAGATTAATAAATCACGATGAAACATCGATCTTACGATCAGAAAACATACTAATTTTTGAATGAAGCTGCCAGTAAAATACTAAATAGTAAATTACCATCGTGCGGTCTTAAAGTCTATCTATAAGAAATGATCTACTTATTTATTACAAGAGACGGTAGATGTCTGTTTTCTTTTCTGCAAAATGTAAATGTACATCGAATAAAATGTGAATTATGAGTACATTTCAAATGTACATTGAATAAAATGTCTTCATATATTTTCCTCTGATGCGTCACCTTCTTTGGTTTGCTTCTCAATCGTCTGTATATTTTAAATTCGTAGATTTATGTACAGTTGGACCTCAATTATCCAACATTCCTTTAATCAGAACTCTCTGTTAACCGACGTGGGTTTCCTGAATTTTTTTCAGCGTTTATTATCCGAAACTCTTTCGAACGATACTTTCTTTCAACCGTAATCCATTTTTAAAAAGATTTTCCGATACACGAGAGCAGATGAATCTTTTGTTCTCCCTTTTTTAGAATCCCTTCAAAATTAGCTTAACACTCACGATTTGGAAATTTGGAATACCGTATTGTTAAGTGCGGCAAGTATCGAATGCTGCTGTACCCTTTGATTAGTGAGCCATTTCAAGAGAACAAAAAATCATTTCTCACCTATTCGCAAGCCGAAATTTTCAGAGCTGCTAGAGTTTTAGGTTCTGAAAGCTGTGGAATCAAAGAAGTCACAGATTGGTCGAATTGTAGTTTCTGGAATTTACAGGCTACCCGATGCTTAATGATGAGAAATTAATCGCAGAAGTCCGACATTCTCCAACAAAAGCCGAAGAAGATAGCGATGATGAAGGGAAGAATGATTCTCAAGTAAAGATTTGTTACGATAATGCTTAAATTTTCTATAGTCTGTTTTTCAAAAGACTTTGCTTGGTTGGAACAATAAGAACTGTATGATTCCTCTGAACTAATGGTTTTAAGAAAATGCATTGACAGAGTTGCACGATAAAGGATTACCAATTCACACCAAATGTCTCCATTTAAATCATTGTAAGGTGTTCGTTCCAAAATAAATTTTCATGTACAATTTGAATCTGCATGTTCCTTTAACAGTTTAAATTTTCATAATAGCCGTTCTTTGACGATGTTAATTATCAAACTAGATGATTATTGAAAAATTTTCTATTATCTGATGTAGTTTCGGTCTCAGTTACAGCGGATAATAGAGGTTCTACAGTATTTTAAAAATATTTCAAGTGAAAGTTGAAGATTACAACATTGACCACATTTAAGAATTGGCGTTGTATTAAAAATGCAATTGAAACATGATTTAAAATTTTTAATATTTTTTTCCATATACCTGCTATTGCATAAGAGATTCTGCGGACATTTAGGACATGCATACACGTACAAAAGAACCATTATCAACTATTTTTGTTATGCTGTAGAAAGGATTTTAAAAATCAATCATACAAATCTTGTAAATTGTATTTGAATTTTTAGTTTTTCAAAAGTAAAGCTGGTAAAAACATACAAATGTAGCTTATTTTTACAAAATAAAAGTATCGAATTATAAAAAAAATAGTAAGTTAAAAATATAGATGAACTTTCTTTACTTCAAAAAGCATATTAATAATTTGTATGCAATATAAACAAGGAAACATAATTTTTTTTAGCTAAAGATATATATTACAGAACTTCACAAACACGCATGTAAATTTTACGCTTGAATATATGATTTCAAATTATGAATGCGAGTAAAATTCACACTTTGCATTATTTTCTGAGTATTTTTAGTTCAAATCATAAATATAGGTTGGGTTTTCAACATACAATATAAGAACTATCAGGTGCTAGTAAATTACCTTAACCGTTCCACACCTGATTAAATAAGCAATAAAAAAAATATTTTGACTATTAAATGTTTGTGTAAAAGAGGTTTTTGCTTATTTGCAGAAATTAGGGCATCCATCCTGTAGAAAAGTACAGATAATTTTTGTTTTCCCAATTGTAGACGTAATGTCTGAAAAGCTTAATTATTTTTACTCTCCGATCACAAACTGTAAAAAAAAAAATGCGCAGAACTTGTTTTTCTATTCTGAAGTTATACTGCTCTTGAAATCGTTTATTACGACATTACAGCATCTCAAAGGTAATGTGTTTTTAAAAACGTGCGATCACTGTAAATATACGAATAACGTTTCCCAGTTTAGCTTCAAAATAAATATGATCTATTGTTCCTCCATAACATTAGCATGAAGCGCTGTGTTTTTCCAGAATATATGACGGAGAGTGTGTTTCGACATTTTTACAGAAATCTAGAATAGCAAGGAATGGACGTTTGTATTACTCATACGGAATGGAAATGCGTTGATCTCAATTTGCTTTTAATTATTGGAGTTTGACTGAAATCAATGTAAAAACAATGAAAAAAAAATTTGAGCATTTTTCATTTTGATTGAAGTAGAAATTTGCTGACCTGTATACAACCCTAGAGTGCCTCTAAAGCGTTAATAAATAGAACTAGTTGAAACATAAGAAAACTATTAAAGCAATTAAAATTAATTCACCATTTAGAATCATTTTACAGGGCCATTACATGCGTTATATGCATGATATTGTGTTGTTTCAATGTTTAGCAGGTTTCAAAACATTTTTCTGAATTTCGTTACTGTTTTGAACAACAATTTTCGATGATCAGATCGAAGGAAGCAAATTAAACATTCAAAATACAGGCTATTCAGAAAATGAGTAGGTAAAAATTGACACGCATGCTCGGAATGACATGGGGTTTTATTGCAACCAAAAAGGAAGGTTTAAAAAATAGCCAACAGTTGACGCTTCATGTGATAAGAAAAGTAATAATTAGCATAAAAATTATGAAGATGTTCTTCAGAACAAATGCTCAACATGTCGACAGTCATTCCTCAACAATAGCTGCATTCAAGCGACAATGTTGCGAACAGTACTGTAAAACAATCTCCATTTCTTCCCGAACTGTCTGAGCAGCATTAGCACTTGTGCTCGGTCGGACGCTACAGAGACCGTCATCTAAGCATCACGTGGCTTCGAACTTCTAAATCATCCTCTTCACAGCTGAATCTGTCATAGGACCTTTTCCATTTTCGAATACCCTTTTTATGGCGACAGTATCCTGGCTTCAGTAGCAGATTTCCCATTCTGATAGTACAGCTTCACTAACAGTGCCTTTTTGGTAACGTCAACATGCTGTAATTGCTGATGCATCTGATTCCCTCTCATTACAGCTCCTTTTATGCACTATTCTCATGCAACGTCACTAACATTTTTCATTTCAGTGCCATCTGTTAGCTATTTTTGGAACTTTTTCTTTTTTGAGGTTGTAAAAGAACCCCATGTCATTCCAAGCATGCGTGGCAGTTTTTACCTCTCTACGTACATTATTCGGTGAGATATTAAATTTTCATTTTATACTCATTTTCTGACCAGCCTGTATGTGATTTAATTCAAGTAAATCGATGAATACAAAATAACCAAGCAGAAACTTTGTTAAAATTTGGATTTACATTTATATTTATTCGTCAATACTTAGTACATTTGTTTGATTTCGCATGATTTTGTCACTAATTTCAAATAAGTTTAGGGAAAAATTTGTTGCTTAGTTGGTTTATATCGATATAAATAAAATTAGACTTTTGTCTGTACATTTCTTGGAATTCAAAAATTTTGCGATTTCTATCCGTATCAAGCACCCGGGAATCCGATGCGACCCTCAAAAAAAAGTTTGTCTGTCTGTCATTCTGTCATTCTGTCCGTGATGCTTTTTTTGTTTAAGCATCACGTAAAAACAACTGAAGCAAATGATATGAAATTTGGTGTCATGATAGGTGGTCACTCAACTTAAAACATAGGCGTCGAATTTTTAAAAAATCTTGATTAGATTTTCAGATTTTGCGAAAATCGTTTCAAACTGCGTAAATATGTGTTCAAGCATCACGCAAAAACGACTGAAGCGAATGATATGAAATTGGGTGTCATGATAGGTGGTCACTCAACTTAAAACATAGGTATCGTCGTGAAAAATTATATATATATATCGTCGTAAAAATGAGTAGAGGCAGTCGTAACGGTAACCGAAATGTTTATACCACATAACAATAGTCAGCAAGTAACAACAGTCATGTACTACGTAAGAGCAACAGTACAATTCCAAAAGAGATAACTTAAGTCCTCTGAACAAAAGTCAGAGGACTTTACATAGTTTAAGTTTCCGTTATTTTGTTCAGGAGAAATATCAGAAGATCGAAGAGCGCAGCACAGAGTCGATTATCAATTCAAAATATGCGCAAAAAAGCCGGACTCATATCCGGCCTAAACTTTCATTTTTCAGAACTATAAGTCTCCATCTTGCTGGTATCGAGCGATGGCAACGGCTGCCCTTTTTTCAGCTTTGGAAAAGAGTTGCGCCTCAATGGGTTAACTTGTCCGTCCCTTCATAGGGGTTGACGCTGACCACCCACTGGGTGCCCCCATAATAAAATGACCACAACGCCCTCGGGCAGTTGTAGTGGACAATGCCTAATCGGCAAGTGCCCACCCGTTGAAAAAAAAAGAAGGATTCAATTTTAACCCTACAAGGCACCTGGTGGTACCATATGTGGAACAATCACTTAATGGAGGACATCGCCTCCTTGGGTTCGAGGCTGTAAAAGTCACGTGATGGTGGAAAACAAACAACCTTTTCTCCATAGGTTTATGTGCTGAACTCCTGGTAATAAGCGCAAAATAAAAAAAATAATAATTATACCTCTGTATTGCGCTGCCTATGGATGTTTCAATACCTCTCTGGAACCTGTACATGACTGCAAAAAGATATCTTTCCACAGATTCCTATTAAAAAAGTGCTGACATATTAAAACTTAGACGAGGCTATTTCAGTCACGTGTCGATGGAAAATATATACTTCAGCCAATCAGATTGCAGAGTTACTCATCAACACAGACAAAAGGTCACGTGTTGGTGAAAAAATGACGTCACACCGATAAACCTCATTATTCCTGTACGTCTATAAAATACTAGCATAGACATCTGTCGGTTTTCGAGAGTATTTATAAATGGATAGCAATAATATAATTCAGGCTGTTGCGTGTAGATGTACTTACAGTTCATATTATTGCCAAAACTGATTGAAATTTAAACATTAACCTTTAGAATGTGGTTTCGTTTATTTTAGAAAATGAACCAAAAAATAGTTAGGAAAGAGTTTCGACCCGGAAAAAATGACTGTGTGCTGGAGTTCGTCCTATCAAAAAATCCTCTGAATAGTAAAATTTCAAAATAAATACCATAAAAGTATAGTTAAGGCCAGGTGCACCGCATACAAAACTGAAATAAAAGAGTGATTTTCAAGTAAAATATTAGGTTAATATTTTAAAACAATGTTTCCTCAAATAATAATCACTGACATTATCGCATACATTTATTTCAGACACAGAAAAAAAATGAGCCTTGTAGGGCTAATACACAGAATTTACTAACTGTATTTTACTACGCACACGCGCATACATATATACATACACGCCCATACATGTACACACACACACACACATATATATATATATATATACAGATAGAGAGAGAGGCTACTTTGAAGCAGTTTAACGCACCAATGCCTTTCAAAGTGCCAGTATAACTGAAACAAAACAATTTTCTACTTCAGTAATATAAATCATGTGTATTTCTTTCCTTCTTTTACGATTTAATGTTTCTTGTAAGAGTCTATAGAATGGCACCTGCTCGCTATTCCTACGTTCAATCTGGGAGGAATTGCACTGTTTCTTTTCCCTTCTCCGCCATCCCCCCCCCCTTCTGTTGAAATTATGACACTTGTTTAATGATGACACCACAGTTCCGTAAACTGCCGGTCTGAGAGATTCCAAAAGCGAAATCGACATGTTTGAATTAGATCATTTAAGCAACTATATCGGGGTAGGCTACGCGCATGCCGTAAGGTTATGGGTCGTTACAGTTAGCGAAATAACTGTTAGATAAGAGAAAGTGAGAACGGAACTAAATTATCGAAATTTCTTTGAATAATGGACAGTGGATGCGTTCTGACTGAAGAAATTCCTTTGATAAAACTTTTATGTTATAAATAATGCAATTAAAATAGTTTTCAGAATATTACCTTACAGCGATTACTTATTTAAAAAAAAATAATTTTATTTAGATACATACGAATTACGAAAAAACAAGTTGTTTTAAATTATGGCTATACATATTATTCAAAAAGTCATATATTAAAAGAAAGTGCAATTTACAACGGGATTTTAGAGACAGTCCAAGTCCTGCACATCGCTCTGTTAAATACAGTTACATTTCAGCAATGCAATTAATAAATAAGTGAATCATAATTTAAAATATCGTAAATAGAAAAACATACGTAATTATAATTTCTCTAAACATTACTGTTAAAAAGCGAACAGTAAATGAACTAAAATTTTGATTCGCGTCCAGGCAATATTTTTGAAAGTATAAGCTAATGTAGTTACAATACAACCACAAGACATGAGTTTCATTCTACCCACCATTATCCATTCTGCCACATTCAGTTTTCTGATAACAGGTCTAGATAAAGTGGGATTGATAACTCTAGCATTGAACTATGAAATTTATTATCAAGGTAAATGAAATATTAGGAAATCAAAGGAACAAATAAAAAATGTATTTGTATAAGAAATTTGAAATGAATAAATAAATACGCTAATACCCCTTCGTAAAAAATTGCTCGCTAGCATAGAGAACATTAAATCTTACACATAAGTTTAAGAAACGTATTTTTACAGAAGTTAGGGCGCAAGATATTGCTTTGAATTCGTTGGTTATTTTACAGACAAAAAAAAAATAAAAAAACATAGCGAAATTACGATCTTAATCCTCAGACTGCTGCCTGTTTTTCAATATCAGCATGGATACAGATATGTAACCTTAGAGCGATATTTTAAAAAACCTTTAACGGTACTTATTTGTTGATAATATTTTAATTGTTTTTCCTAATATCTTAGTTACTAAACACGTCATTAAAATTTTAGCTTAAGGAAATCAGATTTAATTTAGGAGGAACTTTAGTCGTTACTCTAACAAATCCTTCATATCTATAAACTTTTATACTTAACCCATGTACAATAGTTGATGCGTGTAATTAAAATCTGAAATTTTGTGTGATTTATGTATCCATATTCAAAGCTAAAATGAAAACCATATTCAAGCAAAGTTTTATAAAACAAGTGACAAATGCAGAAAAAAAATCATTTTAACTTTAAAAAGTAATGTTCATGCATTTTAAATAAATAAAACAATTTATAAGTTCCTTTTAAAACGATATACATCGACAAACAATAACTAGAATCTTCAGTTTATCAAGAAATCAAAATTCTAGAGAATTAGAATAACTGTTTTTTTTAATTTTTTAATTTTCTGGTCTCAGAAATATTAATTAATGACCCACAGGAAATATACACTTTAACCACCAAGTTAATTACCCAACTAATTAATGTGTGAGAAATTTCTAAATTTTGGTCATCAATTTGCCTTTTAAATTTTCAGAAAAGAAATATGTCATTTGCACTTTGACAGATCCTTTGATATCACTTTTGAATATTAATGACCATTAAAATTTTTCTTTATTTAACATTCCAAGAAATAAAACAAGCAATGCTTTCTTTAACATTTTATAAAAATTCAGGTTAAATCAGCCAGCTAAATATAAAAGTTTACAATAAACGATAAACCATACGAAACACATTCATTATAAAGCACTTTCCGTTTTAATTGTTTCGTTTGTATTCATATATACTGATGTAAGAAATTAAGAGAATTTACAGTTTTGTTCGATTATCTCTAGAACTACTGGATCGATTTTAATGAAATTTAATATGTACATGCATTGATATACAATACAAAAGAAATAACCATTAAATAATTATAATACACATGCATGATCGTACGTAACACACGTTGGAGTCAGAAGGTATGAAACAGCGGTTGCAGAATAAACAAAATGATGGGTTAATAGGGGGTATGATCCCCTCTTACAGATATACAGGTCTCGCAGCGTGATTTCATACTTGAAATGAGGCAGTTTATCATTTCCTGTGGCAACTGGCCCCACTCGTTCAGAAATGCTGTTTTCATTCCCTGGTTGGTTCTCGGAGGGAAGTTGCGAGTTGCAATTGCCTTCCCCAGAGCGTCCCAGACATGCTCTATAGGGTTAAGGTCTGGAGATCTGGCTGGCCAATCCATCCGGAGAATATCCGCATTCTCTAGAAATTCGTCGACTAGAAGAACAGTATGTGCCCTCGCGTTATCGTCCATTAAAATGTACTCAGGAACAACTGCACCCCTAAAAAGACGAACATAGGGCTGCAAGACTTCAACCCTATACCTCACACCAGTTGCAGACATCCTACGACAGGTTGCGTTACCGTTCCTTTTGAGAGACCTTGCACTTACTTTTCAACGGGACAATGCCCGGCAGCATACGGGACGTGCTGCTATGAACTGTCTTCGAGCTTTCCCTCTACTTCCTTGGCCAGCTAGGTCGCCTGATCTCTCTCCCATAGAGCACATTTGGGTCGTTATGGGAAGGTGATTGCAACCATCTCAAAATGTTGCCGATTTAACCCAAAAATTGGAGACAATTTGGCAAGAAACTCCGCAGGACACCTCTCGGGAACTTTATCAATCTGTGCCATGCCGGGTGACAGCTTGCATCGAGGCCACAGGTGGACCAACGCCTTATTGACTTCCTACCTTTGTAATGGTCAAACTCTACAGTAAATTATTCAATTGTTCGGAAATTTTAATCGTCTGTCTTTTTATGTATGTTCTTTATATCCACAAATTTTTATCGCAATATGACAATTCCTTCTTCCGAATTTTCGTCAAAACTGTAAGCGTACCAAGAAAGGAAATATCGTATTTCGGAAAAGTGAAGATAGCAAAGTTATAACTTCTGTGTATTATTAAAGATTACAGGTTAGAGTTCCACTAAGTTCTGAATGAAATTATCAAAAAAGTAAACATTTTATATTCAAAATTAAGGTTGCGTTTTAGTGGAATGAGCTTTTAAAATCAAGAGGTCAATCTTCGATTTTAAATAAATTTTGTTACAAAATTTATATGACTGCAGATATTTTAATACCATGCTTTCAGCAAACTTTATCACGAAATATAAAAAAGCAAATATATTATAAAATAACTGATAAAATTTCATTTAATTTGAAAAGCCGACTAATACGTTACCTTAAGGACGTCTTAACGTAATCTCCCCTCCAAAAAACCTTTTTTGCGAAGTTTTAAAATTTATTCAATGTTTTTACAAAAATACGATATTTATTATTTTACTCGTTGCTGATCATGCTACTAAATTTCATTCTGTTCTATTAAGCCGTTTTTTAGCGGTGCGAGAACAAACATTTACACGATTTTCACAAAATCTTAAAATCTATGAAATATTTAAAGGGATTTTAACATATAAATTTTAACCTTACTTGCCACCAAATATTATTTCAAATTTCATTCTATTCCTGTGCCATTCTTCAAGAATGAAACAAACATTCACCCTGTTTTCACAAAATCTATAAAATGTTTCGATGAACTCTGACGCCTATAGTTTTGGTGACCACCTATTATGATGCTAAATTTTGTTTCATTCACTTCAGTGGTTTATTATGGATAAACAAATATTTACACATTTTGATTAAATTTTCACAAAATCTTAAAATCTAATCCACATTTTCAAAAAAGTAGACGGCTCTGTTTTAAGTTGTATGCCCACCTATCGTGTCACTAAATTTCGTTTTATTCGCTTAAGCCACTAATACGTGAGGCGTGAACTGATATTTGCGTATTTTTAACTAATTTTCTCAAAATCTCAGAAACTTATCAAAATTTTTAAAAATTCAACTCTCACAATTTAAGTTGCATGTTCGTCAATCATGTCACGAAATTTCATTTCATTCGCTTTAGTTGTTACTACGTGATGCGCGAGCAATCATTTGCGCATTTTGAAGAAAATTCGCAAATCTTCAAAATCTAATCGAAAGTTTTTAGGTAGTTTGAGTGACCATCTATCATGTCATGAAATTTCATTTCGTTCGCTTCAGTCATTTTTACGTGATGCGCGAATAAAATCTCAGAAGCTTATCAAATTTTTTTTTAAAATTCAACGCCTTTAAGTTGCATGTTTGTCTATCATGTCACCAAATTTCATTTCATTCGCTTTAGTCGTTATTACGTGACGCGTGTGCAATAATCTGCGCATTTTGAAACCATTTTCAAAAAATCTCAAAATTTTATCGAAATATTCAAAAAAAATTCGAAACTTATAGTTTAGTTTGAGTGACTATCTATCATGTCACTAAATTTTATTTCATTCGCTGACTCATTTTTACGCGATGCACGAATAAAAAGAGCGTCACGGACAAAATGACAAAGTGACAGTGACCGAATGACAAACAAACTTTTTTTGGCGGTCGTACTGGGTTTCCAGGAGCCTGAAGCGGAATTAAATGGCAAAATTTTTGAATTCCAAGTGTTGCCCGGACAAAAGTCTCATTGTATTTATACAGATATGTACAAATTGTTCATAGTTGAAGTTTCCCTATTCACAGTCATGCACAGTTAAAACTTTTGGTGAGAATCCTACCAAACCTGCAGAAACATTTTAATGAGAACAATGATTGAAAAATTTACTTAGACAGAATTAGTTGAAAAAGTCACCACCAAGTGGCGTTTTACAATGATTTAGCTCGAATAAAACAGACAAATTAAATCAATATCTTCAGGTGCAGGGAACAATAGGATTTACACCTCTGTGTGGTGGGTGAATTCGCACATCAGCAACTATAACATAGTAAAACGCCACCTGGCGGTCATTTTTGAGCTACTTTTTGTCCATACAAATCTCTTTCAAATGGTCTCAATAAGGTTCCCTGCACTTCTGTTTCCGTTGTACAATGCTCCGAATGTTCAAAACTTTAATTATGAACACCTTGCAAATATACTTCTAACGAAGTATGAACTCAATGATGTTTGAGAGCTAGCTCAAAGCTTAAAATAAAAAGGATTTGTTCATTCTTATTGTATTTCATTTGCCGCTAGATTAAAATCATCGCAAAATGTGAAACTGGGGGACATATTCCCTTTTCTCATGAATAATAATTTCGTTAATGATGCATTTTGGGACCACTTGTTTAATTATGCCACGAGATTTTACTTAGATCAATTTCCCCGACAAACGATCAATAATAAGCAGATGGGAAGATATTTAAAAATGAAGTATTGTGTGAGAGTGCAAAATTGTCAAATTTTTGATGAAAATAATTGCCTATTATGCAATTTTTCTTGTGATAATTTTGAGTTCAGTATACCAGTGGGGCATTTAGTGATATTTTACGTACTTTTAAACTTTTAGCCTGTTTGAGTAATTTTATATAAAGTTTTAAACTGGATTTGGTATGACGGTAATTTGAAAAATCAGCAAAAAGTTGCATTTTTTTTGTTGATAATTGGGGAAATTTAACAACCAATAAAATGCAAATTATTAATTTTATATGCAGGTACTAGACATGCATTTGAAACTATTAGCCATCAAATTTGAACTTAATAAACTTAATAGTGATATATTAAAGTAGAATAAGATGAAAATGTCTCCATTGGTATTGGAAGTTACGGAAAAGGCATTTTTATATTAAGTTAATAAGGTTGTAAGTTGAAGAGTTCTAGTTAAGCACATTGCGAAATGATTGTCATGTCTATGACTCTATCTCATAATGGTTTTCAAATGAGCTTTAGATTATTTATAAATACAATGGTAAATGCAAATACATTAATTTTCATTTTCGAGATGTACTCTGGACCTGACTCGCAGTGGTCTGGGTACTAAACTCCGTTCCCATAAGAATACTGCAAGTGAAGCAGCATCCGGCTTGGCCAGTGCTTGGGAGGGACTTCCCCCTCTCGGCTCGACTGCTGTGAAATCGTGTACGTTAATGGGAGCTGGTGCACGTAAAATCCGTCGCGGCTCCAATGTCTTTCAAGTTGTTAAATGATACCTCTGGGGTTGCCAATTTCAGGGGATTGGTCCCTCCTCTGGAATTGGTTGAAAATTAGGGGACCACCGGGCTAAGTCGGACTTCCTCCCACTGGGGCCCAATAAAAATGGAAGGCGACCCCTCTGCCCATCGCCTCCCTATTTGTGGGGATCTGGCACCGCACGCGGTTGTCAGAGGGCACAGTAGAAAAAAAAAACTCTGGACCTGCTTGTATTACATAAAAATTATTAGCTGCTTGTCTGTCCCTAACACCACTCTTATCCACTCCATAATGTCCGACAGCTAGCACTTTAAAGAAATACGTGAGAAAAAAACATACCAGATACATTAAAGGACTTATATATTAAACGCCGAGAAAAAGTAGCTAAAATCAGCCAATAACCATCCAGTCCTATATCTAAGTTATCACTAGATTGTCACAGATTGGTTATTGATTATGACTCACAATCTTCGTTTTCTACCTACTCTGTTTTACCATTAACCTCACGGATATTTTAGATGAAATATTATTCAATGTTATTCGAAACGGCAGACTATTTAGCAGTACAAAATTACTTTTCCAAATATGCTTTTTTTAAAATCGAAATATAATAAACTTTTCTTGGCTGCTTTTGACTATAGAGCTTAAAATACTTAATACTATTGTAAAAATTTACTGAATTCAAATCAGAAAGAAAAATATGCTTGATTTATGTATTCAAACCAATTATAAAAATGGGGTTAAAAAAGCAAGAAATATCAATATATAGAAATCAGTGTACACCTACACATGAAGGAACATTGTCTAACATAAAACTTTCTCGTCTGCTTTTGATTATACCATTTAAAATAGTTAATGTACTGTTGTGATAATTTACTCAAATCAGAAGGAAGCATATGCTTGAGTTATATATTCAAACGTATTCTAAAAATGGGGTTGAAATAGCAAAAAAAAAAATATAAATCCACCCACGAATGAATGATATGAATTCATTAGTACTTTGAATTTTCAAAAATACTTACGTCTCACTTTAAATAAATCTTGAAGGAAAATACGGTGTGCTATCCTTAAACATATATTATGCATTTTATAGCAAGTTTTTGCATTCAAATGATTTGGTATATTTAAATTGAATTCCTTATTAGCTGTTCACATTTCCGAGAACAATACGAGTCATTCATATTTATGCGAACTCTATTTCAATTTAATCTTTGTCAAACAATTTTAGTACTTTGACTGTTAATGTATTATGATTTGTCGAGCACTTGTTCATAAATATATTTATGAAAATTAAATTTTTTATGAAATAATTTTATAGATGTATTTGTGGCATTATTGAATGTAATCGGTATATCGATACTGTTTGATTAAGAAAAAAAATGAAATAAATAATAATGTAGAAAATCGTTTTGGCCAAAATAACATTAATGAATTTATTAATTACACATGTGTTTCAGAAAATCAGATTAAAATGGCTTTATCTCTTTGAAAAAGTAGGCACAGTTTCATTAGTGCACAGTTTCATATCGCATTTCTAAAAATAAAGCTATTAAACAAAAACAGTTCCCGAAGCGTCAGTTCCATGACATATATAACTCGGTAGTCTATTATATCAATCACATAATTTCCGGACTAAATATCGTTATGTTCTATTGCCATTTAATTTGAATTAGACTATATTTTCTGTGTCTCATTGCTTCCAAAGCAGATCTCAATTGTTAGTTTCGTTAAATTTCAACGAAAAAGGAAATCAACTGTGGATTTATGCTGATGAAATACCTTTAAAAGCTTTTTTAAAAACTTCTAATTTATAATTTTCTTAAGGTAACTCAGTGGCTTAGGCATTTCGGAAATAATATTAGTTTTGTAAGTTTCCTTTTTGTGGATCTTGAAACGTAACATTTTTTCTTCATTAAATGAGAATTTTTGAAACGCGTTAGAAAACTAAGCTCAGAAACTAGTTATGCCTAACTTGTTAATATATAACGTATATCTCGGCGTATAATATGCACTTTCAACTTCGAAAAATTACTTCATTTTTTTCGTGTGCTTGTTATACACCGAATATAAAATGCAGAATATAAAATACATTGCTTGACAAAGCCTAAATTTACTGATAGGAGATATACGGTATACGTATATAAATCATAAAAAAATATCCCTGAAAAATTATGAAAGTAAACCAATGGAAATATATTACATCGAATTCAGTGAGATGAAGAAAACTCCAAGAGACAGTCCCGAATTTCAACAAGCTGCATTGCAATAGAAGAGAGTTTTCCGTTATTAGATGTAATGGCATTTCGAGTGCATGACACATTTTATTCATATTTGCAGTAGTTATATGGTAAAACAGTGATGTTAAAGCTTACTACTTTTTTTCCCCCTAATTTATGAATTTTTAAGCTCAATAAGCTCAATAATAAGCTCAATAACAAATGTTGTGGAAGGGAAATTTTCAAAGTAAATTTATATGAAGTAAAAATTATGCAAATATAAAGAAAAGAATTCCAATTCCCTTGTTGCGTGCGTGAAGAATCAATCGGCATTGTAATCAGAATAACATCCTCAAACAACTGTGTTAAATTTATTATCGTATTCCCCGAAATTCTTGCTGATGAGATGCAAATATTTAAAAAGTATTATAGAGATTAATGAAACTGATACCGACCTTCATTCCTACCTAATTTTTCATTTATAAACATGGAGAGCGAGGCTCACTCGATGAATTTCATTTGTTCCATTAATTAATGAGATTTTTGCAGCAGCGAAATTAAGCTAGCCAGATTCAATGAAAGTTGTAATTCGTTTAGGGTTTTCCTGTGCTGAATAGTACCTCAAAGGAACGTCTCAGTATAAATTAAGCATCCTTTGTTTTAGTGGGATTTCTCCTCAACACGTTGAGATAAAAGTAAAATTGTTTCAAACAAAATTGATTTTTATTGCGAAACATTTTAGACCCATATTAGGTTCATAAAGCAGCAGATGTGTTCAGAGATAGTTCAAGTGCCTGTTTATAAGTTAGGAATGCAAATTTACACCATTAAACCGATTGTCTAGAAAATTTGAATATAGAGGGTTTTTCGTTAACAGTAATGCCTTTTTTAAAATTTGAAAAACAACCCCCCCCCAAAATCAATGTATTAACCCCTTCAGCCTCGCTCCTCTCAAAATCAGGGACTAAGCTTCCTCCTTCTATTTCTCGCACTTGTGACAGTGCCGACTGTCAACCGACCGATTGTCAAGTGACCGATACTGCCTGCTTTCAAATGTTATGCATTAGAGAGATAAGAGCTTTTACATTCTTACAAACGGATTTTTTTCATATCTCATTTTACAATACAGATGACAGTACCAGACTATTTTTAACTTAACTCGGAGATAGTTTATTTTTATATAGACGATAGCAGTATTCATATACGTATGTTTGTGATATGCGTTGTGCAATTTTAGATCCCTTATTTTTACTTATTAAAAAAAAAAACTTTACAAAAATTAATTTATTTTAGGTAGTTTAAAATTAACTAGTATGAAGTTAATTTTAAAGCATGTTTGCATAGAGAAAAGCTCTTAGATTCTTACAACGTTTTTCAATGATTTCTACGTCAGACATTTTTAACTTAACTCGGAAAGTTTATTTTATACGACTAGCACTAAATACATGTTTGATATCTTTGCAATTTTATCCATAATTAAAAAAAAACTTACAAATTAATTTATTTTAGTAGTTTAAATTAACTGTATGATTTAATTTTAAAGCAAAAGTTGTATACAGAAAACTCATGGAATCCTCAATTTTCAATGATTTTACGTCAAATTTAAAGTTTGATGGAAAATGCCTCTTATACCACTGCACTAAATTAATTTTAAATTTTGCACATTTATGCAAAAGGAAAAAAAAAGTTCAGTTTATTTGCTCATTATTAGTAATTGTACTAATTTTTGTTTCTTTGAAAAACAAGAATTTCTGTTATTGTCATAGCACTACATATGAAAAATTTTCAGCATGCATAAGATTATATAATTATACATCTGCAATATAAAATATTTGAGCTTATTACTGTTGCCGCTTCCTTAAAACTTAGCCAAACTACAAACATCAGTAAACTTTATGAATTAAAAAGAAACGGCATCAGCAAATTTACCTGCTGTTCTCATGTCATCACCCTTTTTAAAGGCACTCTTATAAATTAAATTTAATGTGCAAAAGAATAATCGCATGCTATTTATTTTTTGCTAAAAACTTTTAAATATAAATATATTTGTACTCAGTATTATAAGCTGAAAGTTAACTATTATTTCTTTTTTTTTTTAGGTTTCTTTTTAATAATGAGCAGCTATATATTTCCTTTTGTGTATTATTAAAAAAATTAGAAAATAGTGTACGTTATGTGTGTGTGTGTGTGTGTGTGGGGGGTAATTCCAAGACAAAATTTATATAACAAATGAGAAAAAAAATTTAATAGAAATTTGAGATTTATTTAGCCTTTCAGAGAGGTTAAGCAAATACAAATATAAACTTTCGGCTAGATTTCAAATAGCAGAAAACAATTAATCAGATGCCTTTCAAACTACACAATTTACTAAAGTTTTTGTAACTTCGTTTTTAGAAAACTTAATCAAGTGTTAAAATATCAGGTTGGGAATTCCGTTACTCTTTTATAGGGTTTGATGAATGGCCAACCAAACGATTTACAGAATGCTCCTTTTTTAAAATTTTGTTTAAAAACAAAAAAGGGCTATTTCAATGGATCGAATTCACTGCACATGCGCCGAAAGAAAACGAAATAAAAACAAAATCCTTTAGCGTCACTCCAAAATAAATTGAAGGGGAAAACTACCTAATTCATTTAAATTCAACTGATTTCGTTAAGTGAATTCTTTTCATGGTAAAAGTCCTTAGAAATAGCTGGAATCCAAGAGAATCGAGTCCATCATTAAAAGAGAGTAATTAAAGAGGAGCGGTGCAAAAAAAAGTCTGAACTTTCATTGATGTATGGATGGTCATTGTATCCGCATTATTTTAGATTTTCAATTGTTTTTATAAACTGTTTAATTTAGAGGAGTTTTATATAGAGTGTTTCTTTTATTTGTTTATGTAAGACAAGGAGTGTGGAAGGCAGGTGCCTATTTTAAGGAATAATTTCTACTGCTGTGGTTTTTGTAAAAATTTAAGGCATGATTATCGAAATTAGGCACCATTTTTATGCATCGGTAAAAGAATTCAGGTTTAATTGTTGAAGCTATTTAACTTTTTTAATTTTTACTTTGCGAACATCTACCACGTAAGGAAAGTATTGTAATCGTGAAAAAATTCGACTTCGATATTTTGGTGTATTTACACGTTTTGAGGTCTTCTGAATTGATTTATGCTATTTTTACGAGTGTGTTCGTGTGTGTGTGTGTGTGTACGTGTACATGCACGATTTAGCTCAAATTGAGTATATAAGTTATAAACCACCGTCGCAAGACTGGTATTGATTTTAGTGTTTTGTAGGACTTATAGTTTTTCTACAGGGCTACAACAAAGATGTGTGTGAGCCCTGTTCTTAGGCTCCCTGTTCTCTTCCCACACCCCCTAATGTAAAAGATTTCTTTTACATTATGGCCTGTGGGAGTAAATTCTTGAAAGTGCGTTAGCGTTTAAACAGCGCATTCGATTAAGCTTCAATCTGGTATATATGTTTGAATTATTCATCGATTAAAATTTATTGAAATGCTTGGTAATGATCTTAATCGTAAGTGTTCGGAAAGTCGAGTGGATTCACTCCAGATATTTTAAATTTTGATTCAGTTTTCTAAATGAATAGTAATAATTGCTAGATACATTTCTTTCGGTTTAAAATTCTAAACTAACACATTTCTTAGAGAAAATAGTTTTGATTTAGAAATTTTAGGCATAGATCAATAAATTAAACTAAACAAAAAATTGAACCTTAAAAAATTCAAATAGCTATTAGTTCTTATTTTTTTATTCATTTATTTAAAACAAAATATATCATAGGAAATTAGTAAAATATAGTATTACAGGAATATCAATATAAATCTGATGAAGTTGTATGATGTGTAGACAAAGAAAAAACTTTGATGCAGGAAAAGAATTTTGGTAAATGCTTACAATAGCTATCAGCAATGTGTGCTCTTGTTTGTAGCATTGTTCTCAGGGTTTAAGTTTTCATCTATCTCAACATTGTAATGAATTATGCCTAATGTTGTAATTAGTATTGATATTCGCTGTTCGTACGACGGGTGTAGAAACAATGTTTATTTAAAGTGTTATTTAATTTCTTTGTTTCTATAATAAATTGATAATTAATATTGCAAATCATTTATGAACATCCCGTCCCTTCGTTTACTTCTATCTTCATATTCAAATTAAACTGTCTTTTATAACTAACAAAGTGTTACTGAAATATGTAGCTTTTAAAATTATCTTTAAGTCTATTAGAAGAACTCAGATCAACTTTAATCAAACAGTCTTTAATAAACTGTCTTTTATAACTAACAAAGTGTTACTGAAATATGTAGCGTTTAAAATTATCTTTCAGTCTATTAGAAGGACTCAGATCAACTTTAATCAAATTAAGTAACAGTATGTTACTCTAATCTGATAATTGGCAATATATTACTCTGTAGTTAATTCCATGAAAGTGAAACTAATTTGTGTGGGACAAACAAACGTCTATTTGAAAATTTTGTCTTGTATCATGTATATTTTATCTACTAAGAAAAATAATTAGTAAGATAATTAAATTGATTTATCTCACTTCACGTGTCGCAAATAACTTTCACGTTAATGCATGTACGGTACATATCCAATAAATTAATTTATGAACATTAAGTTGAAACACATTGGATATTGTCTGTGTTTACGTAAGCATCTAAGATGATGAGATTGCTGATAAATTAATAGAGGGTAAAATCGATGCTGTAGGAGACGGAACACTTAAACCTAATTTCTGCGATGAAACGACAAGGCAATCCCATTCTATATCTATTGTGAAATCAACTAGGATAAGAGTAATAAACCCGAAATACGTTAAGAGATGAATAGCATTTAAAAAAATGGTGGTATTACAGCACGAAGATTTAATAATTATCTGAGAGCTTATGTAAAGAACAAAGGTATTTTATAATATATATAGTGTCATTTACTATAACACATAGCATTTATTTAAATTTTTTTTTATAAAGTTTGTGATTACAAAAAAAGTTAATTGTGCAGCGACTTAATTTGGCAATTACAGGATGCCTTAAAATTCTGAGCAACATTAAGATCACATCAGAAACTGGGAACTTCTTAAAATTTCAGAATATGAAACATCAACAAATGCTTGCATAATATCAAAAGTGCACAAGACTGTGGCAAATGGGAAAAAAACCTTTTAGAAAATATATGTTAAATGTTAATGAACTTCATAATGTTACTCAGCATCCTAGAGGTTTCTTGAGAAGAAATGCATTAATTTAACTTATTTATTTTATGTATGAGGGTCATCCGAAAAGTAGTTTTACCACGACTAGTAAAAAGGAAAAAAAAATACCTGGAAAAATTGATTGCGAAAAATAGAGCAATATTTTAGGTACTTCTCAACACAAGAATAACCTGAACTGTAACAGTTATCATACCGTGGTGTAATTTCTTGTACTCCAGTGTGCTAGAAGTCTGTCGCATGAGAAAGAATCCACAGTGTCACATTTGTTTCCAGTCTTCATCAGTGGAAAAGTGACGCCCGTACTTGAATTTCTTCAGGTATCCACCCTACAGTACCAATCTTGCTTCCAATGAAAACCTGAAGAAATTTCTCTCCGAACATAAATATATTTTCACTAATTTTTCTACTGATCACTTTTCTACTAATCACTTTTCCACTAGCTTTCTACTAATCACTTTTCTACAGATGAAGATTACAAATAACTGATACACTCTGACTCCTTCCTCAGGATGCGGACTTCTATAGCATAAGGACTACAAAAATATAAAAGTGGACTTCAAAAACTTATCCCACTCACTGTATGACAAGTGTTACAGTTTAGGTGGATGGAGGTTGGTTGGTGTTGAGACCCTTAGCCAGGGGGCTGTCGTCTCGATTGTTCCGGATACAGTTTAGGTGATTTTTATGTTGAAATATTGCTGTATCTCTTGAAATAAATTTTTTTAGGTAATAATGTTTTGTTACTTTTTATTGGACGTCGGAAACTTACTTTTCGGACAACCCTCGTAATTTTCGGGACCTGTTTTCAGGCTGCAACCCATCGATTCAATGCCACAAGCACAAACAAACACAGGAAATCAGGTGTTAGTAACGGAAATGTTGCAGGGGTGTCGTAGAATAGGATAAATAAATTAACTATTAAAGCTATTCATGACCTGAGAATCCGAACTGAGTAAGTGATTTTAAATGAAACCTTAGGAGAAAAAAGATTCATGCTTTATTTGCTACGAAAATGTTCAACATTTTCTTCGTTTTAACTCGGTTATAGTATTTTAAAGTAGTACCTTACATCACTTTGCAGTGTGAATGGAGTGATTGTTTTGCTGAAGTGTGTACATTGTACAAGTGCAAATTGAACAACTTGAATTCTTGCATCATGTAATTAAATTTCAAAGAAAGTGATAAAAAGTTTACTCAAGAATGAAAGAGAAACATTTATTTACTACATATATTACAGGTGAAAATACAAATACGCTATGTACACATTTGTTCTTTTTCATTTGATAAAAATATTTGCATTTGGAATAGTTATTTTTTCGTAAACCACAAATCCGATAATATTATATTCAGTTTAACAATAACACATTATGAAATTCATTTGTCTTTGAAATACTAGCATAATTACACAAACACAAGAATAAAACATTTAGCACCAATGTTGAAAACAGTTTTATTTTCCTGTGTCATTATGTTATTTTTTTAAATGGGGTATTTTTTCTCTTATATTGTACGAATATATACATGAAATTTATATATAGGATGGTTCATGAAAGATAGACATTTACGAGGTGAGAACACATCCAAACAAACAAAATTCATCAAAAAATGCATGGTCGGAATTCAAACACAAAACCGCTAGATGGCGTCAAATATTCTCTCTACGAACTAATGTACTTTACTCACCCTCAACATATATGTGCATATGTAAATCCACATGCCCATCTGCGACGATTTCTATCAATGTTTTGACAGGAATAAATGGCTAATAAAATATTGTTGGACTTAAAAATCTTCTGCCAGAACGTAGTGGCAGGGATATCCGCCTCACGTTTATGCAACAGGTGCTGCCCAAAGTCTTGAACGAAATTACATCAGTCGGAGAGAATTTTTGCTCCTTTCCGTACTTGAAGGTGCACTTCTTTAGGAGCGTTTTATTCGGCGAGCGAAATATTGGGAGCGACGTATCAATATTTTGGTAAACAGGAAGCGGCGCGTGGATTTCTCGAAAAAAGAGTACGTAAATAGCATTTTTGCGTTAATTCTGTGGGTTTCAATGCAATAAGGTCGAAACCGACAATTTTCCCTTTCAAATCCTCTTGGATCGTGTTTTTCACTCCTTTGAATTAAGCAGTACTTTTGTTACTTAATCGTTCTTTGTGCCTTTTTGTGTCATATAGGAATATCTCTTTCAGCACCCTCTTACGGTTTTGCATTTCAATTCCAAACCATACATTCTGTAGTAAAAGTGTTTGTTTCGATGTCTACTATCACTAAACCTACAGTTTGGCCATCTTTTATGAAGCATCTTGTAAAAATAACCAATTTTTGGAACATGAATGCCAAGTTAAACTTCCGCCAAAGAAAATTATTCTAAATCATGAAAGTTTTTATAATTTTTCTGCGTATGTAAAATAGAACATTTAAAAATAATATTGAAATAACTTAATGAGTGACTTCTGAATGAAGCACTTACCATAAAAGCAAAAGGTGCTATTTATTCTAAAATGCTGCTTGTATCGCGAAACACAATTAAAAAATAAACATAGTACTTAAAATCTGTGCTTGCAAAATTTACTAAAAATAACAAATAAAAAATTAAAAAGTAAGTATGTATATTCAATATGGATTTCTTAAAAATCCACAGAAATAAAAATAAAAATCTTATTTAAAACAATTTTTAAGAATAAGATTAAAGCTTAAATAAATAAAATGTACACGTTATAATTTGCTGTAATAAGTGATGGTCATGATCACTTTAAAAAAAAAAAAAAAAAAAAAAAACTTAAAGCAAATAAATTCAACCTATCAATACGAACTGATTATTGAAAGTGTAATAGAACTGCATAAACTTCAATAAACCTAGTAAGAGATATTTCGTCTTTATGTAAGATTAAAATGTATTGAATATAAAAAATAGTTAACAGCATTATAAAAATTTTCTCTTTTATTTTATAATTTTTTAATTCAATTTTATAAAGTTTCATTATCTTATAAAGTTAATTGCTGTTTGTCATGTAGCATTAAAATTGGTACAATTGAAATTGCATTTTATGCGATTGCACAGGCCTGTGTGGAAATAAAACAAAATTACAAAATAATGTACTATACCGAAATAATTCCCAGAAACGTAATGTTATTAAGTTCATGCTTTTTGTAATGTCATTTGTAGGAAACAATGCTTGTTGATTAAATGCAGTTGCAAATTATTACATTTAAAAAAATTGCACAATACTTAAAAAGTATTGCTCAATTTTTTTACAGTCCAATTGCAGTGTATACTTAAAAAAGTATTGAGCACTTTCTTCTTTGTACATTCATTCTGATTTTGAATTTTAGATGAAATATGGTCTACTATCTGGTGTAATCTTCTATTTTGAGGTGTATTTAGTATCATGTCACCTTTTACTTTATGAAAACCAACAGTTACAGAATCATTGTAAAAAAAAAAAAAACTTACCGCTTGTCGATCTAGTCAATAAATAATTGTAATTGGTTACGCAAAGAATTAATTCTATATGCATTTTGTAAATATTTAATAAAAATTCGCCAATTTTTAATCCGCTATTCATACATTTATGAAATTTTAAAACTTTTTAATTTAATTCTTAATTAACCAACGCCTTTCGCGCTTGGTGCATCGTAAAGTCACTTGGAAGAGGTTAGACTAATTCTCAAGAATTATTTGCATCCACTGTCCAATCCACATTGATATGTTGCTTTTTTTTTCAATGAACGACTCTTGCGAAGTTTTTGAGTTATTTCATCTCCGCACGCTACGTTCATATTAAGAATTGAAACATAAAGTTTTATTCCTTGTTGCGATATCAGGAAGGTTTGCACATGAAATCCCAAGGAATCATGTTCTGCAACTTGACGTTAATGTTTGTTAGATGAAGCTCTTCGATGCATCCACGATACATTCTTGGAAAACTTCCTTTTGACCAATTGTGAAGCTTGATGTTGTGTCCTAAAAAATAAAAATACACATGCCAAACATCAAATGCTTTACTGGAGCAATGTATTTTCTTTTTATATGTAACAATATAATTGAACTTTCTGATACAAAGAACTTCAAGTAAAGTAATATAAGCTTTAAGTTAACTAGAAAATATGAAAATCTTTTGTTTTTCGTTTTATATTTTTGATATTTGCCCCAGGTGTCCACTTTTCTGAACTTTCGACACAGCTCTTTTGAAACAATTTACGCAATATTTTGCTCAAGTAAGTCTCCGCTAGCGGAATCATGGATTACTTCTCTTTTTAATAAATATTTGAAATCACACACTGCAATATTTTTGAATCCAAGCAAGATTTTAGTCACGTGTTTAAAGAATGGTATATGAAATAGAAAGCGTCTAAACCGTAAGCAGTTATTTGGCTGTGTTCGTTTACTTAATTAGGAACACTGACAAATTTTGAAGTGCGAATTATCCAATAAATTTTATATTTTGAGAATCCTTTTAAAAAGTGTCTAAAATTTGCTGATGTTTCACGATTTTATACTCACTTATGTGTCAAATTCGTATTCTTCAAATATATATGATGATGAAAAAAATATATTTTGTATTTTTAGAAACTTAATATAAACATTATTTACTGAAATAGCTTTTAAAAGAGTGAGAAGTCTAGGATGGGAAGAGACTATTTCGGTTAAAAAATTTATGGAATGGTCCATCAATGCACAAAAATGCATTATTTATTCATGATATAATGTGATTCAAATAATCTAAATGTATTTTGACAGCCAAATCTTATTAGAAATGCATATTTAATTTTATAAATATAAAATGAGTATTCAGTTTTAGAAATACAATTGTATACCAACCAATTGTTACTTAAATTCAAACGCAAGTCTATTATAATGTTTTTAGAGTTCAAGCAATCTTATATGTGTGTTCACAGGACTAAGATAGATTTTATTTAGGTATATGAATTATAGTAAGCTTGATAAAATCTACAGGCATATTATCTGCTAGAATCTTTACCAAATTTGGGAGAAATCAACCAATCAGTTAAATTAATAAAATAAAATATTAGACTATTATTAACATATTAGAAAAAGCATTTTTCGGAAATATACTATTCTTAAAAAATTATGCATGAGAAAACGAGAAAGTAAATTATTAAAATACACTACAACAAAATAATGTTGCACAAAATCCTACCTAAAATATAAAAATATCCTCCTTGAAACAGTGAGCACGATTTAGAAAGAAACACCTTCTTCATTGCACCGTCAAAGTTCAATTTCAAATTTCTGAAAGACCTGCAATTTTTTAATTTAGAAAAAATTCTTTGAATTCAAAATAATTTATTCTTATAACAATAACTGGTACATGACAGTTACATGCATGAAAAAATATAAGATTTGCAAAATAATTCACGGATATTTAACTAATACGATAAACATATAATGAAGCTAGTAATTGGAAGCTAACTGCATCTTAAAATTAAAATTAAAACTACCATTATGAAGTATACTTTACTTAGTTTTCTGTTGTATAAATTTGCATCTATTATATACACAAGTAAAAGTACAACACTTAACTTTCTATTAATGAACTTCAATACATGTGTTACATTTTTGTAACATGCTTTAACTATTACTCATTCATATTTAGTTATAGAAAAAAAATTCCAGAAAGTTATCTAGTAGTTCAAAAAATTACAATTCCATAACTGAATATTGTCATTACTAATTAAATAATTCAAAATGCTAGCATATATTAAATACAATATTTTTATAGCATTAAAATGAAATATAGTGCAAAATTAATAATTTTTCAAACATTCTTTATTGCATAACTATAAATTTAAAATAATGAAAAAATTCCAACCTTCGAATGGTAAGATTGTGTAACATGTTGTTGTCTACTGCATTCTTGCTGATAATACTAATGTTTTTTCTCTCATCACATGCAATCAGCATTTCCAGTCTCCCATTATTGACACCAAGCCTTATCAGATTCCTTGGAGAATTAGATTGGCTTTTCCACTGCAGAAGCGACAGAGTCTTATCGATTGTTCGAAAGAGAATTTGCAGTTCCACATTTTCAAGCACGTCTGCTCTACAACATACGTAAAATATAAGTTTTAAGGATCACGACTGTAGGTAAGTATAAAAAAAAATCAATCACAGAAAACAATATTTTCCTCAGACGTGTTTGAAAAAATGAAGGTTTACTGAGAAACTACGAATGATTTAATAATTCTTTAAAAATATTTTAAGGACGGTCCTTAAAAATTATTTAATCAATTTCTATATAATTAAAAGCTCTAATTATACATTTGTTGAATTTCAAATCTGTAGAATGAATAGTATGTAATAAAATATAAAAAGCATCTTCAACTTTTATTTGGCTTTAAAATACTCTTGATAGTAAAAAATAGCTACTAACTACAACTGTAATTTAATACCTATTTTCAGTTCTAAAAAATAATATGCATGTCACTGTAATAGTATCTACAATAACGTTAATTTAATTTACCCTGGTGGAAAGCATCACAATATCAAGGATATTTTGCTTGATAGGGAATGCTGACTGACATTTAGCAGAATCACTTGACTATAAAATGACATGAAATGTTATAAGAATAGTTCCAACACCCCAGTTTTCATTAAAGTCGATAGGATATTCGAAGTGTGCAATGTATATAAGAAGTAAGTTTATCTTGTACCCTTTAAAAATTAACTCTTTGTGCTTTTGCTCATGTGTAAAGTTCTATACACATACACCATCTCAAAAAGTATTCGCAAGTCAAATTTCCTTTATCAGTTTCATTATAAAGTGCCATTCTTTATGAAAAGTAGATTATGTAAAATATAAAAATAACTTCTAATATATATTTTGAGTTGCATATTTTTGCTTTTTGAAAAATTAATCAGTTACTCACAAACTTAATATAGGAAATTTCTCTCATACTGGAATACCCTTTTGAGTAGAAAGGACAGAATATTGATATTTCTAGAAAAATGCGTGAATCAAAAAGGTTAAAGGAAAAAAATTAAAAAACAGGTTTCAGAGATATATACCGTGTGTTACAAACACCTTTATCAGTAATGTACGGATTATATAAAATTAAAAACAAGCATTAAAATGGTATACATGAGCAAGCATAGTATTTTATTGGCATTACCTTGCTGTAAGATGACTAGTTAAACTTCTTTTTTGAACTTGAAGAGAGAAATCTATCATAAAAATGAATTATTTTAAAAGATAAATCTAATATGAAACTCCATACAACTTGTTTTAAATGATTTAAATAACTAGATAGTTAAAACCCTCTTTGTACACGATATAGAGGGTTTTTTAAAAACACTGACCTAGGACTTATTCCTTAAGTATTGATTATAATAATGTATAAAAAAATTACAGGATTGCGAAAAAAAGATTACAGAAATTTATGAAATAGATTAAAATTTTCAGGGGATTAAATTTGAGTAAGTACAGACTTGAAATTTGTATACTGGCAGCATACAAAATACTCACAGTTACAAAAAAGATATGGCCCAAACTGTAACTGGATTATACATAAAATTTCAATACTTAATCCTAAAAATTGTCGGATACATGGAAATAACTGAATAATCATTGAGACACTTTTTAAACTATTGACTAAATAAATAATTCCCGATAGAATACATACTAAAATCGGTATATACTCCCTCTAATAATGCCTATTAGAAAAGTTTCCCAATGAAATACAGTTACTTTTTATGCCATAAATTTGATAAAGGTAGTATATTTAGTTAATTATAGCGTACCGTTAAAAGAAGTAGTCCAACGTTTCACCATACAAAGGAGCTAAATTAGCTGCATGCTTTCTAGGTGGAAACGTTCCACCATGATTTGATTCCATTGATCAATTTAAGCATTAAATCATTGTTCAATGTTTTTCCACAGAAAGGATTCAGTTAATTCAGCACCACTTTATGGTGAAATGTTAACTGCTTTTGTTAATGTGTAATTTTATTGGGCGAATCTTTATACAAAAAGGTCGCATTAGAAAAAGGATGTCCACCTCACCAGTTTTGCTAATTGTATGGAATCATAAGTCTCCATACAAATGTTGAAAGATAATAATAACTTCATTTTCACTTTTCGAAAAGTTAAGATTTGTTACCACTTTCCAAACTTGTGTGGAGATTATGACTCACGTTGTATAGTTTAAATCTTATAGAAAAAATTAAGACAATCTTACAGAAAATGTTTGAACTGGAAAGATTTCCAGTTCAAACATTGTTATACTTAAAGAAGAACTGCTCAGGCATGAAAATCTCCCGAAATTTCTGAATAATTTGATTTTTATTAATATAATGGATATATAGGTTATTTACTTTCGTGAAAACATTATTGCTTTTGAATCTGGCGCAGAAAAATCAAACATATCTAAAGAAAATATTCTTATACATTTGTATGTATCTTAACAGAATGATCGTCAGTACCTGATTACCTTCAGCGGTACCTAAAGTTTAAATGTAAGCAGGAAAAATATGATGGCATGTGTAAATCATAGAGCATTCACAGCATGATGGAATGCATAAATTGCGGTTATGATAATGCACTTTAATCCTCTCAGAAGGCTTATACTATTTGTGCTTCGTAGTGGGGTGTACAATTTTAGATAAATTGATGGCTTAGTTTTTGGCATATTCTGCAATGCGAGAGTGTTTTACTTAAATTTTTTTCACATGAATTCCATGTTTCCTTACACTCATCTTAAATGTTTTCGAACAGCAGAATATACCATTAAAATACTTTTTACTATCGGTTTATTTTTTTCTTTTTGCCCAGAAGTACACAACATTTACTTGTTCTCTTACATTAGATGTAATGGAACTTTGAATGCTGCAAACCATTTAAAGAATTTAACCTATCAATTTCAATATTTTTAATAATATAGTTTGTAACTGTGCAACATAGTACATTTTTGTCAAAGAATCGGTTCTTACAGTTTAAATACTAGTCAGTTTTAATACTAATACCAATTTCAAAAAGGCACCCTTTTCTCGCCCGTCTCTTTAATTTACAGGATGGTTATAATTTCCCCTGTAAACACCATTCTTCAGCAGGTGAGCACATTGTCACCGAATTTGACTTATGGACACTATACGAGATGCACTGGAAGACTTCTAAAAAAGATTAGTTGAAAAAGTGTCCACTACGTAGCGTTTTGGTTGGAAAACCGGTAAATTAAATGAACTAAATTAGCTAATAAGTGTTCAGAAACGATTAAATAAGAGTTGAAATATTTTATATAGTCGAATTTATATAATCGAGTTAGTCATATCCATTGTCGAATTTGTTATTTTATTCATGCTAGGTGTCACGTAGGGGATATTTTTTTTTCAACTAAACCTTTAACACACTTCCTTAAACGCATCTTTTGTACAATCCATACGGTGGTAATCCGCTTACCCGTTTCAGCTGTATCATGGTGTTTACTGGGAAGCTTAATTATTAACACCCTGTGCTTAGGTGTATTCCAAGATAACACTAATAACGATTTCCATGCAATTCGTTTTTTAAATGCAACTCAAAAGTGGAACCAGAAATTATGCTCACCATGAGAGTTAGGAAAGCACAGTTCTGTCAGTAGTTGGGAGTTGTTTGAAGTGTCTCTATTTAGCATATTACTCTCAGCTAAAACATCTAAATAAAACGAGAAACACAAATAAAGACTAGGAACACTCAAAAATGAAATAGTTCAAGCATTAAGCATTAAAAAATGCTACAACTATAAAAAATGCAAATAACAAAATGGTATTCATTGGACAAATGTATCATACTAAAAAACAAGCGATTGCATTTTCAAGAAATTTCAAAGAAGTGGTCTTCAGAAATCAGTACCCAGGACAACCACCTCTGGCAGCAATATCAGCTCTCAAACGCTTGGGCATTGAGTGGAACATAGATTAGATGCCCTGTGCAAGTAAATATGGCCATGCAGTTTTTACATGATGCTACAGTTGACCGTATTGAGTGGTTTATTATTACCAACCAGTCGCTAGTCAAGCTTTGACCAGACGTTTTCTGTTGGTGAAGAATATCAGACACATTCTGGTAAGCTTTTCCTCCTTCTAATACGAGAACTGTGCACCGGGCAACCATGTTCAAAAGCAATTTGTGTATGAGAAACCTGTTGTAGAGTTACTTCATTTAAACGCATTGTAGGCGTCGCTAACTGGCACATATTTTGCATTAATACGCTGAAAAGCTAATGATTTACATATCACAGTTCCCTTCTTCCTGTTGTGAAAATTTCATGCGTGTAGCGTGTCGCTTTCTAGGCGTAGAAATTTTGATGGCTAGTGGATTAAATAAAGAATTTTGTAAGTAAGAAATGCAAAAATAGTAAAGTAAGTACGTTTCGATTGATACAAAAAGGCAGGTAGAGGACATTTCCGACGTTTTCCACATTGCTATGTGATTCTAAACCGCCTTCGTACCCTCTACCTGCCTTTACATTTTTGACATATAGTTTAGGAACATCCCGTATAACGATGTGGTTACAGAAAATTAAGTGCAAACGTTCATAGTAACCAATCATCCATATCTGCAACTTTAAATTTTGAATGTCAGGAGATATTTCAATGGTAATTGTTTTACTCTCTTAAAATCTATATAAAATTTCATTTTATATTTGAAGCATGTAATTTATATGCAAAAATAGTTATTTCACTATAAAAATACTTAAAAAAATTAGTTTCAGACTAATTTCAGTGAATTTTTGACAAGTTTTTAAAACAAAATTGCTGTTTTAAAAGAATTATTTTTAGCCTTTTCTGTAACAATTAAAATGAATGTTTTACAGTTGACATTTTAAAGCACATATTTTTTGGTACAGTATTTTGTTGCTATTTGATATCACTTTACAAAAACTTTTAAGTTTTCTTTTTTCCTCCTGAACTATTGAAATGAATACTACACTTCACAGTTTCGAAGATCTTTTTGTCCGCTTTAATGTATGAGCAAAATCATTTATGAAAATCTTTAGGTAATTAATCATTCATAGTACTTTTACCATAAACCCTTTATATTGTCTGCTGTAGACCTAGGATGCAAAATATATTTAGATTGGAACATATTTTTAGCAAAGTATTTATACAATACAATGAAAAGTGATAAATTTATTTTTACGATACCCCAGTTTTCAGTGTAATCCTATTTTTAGTATTACATTTTAACATTACCGTATTTTAGAGCCAATATACAAGATAAATCATAATTATAATGGAGAAAATTCGATGTGTGTGAAAACTAATTCCAATTATTGGTTATAAATTTATAGTAAATGTCTAGGGAGAATATTCAATGAAGATAAAACTTACCGTGAGATATACTTGAAAATGACTTAGATGTTGTGGTAGTTGCTTGCAGATTATACTTTCCAACACGAAATTTGGAAATGCATCCATGCAACTCGGAGAATTCATGCTCCTGGCTAAATGAAGTAAGAGAAAAGGTAAAAGTTTTGTTCAATGAATTTACTTGTACGATGAAAAATTTTATGAAAATGTTATCTTTATAACATTCAGCTGTGAAAACAAAAAAAGTTCACTTTGTAAATATTTTCTAAATTAATAACTTTCAAATTGTATTTATTAACAACACCAATCTTACTACTTTACTAATTGTTTTAATACTTAATGAGGATTTAATTATAAAGAAACGAAATAAATTTCTGTGCACCTGAAATATGATGTATTCTTAGTTGTAAATAAATTTCTAATCATTATAAATACATCGTAAATTCCTGTACAGCAACGAAATGAAAGACTGCATGTTATGCTGCCAGTATTCTTGTGCAGACAGCTGGTTGTAAATTCCTAAATTAACTCTGGAGGTTCAATACATGTATATTTGAAGAACGTCGTTATGTGATTGGTGTCTTGCCTCTGCCATATTCAGAATTCCTCCGCGTGACTGGATCGTGTTTATACTGGCCGTTCACAGACCTGTTTTTGTGCTTGGATAACACGTCCATTTTTTGAGATTCACGTATCGTTCCAACAGTATTTAGGGTTTTAGAATGCGCTGATCATTTTGTAACGGAATAAAATAGGTATCATTTGGAACTTTCGAGGTTCTGTACCTAAAACCGTAACGTGAACGCCACTTTCTTGCCGTTCAGAGCCTCGAGTCCATACTTCTGAACAACTATCTTTGAAATTTCATCTCGATCGGCTGATCAGACCGATCTCTAGATATACATATATCGGAATATTTTTTAATGGTCACCCTTTATGTACATATATTAATGCTTACACCCACAAGAGCGAATAGTTGTGGCAAATAGCAACTGCATAGCTACTAACTTGAGGATTTGAAAAATTGCATTCAATGAATATTCTTCTCGCTGATTCTATGCGCGCACATAAAGCAAAATATTGATCAGAGCTATGCGTACTCATTAAATCATGAGGTGTGCCTGAACGAAAAGTATATATAAAGAAATTCTAATAAAAATTTTTAATTGTAGTTTATATCAGGGAATCAACTATCGACAATCATTGACTTTGTACCGTGTCCAAAGGCGTTGGTAGGGAGAGAATGTATTCAGTGTGGAATCTCGTGGGTTCCTAACGAATTCAGCTTTTCATGGTGCCTCACACTTCCTTGTCACAGGTGAGTCTCCGACCTGTGACAAGGAGAGTCAGATCTTGCATGGGCCGAATGTACCATGAAGAAAAAATCGGGACAGTATGAGCTGCGCTACAGCCGGAATCGTGTCACTGTAGGAGACAGCGTGCGCCGGCCCAGAACATTGCAAGTGCTTGATGTTTACGCTTCCGGCCTGAAAGCACTGACACCGACAGAACATCGTACACCGTCAGAGACGCTGTTCTTTGTACACCTCCTGAGGCGCTCATCCATATTGATCAAAATATGTATTATTCATAAATTGATTCGTATGTCCTCTGTAAATTGAACCGAAGATCAGAGCAATTAGGTACAAGAACTAAAACATGGAAGAAACCGGAAGGGATGGGATGTATCTGCAATTATAGTTTGAATCAGAGTTTTCCAAACTGTGCTCCGTGTGAAGGCAGAAAGTACCCTGAAGAAATGTATATCGATGCCTTGCCCTATAATACATGATTGGTTTTGAGTGTTCCCTCCACAGTTTGGCAGTGGGAGTAGCAGAGTCTCTTAACTGGACTTCCATTAAAACAAAGTTCCTTTATGTAGACAAACCTTAAATCATTATCTCAGTTTCTTGTTGATTGCACAAAATTAAGAATTGACGCGAGACGAAAAATAGGCATCTCGTGTCTCGCAAAACAGCCTAAAAGCTTTGTCTCGTCTCGCAAAATCCCTATACCATAATTAAAAAAATTTCTTGACGTCTCGAAAAAAAATAAAACTGTAAATCTCTGTCTTGTCTTGCAAAACACCGTCTTGCATCCATCCCTTCACAAAATTCTATAATGCATGCACAAAAGATACATAAACTTTTATCAGTCACATGCTACCGGGTTCAAATATATCCATTCTTCAGCTGGAAAAGAAACACTTATATACCCCTTTAAGCCCTGCCCTATACAATTGTATAGGTGATCTACATCCTCTCAAAAAGGGTAAGACACATTTCCTAAGTCAATTTTATGCATAAAATTAAGCGGTTACCTAACAGGTCAAGCTCTTAATTATGCATTCATTCAAGGAATGATCACTAGACAGTTTTCTTATCCCATCCGTTGCTGGGAACGATTGCTAAGGATTGAATTAGCTTAGAAGCGCTAGGTTAGAGTTTCCTATCTGAAAGCAACCAGTCTCCTCGACGTTCCCTCTAACGTGAACACGCCGAACAATTAAAGTCTAAAAGGAAAAACGGGAAACTCGATAGCTTTTATATAAATGCGTAACAATACATTAGGATTTACACAGGTGTTCCATGGCACTGTATAAGGTGCTTCTTCAAAATTTAATGACCGTCAAACTACTCCACCATAAAAAACGA
The DNA here is from genome assembly GCA_038373885.1 of Cheiracanthium punctorium. Taxonomy (NCBI): domain Eukaryota; kingdom Metazoa; phylum Arthropoda; class Arachnida; order Araneae; family Cheiracanthiidae; genus Cheiracanthium; species Cheiracanthium punctorium. The sequence continues at coordinate 397,826 of JAWZYV010003174.1, forward strand.
CTGAGAAGATCTGCTTTAAAGAAACACAGTTTTAAATTTTCGATTCCTGCACAAAATAATACATACATAGTATCAAATTTATTGCTGTGCATAATTTCATTTGCAGACTGTCATGACTTTATGTGGCAAGAAAACTACTTTACAACATTAAATACTTAAAGTAAGAAACGCAAGTAAGTAAACTAAGCAGCATTAAAGTAAATACTTAAAGTAAGTAAATTAAAGTAACTTATAACTTGTTATGCGTTTGATGTAAGTTTACAATCTAATTTATTATAACTAAAATAATTAGACTTAGTGATTTAAACTCTTAATTACATAAATTTTACGAATAAGCATTTTAGTTGGGAGCAAAGCTAGCATGCTTTTAGAAAAAAGCTATGCTATTGAAATGTGCAAATTGAGAGATGGTACATTCTGACCTACCTTTCTCTATGATATCTCCTAAACAGATCATTAAGATGACATTGCAATATTTTAGTGTTCAACTATTGCAAAATTTTCGTTTGGTGTTTGTTTAAGAAATAATTTTTGCAATATGAAACGGGAACTTTCATGATAAGAGACCTTAACTGCATGATGCCTTTTATGAAAAATACATGAAAAATGGAACTTTAATTTCCCTTATACTTTACAACATTAGGAAACTACTAACATATACTTTACAACCTTAGGAAAATAAAATGCTCCGTCATTGATCAAGAAGACATTACTGTAAATTTACTCGAGATGGCTGGTGAAACTAGTTATGCATGGGAATGTCTTTAATTTGGAGTTTTCAAAACATAATATTAGATGAAATGCACATTACAAATGTATCCAATAAATTTTGTGACAGAACACTCTTCATTTGCCTATTTTTCATAATGTAAAGTATATATTAGTTTAAACTTTTAAAAATATGTCTCATACGTCCACGATATAGGAGAGGGATTGATATAGTTTAAAACGCGTTAAAATGTTCCAAGATATTATTTGATGAGGTTTCGAATATTATTTGATGAGGTTATTTAAAAATTAAAAAAGTTAGAAATATTCATTATTAATAACAAAAGCAGCTCTCTAGTGTTTCTTTAGAATCAATAAAGAAATAATTTTTTAAATTTAAATTTATGAATTTTATAGAATAAAAAGGATTTTTTACTAATTTAGAAATTTTCAGAAAAATAATTATTTAACGTTACATGGGTTAGGTTTTAAGGTATAGAAATTAAATTCTTTTAAGGGGTCTCAGGAGGATTAAGAATTCAAAAAATTGATTTTCCAAGTTTAATTTTACTTGAAAGCTTAGTTATTTCTGAGCATTTTGACCCCAATTTCATGCAATAAATCCAACTAGTACTGGAGATACACATAAAAATGTTTTATGAAAGCTTCATATTTGAACGCAATAAGGTAAACTTTAAACTGCGTTTTCTCAAAATGCATTTTTATGAACTATCCGCAAGATAACAAAATTTCTGTGATTCATATCTTCCCGAAATTGGAATTCGTATCTTCCCGAAAAACTGGTATCAGTATCTATAGAATGAATTAATATTAAAAGTGAGAGAGAGGAGCTTTTTAACAGAAATATAACGGTAAAGTACGATTTTTTTTCAAATTTCAATTTCAAATACAATTTTAATATTCTTAATATTAATTCATTCTATAGATACTGATACCACTTTTAACTATGCAAAATTTCGTGAAGATACGAATCATAGAAATTTTGTTATCTTGCGGATAGTTCATAAAAATGCGTTTTGAGAAAACGCAGTTTAAAGTTACCTTATTGCGTTCAAATATGAAACTTTCATAAAACGTTTTTATGTGTATCTCCGGTTCTAATTGGATTTATTGCATGAAATTTTGGTCAAATGCTCAGAAGTATCTAAGGTTTCAAATGAAATTCAAATTGAAAAATCGATTTTTTGGATTCTTAATCCTCCTGAGACCCCTTAAACATAGATATAGTCAAATTCTAAGCAGTAATACATTTATATTTACGTATTTTAATATAGCTCAATAATATTTTCTGATTTATTCGAATTGTAATAGCGAACGTTTTTAAAATATAATCATTATAATTATTTCTGTATGATTAAATATTTCAATAGATCGTTGTTTGAAAATAGCACAAAAAATTACTCAGGAAAGGATAATTACGTAAAGCAACTAAGCATTATATTTTTCCCTTTTATTAAACAATGTTAATTACGTTCATTACTGTGTAATAATCACTTAATATACCAAGCATGCTGCAAGAAAATTATCGCTTGTGCATTAGAAAACATTTCATCGCATTAGAAAACATTTCATCGCACCAAGCTTTATGTTCAGAAAATATTTAAAATTACAAAAGCCACCAGAAAAATTTAAAGATGACTCTAAAAATGCTATGCAAAGTGAAAGAGAATTCTTCCATACTCTCTTAATTACTTATTTATGATAATATCTCTGTTACATTATGCGAAAAAAGCACTGAAAGCAGATATTTTATCCCGTTTTACTGATTCTATCCCCTTCTACTATGCAAAACCTTTTAAATCTTAATTAGAATCTTAAAAGGTTTTTAAATTAGTGAGAAGTTATTGGCGATTTAATACGATTTTTTTAAAGTATTGTCTACCTTAATTTTACATATTTCTCATACGAGATAAAAATGAGTATTAGAGCTACTAATACATAAAATAAAATTAATCTAGGATTACATAATTTTAGATCAACAGGATTAAATCATGAACGTACTTTTACACCTCAGACTAATTATATCAACCGACATATTCGAGTATTATTTTTAAATAGTACTCCAATGTGCAGTTTTTTTTTTTTCTTTTTTTTTGTGAGTTCAAGAGACTTAAATATGTTTTTATTCGAATAAAAGTTTCATCTATGTATATAAAATCAAGTTTTCTGTTTTGTTCAAGAATTCGTTGGAAAATTCGAGCTTTTATCATATTTTGTGTTGCTGTGTTATTTTTGTGTTTGTAATTGGTATTACTCAGATCTATATTATACTATTAACAACACGTGAAACTAATAATTGTATACTTTAATTCTTTAAATTTTTAGAATTTTTCCTATTTTAACGGAATTTTCATTTGAGTAAATCAGTGCAATGTATTTCCATAAGCTCAGCTTGCTATTTTTTAGCAAGCATCATGACATTTATTTTGAAGCTGTCCAAAATTATTATTTATTTAGGAATATTCGGTGATGTACTCGCTGATTCATTATTTTTCTAGGGTATAAATAAATAGTCATTTCAAATTTTATTTGTTTGAATTATCTGAATATAATTAAATGTTCCCTTATCTCTTTTATTTGAAGGTTGTTACTGACAATTACTCCAAAAAGACACATGAATTATATCAGAAATACAAGCATACATATATTTATTTAAATTTTCTTATTTTTAAATACATTTATGACGTTAAATAAGCAATAAATAAATAGTTAATTTGTTAGTACATTTTTATTAAGAATAAACACAAAAAAATAATTTTTAACTTTAATAATCAAAATTTCATATGCATAGAAAAATTTGTCAGATAAATGATTAAAAGTAAATAAAATATTTTTTAGATGTAGTCTTAAAAGAACGACTTATAAACTGTAAGGGAGGTGCACATATTCTTCGTCAAATAAGTATGGCTTAAAACTCATATATTCTCATAGAAAACAGCGCGAATGCCCCGTACAGAGCCGCGTAACACAGTAAGTTTATTTATTTTACGTTTTGTCCAAATATTTTATTTATTTTAATTTTTAAAACTTTTTCTCTATGTAAATGGATATTCATTTTATGACAGTTAATTGAAAAATGTTTTTTTCCCGAACGGTAAATCTCCAGGCAGTAGAACTACGTTCTGTGTGCCTCTATAAACGTTTAAAGAACGTTCACTAATGTTATGTGTACGTCTTTTAGTGTCCACAGAACTTTTTGTGCTGCTTCGGACTTAATATCAAGCAGAAGTTTTCTGAACACCTGTTAACGTTCATAAAACGTTCAGTTTCCTCTCTAAATGTTCTTTGAGCTTTTACACTTTATATACTGACGGTTACAGTTACGTAAAAATAACATTGTTTTTGAAAAAGCTTCTTTGATTCGTTGCAACCATTTCCTCAAAAATTCAATACCAGATACTTAATTTAATCAGCTTTCACCAAAACTGCATGCTCTATTAGAGTAAAATTGTTTTTAATAAAGAGCTTTTTGCTCCCTTTCTAATCATGTCGAGAGGGGAAAAAATATGAGCATTAGTGAATTTTCAGATGTTGGTTTTATGATTAATTTTAATGTCTTTGGAACACGCTTTAAGCTGGAAATTACTCAGCAAGTACACACAGTTTCTTTAAATGTCTATTAGCATTCGAAAATCTGAACGTTTATCTTGTGTGCTGCCTGGGTAACGTGAATGAATAAAAAATTATTCTCTCTCTACTAGCGAGTCAAAGTTCATTAGTTCCGTGGTATAAGTTTATGAAACTTTATCATTTTGATAAATGCGCTGGTATTCTGCTGTGGTCGGTTCATTACAAGAATGTGAAGACAAGTTAATTTACTTTGCAAACAAAAAAATAGTTGTCTCAATTAGTCGAAGCTATTCAGGAGAACCTAAAATATAGTTTTCAAGTTCTGGTTTTGATAATTCATCGATGTAGGGAAAAAAATCTAACGTCAATGAATAAGATTTTATCAAAGAAATATTTATTTTATACATTTCAAGTATACACTATACATATTATTTTTAATTGTCATGCTAATTTTATTCATAGTAAATGCCACTCAGTTAAGAATGTTTTGTTTCATACATAAATCCATAAAAACTTGCTGTTAAAGTATTTTTTAGACTACTTATTTTTTTTTAAATATCCGAGTTTATGAAGATTTATTATAAGGTATTATTATGTAGCAAAAGATAGCGGAGAGCTGATTCCATCAATGTCTATACTTTATTAATAATGTTATTGAAAAAAAAAATTCGTAACTTGGCATGTCGATAAATATAATTATATGTATTGAGCCATCATCTTTTACGGTGCAAGTAATAAAAAGTTAGTTTGATATTATACGAGAGATATTTGAAAAGCTTTAGTTACAGTATGTTGATGCTCGTATTCCGATAGGCCGATAAAAATTTGCATGTCCCATCTATCCTATAAGTTAAGTAAAAAATATGTTCTTTTAAGTACACGAATCTCATGATAAGGGCAGTAATTTTTCAAATGTTAATTATAATAATGTTAGAATCTTATTTGTTTTTTCAAAGGATGATGCATTTTACTTCTTTAAAAAGTTATTTTTTAAATTTTCTTTTAATTTCTTGCGAGCCACTCTCATATTAAACCAATAACAGGAATTAATTCACGAAAAGTAATACATCAGAATTTTTTAGATCATTCTGTAATATCAAAAATTCAACTATAAATACTCTCTATTGTAATGAATACAGATTCACCAACATTTCGAAAATTGAACATAAAGCACAAGGGGTGTAGGGTTGCCATAAAACAAAACACAAACAAATACACGACACAATACAAATGTGGACCCTAGTTGACTCACTGAATGGGATTGGTTCTTAATTCGTCTGTCCCTTCACAGGAAGTGACGCTGGACGCTTTCTAGGCGCCCACATAATAAATGGACAAAACTTCGGGCCTTTGTATTGGCGTAGGTCAGTATTGGCAGCGCCCACCTTGCGTGAAACTTTTCTATAGAATTCAAATTAATAACAAATGCGTGCAATACATGTTGAAATTGAAGAACTTACTTTTTAAAGATGTAAGGCAAATTTCCTAGAGTGAAACTTGGATAAAATTCCGTATCATATTTTCCTGTACAGGACTTAATATCTAAAAATTTTTTATCCAAGTGAACTGATACGAAGTGAGGAAATCTTCTCAACGATACATGGTGATATCGACCAATCTCCAGCTGTTTTGGAGGACGAAGAATAAAACTTTCGTTTACACCTCTTATTCTAAAAATAAAACAGGGATTATTTAACTTCATTTTATTTTAGTATTAGAAATAATTAGAAAAAAAAAACAACACAAATTTGTGATACTTTTATTTCACAGAATTAAATACAACAAACATCTAGCTGACTTCTGAATAACAATTTGAGATTTGGAAATTTTAAATCATGTTTTTTTTAACTTTTAAAAATAACGTAGAAAAAGCTTACTAAGCAAAGTGGGAACAGAAAAAGAGACAGACCTTGAGAAAATGGACAGTTTGAAAACCAAGCACTAGAAAACAGTTATAGATGAAAATTTACAACCCTTCGAAACTGAGTGCGACCTAACTTTTAATTTTTTAAACTCTTCATTGATCTCCAAATTTTTCTCCAAATGACCTTCAAAATGACCTTCAAATTTAGAATAGCTCTAACAAAATAAAACTTTCGCGTATTCTCATTTTGAAACTAGTTAGTTTACGGAAAGTAATTGTACAAGTGTCACGAGTTTGTGGAAACTTATGAAATGTATTATAAACAACAAATAATGATAACAAATAATAATAAAATTTTACAGTTTGCGTAAACAAGATATAAGAGAGATCAGATTTTTAAAAATATAGTTTATAGTTTTTAGCGCCATCTATCGGAACTTTGAGAACTACATTTATTTTGTCATTAAAAAAAATAATCATTTCCAAACTCTTCCTAATCCTATATGTGTAAACCAAAATATTTGCACTTTTTATATGAACTTTTAGTTTCCGCGAACATCTGACTCACCCATTTGTTAAAGTCAATTAATAATTACAATGTCAGCTTTTCAACATCGTTCATATTTATTGAAAAATATCCCGTTATTTTGTCTTTTATAAGAACTGATTCTTATATTGAGGAACAGGTAAAAGCAAATTATAGAATCAACTTTCAGGTTCATTAATTTTTCTTTGATGATTTATCTTGTTGATTACTCACTCGATTGCTGCATTATAATTTCATCAACTAATACATGAGTGCTCTTTTCCTTTTCAGTAATTAAACATTTCATTTAGCTTTACTTACCCAGAGAAACAATTGCAGTTAATCAATTGTTTTAATTGTAGTATTTCATGAACTTAAGAAAAAAGATTCAGCCATTATTATTCACTGTCTTTTCTGTTTAAGAGAGACTTCCGTGTATTTAATTTCTGTCTAATCTGCTTTGGCTTCAGCGAAATAGGACTGAGAGGCTCCAAATCGAAAAAGATTACAAACAATATCTGGCCTAAAATATAATTTTAAAAGTACCCATTTTGGCGTATCATCTCTTTGGGAGTAGAAACGTAACCGAGTTGAAGGTCTATCTTTGTACACGGAGACTACTTTAGTAAGAAAAAGTAAATATTTAAAAAAATAAAAATTAGCGACCTCTTGATTTCAAACAACTCATCTTAGAAATAATTTTTAAGATTCAGGGTAAAGCATGTTCATGATTAAAAACGTCTCAGTTTTAAATTAGTATTACTTCGTAATGTTATACTGTGCGTATACAACTTAAAACACGATATAGAAAAGAATTCCTAATAATCAGGTTGCATCTAGTACAATTTATCGTGCTGACTACGAAAAGAGTAACTGATGTTTGCAAAAAAAAACAAAATGAAATACATTTATGAAAAGAAAAAAAAGTATTAAACTGACAATAAATTTGTAAAACTAGAAGATCGCAAATGTAGTTTTTTGAATGTATTCTCGCGTTTAATCGAAAGATTTCTTGTGTAAAATGCATTCTTTTAAGATGAAAAAAACATTCACTGTAGCGTTACTTTACCCTACTTAATAAAATGTAGCTGAAGAAATATTATTTAAATTGATAAAACAATGTTCTATGCATGAATCTTTTTAAGGTGGCTAATAATTTAATAGTGCGAACTTAAAAGCCATAACTCATCCCCAAGAGACTGCCTTTAAAGTTTGCACTTTTGAATATGTTACACAATGCGCTTTATATTCAGAATAAACATTTTTATTAGAATAAATGGAAGCATCTTCCAAATTGATTTACTTTAAGGTGCATGAATGTGTTGCAAAATAAATTACTTTTGTTGTTCAGAGTGTAGCTAATGGAACTTTATGATACTGCAGTACCTAATTTAAATGCACGAAATTTATGTATCGGTTTTCTTGTAATATTTCTTGTGTCTTTTTAAGTACTTAGAAATTAACCAAGTATGTTTTATTCGATAATTTATCCCGAGTATTATGATTATGTTAAATCTACGTGTATGGTTAGATAAAAATCTAATATATAAATGTGAAATTTTGTTTGTTTGTCTGATATACAAATCCATGCCATTCCATTCTATTGTCTTGAACATTTGCTCTGATGTGCAAAATAGTATAGGAAAGGAGCCATAGCCAACTTTGTAATTCTAAAAATCCACCCATTTCGTGATCTTTAGAAAGTTTTCGTAATTTCCAGTCTAGAATGCTTGCTTCTGAAACGCCCAAAAGATTAAATAGCGCACAAGATTTTTTTTCCTACTTCAATAATTCTAGTTAGTATTTTTTTTTAATTTCCAATAGCAGATTATGAACAGTTACAGCAAACGAGTGAAGAATTAAAAAAATAAAATGTTGCAATATAGTTCATTAATCTAATAGATCTGCAGCCGCCTCAGTAATGTTCGGCGAGAGATGTCTTGCTAAGGGCAGGGACAATGAATGAAGCAGGTGATCGGGAGTCCATAACCTCTCCAGGAAAACTGAGGAATTTAAAAATGCAAAAAAAACCAAATTGGTTAACAAACCTTGACTTAAAAATTGATCCACTGTCTTAATAATAAGATTCGCAGTGTCCGATAGATTAGATAGGTGAATAACGTGAGATTAACCACTTGATTGATTCTCTGAAGAATACCGAACAAAAATCTGGTATAGAAAGGTGATAACGATGTAACGATTCTGTTGTAAAATAACACATTAAAAAGATTCTTATCCACAAAGTACTTTTCAAGTGCTTTTCTTATATGTGTTGTATTTTAAAGTTTCTCGTTAATTTTTCCGGATGATTCAAGGTATACATTGCTACTGAGATTGACTTCTGGCTCACGTGAAGATTTAAAAATACCTAAGAAACCAAATAATTTTAACAGACTTTGGCGTAAAAGCTATATACAGCGGGTGAAATCCCCAGATTCTGATCAGTACAGCGCATAAATGAAGAATATGGATAAAAGTTCAAGAATATGCTATCACAATAGTAAGCGTATCAGAATAGTAAGAGTATTATTTCAAATAATCCGATCATGCAGTATAATACTACCAAACCGGTGTCCTGACAGTTTCTACAAAAATGCACTTGCAAACAGGTCCAGCACGTTTTCAATAATCACATTCCCATAACCTCGTTCCTAATTCTGATGATGAAAATTCGTATTCTGAAAATATGCAAGCTACGTAAAATGCAATCTACTGGTAGCATACAAAATTTTATGTGTAATAATAACAGAATTCATATTTGCCACTTTTTGTTGAATGCAACAATCTACTTAAAACTGTAATCATCTGTAGATCTCTTAGACTCGGAAAACGAAAATTCAGAAATATGAAACAAATAGATCATTAATTTAATAGCACTGTAGAAGTAATCGGATTTTTAATTCTATTTCAGTTAGTTACTTCGAATTTTATTTCCTTATTAAGTGTCCCAACACATCCTCGAAGCCTATAACTTTCAATAATGCTAACAGATCATCTGCAGCAGTAAATGCGCATATGCACCAATTTTTTCAATAAGCTCGTATAGTGAAAATAAAGTGACAATGAAGCAGAATTTTACTCGTTAGCAAAGGCTTTTTTGGTGCACAAAAGACGTCTAGCCCCTTTTCTGGATCCGACAGTGATATCAGATACGTTTAAGTTCAAAGAATGGATTTCTTAAATGAGAGGGACTCTTGTACAATACAAAAAATTCTTTGATTTCAGCAATGCACAAATTGTTATTTTATTATTTTTTCCTAAATCTAAAAATCAATTTGCGATGAGCAAAAGTTTGCTTAATGCAACGAAAATGCATCTGACAAATAAAATAAAAGAAATGAAATAAAACAGTTTATTAATTGCATTTCGAAAACTAACTCCCGCATTTTAACTTCAGACAAAACTATTCATTGTATTTAACAGTTGCAATTTATTACTCAAGGCTACATGATTCGTGTGTAATTAATTGCTTTTTACTTCCTCATTCCCTTAGACATAAAAAAAGTGGTCGAAACTACCTAAATTAAAAACCTGTGTAAATTAACAAAAACTTCTAATTTAAAGAAAATAACGAAACAAGAAACCCATAAAGTGTGAAATAAAACAAAGCAACTGAAAACAAAGAACATTAATTTACTTGTTTAATCGATTTTTTTTTGTTTTTTAATTCAATTTCCAGAGTTCCGTACTTTCAATATTATTAATTGCAAGAGCGTGAAGTGGCATTTGGAAAAGGAGGAAAAAACAACAATTCATAAAAGCTTGTCAACGAAAACAATAATTTTGTTAGGAATTGCATTACCTGCTCTCTTTGTTTAATTTATTCAATCTTTCTTTTTTCTTATTCAGTTTTTAAAGCATTAAAAGGGATTCTTTGTGTGAGGAGGAAATTTTGTTATTTTAAATAAAAGAAGATTTTATGTGTAAATTGCTTGGAATTTTTTACAATAAATACGCATTTTATATAGTATATCAAACCTTTATTTACTAAAAATTAGCAATCATAAATAAATTGCAGATTATCTTTGGATGTTTCATATGTATATCGTGATATTTTATGTTAAAAAAATCGCTTTTGATATATAATGAAGGCACAAAAGTGTGGCTAGATGTAATTATTTTTAGTTCTATACAATCTTCGACAAATGCTTCATTATATTAATACTTTAAAATATATGGACAACAAAGCAATTGTTTGGGGGTCAGTGCAAATCTTGTTTATGGATCTCTTAAGTTGTGTTTGGTTCACTTCAAGTTCTTCGCGCCGATCTACTAAGCGTCAATAAAATTGCAAACAAAAAGAAAACGTGGTTTAAGGTAAATACTGCTTTTATTAAAAGATGTAAATATTCGTTAAGGAACCTTCCCCCCCCCTCCATCATTTACTTTTTTGGACTAAGAAGCTGGTTTTATTTAACTGAAAGTTATTTAATATGTAGTTACTTCTGATTATAATGTAATAAGTCTGGTTTGACTTTAAAAGTAAATGTCTTTGGTTCAAATCGAAAAGAAACCGCACATGGTCTTCAACTATCCCTAATAGCTTAGATTTTAATTAATAACAACTTAGCATACATCGACATATAACGAAAGGAAATGAATTTATTGCTCTTTAATGTCATTTAACTAATTAACATTCAACTAGAAATAAATAGTTAATTAATACTCAAATAGCTGAATCTCTCGGTTCTCTTTTTGTTAAACAAAAATGTAAAGGGCATATTGAAAACATAATCAGAATCTTTCAAGCTTTAATTACACATTTTTAGCTTTCTTTTTACTGCTTAAAAATAATGAATCCTCACATCAAGAAATGTAAAAATATAGTGTATTACTAAAAAGTGTAATATATGATAATAATATTTCATTTAATGAATTAAAATTTATTCTTTTATAATTAACCATTCTACGTTTCATATTATTTAATATTAAAACTTTACTTTAAATTCAAATGAATTGGAAAAATATACAGTAAATAGCACACTCAATTTTACAAAGGTGATTAAAATGATTAAACTAAATCTCGGTAGCTGTGTGAAACGTTTCTTTCTTATTATTTTTTGCGAATTAAAATTTTTATGGTAATTTTTATTTTAATTTTTATTCGTCTTTATAAAATTATAATAGGAATACATATTATATAAAATAATCCTTTCATTTAATTCATTAAACAATTGTTTGTTTAACTGAAAAGTTTTAAGACGATTAATAAAAAGTTTTTTATATACTTTTAGTAGTGTATTATTTAATTTTTGATTGATATTGAGATAAATGTATATTGCTTTTAAAGTGTAGAAAGTTATACATGTACAAATACACACGCACGCGCTTGTCGAAATTTTCTGAAGTTAAGCTTCAATGAGATAATATATTAATTAAGTAGACAGAGAAAAGAATTATTAGTGCATGTTATTTTCTAATATGAACATACAATGCTCAAAGCAATTAAGGGAGCACATGATTTTAACGATATTACGCAAATACTTACACCGATACGTAACATAAAATAAATCATCCATAATTTAAAGCCAAGCAGGAAACAGAAGAAAAAACTTCATATACAAATCAACGTTCATGATGCCAAAAACCAGCAAAAGAATCTGAGGGAAGAAATCGGGATTTGCAGGAACTCGGGACTTGTCTTTGCAGGAACTTTGCTGGGGATTTTTTTTGAGAAAAGTTGACTTGAAAATATTTCAACACCATTATTTACCAGAATCTATAGTATGGCGTATTAGCAAACACAACGTAGTGTCGCGGACGCTGTTGGGGTCGCCATAAGTGTCTTTGCAAGACTGTGGAATCGATTCCAAGGAACAGAGAATGTTAGACGTCGACCAGGGCAAGGTTGGCCACGCGCCACTACAGCACTGATGACCGGTATATATTGTTAACAGCTAGTCGAAACGGAAGAGACAATGCTACTCATCTGCAAAGACAGTTGCTCTTGGCAACACGGCGAAGGGTGTACATCCAGCCAAACAATACGTAATAGGCTTCACCAGGGAGGTCTCTATGCACGTAGGCAAATGGTCTGAGGCCCGGAGAAGATGGGCTACTGAACATCGAGATTGGGAGCAATATGATTGGAGCCAAGTGCTGTTTACTGACGAGTCCCGATAGAGTCTGGAGTCTGACACCCGACGTGTTTTGGTATGGGAGGAAAGAGGCACTCGAAATAACCCCTCATTCGTTCGTGAATTGTCACAATACAAACGAGCTGGTTGGATGGCATGGGGTAGAACCAGCATAGGGGGACGTACGGACCTGCATATCATTCGGAGACCTCATGTCATACATTACGCTACAGCCATTGGAGATTCCTTTGTTTTCCAGCATGATAATGTCAGACCGAACACAGATCGTCTTGTAGAGAACATGCTTGAAGCTGAAACAATGCAGCGTATGGAATGGCCAGCGTGCTCTCATGACCTGAATCCAATCGAACATGTTTGGGACATGCTCGGACGACGCACTGCTGCGAGACCAGTCCTCTTTTTACTGTCCGAGACTTAGAGATTGCACTTCTTGAGAAGTGCCCAAAGAAGTGCCAAAGTGAGTATTCCCCAAAGTCTTATCGAAAACATCATCGAATCCATGGAAAAGCAGGTGTGCTGCAGTCTTAGCTGTTCGAGGAGACTACATGCCATATTAAAAATCTTGCATCATTTCTAAACAATACTTTTTTTATCGTTTACATTTAACCAAATTGTTGCCCTAAATCAACTCTTCATGTTTTTCCCATATTTTCAAAGAATTAGAGTTTAATTACGAATTTTATTACGTCTTTTTTTCTGCATTGCGCATTGATACGCGTGTACTATCCATTTTATGCCAATGCGTTTCTGTCTCGCACGATTTTCTTAACTTGTTTGCTTGGTCCCCTAATTTATTTTGAGCAGTGTAGTTTTCGGTGGGATACCACATTACAAGTTAATTTAAATTTACACCATACACAAAAAAAAGAGTAGCGGAAAAGAAATAATATGAAACTAGTCCTTGAATATGTGTAAGGATTTTTGTTATTAATTCAAAACTCAAGCAAAAGATTACTGGCCTTTTCAAAGAAAGAAATTTTTTTTTTTAACAGTAAGAGTATTTCTTTGATCTAACTTTGTAAATTAAATTTAAAACAAAATCTTGTTTGAATAAATAATGTTTTGATGCTGATAAATAATCTCCAATTTCTCCTCGTGTAAACCGTCAAAAGTTATATATATTCGGATATTAATCTAAGAAAAATGGTTAAAATTTCACACTTTTGCTTTATTTCATCAGCAAAAAGAGTAGAATGTATGAGTTACAAACAAAGAAGAATTAAGTATTTTTTACGATATTAGAAAAAGAAGTTTGAAATAACATACCGATGAAAAAGCAATACAAACGTATGTTATCATAAGTGAAGTTTCGGCTAAGAACTGCATGGTATGCTAGACTCTTAATTTTCGTGTACTTAAATTTAAGGCCTCGCAGTCTGTCCTATTTTTTTTAAATTCCTACCTTCATCAAAGTTTTATTTATATAGCCTAGTATTTTAATAGTTTGATAGGCGAAACCTTAGCATCTAAAAGAACATTTAACAACTGAAGCAGCAGAAAACATTTTACTGCTATTATTTATAGATGTAGGAATTTAAAAAAAAATAGGACCGACTGCGAGGCTTGTTAAATTTGCAAGCCAAAGCTATGTTAAAAAGTACTTCCAATGAAATAAGTGTGATTTAATTTTATCGATAAAAATCTACTGTAATTTTGGTATCCATTAAATGTCATTCTGTTAAAGTAAGTTCCAAAACAGCGACCTGAACAAGAGCGAATGTGCAGGAGTATAATTATGGTAAGAATGAAGTCTTTAATGTGTAAATTAGAATAATAGTTAGCTGGAAACTATGACATAAATTTGTAATTACCTTAACTCTAAATATTTATTTCGAATAATTAAAGCTAAATCAACACTGGGCTTTCTCTTTTTATCTCCACAGTAGAAAATTGTGCCATTTTCACGATATGTAATGAATTCTATATCCACAGACATTCTTCCAAAGGGAACAAGATTCGACAATCGAAATGACGGAACACGCAAATAGTCAGAAGTTCCTAAAAGTTAAAAAGAAACACGTATAAAATACAAATATGTAACATAGTAAATAGGGTGCTACAATGTACAATGGTATCACTTATACCTAGCACACATCCATGAATAATTAAAAATAAATACCCTTATAAAACCGCGTAAATACAGCATGTTATAAACAGAATAGGGCCCAACCATAGCCTAGTGTATAGGTACTGATAACGGTAGACGGCTGAAGTGTGGAAGTGTCCCATTCGGGCCTACCATCGTTTAGATCAGGGCCATTTCGGACTGCTGTGAATCTAACGACCTGGAGTTGTGGTTGGTTTTCTACATTCGTAACGTGAATATGGAATAGAATAAAAAGTCCTCTGAACAAAACACCGTCCCCATCCTCCCCCCCCCCCCAGTAGTCAGATTCCCCTCGTGTAGGCTACCCATAACTCAAAACAAATCCAAAAATAAATATTAAACAGAATAGCATATATAGCAGCATCAAAATAGACTGAACACCGAAACATATACGTCAAATTTCAGAAAATCAAAGGTCTACACACGTGGTATTCAAACGTGAACTATCTAAGTAATAGAAAGTAGGAAATTTTTAAAATCGTAATGATTTTCATTGTCCACACACACACAGTAATATTTAACTCACTTTCTGTCCAATCTCTAACGTGACCATGTTCTCAAAAGATAGACCCCTGAGTAGATATTTTATTTCTTTTGCAAAGTCACTCTACTGAAATCTTGATATTTAAGTTCTTTGCATTTACAATTTGCTATGTGTGGCCAATAATGAGTGTCATAGTGTTTATAAATATTTATTTTCTATTAAATTTTCATTTTTAAACTTTGGGTTAATACCAGAAGTTTAAACAATTATTAGTTAATTTAACAATTAACGTTTAGATAGGAAACACTTTATTACAATTTCCTAGCATTGTAATCAATATAAATAGACTTAAAATGGTTATTTCTTTTACTTTAAACTAAAAATACACGAAAATATGTACTTCATGTAAAATATACCCAATAAAATTACAAAATATAAAGCTGGAGGAATTTTAAATAACTACTTTATAGAAGCAAACGAGCAAATGGGAGAGAACTGCATTTTAATGATTTAATTATTTAAATTATGCCATAATATATATTTGTTTAAAATATTCAACTGTTTGCTAATGCTTTTTACGAATTATAATGTTAACGTAACATTCTTTATTTAAAATGGAAAGCTGAGACACGTAATTTAGCCTGATGTATTGAAAAATTCTGTGTTCGTTACTTTAACCCTTTAACACGCAGTGTTCCTGCTCTGGGAACACCAAACTCTGACGTTTTGACTGTTGCCAGTAACGAAGAATAGATTTGATTTCTATAAAAATAGTTGCGGGGGACATAGCTCCATGAGTATCCTTTACTTTTTAGCACGTCATTTCCCGTAAAAAAGGGTCACGATTACTTTTAACAGCTCTGACATCTGCTGAAAATGGAAGAATGCGAGAATAGCTGGATAGATTGCGCAATGCTGAAAAAGGGCAGCCGTTGCCATCGCTCGACTTAACTACCAGCAAGATGGCGGACAATCGAAACGTTAGATCTATAGACCCTTTTTTGATGACAGCTGGCTGTGCCGCACAGCCAGCTGTCGTCAAAAAAGGGTCTATAGATCTGTGGCACGCGATGAACGTTTCAACTGTCCGCCATCTTGCTGGTAGTTAAGTCGAGCGATGGCAACGGCTGCCCTATTTTCAGCATTGGGAAAGGGTTGCGCCTCCAAGCCTATTAACGCCTCAAAGAGTTAAATAATCTAAGAAAAGTTTTAAAATTATGCAGTGCTTTAAAATACTCCTTTATAGAGGTTTTATAAAATGCTTAAATTTTTTGGTGTATAAGTACAGCGGCCATGGTTTTAAGGTTTAAATTTTTGTTCGGTTCATGACGATTTAAAAAACATCAATTTTTTTTCTTTTTAAACGGGCGGGAGCTTGCCGATTACACATTGTCCACCACAACTGTCTGAAGGTATTGTGACCATTGAACTATGGGGGAAGCAGTGGGTAGTCAGCATTACCCTGCATAAAGGGGCGGACAAGTTAACATATATTCCTGAGAGGGGATTCGAACCCAGACCGAAGGCGTGATAGAATGGCTCTTAAGCCACTACACTATCTGGGTGGCATATATAAATTATATCGAGATATTGCAAAATATGGTCTCTTACTCGGAATTCAATTGTTCAGCCGATATTTTTGGCTGTATAAAATGTTACAAAAGTCATAGGCCCAAATAATGATACGAAAAGCAAAATTTTTAACTATTTGAAAAGAAAACTCATCTTATGGCATACATGTGTTAAACAAACAAGTATAAGGAAGTGCGTTTAATATGTATCATATTTTAGAAAATACCCTAAAATCATACCTTTCTGATGAGCAGTAAGAAATGTTCAAGTAACTTGAATAAAATTCGCTTTTGAAAGTTAACAAAAAAGGATCCTTTTATGATAGTGAAAGGGAAATAAAATTTTGACAGGCCCAATATTATAGATGACATAGTGCGCCAGATTGTTGAAACTGCATCGAATATTTTTCGACGCTTTGCATTTATTTTTTATAATCAAAGTGAACGTAAAACTCTTCGCTCATAAAACTAAAGCAGAAGTTTTACTGCGTCCAGTGATCTGTAGTACACAGCTGAGAATATTTTTAAAGTAGAATTATTTGCTTAAATGAAAGTGAAAATTTCAGACTGAGTTGCAGTTGATAGCGTGAAAAAGACAAATTTGAATTAAACAGCCAGAAACTATTAAGTTGAAAGTCTGAAAAGAAAAACAGCAAAAAACCAGTCAAAGTTGTTGTAAAGAAGTTTATTTGGTTGGGCTAATTTAAATTTAAAGACTGCGTTGTGATACATGATAATCCAGGTTCGATATGCACTTATGTTGCAATAAAATAAAAAGACGTTAACTACTGAAAAACTATTTTATTAAACATACGCTGTTGAAATATTATTATAACGGCGGTGGTGGCTCAGCGAAAATAAAAATACGTCCTATATGGACAGTGAAATTAAGGTGGAATGATTTAAAAATTACGCCAGCACAGAATTACACATTGGCGAGAACAATAACTTGGCTGAGATTAATAGCGCCAATTCCAGAGCAACCCTAACAGTTAATCCAATGAAATTACAATGACGTAATCGCGAACAAATAATTTTAAAGTCGTCGCAGAGGAACAACTAAATAACTTACGCCAGCAGGATGCCAAGAAGAAACTCAAAAAGGCCGTTGATTTTGCAAACGGACGCAATATAATCTATTTTTAGCACACCGGTCTGGAGAGACGAAACAATTAAGAACAAAAAGAAAAAGAATAGTGCATACGGGAAAAGCGAAAATACAGATTTAAAAACCGAAATGGCTGTAAAATGAAAAACAGAAGTGATTTAGAATTCTTGAATTTTGGATAGATTACATTAAAGAAAACCAAATTAAATGATAATTAAATTAGATATGTGATCTTCATCACATATATACTCCCCTCAACCAGGAAAAAAAATTTTGAAGAAAAATTTTTTTTATTAGTTACAATTAATGTATTTAAAAAAATTTAATTAAATGCTCTGTTTGGTTGTCTTAAACAATTAAGAAAAATCATAAACATATTCAGACAAAATTATACAATTGCAAAATTACTGATGACCACCACCTAATAAATGTTTAGAGAAGAAAAAAAAAAAATGTCATGACACAATAAAAATAATAACTGCTAGCAATACAAAGTAAATGTCGACAAAATAAAAAGGGAGCATTTAGCTCACAATACAAAGGGGCATTTTAGCTCATCCTTTCTTTCAAACAAGGGGCATTTTAGCATACCCTTTTTTTTAAATAAGGGGCATTTCAGCACACCCTTTTTTTTTTAAATAAGGGGCATTTCAGCACACCCTTTTCTCTTTAATTGAGCATCTCAAGCTCATGTGCACATCAAAGATATACTGCTTAAATTTGCAGTGAGTACTCAAAATTATAATTATAAACCAGCGCTGTTGAATGATTTGCATATATATATCAATAAGGCCTTCAAATGTCAGAATTATGCATCAAAAATACTTCACTCAATTGACAAAATAAAACAATACATTCAAATTATAATATGATACTAAAAAAATTTTTTGTTTGATGGTAATTTTTCACACAGTTCTGTACCATCAGAATTGTAATAATGTTTTAAATAGTAAATGACATACTAGTATCTTGACATACATATCTGTATATCAGAAGAAAAATAAACACATTCAATTAAAAAATTATACTTGCACAAAATGACAATGAAAAAAAATTCAAGGAAATTGAATATCAATCTGTACAATACCATCAACGAACATCAATCTAAGTACAATTAAAAAGATCTCAGTAAAAGGTTTAAGTGTTATAGGACACTCACATAGTTATTTATTTTAAATTTTCAAGTTAGAGATAATACTAAATGAATCATTTAATTTTATTATTAATTATTATTTTATGACTGTGTAATTATTTACTTTAGAAGTCATCATTTAATAAGTGTTAAGTTTTAAGAACATTATTGAAGAAATGATATATTGACAGACACAGCATAAAATCCAAATACACAAGTGAAAACTGCTGGACCAGCCAGGCAGTACACAAAAGCAATTATACCTCCAAGCTTGTGGGCGCCTCACAAACAAGGAAAGAAGCATTCAACACATGCACACAGCAATATATCCGTGAATGTCAAATAAACATGTTATTAATTATGTGGAGGTAATAGAAAAAAATTGAGTTATAAAAGAATGAAATTAGTTAACTTGCAAGTCTTGAAAATGTAGGTTTAAACTTGGTAACAAGTACGTAAAATATTAGTTATAGCTTAAAAAGAAAATTGAAGGCAATTGTGGTCATACGGTAAAAATAACAAAATTAATGATTTTTTTTTTTAATGTTCAAGAAAGGAATGTTGTTGTGTCACTTACTAACACACTAAGATTTTCAAAAGTGACAAAATTGGCAAAGAATAGCACACAAAAGTACAAATAAAAATACACTAAAATGCAATTACTAAACTATACAATATACTGATACTCTGAAATTATATACCATCAAATTTCACTTATTAAAGTCTTGAGTTAATCTGATCACTACATATATATTTTATTATGAGCCTAACTAAACAAACAATATTTCACAAAATAATCACTAAGATAAGAATAAACATAATTCAAATAATAAATTAACTTTAAGCACTCTGAAGATGTAAATCAATGTAATTTTTTTTTTTATAACTCAGTGAGTACTTGATACCTTAACGTTGTATCAATTTATAGTAAGGTACAGAAGAGATTTAAATATCTCATAGTATAGAAAAAATTTCAAAATAAAATGTTATGTTTGTGTATGTGAACACAAAAGAGTGACAAAACATATACAATGTGTTTAAAATATTTTTGAAATGCACTACTGTACACCATAGTGAAAATGTGGGAGAAAAAAATGTAACAAATATTCAAAAATTTTGTGTGTAGCAAAATGTGGAAGGACAAGCACAATGAACTCAATGAGCAGAACATCAGTGTGAACATGTTTGTGAGTGTGAACATATAAGACATAAACACAAGTGTGATGAAAAAAAAATCAAGTGTGTGAAAAGGTTGAGAGTCAGCAAGTGTAAGCAATGTAAATAAAAACAACAACATGAAAAAGGAGTGTAATTGTGGACAAACACAGACTTCAAAGATCAGTGACTATTCAAGTATGAATCTTATTTGAAGTACAACAAACAATGTATGATATAGTGTATTTGTGAAAAGAAAAAAAGGTAATCGAATGAATACCACTATACTCTTCCAAAGAATGCATGTATTAAACAGAGGCATATCAATGGCAGGAAAGAAAACAATAAAACGGTGTATCTAAAAAAATGTAAAAAAGTGTGAACCGTACAACTTATGGTAAACATGTAAAATTGTATTAAAAAGGCCAAAAATGGAGTGAAAAACAAAAACATAAAGTACTCTTTAAAAATTATTTAAAACAAATAATGTGTAAAAAATCAGTCAACATGAGGACTGTAAATAATAGCATATTGAAAGAGAAAAAAAAAATGTGTAAAAATATATGATAAAAATAGAAACAGTGTATTGTGAGGTAAGAAAAAAAAACTGAAAGAATATGTATGTTGTGGCATGGACTTTAATATGCAAAATTGCAGTGTGTAAGAGTGAGTAAAAAGTGTGTGCCTTAGAAAGGCCTTGCCATGGACTTAATTATTGCAGACTGTCATGATTATAATAAAAAGAGTAAAGAAAAATATAACGATGTATGTGTACTTTATAGAAACTGTACAACGAGCATAGTAATATAAAATATAGCACGAGAAAAAGTTCAAACATTATAAAGATCACTAGGAGGAATATGTTAGCAAATAAAAATTAAACAAATAAAAAGATATATGCACAAAACATAAAGTAAAACTGATATTCATCTTAAAAATTAATAGGTCTTATCTTTTTGCAAAATTAATATGTAATTGAAAGTAACGCCATGTACTAAAATCTCAAATAACGCTACATTTACTCTATTTAATACTTAAGAAAAATGCGCATTTTATATAAAGCACTTAACTTTCATAATTTAATTTTTAATGTATACATAAAAGTAATGAAGTAAATAATCATTTTTAGAAAACCCCAAAATTATGTAGAATTATTTTATACAGTATACATAAATACACCACTGAAACATTTCTTTTGTTACATATATAAAATTATCGCCATCAAAATATCACTATATCAAAAATAATTGTTGAAAAATTAAATTATTCTGTGTTCCCTTTCGGCACAGTTATTTCGATTTTGTGAAGTCCCGATAGAAACACCACTTTTACCTTTAAATAAAATGTTCTCTATTCAAAAGCAAAGAAAACAATATTACATACTTTGTTACTTCTATTTCTGTGTCACATTTTACGCAGCTGACCAATGTCCGATCAGCAAAATTCCTTCATTTTCAAAGGGAAGTACGAGCGAGTAGAGCACAAAAACAAAACAAAACGCCAAACAGAGGTGTGGGGATGACACTGTTTTTCTCTCACGTTCATGCCAGTGCACGGAGCTACGCACCACAGCCGAAGATAACATATCGTACGTCAGATGCCGGGGCGAACTAGTGATTTTTTTTTTTTTTTTACGCACAGAGTTCGGCTTCCATAATCAGTCTTCTAATCTAAGAATGCCGGGCAGAAAAATATTCAGTGTCATTACGTATTATTCGCACCCCTAGGAGAAACAAAACTGATGAAGTGACGCAAAACAAAACTGCACAATTCCGTAAAAACACAGTCGGGATTCGAGAATTCTTGAGAATATGAGTCATACGAAACACATGGTTGACACGAACACACTGAATCCAGCTAGAGATCACCACAGCGGGCCGAGCACCAGATGAATAAACGGCTATCCACAAGTTGTAAGTTCCCGATCACGAAAACGGAAGTCAAGCCATCTTGAAGGAGTAGTAACATGCTGGATATATACAAGCTGAATACTATACGCTTCCATTTGCTAAGCCACTAAAAAATGCAGGAGCAGCAGATTTCTGAACGCTGACATCCGACCGTCCGAGATGATTCCATACGCTGTTTGCTAAGCCACCACCAAAAAAAATGCAACTTAAGTGCCTGGGTAGGCACCAATTTATGTAAAGAAGGTTATTTGGTTGGGCTGATTTAAATTTAAAGACTGCGTTGTGATACATGATAATCCAGGTTCGATGCACTTATGTTGCAATAAAATAAAAAGACGTTAACTACTGAAAAACTATTTTATTAAACATACGCTGTTGAAATATTATTATAACGGCGGTGGTGGCTCAGCGAAAATAAAAATACGTCCTATATGGACAGTGAAAGTAAGGTGGAATGATTTAAAAATTACGCCAGCACAGAATTACACATTGGCGAGAACAATAACTTGGCTGAGATTAATAGCGCCAATTCCAGAGCAACCCTAACAGTTAATCCAATGAAATTACAATGACGTAATCGCGAACAAATAATTTTAAAGTCGTCGCAGGGGAACAACTAAATAACTTACGCCAGCAGGATGCCAAGAAGAAACTCAAAAAGGCCGTTGATTTTGCAAACGGACGCAATATAATCTATTTTTAGCACACCGGTCTGGAGAGACGAAACAATTAAGAACAAAAAGAAAAAGAATAGTGCATACGGGAAAAGCGAAAATACAGATTTAAAAACCGAAATGGCTGTAAAATGAAAAACAGAAGTGATTTAGAATTCTTGAATTTTGGATAGATTACATTAAAGAAAACCAAATTAAATGATAATTAAATTAGATATGTGATCTTCATCACAGTTGTAGTTTCCTGTAAACATTTATAATACGTTAATAGTTTTGTCGCAAAACTTTAAAAAATAATTTTGCTTTGTTTATGGCAAGTCTACACCAGAGGGCATCTGCCTAAGTGTGGGAGGTGCCTTGGTCAAAGGACTTTTAAGGGATTTTGACGCGTATTCACGTTAAATCTTGAGAAAACCGAGCAAAAGTCCGAACCATTATATTTTACAGAGTGGAGTTATTTTATTCAATTCAGTTCAAGCAGAAAGCACTAAAGGAATATGGGTGTTCAGAAATACGCTTTTAGTATTTTTATAGGTCCCTTTTTTTAAACTTATTACTTTATTTAAAAGAGTGCATTTTTAAAAAACATTCGTTGAATATCCTAAATAAAAATACATAGATATGTAACTAAAAATTATAACATAAGTCATTCGCTTCTGTTTTTCTTTCTTGCAAAATTCATCAGAAATTAATCGATTGGTTTAATTGTTTAAGTAGAAGACTCTTAATAAGAGAAAATGCAAAAATACACTTCTTACATGTATCATTGGAAACCCAATTTTAAGCTTTCGTTTATGCTCCGACACTCATAAAATAGAGAGTTAAAGTAATTTAAATAAATATACTAAAATTGAGGAAACCAGAATGAGTATGCTAAAGAAAATAATGCAGAACCATGTTTATGAAATTTAAATAAACCTATATTTAAATAATTCGTACATATTTAACTAAAAATTAGATTTTCTATACTTAAGTACTATAACTCTGCATTATGCATTTTACTGAAAAAAATGAAAACAATATAAAAGTAACACTTTAAATAACTTTCAAAATCTTAAATCTTCTATTAGTCTGTAATAAAATAAGGTTCCGAAAATCACTTACTGAGGCATTCTTCCTAAAATCTATGAAATACTCAATTTAAATAATTTACTTTTTGGAATTTAGGTAAAGGCAATTCATACAAAGCAGATTTAAAATACCTGCGTCCTTTCCTAATCTTATTTTTGAAAAGTTTCGAACAAATTTATACTTTACTTTGCAGATAAATCCATATTTAGATATTCGTGGAAACCAAAAAGAGTTCAGAAAAAATAAACTCCCTGACTTTTAACTCTTAGCTCATGCTTTAAAAATGTGCTACTGTTTGTTTTTGAATTATATAAAGAAGAAATGTACTGTAAAATGCAAATAGAAGAAGAAGAAAAGTGATCAATTCTTTCCTGAATTCGCTCGAAATAAATCCTTTTAGTGTTGTAAAATAAGCTCAAAAAGATAAACTGCAGTTGAAGTAAAATAGAAAGTTATTTCAAAGATATTTTCTTAGAATTCCGTATTTATTTTGGCTCTGCATTTAAGTATAATGTTATACATAATATTTAACTATTAAGAAGCAGATTTTTTCTCGCATTTTAGTTAAATAAGCTTTTGAGTTTAATACCCTGTATTTTACAGAGAAAACTCCATTCATATTTTTTATAATAAAACTTTAAAATTGAGATTTAAGATTACTCAACATTAATGTGCATTAGAAAATAGAGATGCTCTTGCAAAACTAAAAGTGCAAATTGATGAAATGGTCAGTTCTAATGATCATTACAATGATGTAACATTGATGTTTTTTTTTTCTAATGACCGGATCAGTGGCTTACTGTATGCTTGACCTCTGCCATCGCCGCAGATGCTGGACATTTAACTATGGGGGCGATTATTAGTCAGACCAATGTTTCCCCTCATCGGTGATCTTCTAATTTTGAACCAATTCCAGATGAGAGACCTAGCACCTGAAATCGGCACCCAAAGAGGTATGGTTTGAACATGTAAGACATTGGAGCCGCGAACAGATTTTATATGCACCAGTCCCTGTTAACATGCACAATTCCCACAGCAGCACAGCCGAGAGAGGTTTTCACCCTCCAAAGCACTGGCACAGCCGATGATGCTTAACTATTCGTGTTCTTATGAGAACGGAGCTTAGCGATTAAGCCACTGCGGGACTGTAACATTAATGCAATTTTAAAGAAAAGAAAACAAACTATTTCGCTGTAAATAAAATGGTTCTAGTATGCTAGCATTACCTAGACGTGCATTAGTCGCGCATGCTCAGATGTGTCAAAAATTGTCTTTTTTTTCGCTGTGGGTTTTAATAATAATGTTTAGTAAATTTTCTTTACATCGCACATATGAGTTACACAGCCATGCTTTACACATGATGCGATAAACATCTCTCTTGTTTAAATAATCAATCAGATAAACAAATAAAACTTTACTCTTCCCTAAATTAATACCTAATTTCTCTACCAATGATTTATTAATGGAACAAGTAAAAAGTATTTCAATTTACTTAAAATTATCATATTAATAAACTGTTAAGCACTTTTTATCTGTTTTTACAAGACCATTAATATTTATTTAATATGTATATCTCATTAAAATAAACTTTCAACCCACTCTGTCATGTTAAAAATCTTCATTAAAAGTACTACCGAAAGAAGAACTCTTAATTATACATTTTTTATATTCCCTTACAAATGAATATCTAATCCCGAGCAGTGCTGAGCATGGCCGATAATTAATTTCTCCTCTTATCATCTAGGGAGTATTTAAAAATTGAAAGAAAAAAATGCCCTGGGAGATTAAATACTCCAAGTGAATAATTAGCTTTCATTCATTCGATATAAAATAAATTGCATGTTAGGGACGTTAGCGATGGTGTCTCTCTTACGCTTTTTTTTTTTCTTTTTTCGAGTCCGCAAATTATTTCTACAATCTCATTTTTGCTTCGGGGTGTTCTTCGTTAATAACAAATATATTTTTTCCCTATTTCTTTCGCTGAAAATTTGTCTAAATTGCTTTGCAAAAGATCACCAGACCAATTATAAAACAAATCACATATTCCTAAAGGCAAAAAACGGAATTATATGTGTGTACATTTTATTTCGCCGCTGTTCTTTTTCTTTCAGCTGTTTACTTTTCTTTTATAAATGATAGATATCCATCTTTCGAGACAAGAACAATATTGCTACTTTTGAATGCAACAGAAAAGATTTCCTTTACAAATGCATAACATATTTTTAGATTTTCAACTGATACTTATGAAAATAACTCTCACGTGTAGTACAAGAATGCATGTGTATGTATCTTTTTGTATAAGTGATACAAATACTTATGCATGGATCTATTTATCCCTCCAACTGCCGTATTCACCAAACACTTGACACGCGGATTAAACCAAACTCGCGTGTTAAAGCCATCGGTAAGATATCTTACCGATGGCTTTAACACGCGTTTCAGGATTAATCCGTGTGCCAAATGTTTGGTGAATACGACCGCAACTGGTTGTGACGTAAAATCCCGTATACTAGAATTCCTGTTTTCGATGCAATGCATCTCTAATTTAAATTACTTATGAAATATGTTTTGATATCAAAGCTTGATAGTTATTTAGGAGCTTACTTTTTAATAATTACAAATTTTCTTATCAAAATTTTCTTATTTTTTTATAATTTTAATGCTGCATAAAAATTTTAACGTGAAAACAACTTTACATTATATGTCCATTTCCAAGACGCTCGGAGTGTTGCCATAAGGAAATACTAACCAATAATGTTCAAGTTTCTGAAAAATAGTCTGAAGTGTAAGAAAGAAAATAAGCTTCAAATCATAGTTTTTAATGTTAATTTTGATCGTACATTATGAAGAATTTTGACATTTATAGTACCAATCACAAATTTTTCGCAGAGCGTACTTGACAGAAGCTGGTATAAATTCCAAGATCTTCAGAGTGCTAACTCAACTTAACCGATCTTTTGCGGAATATTTCTGGTCCCAAATTGTCCCTTCTATGCAAACTTTTAATCGTTGAATTGATACTTTATTCTTTAAATTAATTACATTGCACATTATCCATAGGATTTCTAGGAACTCTTCTAACAGCAAATTATCTATTTTCTTTAAGACGGTCAGCCTAACATGGCCAAGTGGTTAAGACACTGAAAATGATAGATGGACGAAGTATGAAGGTCCCAGGTTCGAGCCTAGTGCATGGCTGTCGATCTACGGTCTGGAGATTTGGTCAGTTTTCTCCAGATGTAACGTGAATACCCGTTAAAAGCCCCCCCGCCCGAAGCATACCCCCTTACGCAGGTGGCTCACGTGTAGCTTTGCCTTCAGAAAAATCAACCCTGAAGAGAGTCACGCCGCAGGTTAGATGTTTATAAAAGCGGTGCAGTTCCCCTTTTCAGCTTTAAGATGCCGGTTACTTTTTTTAAATGTCGTCCATTCTTTTGAAAATTTATTACTAACGAAGTAGCTTAGTTGTGTGATAACGGTAGTTGGTGAAACACATTATGGTATGCTATTCGAGATCATAGTGAAGTGATATAACAAGAATGATATGAGAAACTCTATGCAGGCACTTCTAGTATGAAATAGATTGGCTAAAATTATTTCAAAGATACCGAAATTCTATTTGTTTTCGCTTTGAAGTTCTTGTTTCCCCATCATGATCTTATTTGGCTCCTTGAGTGATGAACCAGCTGAATATTATATAGTTCAATGTTATCATCAGTATTATTCTTAAAATTGCTAGTGAAAGAAATTGTCAAAGTCCGTCATTTTCTTGTTTGAAACTAAGTCAAATTTCAGAGTAGTAAATTTCGACGATTAACACAAAATTACTCAACCCATATTTAAGTATTTTTTAGTCGTAATTTTGTTTCATTAATTTATAAAAAGATGTTTTAAGTATGATATATAAGATTATGAGATTAGACAATTTCAACTATTATATTATTTCAAATAAATCTGGTAGCATTCTTTGAACTAAAAATTCTTAATATTCTTTCAGTACATACAGCAATATATTGCATTCAATAGACTCCTTGTTTTCTTATAACCTGTAAATACCGGCAAGTAATATAATGTATTCCTATTTTATTTTGTATTCATATAGATTTTATTCCCAATATACTAATACATTTATGGGGTCCATTTAGTTCTAATGAGGGATAACTAAAATACCAAACATTAAATACTTAAGAGAAACATTGATAGCTTAGAGACATGCTTATGAATGACATAGGTACGGAATTGGATATTTTATTGCTAATAACCACCAAATAGAAATTGTCGAAGTCCGTGATTTTTTGTTTGCAACTGAAAACAATTCAGGGTAGTAAAATTACACTAATGTTACACAACCTCTTTATAAGTATCCATTAAAATAATTTATAAAAAAATTAAGTTTGATATAGATATTATTCTTATTTGAAAAATACTTATCCTAACTATTCTTCAAAATAATTCAGAAAAAATTATTATTTATTTTAATATTTCAAAGATTTACTGCAAGTTGAAGCTAGTGCATATATTTCTTTAAATAAATTCGTATATATCTATATTACGATGATATTTTTTACGTGCCTTTCAGAAATCACTCTAGATTCCTTTGGTTTTAAAAACTCAACACATTTCATTTTTATGTGACATGTGTTGCTATATATTTTGATAAGTTATTCCAAATGGCACTGCACTAAATTTTCATTTAAGGTGCGTTATGAGGAACACATTGAAATATTCCTTCAGTAATTTCTTCAATAGAGCTTTGAATGTTTATTGAACTGTTCGCATCATTTTAAAAATATTGTTCTTAATAGGTTGATTTCCCATATAGCCGTTGAGACATGACATATGGCAGTTATTATCCAAATTGTTTTATTTATCTTTTGTCATATAGGAAATATTATCATGTATAGATGAAAACAAGGAGTTATTAAATTTCTTTAACTGTTTGATTTTTTCATGAGTGTGAATGGTAAAATTTTTCTTTCATAATAGCGTAATTTTTAAAAAGGAAATAAACTGTGATATCACCATTTTTGATTTCTTTTATTTTCTTCTATATGTATACCGCAATAAAAAATTTTGATATTAAAAATATTTACGAATGATAGAAGAAATCAAAACTTTTAGCTTTTGCTAAAGATAAACATTTTCATCTGAAAAAGTATTCTCAATTACTTCGAAGTTTTCAAAAATATCCTCATACTTTTTAGAAATCGTAGAAAGTTAACGCCTGGTTCCACTATTCAAGAACTCTTGATGTAATATTTCAGCAACTCAAAATGTTCCTTCAGAATAATTATTCTTTTAGTTTTCGTGACGTTTTCGTCATTAACAAGCTCTAGAAAACTGTAATTGTTGTATTTAAAGAATGAAAAATAGCATATCATGACATATGATCCACAACAGACTTTTTTTTTCTTTACTGGTGTTTTAATATTACTGGCAGCCAAATTGTGTGAGTATTGAGATATATACAGAGAGAGGTTAACGGGGCACATGTGAACATAGTGTTTTATACTAAGATTATTTAAAATAAAAAATCTAGAAAAATTCTCAATAGATGATAAGTTTAGTCCTGTTTCTCTGCTGAATTTCCAAATCGTTTTTCTGTAATGACAATTTCCTTGCTTAATATGCAATGAGCAGGCGTAGTATGCAATTTTATTCGTTCAATTTAAAACATAGTTTAATTTCACAAGATAAACTTAACAAGATAAACTTAATTATTGCAAAATACTATATGAACATTCAGTTAACTTTATGACAATTTTTATTTTTTTACTCGATTAAGAATTTTTTTTTTTTATTTTCACAAGTTAGGCTTAAGGAAGATGATGAGGCACTTGTGACCAATAGTCTTACAACAATACAAATAAGTCTTTCATTGTTTCTGAAGTCGTGTATGTCATAACTCTGTTTTTATGTATACGGTATTCGATCTCCTATACCTTCTCTAAAGCTCTGTACATAACAGCGCTGTCATGCAGAATCGCAAGCCTTCCCCTACTAGCAATTTTGCTCGGCCCGTCATCGGCTGGCTGCGTGGCCAGTGGTAGCCCGAGCAAAATTGCTAGTAGGGTCATCCCATTCTTCCAAAAAATTTCTAGTTTAGGATGTTTCTATTTTCAGTCCGTGATTGTATCTTATGTTTCTGTATAGCTATAATTACGGAAAAAGAGAATTTCATACATTAAAATGCATGACTCATATTCTTTTATAGTTTCATCCAACTATTGGACTCTTGACTCACGAGTTAAAACAAGGTTTTTATAACTATATTCCAGGAGAAAAAGGGAAAATAAAAATAGAAAGATGTAATAGCAATAAAAGTAAATAAAACACGAAATTTTCGATATTTAATTTTATTTGGCGATATTCTGGCGTTCAGGACCGAAATCTGGAGAAAAGTGAATTTTTCAGCATCTGATTTCTCACAGATGATATTTCTACATTCGCTACTAAACTGTGGAAATAAAGTAGGGTGAATTTTAATTGAAAGTTAAAATTACTTTATGGCTTCTAAGTATAATTAAGATGCTCAATCTACATCTATGCATACATATATTATGGCCACGGTGTCCTGCGATTCAAACACCGAAGATCCGCAACGGCAGTAAACTATACAACGGAAACTTTAACCTAATTGATTTCCCCCCCGTGGAGAAAAATAGAACAATTTTGGTTTTGAGATGACGGCGACGAGACGACGGAATGCCGTGAGTCTCTTAACGACATTTAAAAAAATTACTATCATTTTTCTATAAGTATTATGTGAAAATATAATTTTAAACGTTGTTTGTAGTGTGCATTTAGTTCCCTGAACTGTTGACTGCCTACCTTTAATGAATATGCACATTTCACATTACTCCTAGTTAATTTGAATCTGATAATTTGGGGGATTATTTTGCCTTTGCCCGTCGTGTAACCTTTACGTCAAAATATTTGATAATACATTTTTTAAAACTCTTAACATTAAAATGAAGTCAATCTCATTTACTCACTCCAATGGCTCTTGTTTGCACTCTTGAATATCAATGAAATTTTCTGGAGCTTCAAAAATCCGATTTTGGTTTTTTCAGATTTTTAATATAGCTAAATGTTTTTTATTCTATGTCTGTCTCATATCTGTGTGGAATTTTAAACCGATCAGTCCGGCGTTTGAAAGTAAACGTTGAACACACAAGCACACACATGAATACATACACTGATTTTTATTTAAGTAGAATTTCAAAACTATCTATCAGCCTCTCCTTCTGAAACATACTTCTTCAATAAAAAAGTATGTTGAAAATAAACGTACTGCACGTAAAATCCGTCGTGACTCCAACGTGTCCATATTCAAACGATACCTCTGGGGCTGCCGATTTCAGGTGCTAGGTCTCTCATCTGGAATTGGCTCAATGCAAGAACCCCAGTTAAATCTGTCTTCCTCCCTCTGGGGTTCATTAAAAAGGAATCCGATCGCCTTCCTCTATGGAGGATCTGGCACCTCTTCGCGGTTGCAAGAGGGCAGTAGTAACCACATCAACAACTAAACTTCTCAGGGTTTTGGGTAAATATTATTTACGTGACCAGGGTGAATTTTTGAAAATTCTTAAATACCTAGAAAACTATTCGATGCGCTAGAAAACGATTTTTCAGCGCATTGGTCCCCCCCTCAAATTCGATTATATACCTTAAAATTGAGCCCCTTTTCAATTCTTTAATTTCAAAACTTCGAATTGATTTTTATAATTTTGAAATTCTTGTTTGATTGCTACATATAGTAAGTTTGCCAATCTGAGAAGCTTGTCCCAAACTTTCGCTGCGACTCCAAAGACAGAGTAAGCACATGTCTGTGTTGATACTTCAAAGCTACTCACTGGCCATCTTCTAGGGATGCGGGTGAGGGAGTACTTTGGTTGGAGGACTTTCTAAGGAGTTCTGAAACGTATTCACGTTACATCTGGATAAAGACGACCGAAACTCCTGACTCTCAAATCGACAGCCGCTCGAAGCTCCAGAGAGCTGGACCTCCAGACTTCAGTTGTCCACCCTGTATAGTGTCTTTATCCACTCAGCCATGGTGGGGACCAGAGCAAGTGTAAGAAAAGCTTTTAAAAAGTACAATGGGTGGTGAAGTATGTGGTGTCTGGTTGGCTCGTCTTTCTGGATTTGAATCGGCATAAGCATCATCGTTTTGCAGTGCATGGGGATATTCTTGAAAATCTTCTCAATCAAAATGGCTCTTCTCGGGCACATTTTAACCTGTGGAATATATTTGAGAAAAACGTCCCCAAAAATGGAAATTTTGTTTCTCTTTAATTACTTTGTGTGTGTATTTTTCTTGACTCTGAATTTTCTTTTGCCTTCTGAGTCTTATTTACGGTGATTGTTCTTCATCGATAGTTTTTGTATGTGTGCCCAATAAAGAAAGGGCACAAGAGGTATTCTTGATTAGTGAAGAGGTTCCATCTTCTGTAGCACACATGCCTCATATAATTTGTATTAATGTTGGTATATATGTGATTGCAATTTTGTGTTCCCACGCGATTATTGTTAGTTCTTTTATTTGTGGTGGCATTTCTGCATTGACGCACGGTATTTATTATGAATGTTTTGCCTTTAAATAAACGATTAGATTTCATAATGCTGCTGGAGTCATTATTTAAGTACACACCATCACACGTTTCTTGCACTCTGCTACTTAACCTTTTAAGATGTCATTAATCAATGGACTTATGATTTCCTCGCTGACAAATTTTTAGTTAACTCAGGTCGGGCATTCCAAAATTGGCACATTTGCGTTGCCCAAACTGAGTTCGGGCGTCACAAGTAAGAGGTTAATCTATTCGGTAGCCGTATCATTTTATTTTATTTTATTTTATTTTAAGAGCAAGAAATTAACTTTCAATTCTCCTCCTTCCACCGTGCTACTTTTTCCTTTCTGTACACACCGCCAGTATTAATCCGTAATTTGTTTTCACCTCCGATTCACCTGTGAATTTTCATGCGTTAATTTTTTCCTGTCAATAAGTCATTTCTCTCGGACTGCAGTCGTAAATATTTCAGCCCTTCCTTTTGACCTTTCTTTCATTTTTCCAGCTGAATGTATACTATCTCTACAACTTCTTCGTAACCACCGATACCGTCCTACACTTCTTCTACAATTTCCTTTTCACGATTTTTCAGTAAATCAGGTGAATTTTGTGGCATTGTAGATACCCTGCTTATGCACTTGAATGCGATTTTTAAAGTTATACTTCACTTGATTTCTTCATTTGAATGCCTACTATGTATCAACAAGTATCCACCTAGTATATTGCTGATGATACCATTCAGCAAGTATCACATAGTGTACCACCCATGACACGATTAAAATTTAATATTATTTTTTGGAAATGCCATAGTTTGGCTTTGTAATTCGAGTTTAATAACTCGACTGTACTCGCTAGAATGCAAAATATTCCCGATTAAATGCCAAAATCTTTTATTACTTTATTTGGTATTTTTATTACTCTATTTTCAAAAGCACTTCCAATCAAATTGCAAGCCCCCCCCCCCCCAAAAAAAGGCAATAAATAAATAAATAAATTAATTAATTAATAATTAAATAAATAAATATAAATAATTAAATAAAAAATAATATATAAATAAATAAATAAAATAAGAATAAAATGAAAAATGCATTGACAATCAAGATTTTTATTCCACAATTGGTCCTTTTAAAGAACCCAGTCAACAGATACAACCAATCTCGTAATTGTACTACAATATATGTAAACAAGGCTTTTATGTAATTGCAAAGGGTTTCTATTTCTAAGGTTAAGGTATATTTCATTTCAACTCATAAAGACCTGTAGAAAACCAATGAGAATTTTAAAGCGCAATACAATGGTAGTAATTTATTGAGACAAAATATTTGAAAACGCTTTTGAGTAAAATTGGATCACAGTTCTTTAATTCCCATAGAAACTTCATCATATAATTACAGGAGATATGTTAGATATGTAATGAATTAATTTTTTTTAATACTCACATATATTCTTATTCATTCTGTAGAAAGAGAATTTCACTTATTTTCGGTGTATGGCACCGTTTTTTTCAATAATTAAATTTATTTAAATCTTCACCTTGCTTGTTTTAATTTAAAAATATACTTTTTAAGTAATGTGAGTTAAATTGGTTCAGAATTCTATAATTCCTACAGAAACTTCATCATATAATAACAGGAGACATGTTAAGTATTTAATAGATCTATTTTTTTAATACTGACATATTTATGCTTATTTGTACTACATAACGATATTTTAATTTTTTCTGAATGCATGGCACAGTTTTTATTCATAATTATATTTATTTAAATCTTCACAATTGTTGCTTCAATTTAAAAGTAGTATTAAGAACAAATAAGTATTTTTGTTCTGTAATTTAAGAAGAGGTTCCTTATCTAAACTACTTAAAATAAAAACTCTCTATTTTAGATCACACATTTTATTAGTTGATCCAGTCATAAAGGGAGGTTTCTTCACAGTTTACGATGATCAATGTTCCAAAAAGAACATCGCTTGTCACATTTTTACACTTTTTCTTTTACATTCAATCTATTACAACGTACATTGAAAATTTTATGTAGTTAACAAGCCCATAAAAACTTGCAATAGTACGGTACCCAGTGGAATAAATTTATGAGCATATTGAGATGTGTAGCTGATTAGAATATTGATAATCCCTCTAGCAGTGAAACTCCCATATTTGCAATTAAAGAGTAATCATAAATTTTTTTGTTTTTTCCCACAGTAACTAAAACTTGTAGAAAATTGCTTTTATTCCTATATACAAATACTACTATTGAGCAATGCTAAATTTGTTGATCCTATACCCGATACCCATACTTTATTTATAAATTCATCTTTAAAAATAGCCGATACCGAAGTGTTTTAAATTTGTCAAATATACCGATCTAACCAATACTGATACTTTAGCATGTTTTAACGACATTAAAGCTACATTTATCTTTATTCCGGGCTGCTTTTGCAATGAGAAGAGCTCTTTTCGTCTTTTTGTTATAATCAATGAGCCCCTGACGAGCCATAGATAATAGAGATGAGTCGGGCTTCAGCCCGAGCCCGAAAAGCCCGAGCCCGAGCCCGGGCCCTGACTCCGGGCCTCCGCTCCTGTAATTCAACTATTGCGTTTTTTCGGGCTCCGGGCGGGCGCTCGGGCTCGTGAAAATTTACTTCTTTGTTGAACATACTCCTTGAAACAGATTTTAAAAGTGATTCATGGATAAATAGACGTACTTAATTTCAAAAAATAGCGGCTCGGGGACTAGAAGGTGTGTGAAGCTCCAAAATTTATTGTATCCTATTAATGAAGTAGTTAATTTTATTTGTCTTTAGCTGAAATTTCGGCTCGGCGGCTCGGGCTCCAACTTTAATAATATTGCTCGGGCTCGGGCGGGCTCGGATTAAAAGTCTTCGGGCTCGGGCGGGCTCGGGCTTCAAAAAATGACCCGAACTCATCTCTAATAGATAAGCATTGTGCCCGCAGTAGAAAACATTAAAAGCACAGTCAACGTATGCAGTGAAGTGATCCTACGGTGATTATTGTCGTTCTTTTCTATTAAAATCCTGCCGACCAACGGCCAAGTGGATAGGATGAAGAATATTGGGGCACAATATGAAAGTGTGCAAGTCCGGGATTCTGGCTTTTCGGTTGGCTGTCGATCTAACGGTCTGGAGTTTTGGGTGATTTTCTCGAGCAAAATGGCTTATTTCATGTAGGCTTACCGAGTTTTCCGAATCTCCGAAGTTTTTTCTTCACAATCCAAAGTTCAAGGGTGTTAGCTTTGCAATGATTTAAAAAGGGAGGGGGGGGGGAGTATTATTAAAAAAAGACACACAGATCTCTCGACATCATTTTTTATCGTCCATTCAGTCTAGACCTGTAAAAGCCTATAAAAAGCCAGTAATTCCATAATTAAAATGGCCACAGTACCTTCTGGCAGATGTAGCGGATAATGCCCAATCGGCAAGTGCCCTAGTTGAAAACGAAAATGTTGTCTGTATACATGGACGTATGCTTTGGCGTGATGTCTCCGCGTAAAATCACGCCAGCAACCAATGCAACGGGTTAGAAGTTGAGAAAACCGAAAAATATTTTAACAGTTTACCTTAAAAGTTAAAATTGCAAAGAAATATGTCAACTTTTGTTAATTACCATTAACGGGTTAACGATGCCTTACTTTTGTGTTTTTTGTACAGTGAAAAGAAGTTGAACTTCAACTAGGCCGTAATAATGGTGACAGATAAATTGAGCTTCCAAAATCCTATAGCATGTTTTCATGAAAATGCAAAGAGTATTTCTGCATTTCCATAAAATCATACAACAGTTTTTTTTTAAACGCACAGGACATTAGTATATGAAAAGTATTTTGATAACATTAAAAAGTAATGCTATATTTTCAATCTATGTAAGTCAAGTGTATGTAATTATACATCAATACTTTAATTAACATAAAATTTAACAGCTTGATTTTAGGACCTTTTTAAAAAAAATGCATGATTTCCCCCATCTGAACCTATGTGTTTCAGTTTGTAGTAGGGAAGAAAAATGCTGATGTTAAATAACAATCGTGTTTTTCAAGGGCGTTTACGTCCTAATCAATACGTTTTATCTTCACTTTCTCAACTTTGCTGAAATGCTTTTTTTTTTAAGAACTAAATACTTTCTAAAAAACAGATTTCTTGAATACAGGATAATTGAATCAGCAACTACTCGAAGTGCATTAAGTTCTTGGGAGTCGAAAAAAAACAAAAAATAGCACTTTTTCGTAATATAATACTTTCTATAGCGATATTGGTATTCCTTTTTTTTATATTTTCACTTAAGAGGAGTAGCGTTAAGAAATGCATTTAAAAATAAGGAGTTTTGTGTTACATTAACAAAACAAAATCAAAGCATACACACAAGATAATGCCCTTAGTGACACAAAAATAAGTTTGTGAAAAATTAAAGGCAATTTTGTTCCTTTCCATTTACATGCAAAATTTGTTGTTAGCATATTTTTTTTTTATTTTGCTCTCCTTTTAATGATGCTAACACGCTTTTTAATTTATGGGTTTTAAGATTGTTTTTTGAAAGTCTCGGGGATTAAAGTATGTTGCAAAAAGGATTATTTTATTATTTCAAGAGTCGGAACACTTTAAACTTCACGTGGTACGTAAAGTGTTTTTCTTTTTTCAAGAAATATGCTGTATCAGTTTTTTTCTTTTTTCTATCATGTATGTTATTTATTTTATATGATAAAAAATACTGTTTCTTAAAACATTTCAGTTATAAATTTTTTAGAAAATTTGGATTATTAATTACTTTTATTCTTGTAAATATTTCTTCGTTATGAGCGACCTGGATATTTTAAGGTGCAAGAAAGAGTTTTTTCAAGCCAAGAGCGAGAAAATAAAACAACAACAACAATAAAAGAAACATTATTTGTAATATGTTTAGGAATAACAAAGAAAAAAGAACTCTCAAAAGAAACTTGTGTTTAAAAGATGAAACAGCTAAACCATTGTAAAGTAAAAGGCACTTATCGTTCTGGTCAGGTGTTTCGGATGCGTTTCTTGACACGTGCTTTTTTCTTTTTTTACTTCGTGTTTCTATTTTTTTAAATTAAAAATATTAAATTTACAAAATAACTAACTAAATAAATAAATAAAATAATGTGCCGTTTTGTTTATATTACAAAAATTATAATAAAACTAGCAGCTTACCCGTTCTCCGCACGGTGGGAAACGAATATTTTCCTTATACATACATATTCGAATTAAACCCAGTAATGCGGA
Source organism: Cheiracanthium punctorium (assembly GCA_038373885.1). Classification (NCBI taxonomy): domain Eukaryota; kingdom Metazoa; phylum Arthropoda; class Arachnida; order Araneae; family Cheiracanthiidae; genus Cheiracanthium; species Cheiracanthium punctorium. The sequence goes on from JAWZYV010003174.1 coordinate 435,645, forward strand.
ATCTCAAAATAATGTGAAAATAACGTGAAAAAATACTTGAATCGTGACTAAAAGTTGACGTCATGAGTGCAAATTTTAGACGATTGCAACATGACACAAAAACTACGTCAATGTGAGTGGCGATCAAAAAAGAAAGAACTTTACGGTATGCAGACAAAACTTTTCTCTTTCGAAAAATGCCTGATTTCTACATCATATAATTCTCTTTGTGAGGTTTAATTTATAGCATTAATATATAGTATATACCACATAAATAAAAATTACAAGATGTTGACAACAATTTTATCTTGCATTTTTCAAAGCGTGGACAATGCATTAGCGCAGTTATGTTACACACGACTTTATTAAATTTTACCTAAATTAAAAAACCTACATGAAACAATGGATGGCATCATTTACGTTTAAAAGCCAAAAATGTACCCTGCTCCGGTGAAAATCATGTCGCTTTTGTAAATGAAAACGTTCGTGATGTAACTTCTGAGGAAAAGCTTATTGCCCTTATTGAACACTTAATGCAGTATCACACTTGTTACATAAAACTGACGTTTATCTCACTGTCAATTCGCACTAAATAAATAACTAACTTCATTTTTTATTTTTTACAGATTACAGTTGACCCCTTTATAACATGGGTCTACAACACGAATTCTTAGAACACGACGAAAACATTACGATCGTTTTCGTGTAACACGTTAAAAGAGACTTGTACAGCACAGTAAAATGAGACATATGTTCTGATAATATGACGCTTTAGCTCCAGTAATTAACAAACCTTTTGAATGGCAACACCAAACATCATTGCATTTTTACAGAGCGCGAATAACTTTTGCCGCGATTATACCGTGCAGTTCACACTCCAGGTGGAGTATAGCGCAGGACCCGTACAACACGGATTCCTATAACACGGAACGTATCAACCGTGTTATAGGGAATCTACTGTAGTTGCATAGTGTCAAATTCAATAGTTAAGAAAATTCTGGGTTGCCGTATTTAGTAATATTTTATCTCACCTTGGTGGCCGAAATGTATTAAAACCAAATATCCGAACTGTATCAAAAGTAAAATTTACTAAAAGTAAAATTTTTAATTTTGTATAACCCTCAGAACAACTTCGGAGTTTGCCATCTACGACGGTTTTTCATGACGTGACAACTGATGCTTGCGTACAGTGGCGTAGCCAAGGAGGGGATAGGGGTCACAACCCCCCATGCGTAGTTTTTTGCCATACAAAATGTATATTCTTCACTCCCGTAACATTCCCATGAAAAATTTTTGGCTACTCCTGCTTGCATATAATTGATCTTTTTTTTTCATTTATCAGTGATCAATATACTTCAGGATCGGAATCTCCGCGGTAAAAAAATGGTCTAAAAAATCTGACACCAGAAAATTCTGATTAACACAGTGGGGTTACACAAATACGCGCCGGACATACGCTCTTGCTTATGTCCGGAGGAGCAAATACATTAGAGGTTATGTGCTGCTCCGGATAATCTGCCAGCAAAAAAGCAAAAATGACGTAAAAAATGACATCTACACGCGAAGGAAATAAAATTAAAGATATGTAGAATTGTATGAAAACTTCGATTATTTTTAAAGCGCAAGTCTGTTACAGTTCTATTTGTTTCACGTTTGATGCGTTTTCCCTTTTTCGAGTCTTAAAAGCTGTAGAAATGAGTGGTTTCACTTAATTGTTAAATTTAACAACTTAAGTGGCAACAATGGATTCCGTTGCTACGGAAATTATAGCAATGTTAAAAATAGAACATGAAATAAGTTATTCATGTTTACTTTGCTAGAACTGCCATATTGGCTGAAATTAACGCCGCCAGTCGATGGCCAATAGGTCAAACCACAAATTAAACTTGACACTAAAGGCAATACGCAATACTTTGTTTGGCGGAATTTAAAAAAAAATATGTATGCATACGCTAGTGACATCGGCTCATCTCAATTGTGGAATGGAATTAATAATACGTACAGAGCTGCACTACATTTGAATATTTTTCGCCAAATTTGCTAAGAAATGTACTAAAGTAGGAATCAACATACATTTCAATTCGTAAAACAAAAAATATATTAGACAGTATTAATTACGCCTTTCTAACAGCTTTTAGTAAAAGAAACTTCCGTAGCACTGCTTTAACAAATTAGAATCAATTATTTATTACACAGTACTTCGATCGCCAAAATGCCAACATACACCATTTTGCGAGATTTTTTTTGTTTTCAGGGAATCATTCGAAGCATTGATTTAACAGCAATCAAAATGGGAAATAGTTATCTATCATTTATATGGTTTGATCGCCAAAATTTAATGCAGGCATATTATTGATAAGTAGCAGTTATTTAAATTATTAACTATAACGGGTTTTAATCACCATTAACTACCATGTACAAAATGCGAGAATTTCAATTTTCTGAAATTTGGCGGAATTCCTCTAACTTAAATCAGTTTACTTAATTTGGTGAAAATTCTATAGATCGTTTAAAATCGCCTTAATAACTGCATTATTTCTATATGAAAAATCGAAGTATAGCGCCGTAAAACTTATACTTGTTATTAAAAATACTATTTCGTTACGCTTTCAGTAATTTGCGCCAAGCCCAAAACTGTGCAAATCGGTAGAACCTACTACTTTCTCAAAATCGCCAAATGAGCCATTTTTTTCCGCCAAACTAAAAAATATACATATTAGTCTCGGAAATCTCTCAATCCCTTATTCTTTTACACATAAAAAAACATTGAATTCCTGCTCTGATTTCACATGAACGCAATATTTTAATTAAAAAAATAACTTTGTAAATAATCTAAACAGAAAAAAAATCATTATTCGTTTATTTTTACTGCAGGAGTCTAAATAATTTAATAAAATAGCCAAACATGGCAACCTCGATGCTTATTTCTCACATTTTTGACTACAGGGGTTACAATTGCGGAATTACGGGGATCAAAAATTAGCGTTTTTGACGGGTTTTTTATCAATATCTCCTAAAATAATTCGAATTTCGAAATTTAAATTAGCGGAGGTTCTCTCTCGAAATTTTCCGAATAAGTGGATACCTCGTTCTAAACTCAACTCCCAGCCGTTTAGGAGGAGATGATGTTACACACACACACACACAGACAGACGCGCACAGATTTTAATAGTATAGAAAGATGTTTCTTATTGTTGCTCCTGTTCTTTCGATTTCCTATTTCCTATTATTTTTACAGCTTTCTATTTGTACAGTTTTCCTTTATTTATTTTTTTCTACATTTTATTTCATTTATTCTAAATTTCTTTTTATCAACCCTCTTAAGCCCTTCCCTTCTCTTATTCTCCCTGGTTTCTTGCTTTTCCTATCCCTTCTTTCGATTAGCAGCTCGTTTTCCACTTTTGTTTTCTGCTTAGATTTTTCTGTCCCAGTTTGTGTGTGAACAACTGTTGAAGGAGTACAAATTGTTTTCGTTTACTAACACTTATCCAGAACTACAAGTACCTTTCATGCGTGTCACTTTACGAGGTTTTAATCATTTCATGTTTAGTAATCCTCTGGAAACAAAAGACAAATGAAGATTCCATATGTTTAGAAACGGAATGCGTGCATAAAGTAGTGACAAATGTCGCAGCAATAGCTGAAACACGCATGAACTGAAAAGGCTGTGCAAAACTTATGGCTGCTCCTGAAACGAGTCTTCCACCTCCTTTATACTATCTTTCTTTGTTACCAACCGAAAACAATACCGCTCATGTCAAAATCTCATACCCCAGTAAACCAAAGAGTGGCGACGGTGCCACCCTTTCTTTTGTCCACCAAAACGGCAGCTTGTTTGTGCACCAGTTGATGGACGACCGGCGGCTGTAGAATCTTTCCACTGCGATCGCAAATGTTGCTCTCGAATATCCAATGCAAAGTTCAAAGTTTTTGCTGCTTTCGTTTTCTTCCTGTATGTAAATTCCGGTGGCGAATGCTAATTACTACATCGTGTTGCGCACTTAGAGCAGTCGTTGTTTGTGAACCAGTTGATGGACGACCGGTGGCTGTGGAGTCTTTCCACTGCGATCGCAAATGCTGCTCTTGAATATCCGAATTTAAAAAGTTAACATGCAATAATACATACTTAAGTTATTTCAAAAGTTATGTAAATATATATTGGCATTTATTTTTTTTTAACTAGATGAAGTACCCGTCGTTGACGGGTTAGTACTGAATGCAAATTTCCAAAAAGCAAGTACTTTCGTCAGCATTGTAGGAGTACACAGAATGGATTTATTATGTTGTCAAAGTAAAGAAAGCGAAGTTATAATTTTTATGTATTGTTAAAATATAACAGGTTAGAGAGTAACTAAGTAATATCACTTCATTCGCTTTAGTGGTAATTATGTGATGCGCGAACGAATATTTACGCAGTTTGAAAGGATTTTCGCAAAATCTCAAAATCCAATCAAGTTTCCTTTTAAAAATTTGACGCCTATATTTTTAGTTGAGTGACCACCTATCATGACACCAAATTTCATATCATTCCCTTCAGTTCATTTTTACGTGATGCTTGAACAATAAAAGCATCACGGTCAGAATGTCAGAATAAGAGAACGACAGACAGACAAACTTTTTTTATGGTCGCACCGGATTTCCAGGTGCTTGAAACGGATAGAAATTGCAAAATTTTTTAATTCCAAGAAATATAGAGACAAAAGCCTAATTTTATTTATATAGATATAGATATCATTACACAAAAACAGCATCGATTTTTAAAAACAGATAACTGTTGAACAATTTAAAATATCCCCCCATTTTATGAAGAGAAAATTCATTGTATTGACAGTGAATTTGGTTTTTTCTCAATTATAAGTAAGTTACTTGAAAAAAGGGAAAAATTCTTTAACTGAAATCTTGAAATATTACTCATGTGTATTGGCAGAATCCTACAGATATACATGCCGTGTTGTTTCTCATTCCTGTCATTGAACTACGGTCCATCAATACAAACATTTTGCGCCCATGAAATAATTTTTAAGATAAACTGGTAGTCATATACCATGAAAATGAATGATTGAAAACAACGAAGGGATATTTTCAACTTACTGTTTTCAAACTGTAAGTGAAATTGATGTAATACTCACAGAATTTCGATAATATACAAATTCCGTTGCGAAAATTACATCAAGATAGAGATAAATTCTGAAATTAAGAGAAATTTAACTAGAAGGAACTCTTAAACTTTTTCGAGTCCGAATTATTACTTTTTGCTCTAATAGTTTGTAAAACGGATCATAATTTGATCAAATCTTAATGATTGTTTTTGTTTTGTTGTATTGTAAATCGTCTGCGAAACAAATGAAAGCAATCGCGCCTATCTTAAATTTCTTGAAACATTCACAGGTCTAGGCTAAAGCTGCTGTAAAGGACTTCTGTTCAAAGTAAGTTACTTTCATTTTCTGTGAAACGGCAGAATAATGCACTTTTTCACGTTTTGCTTTTAATTTTCTTTGGCACAAGTATTTTCTGAGCATTTCTTAAGAGATATTAAATATTGTAAATTAAATCATACTGCTGCTGTAAGGAGTAATCGAACAAATAGGTTTAGAGCTATGGAAAAAGTGCGGTTGATACAATATTTTTTAAAAACTAAACTTACTATGTCTGTGAACAAGGTGATGATTTATTGTTGAATCCTTATGTATTTGTCTACTTCGTCTGAAGTTGTTAGAAAAGTCATCTAAATAGTCATCGTCTTGGTCAGATTCTTTTATGGTCCAAGGCTCTCCATTTCTTCCATTCTTTGAAATACCTGAAAGAATAGATGTTCATTTTATATTAAACATACTTTTCATGAAAAAATGTTTTATATTTCAATATTTGATTGCATTTGATTTTTTTTTCATTAATAGTCTGCTAATTAAAAACAATCTCTTCAGTTAAAAGGAAATTTTTAATTGGGAATAGGGGTAGGTGGCCTAGAAGGATACATTTAAGGATACATAGTACCTTTAAACTTCTAAAAAATCAATTTTTCAAAAGAAATTTTAAAAAATAATTCAGATAGTTAGGAATATGTTAAAACAAACCGCATCAAAATAGAGCAAAAACTACGCCCGCAGCAATTAAAAGTAATAAAGCTAACATGGACTTTTCCTATAAACGCAGTGTAAAGAAACTTGATTTTCTCAGTTTCGGATTTTTGCACTTTCCCACAAGATTTAAAAAAAGTTATGAATGGAAAGTTATGAAATTTTACATAGAGGTTTTTTGTACATATATTTATTCTCTGAACCTCAGATTTGATAATGGGACAAAAATATTTGATTTTATAACATGATAAATCATAAAAATCTCAATAATTTTAAAATTCTGTCATTCATCATGTTATAAAATAAAGTATTATAGTCCCATAATCAAATCTGAGGTTCAGTGAATAAAGATATATATGTACAACCTAATTAAGGGGAAACGTTTTATACATAACACAAATGCTTAAATAAAACTTTGGCATTTTATTAGTATGTTATACACTATATTTTGCATTAGAAACGTATTTCAATAGCATTTTCAACACACACATAGTAATTTAAAAAAATAGAATTTTTAAAAAGTGCTCAAAGGATCATTTTACACTGAACTAAAGGGCAAAATGATCCTTCGTTTAAAAATAATTGTAAATTGTTTTATCGGCAAGATAAAAACATGTTAAAGTAATTACGACTATTCATAATGAAATAAAATAAGTTTGGCAATCAAATATGCCACATAATTTATTTTTATGAAAATTTTAAAATAAAAAAAGTGTCACAAACAATAAAATAGAATATTTGAAAATTATAATTAAAAAATTATGGCCTACAGTAAATGCAGAAATAAATTAATGTCTTTTTCCGACACTTTCCGACACAATTACTTTCTGTTTTTAATGTGTGTCTCTGACTGACGGTTTAGGAAATATCCTATGGCTACCGTTAGAACTGGACACCCAGTCAAACGTACGTCCAAAAGTTACGTAAATAAAAAAATAATTACATTTTATTCTTTTCTGGGATAAGGGATTCACTAAATTGATTGCAAAACTTAAAGATTCAAAAATATTAATCACCGGTGGTATTACCTTTCTCACAAGGACCATAGTTTGTAATTCTCATTTCTTTCTGGTACCGGCAGGCAAATAGTTTCATCTGACATTCCGAGCTGTACGTGTTACCATCAGAAGAGCAAATGGGCTCGCTCTTGTGGTGGTCATCATGGGAACAAGAGGTCTCACAAACACACTGTGCCATGTCACCTTCCTTCTCTCTGCAGACGGCACCATGGAAACAGAAGAGGTCCTCGCAAGAACCGCTCACTGGTTGGGCGATAGATTCTGTAAAAAGAAATGGTTTAAAAAATCATGCATAAATTAAACCAATCATAATGATCTGATTTTACTTGGTATTTCTGTAAATTGAAAACTGGGTTCAAATTGCTTAAATCATTTTATAAGTTATCGAATACGAATAATGTATAAATTCCATTTTTTCGGTGTTATTGAGATATTACAATTTTAATATTGGGAAAAATGAAATCATTTCTTAAAAATGCATCTTAACTTTTTCAATAAAACATAGTCAGACAAAAAAGAAAATAAATAAATAAACTACACGGAAAGAAATACCTGTAATTTTAACACACATATTGCTGTAGAATAAATAATACAGCACAAGTTATGCAGTTTTGGAGTTTAACACTGTGTGTTCTAAATTCCCTCACACAGTAACGTAATGGCGTTGATAAGCCAATCACGAAGAAAGTTGTGGGACAAATATACTCAATTTTCAGATCACAATGTGTTGGCTTTACGTTTACCCTCACGTTGTGCAGTAATCTAGCTACATATTTTTTGCAGTGTACATGAGCACATAATCCAAAAACTATCTGTAATCTCATAATAGCTCGTGATAACAGAATGCGTATATGAACACGAGTGTACGTATACGTACACGCGTATATGCAACGCACTTACGTAATAGTAACTTAAAATTTACTTCCAGACACTTATCCATCTTTAAAGAAAAACAATCTCCACAAAACCTCGTAATCACAGCAAAGCTATCTGCAAGATTTCCGGGAGAAGTTGCTATCTCACCAACCGCAACTTTTGCGGTTGGTCATACAGCAACATCTGCCGAAGGTATCTGTGCACGGAGTGCGTCTATATTATCGGATTAATTGCAAAACATCGCAAATGACAAAATAATTCTTGAGCCACGTCTCCTTGTATATTGTCATGCTTTTATTTTTATTCAAAATTACTTTTTAATTCAAGATTGTATGCATGCAATGTTATTGATTATACAGTTAGTCATTTGAATTAAAATTTTAATAATAAATTGAATTGAAAATTAATCAATTTTTTGATTCAAATCGTAATTTTGTATCTCTTAAAGACCGTGGGGACGCATATGTCCCAAGAATTTAGACAAAATCTATTGAGCCAATTAAAAAAAAATGACATACATGCTACTTACATTGACCTTTAAAAGTTTCATACATCAAATATTTCCATACTCTATTGCCAATCTTGTGGTCTTTAAAGGAATAATAGTTTCTCAATGAATATAAAATATTCCGATCTAAAAATTTTCAAGCTATTGAGTGGTATAGTAATCAAAAGAAGTTTCTATAGAAATTGCTTCGAGATTGCACTTTAAAAAGTAGCTTGTTTAAGCTTGTTTAGTTGAGAGCTAAACCTTTTCTAGAAAGATTTTATATCTAGAAAATTTTGATTTTATCTTTTGAGGACTTGGATAAATCTAAGGCCTTCTAAAAATCTCTATAAAGGTCGCCAAATTATGGCTATTCCTATATAAGTTTTTCTAGAATGTTTGAAATGGGTAGTCTTTAAATGTTTTAGTCCATTCCACACAACTCCTTTTTTCATGCAAGAATTTCTGCTTTGTTTTTTTGCGCAAAAGAAAATTTAAAAACCTGCGGTTGGTGAGATAGCAACTTCTGCACAATAAAATTGAGCCAAAAGTAACGCCACCATCGGCATTGCTGTTTTTTTTCTAAATGTCAGTATGTTTTATCAAAATTATCATACATTTAAATCAAAGCATACATAAAAATAGTGCTTAGTGTTTATCCATGAAATAAATATTTTTCCCTTAACTACCAGAAATATTAAGTCAAAGCTTACCATCCATGCATCCATCAGGACCAAGAACAGTTCCCGAAGGGCAAACATCACATTTCATTCCCAGAATACCTTGTTTGCAAACGCAACGTCCAGTCATTTGTTCACAATCGTCTCTGACAGATCCATAGAGATTACAAGCGCAAGCTGTCAGGTACATACAAGTAATAATCAGTCTAATACCTTTTAAAAAATTAACAATTTTCATTATACTTGCACTATCCAGATTACTATATTTTTTATGCTTGTGGATTATATAGGCCAGTGAGCTTGCTTTGCGACACAAGATTTATATAAAGATCGTAGCTATACTTCAGGACTGAAGGCGTATAGCAGTAGTGGTGAACCTATGACCCGCGCTTCAAACACTGAACTACGATTGATTTCTAAGTGGCTAACCATTGGTTTTTATAAATATATTTTATACCATAAAAGAGTGAACTGACATTCAAAAATATTTAAAGAACACGGGTATATGCAGTGTTCAATATATTAAAATAATCCCAAGAAGACATTAGCTACACATACGTAACATAACTATATCTTCAATACTTAAATAATATTTTATAATACACGTGGTGTTTTCTGCATTCTTTGTTAATTGACATACTCATTGCAGGGGAATGGTGTCACATGCAGCAGCAGTTTGATATTATCCTATTTATATACATTTTTAGATGTCAACCTTCATTTTTGTTTTTCACTTGAAAAAATTAAAAAATGTAAACCAAGGTACCATGAACATTTTAGAGGATTTTGAATTTTTTTAGAGGATTGAACCCCCCCCCTCCCCCCTCCAAAAAAAAAAAAAAAGAAAGTTGTTTTTAAGCATCCTCTATTCTTCCTTTTTAAAGCTGGGTTATTGATCCACGAGCTAGTACTGACAAAAATGTACAAAATATCACTCGCTTCTCGAAAAGGTTCGCCATTATTCAATTTGTTTATTATCTTTATTACCTGGAATATATAATTTACATTTCCTCTAAAACTACTTTTTCCTTCTTGATAATGTCCGTGCGGGAAATTTACTGCGCTCTTTTTCCGGATTATAGTAATTGTTTTGAGCTAGGACCAATTAATCATTAGAAATTCTTCCGCGTTTGAAATCTGAATTATATTCTTCATGTTACCTTACTAATAACCAACACGAACCAGCAAAGCATACTTTATATTGCCTGTAAAACTACTTTTCCCTTCTTATTGCCTTTGCTGGAAACTTGACGTTTGCACATAATTTTACTCTGCCTGTAAAACTACTTTTTCCTTCCTGATAGTGTACTTGCTGAAAACTTGTATTACTACGTTCGCGCATATTTTTACATTGCCTGTAAAACTACTTTTTCCTTCCTGATAGTGTCCTTGCTGGAAACTTAAGTTAGTGTATTCGTACATCAGGTTATCATAACACTTAAGAATTACTCGGTCGAAAAAAAACATTTTTTTTTTAGCAAAACTCGGGCACTTTTGTCATTATGAGCACTTTATCTTGAAACTATTAAAGAAGTCCTTTCTGTTACCAGTCATTTAATTGAAAAAAAAATGAAGTCAAAATAAGCAATTCAATTCTACAAATATTATTTGGCATGCAAACAACACCTTAAATGACCTAAAACATTTAAATGAATACAGCTGTTCAATCAATTCACAAATTAGTAAATCTTCACTCTGTTACCATCCAGTATATTTTATCTTGATTAATATTAAAAAGACGGATTATTCTAATACAAAAGTTAGCTTATTGTACTACTTGATGGTATTTTTTATGAATGTATACATCATTATTTTTCAATTTATCAATGTAAAAAGCAAAAACTACCAATTTCAAGTAAAGCAAGAATAACTCATGTATCCAAGTCTTGAATGCAAACATTATAGTGAGCTTTTACCACCACAATCTTTGCGATATATTTCGGCTGTTTCGAGATTGAACTCCAGTGGTCGTTGTAATACACAAGTGCCTAAATTTTTATGATGAATGTGACATGTGGCTTTTCTGATATTTCAATTTGAGAATTCTGCATTATGCATGAAATATACGTATATTTATTGGAGAGCCAGAGAAATGATGTCCTGATCACGGAGATTTTATTGTTATCTTGCTGCTAGCTTTTTAAATTTTTATCCTAGAACTTTAAAGTTGCTTTTAAATTTGTTTTTAGCTGTTTTTAAGACCTTTAGTTACCAACGTTAAGTCATCTCATTTAATCACTTTGTAATTTTAAAGTTTTATATGTTCTTTTTGTTTGTATGGTGACTGGCCAGTTTAATATGGATTGAGTTCTAATATAGCCATGGGAAACAACAACAACAACAATATTATATTTGCTCTAGATAACGTAAGTAATTTTAAAATATAATACTCCCAGCACTTAATGAATTACATTACATATACTTTACATATTAGACTAGATTGGCACTAGATTACGTATTGCACAAGCACATAATTTCTTCTTAAAACATTTGATATCCAAACTTTTTTTTTAATTACGGTCGAGCATTTGCCGATTAGGTATTCGCTACTACAACGGCCCGAAGGTATTGGCCATTCTATTATGGGGGCACCCATTGAGTGACCAACAATACCCCTATGTAGGGACGGACGAGTTAACACCCAAGACCAAGCCGGGAATCGAATCCGACACAAGGTATGATAGAAGGGTTCTTTCGCCACTACACCCCGTGGGCTGCTTAATATCTAAACTTGAATGAGCAATTTTTCAATGTAGAGAAAGAAAAGAACTATGCCCCCTGTTTGTAATATTTTTCAATATTACTGCTCTATTTTATGCATTGATATCTGAACAAAATGCCGAAGAACACTTCCAAAACAATTCAAATTTTAATAAAATGTCGAAACACATTAATTTTCTTTCTTGCTTATGTATTTCTCGGTCCAGACGACACAGCCTTTTTCACAAATCCTTCTGGATCAGCTTATTATTAGAATACTTTCTTCATGTTTAGGACGTCCTTTCTTTAAAACTTTCTGCGATCTCAATTCTTTAGATAAAAGCCGAATTCAGAACAGAAATAATGCTTAAATATGGCTTCATTCAGAGAAAAAGAATATATTTTGGCGGCAGACGATAAAAATTTAAATGAGAATGTTAAGGGGGAAAAATTCACATTTCGCTGCCATATTTTACTACTAAGCTCGAAACTAGCGTTTATTTGTTTCTTTTGGCAGTTGAATGACTTCCGTCTTAGAATCGATGAAAATCTATACTTGATAAACAAGAAAATAATTTTTACAAAATTAAGATCTTCTGAGAAAATAACCCACAGAAATATAAGATATCTAAATATGATCGTTTCGGGTAGTAAGAATATTCTACACGACCTCAGTTAAAAAAAGCTTTACCACCTACACCGGGAGGAAAGTTAGAGCCACGGAGATATACTATAGGAGCGGAAACTCTCCATAGTTGCTTGCTGGGATTTGTGGTACCTGATACCAAAATTAAGTTCCAGTTATGTAAACATTGGAAATCATAAGGTGCAGAGATCCTTGCGGTAAAATAATAAAACATTTCCCGCACTGACTGCTAACTAGTTTTACATGTTTTTAATTTTCCTAGCATGTGAACAAGTTTGTGAACGGAAAACTCAATTTTAATTATTTTTTTTCACTATTGCTTACGTGGTTGCCTTAGCAACAAAGTAATAAAAAAGGGAAAAATAATGTTCCATCTTGACATGATTAAAATATTGAGTTTATATTTGTTAAGGACGCATATATCTTGATTGACGAAAAAGAACTTTTCGTCTGATACGGTGTATATTTACGGTGTATATTACGCCATAAAATTAAAATTTAAGGAACTCGACATCAAAATGATAAAAGCATCAAAAACCCTGGTATCCCAACTCGTTCAAAAGACGTCTTTTGGACTAGTTTTGCTACTATCAAAGAATGATTAACACACTCTGCTTTTTACTTTCTCAACTTAAACAAAAGATCTGGTAAAATGGAAAATGTTTGAGAAATTTATCTATAAAAGAGAGTAAAGTATAAGGAAAGAATGGAAGAATATTTCATTGAACAGAGGAAGGATATCTTCATTTCGGAAAAAAAAATGGAAGATCGTGAAAAAATAATAATAATTTTACTACAACAAATATCATATTTTAACACTAAGTATTTGGAAACTATTAAGCTTATGTTACATTATTATCATTCACGGAAATCGTAGTAAAGTAACAAAAATACTTACGCGAGCAACCCTCTCTATTTTCTTCTGTTTTCCTATGAAGGCCCCAATAACCAGGCTCACACCGATCACATCGCGGACCCCCCACGCCTGGCTTGCAAAAACACTGCTTAGTTGTTGGTTCGCACGTTATTCCATAAGAGCCCAATCTGTTGCAGTTGCACACACCTAAATGGATATTAGTAAAGTGCATTCGTTATTTAAAAAAAAAATACACATACAGTCTTTCAGCACATATTGTAAAGTGCGCAAAATAAATAAATATTCAAACCAAAAGTGGTTTAGAGTTACGGTCAGGAAGAAAAGGGCATCGTTTTGCTTCAGAAAATGTTCCTTATAGTTTAGAGCAGGGATGGGCAAACTTTTTCGGTCACGGGCCAAAAATCGAAAAAAAAAAGTTTGGCGGGCCAAGATAAATTTTTCTAAAATTTTAAAACAATATACATGCATTGCAGTTTAAATATGTTAGTGAGATGAATGAAATTGCGATTTTATTTTTAAATGTTTTTTATATTGAGGTTTGAAGTGAGATGTACTGATTATAAAGAACGAGTCTAAATGCTCATCTGTCAGTCTACTTCTGAAAGAATTCTTTGTAAGGTTCATAGTTTTTCACACTATGTTAAAACACTTGTTCACATATATAAGATGAAGCAAACATAGCACTGATTTTCTGGGCGTGAGATATTAAATTTGGGAAACTTACTTTCGATAATGATTTGTAAAGCTCTAACTTTCGCATATTTAGAAACAACTACTTGAGATGATTGTTAGATAGCAACTCAATTCATTCAAACTGCAAATCGGACATCACTGCTTCACAATTTAAGTTGAAAGGCATGATAAAAATATCCAATTCTGTTTGAATAGAGCTGAAATCTTGAAATCTGCGTTCGAACTCAAAATGCAGTTTTTTCAAGCCATCTTCATAATTCTTAATATGGATATATAATATATGAATATATATTTTCTTTTAATTTCCGTCGGACCGGCAAATTTAAAATTCTATCCGCGGGCCGGATTTAGCCCGCGGGCCGTACTTTGCCCATCCGTGGTTTAGAGCAACCCCAGGCAACACATTATGGTTCTCAAACGTTAAAAGACGTCCAGACACCACTTTCGGACGTTCTCTGGATTTGTTAATATGCGTGTGCTGCCTTGGAATATCCCTGACAGTACAGCAATGTTCTTTGAAACGTTTATTAACTTTCGCATGATGTTTAGAGAACATTATGGAACGTTCTCTGAACATTCATGTACGTCCAGAGAACTTGTGCTGCCCGGGATAAAGTCAATCATAAACTACACTTGTTTTTATAAAATTTAATCAAATTGTATTTGTTGCATATGTGTACTCACTAGGGCATCCTGCATCATTTAGACCTTGAGCTGCAGTCTTCCCATCTGGACAACAGCCAAATGTTGATTCAGAGCAGGTCTTAATTAAAATCACTATAACAGTAAAATAATAAAATATATTTTTATTAGCACATTTGTTACCTAAGTGATCAGACTTCAGTATTGCAGTTTATATATACATAGTCTATTTAATAAAAATTACTTGCCGATTTAAAAATACGATAAAAAACGTACATCATACTACAATTTTTTACGAGATAAAAATAAACTTCTTTCTTCAGCTCAAGCATGACGAATTTAAGTGCTTAAATTGTACATTTTAGATTCCGCATAAATCTTTTTTATTTAGAGACATTAGCACGATGTTTTAATTGTTTTACCTATGTAGTGGCAACGTTAAAGTATGAATTTTAAATACAGAAGCTTCTTTTGGGAGGGCGCCTTAAAATTAGCAAAACGATTAGTAATCCTACATGCATATATCCGCGGTAGCTTCTACAAATTAGACTACCTGAACTTTCATTTCTTTCGAATGAACGTACTTAAAACTGCCATAAATAAATTTTGGTTCTATTTGGACCAATAGCTTTTAAAGTGTCAGATAATATGCTTACAAGATAACAAATTCTGCCATTATAAGCATTGAGCACAGTTGCTGACATCAATATTGTTACTTAGAATGTTCATTTACAATTTACATAGCTTTCAAATAATTTGTGAATGCGGTATCCATTTTTAAAATTAATAATTTAATCAAAGCAAAACGGTTATGTTGATAATTCGAAAACTTGAATAAAATTGTGAGTGTAAAAATTATAAATAGAAACAATCCTGAATTGCCAATAAACGAATACAGGAAGCTTAGTTAGAATGTAGAGAAATAGTTTCTTACGACCCACATTATTTAATCTTGCATAGCTCTAACTTACATGCATGTGAATTATTGAAGCATTAAAATCACTCATTAGCTCATTTTGGAATATTTTTGGAATATTACTGGATTGATAAATGAATACATTCATCAGTGACGTAACTATTTCAAAAATTAATATTTTAATCAAAGAAAAACGGTAATTCTGTTGATAATTCGAAATCTTTAATTGCGAGTGTAAAAATTATAAGTAGAAAACAACCCTGAATTGAAAATAAACAAATACAAGAAGCTCGGCTAATACGCAGTGAAATAGTTTCTTACAACTTACATTTTTTTAATCTTGTAAAGCAATAATTTACTTTCATGTGGATTATTGAAACTTGGAAAACCGTCATTAGCACATTTTGGAATATTTTCTCCGAGAAAATTTAAACATATTTACCTTCTCTACAACATTTAGCGAACGATGTCGATTTGTGGCAATAACTTCCTGGGGGACAAAGCTTAGCACCCATTTCGTCTCCGCAGTAGTAGTCTCTGTTAGTGGAAGGATCGAGGAGTGGTATTTCGCCGTCGCAAGGTACCTCTCGAATTTCTGAAAACGAGAAGAAAAATGTTTAATAAAATCACGAAGCGCTTAAAAGATTTTTTGCCCCACACCAAAAATCTAAAGTTACTTTAAATTGTATTAAAAAGATTTTATAATACAGATAGTACATAAAGAACATAAAAGCCTTTCATCTCTAAGACTACAAAATTTAAGAAATTACAATATTTTGAACAAACTAAATCAAAATTAGGAAGCAGCAGTTTATGAATATTCAATACGTTCTACGAATGAAGGGGAAAAACAGTCAAAGATCTTCGAAAAAGATTTCCAAACGCATGCATCATTTACAAATGGACTAGGCCCAAACACGGTAAGAATACTTTGGTAGAGGACATAATAGTCCTCCAAAGTCGGGGTATTATTTTGTAAGTAATGTAAGCGTCTGAAAAATTTAGAGAACGATGATGCGTTAAATACTCAATTCTCCGTCTTTTTGATAAGCTCATGTTTTCTAACAAGGCCTGCGTGGTGTTTTGACTCAATACAAAATTCAAAAAGTCCTGCCCCCTACTTCAGGAGCCGACGTTAGCATTCGGAGGTCTTAGGGATAAATTCCTAAGGTAATAATTCCAAGATGGTTCTTGGTTATACCTTGTTCGTACGTACAGGCTACAAATATTTGTTTGCAGTGGCGTACACAAGGGTGGATAAGTTGGTGTTCAGACTTCCTTGTTCACACTAAAAAAATTGTTTTGTTGATTCAACAAAATTTCGGTTGGCTATATTTCCAAAAAAAAAAAAAAAAAAAAGAATACTTTTGTTGAATCAACAGAATTTATCTTGATTCAACGAAATATTTTGTTATTTTTACAAATATTTTGTTAAACTTAACAAAATTATTCGGTTGAAATAACGCCAACCAAATTTTTGTTGAATCAACAGTATTTTGTTCTCAATTTAGCAAAACATTTTTTTTTTTCGTACAATAATTTCTAACTTAAAAGTAAAGATATTTTTTCATGTACTGAAGCCGATATGGTTCAAACGACGTCACATCGATTAATTCTGCATACTGGGATGCTTTGGACCTTTACATGACGTATGTTCTATCCCTGAATAGAGTGTAAACAAACAGTTTTCATGGGTGGCATATGCTCTGTAAGTGCATATGTTTATTCATTGTCATTAATGTTTTTATGCTACTTAAAAAAAAATATATATATAACTTAAACTGTTCTAACCATTTTCGGATCATTAAAATTTGGAGATCCTAGGCCAACTCCTAATCTGCCTGGTCTGTAATCAGGCCTTGCCCCCCCCCACCCCATGCCAAAATTACAATAGAACTTTTTTACGCTCTGGTACAAACAGATTTGCCATTCCTAAAGCCGCCTAATATTTCAGAATACTATAAAAAGTATTTGTGTATTTAAATTCAAAGCTTTTTAAATATTAATGAAAAATGCTTCTAAACCTTAAAATAATCGTAATATATCAAGCCTATTTAGCATTGTATATTGTAAGTATTACGCATTTAACCTCATAATATACGTTTTGATAGGCAATTCGCGTATTTGAGAATCTTTTTATGAAAAGGAGAAATAATTCAAACAGAGTGAAATCAGAATTCATCGGATTAAATATCAGAAAGAATTCATAAGAATCGATGTATTCTCACCTCTTTTCGGATGTAAAAAAGAAAGCTAATTTTTTTAATCAAAACTTTCTTTGACTGGAAGAAACTTCCTTTTGATCTAACGTGAAAATAAGTATAAAATGAGGATAAGAAGTTTCACATTGAAACTTCAGCTAAATAGATTAATTTCTGTAAATGTGAAATTTTTAACATTAAATTTTAAGTTCAAATATCTGAAAGCAATAGTTCGTTTGATAAATGTGAACATTTGTTCAGAAGACACGTTGATTTTAATTGAATTACATAGAAAAGGCTGTAGGATAAAAGCCTTTGACGAGAATTTTTTTTATCGCGATATTTATCTGTTTAATTCTATTATTTAATCTATTTACTTCTTTTTTATGTTTTGTTAAAAGTTTAATTAACTAAAAAGAATTGGGAAAAACGTAAAGGACTATCGTTTTTATAGTCTTCTTTTTATGACGTTCCTAACATAAAATACATTTGGTCTAATTTCCAAAAGACCGGAAATAATTTAATAACATTAAAGATAGTATGCACTACACAGAAGTCAAAGGCTAGAGTGTCTTAAATATTAGAAACTGAAAAGCTAGAATAACTAATACCAAATCTCTCCAAAAATTTGCAATGAAATACATTATCTAGCATAAAAATGTAAAAAAAGTGTTTATTTTTTTAATTTTTACTTATTAATTTTATTTTATTTTGTTCGATATGCAAATAAACACCGCTGGACTTACCAGGCTTAAACCTTTGAACAAATGTATAAAACCATAGACAGAAGGCGGTTTTAAAATTTTTAGTGAGTTTTCTTAATTTTCATCTCTTGAAAGCTTTCCTAAGATACAATAGGGTAGATCAGAGAGCAATGCGAAATTAATTATTATGCTTTCAATAGTTCAAGTCAGATATCGCAATTGAGAATGACGTCATTTTAAAGTCACGAATTTAAAGGATGCATTAGAAATCCAATTAGGTTGTCAGACTAAAGATTTAGCCAAGTGCGAAATACTACTACAAGTTCTCATATTCTATTAGCTGGGAATAGCTCTCCTGGTGTTTTTATTTTAATATATTCTGAGTATTTAGCTTGTATTAAAATAAAAGTATCGCATGCTTTGACGAAGACAAGAAACTGGAACCAAAATTCACTTTTACATTTTAAGTGATATTAAGTCTGTTTCGAGCCCAGCGTACTTCTCTGCTGTAATGAAACCTTCAAGAATTATCTCGTCAGCTAAAAAGGGAACATCCAAAATATCATCTGCAGGAAATCAATCGCTGAAGACTTTAATTTTTATTTGCCTTTTGTAGCATGCATATTTCCCCCCCTGAAATCCAGCAGTTAAAATGGTTTTCATCCGTTATAGACGATAAATCGGAGGGTATGAAGGAATATTCACCATATATAAATATTTTCGGGCTAATTTATAATTCCGGCTAATATGTAAATATTTTCTTCTTTAGCGACTAGAGCTTTGCACATTTCGAAAAACAAACTAGTACGAATTTCTGAAATTCGAAGTGAAATTCAGATTAGGTATTACGTTACGAAATGGAACAATCTCTCAATTTTGCTCGGATCGAATGAACTTTGAATGCACTTGTTGGTAAAACGCTTGCTTCCTAAGTGCGAAGAACGGGCACTCAGCTCATAAATTACAAAATGAGTGAAAGATATGCTATAAGTTTCAACAAATACCTCCTCACCTTCGCACATTTCAATGTGCACTGGCATCAGGCTCTTCTGCTGCTTGCACGATTCCTCTTTCAGCTTGCATTCGTTGTCGTACAGGTGTCCGTCCGAGCCGCACACGGGGTCAAACAAAACGGGACATCGAAAGGAGCATGCGCAGAATGGAATGCCCTCCGCGTTGTATTCGCACACTCCGCCATAGCGACAAAATCTTTCATGGCAGTCCGGTTCCAAGCCAGAACCCTCGTCTATAAAATGATACAAAATATTCAATTCACTTTATTTATTTACTAGCTGAAGTACCTGTCGTTTACGGGTTAGTACTGAATACAAATTTCTAAAAGCAAGAACTTTCGTCAGCATTGTAGGAGTACACAGAATGGATGTAGTATGTTGCCAAAGTAAAGAAAGCGAAATTATAATTTTTATGCATTGTTAAAATATTACAGGTTAGAGAGTAACAATGTAATATCCTTTCATTCGCTTTAGTCGTACTCATGTGATGCGCGAACGAATATTTACACATATTGAAATAATTTTCGCAAAATCTCAAAATCTAATCAACATTTTTGAAAAATTGGAAGCCCAGAATTTAAGTTGAGTGACAACCTATCACTGACAACCTGACAAACCCAATTTCGTTTAATTCCCCGCAGTCTTTATTTCGTGCTGCTGGAACAAAAATTTTAGCATTTTTAAACGATTTTCACAAAATCTCAAAATGTAATCAAAATATTTTAAAAATTCAACACCTATAAATTAAGATTAGCAACTACCTATCATATCGCCAAATTTCGTATTAGTCGTTATTACGCGATGCTTGAAGAAATATAACCGCATTTTGGGAGAATTTTCACAAAATCTCAAAATCTAACAAAAATGTTTAAAAAATTGGACACCTTTACTTTATGTTGAGCAACAACCTATCATGTGACCAAATTTCCTATCATTCGCTTTAGTCGTTATTACGTAATGCGTGAACAAAAATTCACTCAGTTTGAAACGATTTTCGCAAAATCCCAAAATCGGATCGGTTTTTTTAGATGCTTATAGTTTAAGGTGACCACCTATCATTTCACCAAATACCATTTTTTCACCTTTGTAGTTTTTACGTGATGTGCGAACACAAATTTACGCAGTTTGAAACAATTTTCGCAAAATCTCAAAATCCAATCAAGAGTTTTTAAAAATTCGACGCCTATGTTTTAAGTCGAGTGACCACCTATCATGACACCCAATTTCATATCATTCGCTTCAGTCGTTTTTACGTGATGCTTGAATACAAATTTACGCAGTTTGAAAGGATTTTCGCAAAATTTCAAAATCCAATCAAGATTTTTTAAAAATTCGAAGCCTATGTTTTAAGTTGAGTGACCACCTATCATGGCACCCAATTTCATATCATTCGCTTCAGTCGTTTTTACGTGATGCTTGAACACAAATTTACGCAGTTTGAAAGGATTTTCGCAAAATCTCAAAATTCAATCAAGATTTTTTAAAAAATTCGACGCCTATGTTTTAAGTCGAGTGACTACCTATCATGACACCCAATTTCATATCATTCGCTTTAGTCGTGTTTACGTGATGCTTGAACACAAATTTACGCAGTTTGAAACGATTTTCGCAAAATCTGAAAATCTAATCAAGATTTTTTAAAAATTCGACGCCTATGTTTTAAGTTGAGTGACCACCTATCATGACACCCAATTTCATATCATTCGCTTCAGCCGTTTTTACGTGATGCTTAAATAAAAAAAGCGTCACGGACAGAATGACAGAATGACAGAATGACAGAATGACAGACAGACAAACTTTTTTTTGAGGGTCGCATCGGATTCCCGGGTGCTTGAAACGGATAGAAATCGCAAAATTTTTGAATTCCAAGAAATGTACAGACAAAAGTCTAATTTTATTTATATAGATTTGCTTACAGTATAAAGTATGCTCACTAAAGTCCCTTGCCACCCTTTCAACTTCGTAATGACTGATGCTGTGTTCTTAAAGTGGTTTCAAGGTACGGTAAAGTAACCATGCGCTACTGAATGAAGCGATCTACGGCGCCACCTGGTGGAAAACTTCGCAGCTAGCATTCCTATCTCGATAACTGAGCGTGATAGGGAAAACAAGTGATATACAAAATCGTAGAATGTCATTAATTTAGTACGAAAAAACATTCTGTTCATATCAATGCACAGATTATACACTAGAAAGATTAAAATATGCATTTATTTAGTAGTGATTTCCTGATGAGGAGAAATCGTTTTGATAAGGAATCACAAGAATTACCATTGCGCCACATTGTGATGTTGTATTTTGCCCGAAAGATAATATTTTCTCGTTCTGTTCAATTTTGGTGACGTCACAGTGCAGGAAATCGAAAAAGCAAATGCTCGTTTTAACCGTTCAATTCATTTTTTTAATGTTCACAAGGTGTCATTTTGTACTAAATCGATGATACTCTACAATTTTGTCTAGGATCAAGTGGGGGCCCGTGGCCCCTCCTTGCCAATAGATATGGACGCCCATGTCACCAAGGATTGTCGTATATGTTCTCGTACATTCGGCCTTTCTTCAGAGATCCTTAAAATATTTCTGGTCCATTTGCCCTTTTATGAGAGACCGTTGTTATACTAAGAGTGGAGTAAAATCTTATTACTTTGGTCGACTAAGAGTGTAAAGAATTTGCTATCAAACCAGACGAATGTCAGCGTGGTGTGCGCATGTGTAGAAAATTTCTCGTCTTCCTCCTTCCCTCTCGTCTTCCATCCACTCCTTACGCCAACAAAAACCATTTATGTCGACATATGGAGAAAGTAACGTTTATTAGTTGAAAAACTAACTTAAACTGAGTTTTCCTCAGGGGGAAAAAAGGAACCCCTAGCAACCCTAATAATAATTTAAAAAATAACTTTGGTATTAATCCTAATGCAGTTATATTTATCAGAAAGTAACAATATTTTAGGCGTATTAAGGTGGCTACACACTGGCGAGCAAAGTAGGCGGCGATACTTCTAATGACCCCTCAAAAATAGCTCGAGTTACATTGTTGAATTACCATCACATGCTTACGTCATTTGACTACGCTCGAGCCGTTATCCACATAAAATCTGATTCTGTCTCCAAGATCAAAGGAATTCCTACATGCTAATAAGGACATCGCCCCATTCCTCGCAAGTTTGGACGGCAGCGCAATCAAATGTCGAGTAGTGCCTCACCTTATCTCCTAGTGCGTTGCTCGCTACACTGTTAATAGAACTAGTTAACATTCCACCATAAAATGGTGCTGAGTTAGCTGCATCCTTTCTATGGAGAAACGTTGTACCATGATTTATGCTTAGACTGATCGGTGTTGACCAAACCATGGTGAAAGGTTCCTCCATAGAAAAGATGAAGCTAATTCAACACCATTGTACGGTGAAACGTTGAACTAACGATGTAGCGTATGCTCTGCTTTATTTGTGACCAATTAGCATTTGTTACCTCTTTGTTTCTAGACAAATGAATACATAAATAAAGTGAACCTGGCTAGTGCTTAACGAGTGCGAAATACCGTGAAATACTTCGGCTGTGAGTAGGGAATACAATTCCGATCCTTCACAAATATTTGCGGGAATAATCCCGCGGGATTATGATCCTAATCCCGTGGGATCGACACTGAGAAAGAAATTATTTTTTATTACAATTTCACGCTGCTTTCCCAATCAGCGAACCGAAAATTTCTGCATTTTTATGTCTCTTATCTAACAATAAACGAATCAACAGATACAAATTTTATTTTAAAGTTTTATTATGTTTTTAATTATCTCCCGATGGGAGTCTGGATCCAACATCTAAATCTAAACATCGTAATCTAAATTTTTCGCATAATTCCCAATCTCCAAATGAACTGAAATATTTCACACTAATTTATCTCTTTGCGAACAGTCACTAATTAATTATAAAAAGTGTTCATTTTAGTTTTTAATTTTTCACACACAATTCACACTTTTAATTATTTTATTAAAATTAAATCTAAACTAGGAAATGGTTCGTTGGATTTGTTCGATTTTGTATGTTCTTTTTTCAGCAACTAAGAAAGTAAATCAAGTACGTGAATGTATCCATAAATTGTATATTTCTATCAATGCCTCATTTTTAGCAACTAACATAAGTTATAACTTAGTATATTATTCTGAATATCGTGATTATAATTTTCATATTTCTGTAAGTTCTTGTATTAATTATCTCTTAAGATTAATTATTATTATTAAAGTTAAACTTCATAGTTCTTAACCCTTTAACGCGCAGTGTTCCCGCTATGGGAACACCAAACTCTGACGTTTTGACTGTTGCCAGTCACGAAGAATAGATTTGATTTCTATAAAAATAGTTGCGGGTTACATAGCTCCACGAGAATCCTTTACTCTTTAGCACGTCATTTACCGTAAAAAAATTGTCACGATTATTTTTAACAGCACTGACATCTGCTGAAAATTGGAAGAATGCGAGAACAGCTGAATTAGATTGCCCAATGTGGAAAAAGGGCAGCCGTTGCCATCGATCGACTTAACTACCAGCAAGATGGCGGACGATCGAAACGTTCATCGCGTGCCACAGATCTATATGCCCTTTTTTGACGCAGCTGGCTGTGCCAAGGGTTGCGCCTCAAAGGGTTACAATCTTGCTTTTTCTACTTTTCTCTGTTGAAACAAAGTCCTAGCTAAATGAAATGTCAATCCCGAAGGATCAATAAACCTCAATCCCGAAATCCCGCAAGGCGAAAAACAGTGCGGGATTGCATTCCCTAGCTGCGAGAGGAAATGAAGGGCGTACCTTGCGTTTCCCCGACCTCGTCGCACTCTCCGTAGAAGAGTACGTTCAGCTCTTGGTCGTGTCGGCAGGCGGCACTCCTCATCTCGCATTCGTTCCTGTACGTTATCAGATCGTTGGCACACACCACCTCGTCGGCTTCGGGACAGTCCGTGGGACATACGCATTTGCCCTCCTCGCAACGGGCCCCGTACTTGCAGTGGATGCCTTGGCATAGATCTGGAAAAGGAAATGGAAGGCATTGAAATATTTATCTTACTTGTAATTAAAAGTTATTAGAACAATTTTAAAAGTGAAGAAAGGGGGAGCTGTTGTATTAACGAAAACTGTCACTCTGTGGTAATATTTTTTATTAATGTGTGTTATATTATACAAAGTTCTTAAATAATTTTCACTAGCATCCACAGATCCAGCGGCATAGTTATCCTCTCTGATTCAAGATCTGCGGTGCAAGCCATCCAGAAAGGCAAGTGCCAGATAAGCCATGAAATTATCCAGTCCATTAACAAAGTCATAGTAGCCAAGATATCTTGCACTTTACAATGGATTGCAGCTCACGTTAATATCCTTGGTATTGAGAAAGCTGATTTGCTTGGCAAGGAATCCAGATCTTGCCCACAATCATCGAATATCACAACTTTAATGGACGCCAAAGCTGTTGCCGGCCGCAGACTTATCAACAATAATTTTAAATACTCTATTCCAACTCTGGATTGTAATCGTACAATAGCAACGATAGTAACCAGGCTACGAACAAAGCATGTTAAGGGAATGAGAATCTCGACTGATGAACAAAGAAGTTACTCAAATCACTGGCCACACTGCCCTGATTTTCAACTGTCTCCTCAACACTTCTTCAGCTGCTCTGCAATTCAGGCCAGGCTCCTCAAGATCGGCCTGAATGATCCGACAGCTTCGGAATGATCTGAGGCTTCCCTCTGGACAATATGGACACAAATGCCATTCATATATACTCTCTAATGAAAATGCATAAAAATGCCATCCATTTCATGACATCCATGCGATAAGTTATTTTTAACTGGTATTTAAATGACCAAAAATACTACAGAGTAACACAGCATTTTTGTTGATAGAGTTTGAAAAAAACATATCTTCTTGAAGTGGTTACCTAAATCACGGATTTGTTGTGAAAATTAATAAATTATTTGACTGAGAGTTTTCGCTAAATAGTCTTCACTATAAATCTCACATTGACCAATGAAATTTGTTCAAACATGCATTTTTACCTCAATCCTAAATCTGAACTAGATAAGCTGTGCATTCGAAATTACTTTCACCCACTTATTTCCGCTTTCGTTTTGAAACATACACTCATAAAGTATATTATTTCTGCATTTTTGAAAAAAGGTCCAGCACTGGCCCAATTGGTTCAGCTCGGTTCCCATAAGAACACCGAAAGTGAGGCAGTGGCGGCGTCGGTCAGCGATTGAAAGTTTTGAGAACCTCTCTCGACTGAACTGATGAGGGAAAATGTACACTGAAGGGAGCTGGTGCACGTAAAATCCGTTCGTGGTTGGAATGTCCTCCATGTTCAAATGAAAACTCTGGTGGTGCGAAGCCAGATGCTGAGTCTCTCACCTGGAATTCGTTCAAAATTGGGAGACTACTCATAGGGGGCCAATTTTTGCCTGTCTATTAGGCGTCCCCATAATGAAATAACACATTTCGGGCCCTCTTAATAATCAAGTCTGTTTTCAACAGCTGACCCGACCATTAGACAGAAAAAAAAATCTTTTAAAAGGATTATCGATATTTTTCATTTGCATATGAACTGAATATTTGCACAGAATTGAGCACGTACAGTACATAAATAAATCTTACCACAAGCTCCTTTGGAAACTACAATAACATACTGGGCTTTCCTACAAGCTGCGACTCTCATTTCGCATTCGTTGAGGTAAGTAACTTCATCTGTTCCACATACAAGTGATTCTACCTATTAAATACGCAGTTAAAATAACAAAGCTGGTGCAGATGAGTTATAATGTTTAAATTTAATCATTATTAACTCTAAAAATGCATCAATATATTCTTTAGTTGCATACAGAAAAAATAAGTGTGAGCCATATATATATATACTAGCTGCGTGCCCGTTCTCCGCACGGCAGGGAACGAAAATATTTCTTACATGTATAATTCGAATTGATTCCAATGGTTTGGAATCTAAAAATAAGCAAAATGACTTGACTCTTGGCGTAAAACTACTCATTAGTTATTCGTAAAGTTAGTATAAGTACTAACCTGTGACCATTGTTAATATCATGACGGAAAAAACTATGTCGGTGTCATTCACGATCAGAAAAGAAAAAAGCGTTACGGTTTGCAGTGAAAATTCCTAATTTTCAAAATGTCTCATTTCTGCATCATACTCTTTTTTAGATTTAAGTTATGCCATTAATACCTTAGATACTACATGATGTGGAGAACCGTTTTATTTTATAATTAAATAGTTGTGTACCCGCTCTTCGCAAAGCAAGAGGAGAAAATTTTCCTAAAATGTGACCATAACTACTTGTGACAAAACAGAATCTCCAAGAAAAAAAAAGTTCAGATACTGTCTTTTCTGTGGAAACTACCGCGGGATATATTAACGCGACTTAAAATTATTTAATGTTTAGTTAGCTGTGATGTAAGACGGCTGTTGAAAAACGAATAGAAACGAATAGTTTCACGAAGTATTTATTAATGCAGTATATTGTGCTTTGATCAATATTGCCCTAGCATATCTACTAACTATTACTTATACTTTCTTTTACTGATACCAATATATTTTCGTTTTTCCATCTTTAATGCTTAATTTAAAGAAACGGTTTAGATATTTGCTACGAATGTAGTCTTTTATTGTTTGGCGATTCTTTGCAATTTACGCATTAGCATAAACGATAATCGTTTCACTTTATCGTTGCCATTAAAACAGCTTTCCATACATTTGTATGCACAATTCTTGTCAGATTGACGTATTTAGCTCCGCAAAATACTTCTTGCAATTCGAAAATGTGTCCTGTTTAAAAACTCAATCGAAAATAATGCTGGGTAATTCATTGTTTAAAAAACAGCATTCATTTCTTTTTCTGGCAACGTAATATAAAACATGGAATTATTTCGTAGGTGCGTGTGACTCCGTTATTCTGATTGAGTTTCGAAAGGGGTTTTAAACTCGTTACATCAAAATGACGTAGATTTCGCATGCGAAAATTCAGTTATTTTAAAGTAATTTTATTTATTTTTTTCAACTGGCAATTTTATTCATTGTTACTGTTCCCAAGACAACCATAGCGTAAGATATCATGCCGAAATCTTGAAGCAGCTTTTTTTGAAATAAAAATCCTTCTTTACATAAAAATTCGTAAAAAATCTCCAAATTTATATTTTTCCTCCGTTCTTCTTTTAAAAGTGGGAGAATTGTATGCTCCGTCTTTCGCCGAAATATAAAAAAGTTATGACGGATAGAATTAAAGATGCAACGGTTTTAAAATTATTTTACGCAAACTTCGTCAAAAGAGAAATTACTTTTAAAAATTCCCCAAAAATCGGCAAAATATGTTACATAGTCAAAACAAACTGTTTTCGAAAGAAAATTTTCTCCTCTGTCCGATGATGCAAACATCGTTTTACTGCGAGTGCAATGACCGGTGTTATTACGTATTATGCAAGAAAAATCGCTAAAAATCGGACAAAACATAAAATAAAACCTTTTCTAATTCGAATTTCGAAAAAATCGGTCCGAGGCGTGTTAGGATCTGTCCTAGTGAAGCCGTATGCAAAATTCGGTAGGTCTGCGACCAACCGTCTCTGCGCAATGCGATCGAGCGACGGGCGCAAAAAGATTGGTGGTCACAAACCTACCTACATAGCTACATACAATGTTTACTCTCGGATTTTATTATATACTAGCTGCGTACCCGTTCTCCGCACGGTAGGGAGCAAAACTTTTTCTTGCATGTATAATTCGAATTGATTCCAGTAATGTGGAATCTAAAAATAAACAACATGATTTGACTCTTGGCGTAAAATTACTCATTAGTTATTCGTAAAGTTAGTATAAATACTGATCTGAGAACATTGTTAATATTATGAAACAGAAAACTATGTCGGTGTCATTGGCGATCAGAAAAAGAAAAGCTTGACGGTTCCTAAAAATTTCTAACTTTCAAAATGTCTCATTTCTACATCGTACTCTTTTTTTAGATTTAAGTTATACCATTAATACCTTAGATACTACATGATGTGAAGAACCGTTTTTTTTAATAATTAAATAGTTGTGTGTACCCGCTCTTCGCAAGGCAAGAAGAGAACATTTTCCTAAAATGTTATCATAACTACTTGTGACAAACAGAATCTCCAAGAAAAAAAAAGTTCAGGTACAGAATTTTCTGTTGAAATTGCCGCGGGATATATTAACGCGACGTAGAATTCTTTAATGTTTAGTTAGCTGTGATGTAAGATGGCTGTTGAAAAACGAAAAGAAACGAATAGTTTCACGAAATATTTATTAACGCGGTATATTGTGCTTTGATCAATATTGCCCTAGCATATCTAATAACTATTACTAAGAGTATCCTTTACTGATACCAATATATTTTCGTTTTTCCATCTTTAATGTTTAATTTAAAGAAACGGTTTAGATATTTGCCACTGATGTAGTTTTTTATTCTTTGGTGATTCTTTGCAATTTACGCATTAGTATAAACGATAATCATTTCACTTTCTGGCTGCCATTAAAACAGCTCTCCATACATTCTTATGCATAACTCTTGTCAGATTGGCGTATTTAGCACGTAAAATATTTCCTGCGATTCGAAAACGTGTCCCGTTTAAAAATTATATCGAAAATAATGCTGGATAATTCATCGTTGAAAATACAGCATTCAATTCTTTTTCTGGCAACGTATTATAAAATAGGGAATAATTTCGTGCGTGGCGTATGTTTTGTTTGTGAGCCCGAAATTTTGATTGAGTTTCGAAAGGGGTTTTAATCTCGTGAAATCTAAGTCATTTTGATCTAACATGTGGAAACTCAGTTATTTTAAAGTCATTTTATTTATGTTTTTCAAATGGCAATTTTATTCATTGTTACTGTTTCCCAGACAACCATAGCGGAAGATATCATACCGAAATCTTGAAACAGCTTTTATTAAATTCAAAATCCTTCTTTACATAAAAATTCGTAAAAAATCTCCTAATTTATATTTTTCCTCCGTTCTTCTTTTAAAAGTGGGCGAAATATATGCTCCGTCTTTCGCCGAAATATAAAAAAGTTATGACAGATAGAATGAAAGATGCAACAGTTTTAAAATTACTTTTACGCAAACGTTGTCAAAAGTGAAATTCTTTTAAAAAATTCCCAAAAATCGGCAAAATATGTTACATAGTCAAAACAAACTGTTTTCGAAAGAAAATTTTCTCCTCTATCCGATGATGCAAATATCGTTTTATTGCGAGTGCAATGACCGGCGTTATTACGTATTATGCAAGAAAAATCGCTAAAAATCGGACAAAACATAAACTAAAACCTTTTCTAATTCGAATTTCGAAAAAATCGCTCCGAGGCGTGTTAGGATCTGTCCTAGTGAAGCCGTATGCAAAATTCGTTGGGTCTGCGACCAACCGTCTCGGCGCAATGCGATCGAGAGACGCGCGCAAGAAGATCGGAGGTCACAAACCTACCTACAAACCTAGCTACATACAATGTTTACTCTCGGATTTTATTATATATAAGATATACTAGCTGAAGTACCCGTTCTTCGCACGGGAATGAATGGACTTTTTGATATTACGATTTGTGGTGATTACTATTCATTGTAATAAACAGATATAGCAAAATGGATATCGCGTTATATTGTGTCCAATAATCATGCATACCGAATTGCAAGGCAATCGTTTGTACGGTGCAGAAGGCCATGCGGCGTAGCGCAATCTAGTGGCGAGTTCTAGCAAAACGGATATGGCGAAAATATTCTTCGCATTCAGATATCGATGTATACGAATTTTCATGGCTATCGGCTGGACAGTCCTGAAGTTCATGTGTTGACGCGACATCTAGTGGTAAGTTATAGGAAAATGGATAGCGCCAAACTCTTCCCCGTGTTTAAATATCTATGTATACCTATTTTCATAAAGATCATTTGCACAGTCAAGAAGTGATACACTGCAGGGCCATCTAGTGGTTAATTAAAGTAATGATTTGCTACAGCGCCGTCAAGTGGCGAGTTATAGCAAAATGGATAACGCCAAAATATCCTCATTGTTCATATAGCTATGTATACTGATTTTCATAGCGACCGTTTGAATGGTCAAGAATTTGGCCTGCTGCAGCGTCATCTAGTGGCGAGTTAAAATAATAATGCATTGCAGTGTCATCTAGTGGTGAGTAACATCAAAAAGAACGCAGTTAGAATATATTCTTCGTGCTCAAATGGATAATGGCGTAGCAGCGCCATTTAGCGGCAAGTTACAGCAAAATTGAGAGTGAAAAATACTCTCCTAATATCCGCGTGTACCCGCGTGTGTTCTAATATCCGCGTGTACCAAATTTCATCGAAATCTGTTGGACGATATTCGCATAGTAAACGGCTAAACGGAATAGAAATCGACGTTATGCTGCGCCACCTGGTGGCAAGTTAGAGGAAAACGGATAGCATAAAAAGCTTCTCCATAATAAAAGACTTAGGTGAACCAAATTTCATGGTGCAACGGTGCTCAACGGTGCTGGAGTTTTTCAACCTCATAAACACATACCAATATTCATTTTTATCTATAACCAGTGCCCATTAATAGCCGAATTATGTATACCAGTCTCAAATAAAATCCAGTTTCAAATCTAAGCCTCGCCAAAGTGCCAACATAAGCCATTTTGCAGGGTTTTTTCAGGGAATCATTCGAAGCATTGACTTAGCAGCAATCAATATGGGAAATGGTTCGACCGCCAAAGAGTAAGCAAGCATTTATTTGAAAAGTGGAATCCCTTAATACAGCCGAATTTTTTAAAATTATCAACTATAACGTGTTTTATTCATCGTTACTCCGATGTACTAAATGAGAAGATTTCAATTTTCTGAAATTTGGCGGAATTCCCCCAACTTAAATCAATGTACTCATTTGGCGAGAATTCTGGAGATAGATCGCTTGAAATCCCTTAATAACTGCATTATTTCTTTACGGATCATTAAAATTTAACGCTGTATTCTAATAAAATCTTTGCACTTGTTTTCAAAAATCTATTTCCTTAAGCTCTCAATAAATTGCGCCAAGCCGAAATCTGTGCAAACCGCTAGAACTTACTTTCTCAAAATCGGCATTTGATACATTTTATTTTTTCGCCAAACTAAAAAAATTTACCTATTAGCCTCGGAAATCGTCAATTCTTATTGTTTTGCGTATAAAACATTTCATTCCTGCTCTGATTTCCCATGCACACGATATTATAATTTTAAAAAAAATAACCTTACGAATATAAACTAACAAAAAAAAAATCATTATTATTGTTTTATTTTTACTTTGAGAATTTAAAACATTTTATTCGGCAAAATCGCCACACATGGCAACCTGTGTGAATCCTTATTTCACACTTTTTTCACTACAGGGGTTACAATTACGGAAAGATTTTTGCGTGAAGAGCATAAAAAATCTCTTAAATTCCGGGAACGGGTGGACTTTCAAAGTTTTAAAGTGGACTACGATTTATTCTATATTATTTTACATATCTATGCTAAATTTCAGGCCGATACGTCCATTTTTGTGGATTTGTATACGAATCAAATCAACAAACAAACAAACAAACAGAATTTCATTTTTATTTATAAGATATATCATTGTTTCTGGGCGTACAGTACCACTATAAAAATCGAAAGCAAACACGTTGATTTCGCAGACAAAAGCTGGATAGACTTTTACTTACGGTTCGGTTTTTTTTTTAATTTTCTATGCAAAATAAATTTTAAGGAATAATTATTATATTTATGTTGAATGTTTATATTTATTGAAAATATTTATTTATTAAAGAGAATTAACGCAGACAACCTGACTAAGGGTCGATGGAAAATAAAAGAACAGAAAATAGAGTACAATTTTAAACAGCAGAACAATTTTTTTGTTCAGTGAAAAATGTTTAGAATGACTGACTACTACTAGT
This sequence comes from Cheiracanthium punctorium, assembly GCA_038373885.1. Classification (NCBI taxonomy): domain Eukaryota; kingdom Metazoa; phylum Arthropoda; class Arachnida; order Araneae; family Cheiracanthiidae; genus Cheiracanthium; species Cheiracanthium punctorium. The sequence continues at coordinate 468,101 of JAWZYV010003174.1, forward strand.
TAAGAGACAATAAAAGGTCTTCGGTGAAGTTCCGATTCTCAAGTTCCATCTCCGTTTAATCCCACTAACGAGTAATTTGAACTAAACTTTGATAGTTTTTAAAAGAATGGACCAGTTGTAACCCGTTACTTTAAGAAACGTATCTATATGGAACAAAAAGTGTTGTGCAAAAAGACTATTTTCATCAATCGAAAATTTTATTCGAGGTAACAACGGAAAAAAATTGATGGGGACAACACATGATTTTCTTGTACGTTTATTAAATTGCAGGTCTTTTGAACAGTGATGGCTGTAATTTGACGTACGGAAAGAAATTCTTGTAAATAGAATCAAAATCGAACATAATTTTTTCGTTTGAACCTTTAAAAGTTTTATATTTTTTACACACACTATTTTCTGAGATGTGCATTATTTCATGGAGTTCGTTATTTATTTTTTCCCCAAAGGGCAGGCACATGCTCATAAAGCAGTTTTCCTATTATGGGAACACCCAGTGGGCGGACAGCAATGTAAAGGGACGGACAAGTTAATATCCAAGCCTCAGACGGGAATCGAGCACGGACCCAAGATATGATAGAATGGTTCGTTAGCCACTACACTCCTTGGGGTCGTAAATTATTTTTATTTTTATTTTTTTTAACAGATGGATCACTAAAGTTCAGTTTGAGCAATGGCAGTCCACAAATTTAAATTCACTGAAAATTTTATGGGTGCCCTTCCAAATAAAGTACTGTTGATTGAATGCATGGGAGGAGTTGGGGTGCAATGAAACAAAATTTACATTTTTTTTTCCTGTTCAGAAATTTGCATGTGCAAAAATAAAATTAATTTACTCTTTTAACCTGCTCTTTTTCCGATCTAAATTATTTTCATGAGTTTGTAAATAGATTTTTCTTGTTTAAAAAATTACAAATGGTAAATGCCTGTCAGTATTTCATTGTACCCCAAATATTGGGGCACAATGAAACACTTAAAAACACTTTACACACAAAAAAATTCAAATTTCCGCATATGTTTTATGTACATTTATAATAAACATTAGTGAGACATAAATATAAAATTTGAATGAAAAATATATATAATTAATTGCTATAACTTAAGATGAAAACATAACACTTTTATTAGAGGTTAGCCTATAGTTTTTCATTTCACATTAAATTTACTTAAATCAAATTTTATAATTAGCACTTTGATTTTCTTTGTTAACCACCTGAAGGAACAGTAGGTGGTAAATTGAGACAATTTGATTTTAAAAAAATACATGTTTCCAAAGAACGCACAAATCTGAAGCTTGGAATTAGTCGTTTGAGACGCCCATATCTTTTCATTCCGTTTGATTTAAGTTTATTATATACCAAGCAGAGTACATTTGTTTACATTTAAGTTTACCTTCCTTGATTAAAGCATAATCATTTAGAGCGATACTGCTTGTGTCATGCAAGTTATTTGAGAATAGCTCATAATCTGTACTATTTGGATTGTTAGTTGAAAGACAGTCTGGATTGTCACCATCTTCAGATCCTGAAGAAGATATTTTAAGATTTAAAATCAATTCCTTGTTAACTCAATATGCTGTATACCTAAATACTCAACAGTAACATCTTTATTTTAAGTGAATGCATTCCCCCGGGTTACAATGAAACATGTTCCATTGTACCCCATCTACAAGTGTTTCATTGCACCCCAAATTGAGACTACAAACTAAATGAATTTTTACTGAATTATAGCTTTTAAAGTATGGAGACAACACTATAGTGATCACAACATTTGAAAAATAAATAATTATACTGTGAAAACAATGAGGTAAAACAAAATTATTTTTTACAAAATTATTACTAAGAAATTTACTTTCGGCGGTAAAAATGCGATTGTCTCCAAATCATATCAGTAACTGAAACATATATTTGTATAATAGGTGTGTGAGTTTCAAATTTCTGTGACAAATCCTACTGATTTTAGATAGCATGTTTCATTGTACCCCAACTTCCCATATATATATATATATATACATATATATATAGCCAGATGTTACAACCATCTTAATTCCAACATTTCAGTATTCCGATTTTTAGTTATGTGATAGACGACCATAAGTACAGGTTCATATATTCACAGGAGAGCTAATTGCCGACCTTGTTGGTTTGCGAGATTTAAACCACACTCCTGATCTTTTCCATATGCAACTGGGGGAACTAGCTAAACAGGGAGATCCTATATTAGATAGGAATTTAACATATTCATATTTTGCTTACATTTCGAGTTCTAGGTAGTTTTCACAATATGAAACTAAGAAAAAATTAAAGCGGCAATCTCATGCGACAGAGCTAGAGACTTATCAAGACAGGTCAAAATCAGTCGATAAATAAATAGACACATTCGGATGAGGATTTTGAGACAATTATTGGTTATTTTCTGTATATTTAATTGAATTTATTATTTTCAAAAATTTTTATTTAAAAAATATTTGAAAAATTATTATTTTCAAAATCAGTTTATGAATAAATAGACACATTCGGATTAAGATTTCGAGACAATTATTGGTTATTTTCTGTATATTTAATTGAATTTGTTATTTTCAAAACGTTAATAAATTATCACTTAAATTGTAGAAAGACCAATTACATTGTGTTTGATACTGAGGTCTTTTATCTCAGAATTTTCAGTTAAGAAGCTGACAGTGATATGGTGTAACGATGAGGAAATTTTGCTGAAAATACTGGGTGGTTTTCCAAATTTTTTAGGTATTGGTTAAAGGGCATATACAAATACAAAATTCTGTGTGGAACAACACAAACGGGATTCAGTACTCATTGGTGTAAATTGGTATGGAACATTGGAGACAAAATGTTTCTTTTTGTAGGAATATTTTCGAACATATAACATTATGAATTTCGTTGATTTTTTTGGAGAGGGGGTTTAGTAGGTTACGCCTATGCAGGGTCTGTTAAAATGAGCAGTAACTATACACACATATGCGCCCACAAATGTCACACAGAGAAAAATCGAAATCAGAGTACCAAAAATTTCGTATATACAATATTCACGCGATCAAGTATGTAAAAGTGAATAAAAGACTGAAACAGTGAAAAATGATTATGCTTATGAGTAGATTTTCATGAAACTTATGTGAGATAATCTTACCTGAATGCAAGATTCTGGACAGACACATTTCGCATTTCCCCTGCCGTCACTTTCACATACAGCATAGTATTCGCAGCGCTTGTTTTCACATCCAGCTGTGGGAACAATAAGTTACAGCATCATAGCAACATAAGCTATTTGAAATAATATTTGATGTGCCAAGTTTATAAAAGTTTGCTCTGAAATTCGTGGAAAAAAAAAATATTGATAAGATTTTATGATACGATTATCTGTTCTCTATCTTGCATTTTATTCTTCGGTCGTTATTGCATATAGGTAAGTCGAATTAATTGCTTGTTCCTATTTGCATATTTCTTATCTAAATAAGCAGCGTAGGTATTTATTTTTGTTCTTACATAGAAAACTTTTCAAACCCTTTTTAAGGATTGCCCTCACGAAAATCAATCATCTATGATCGGGTCCTCTGGGTCCGCCTGAACAATCTTCACCAAGCTGCGATAATCTGGAATACACGAACGCACTAACGCACATTGGTTTGCTACAAAGACGCGAAAACTGCCATACGTTCATAGTTCTTGGAGTAGGTCACGATTTTTTAAAGAAGGTTAGGAAATTTCACGTTTAAGATATGGCAAATGCTTGTAATGTGATAATGGGGGGAAAGTAAAAATTTGCATGCTAAATTAGAAAATATATAAATTTTCTCAAAACGCCTTTTTGTCTTTTTTTGAGTACTCAAAATAAATTCTCGTGCATTTCTAACTTAAAAAAAATATAAAAATACGTTGTTCAATGAATTGAAAAGTGTAGCAAAAAATTTCACAAAAATGTAGTAAATGTTTTCTCGCAAGTTGTGTCGCCTGAAATTCATTACAGATTTATTGCACAAGGTGTAATTAAAGGCATTTATTACATGAAAAAACTACAGGTTCTTTGTATTTCTATTGAAATATTCAATCTTTTATGCCTAAGCGATTTTGGCTATGTTTATAGTCTGCACAACAAAGTAACTTTTCACCATGAGAATAAACAGAAAGGATATATAATGCAGGCGTCGCAGTCAGTCCTTTTTTTATTTAAATTCCTAAATCTGTAAGTAATAGAATAAAATGTTCTGCTGATTCAACAGTTGTTAATACTAGGCTATATAAATAAAACTTTGATGAAGGTAGGAATTTAAAAAAAATAGGACCAACTGCGACGCGGATGTGCTAATAAAGTATATTAACGTATAAGGGAAGATAGCTTTCCTATAGACTAAATTAGACTGACTTACTGCAAAGACCAGCGTAAGAAACGGCGATTTCCCTTTTCTGCTCACAAGCTTCTCGTCTCAGCTTGCAGTTGTTCGTATAAGATATGCCGTCTGTGCCGCATACGGGTTCGAATTCTTCAGCACACGTTGGACATTCGCATACTGCAAAACCTCCCCGAACAACACATATGGCTCCGTAGGAACAGTGGTGATGGTAACAAGGTCCTCTTTCCCCTAAGGTTATTCAATGGATCGTTGAATATCATCATTTAAAGTAAGACTATACAACGGAATGCATTTCGTAATTATTAAAAAAAGTCAGTGTATACCAAAAAGGTGGTAACGGGCCTTAATTCTTTATTAGAGATAAGTGGGTAGTGTAAATTGAAAAAATGCTCAAAATGAGGCGGAAATAAAACTAAGAAAGATTCCTCTCATTAATTTTCATAAACATTTTTAATTTGCATACGCCACCCCTCTGTACAGAAACATTCCCAGTTAGTAAAATGTAGCCCATACACTATTGAGGTGATGTACCAAATTTGAGCCTTTCATCACACAAAGTCACATATTTAATCCCTACGAGAACCATTGAAAACTGGTTTAAGTCAACGCTATATTTATCTCCATATCACTGACACTTTTTAAGGCATAATTCTCAAATTATTTGTGTCACCTCATTAGTATATGGAGCACAATTTACTAACTAGGAATTGTTTTGTACGGGGGTCGTACACAGATTTAAAAAATGTAACTTTTTGAAAATAAACGAGAGGACTTTTTTCTTAGCAAAGTCTTATTTCCGACTTTATTTTGAATATTTTTTCAGTTTACACTGCACAGTTATCTCTAATAGATAAAGAATTAAAGCCCTTTACCACCTTCCTGGGACACTATATATATATATACAGTGAAATCTCTCCGAGCAGCGACCCTTGTATAGCGGTCACCCCTCTAAATGGCCCCCGAGTGGGATAGGCCATGTCATTTTTCGGGAAATTTTACTCACTCCACACTTTAATTTTGAGCGGAAAAACTCAAGGTCAAATTTATGGTCGAATATAAGACCCAAGAATAACTGGAATTGAATCTGTTATCGCTTTTGTATTCTCCCCACACCCTTAAGATCTGGAATCCCTACTGCACCACCCATGGAAACTGAGGGAGGACAATCGGGCATTGTAGGTGTTCTACAAATAAATTTTTGTCCCTTTCAAGCGCTAATTTCGTCCCTGACGAGGAATTTCCCGATTTTTGTAACGGCCAGCAAGCTAAACTTTCATCAGAAGCACCTTTAGGGAAAATCGATGAAAGTATCGAAAATTTCGAAGAGGTTACAAGCAAATCAGTTAGAGATCAGCTTTTTAAAGTAAAAAACAATCTAGAAAAAATGTTTTTTTCAGAGAAAAGTAAAAAAAAAAAAACAGACACAAATTGTATCCTTTTTTCAAAAAAATGTAAGAAAGCATTAAATAAAGTACTATTTTCTCTTTAGCTAAGTTTTAAATTTCATTTTGAATTAGGAATATGCGTCAGACTTGTTTATATTACGCATTATAGCAATTATCTTATAACAGCAAATAAAACCCTTGAAAGCGACCACCCCCTCTGAGCGGCCAAATATTCTCAGTACGGTGGGGTGGCCGCTCAGAGAGGTTTCACTGTATATATATAAACTCAAAAATTTTAAATGATTATTATAAAATTTTTTCACGTAAACTTATTTGAAATTAATTGTAAAATCAAATCTTTATCGAAAAACCTTACTGTGCTGACATTAAGGTTTGGCAATTTCAATTGTAGTTTCATAAGGTTCGTAACTAGCGCTCCAGTCACCGAATATAACTAGCCCGAATTTTTTTCATCAAAACCCCGAAATTTTTCATCAAGATAATGAGAAAAATATAACATTTAAGCCTTGAATTTAGCGAGAGTCAGGTTTTTTACGTGAAATGATCAGTCAAAAGAATATATATTCGGGATAGTACGGTAATCGATTTATATGCACCAAAATTGCAAGCTTTGATTTTTGTGCATGAAATAACAACTATTGTTATTTCCTACTAATTTAAAAAAAAGCACGGTTTTAAATGACTGAGATTGTTAAAAATTATACAAACAAAATTATGGAGTTTTTTTGCCATAGCATGAACTGTTAAATAGATTTTTAAAATTTTTTCGTAAGTATTTATTTGTTATTATTTGATCGGAAGCTTCCTAAAATAGCCAATAAGCGATTGTCGATTAGGATTAGGTGGGATTGTTTGGTTAAGTGTTCTATCCCCGCTGAATTATTAATCCTCCCAACTCGCTGATAGGGCAGATTAGTTATAATCTGCTTGATAGTATGATTTGTAAATACAGATATTTGTAAATTCCTTAAAACCTGATTTCCCGAATTCTTATTTATTGTCCTTTGGAATCGAGGCAGAAGTTAAGATTTCTAAATACATTTCCTTCGTGCCATTGAAATTTCAAATGCCCATTCCAAACCAACTGTTGTTTAGTGACAACATAAAAATTACGCTGAAAATATATTTGTCACTTGTTTTGGCACACTTAGGTGATCTATTTAGGAAAAATCCTCGAGATATATTTTTAAATCTTATTTCCAAAATGTATTGCCGTTTTTATTTCTCTTGAGAATTTTTTTTTTCTATTATATATTGTATTTTACAATATATTGCCTATTGTATTTCTTACAATTTATTCAGATAGATTTTGCTCAACAGTTAAAACAAATGGCAAATGTTGAAATGAAAGTTTATTCAACGGTTATGTATTTGTAGTAAAGGTATTAAGAAAAGATAATTTTACATTTCAACAAAAGAATCAAAAATAATTTTAATCAATAAAATAAATAAGTTCAGCAATAAAGCAGCTTTCTTACTCATTAAATAAAAAATACACTTAAAATATATCCGTACATAAAACTTTCAGTGTTTGCAGGAAAATTCCGTGCCTTATTCAGCTATATTTAGAACGGCAGGTAGCAAACAAATAGGCACAAGTAAAGGTAATTGAGTATGACAAACGATCGTTTTTCCAGAAAAGTCTGTTATGTTTCAAAACACTCTGAATTGGACTTGATTCTGTTCTAAAACCAAAATAAACGACATAAACCTTTCTGCTAATCTAAAATTAGAGCCAAAAGAAATAAACATAATTTTTGTTTTCTTGAAATTGATCCTAAAATGTAACAACGCTAAAGAATAATTTAACTAGAAACATATGGTTTTATAGCTATTTGTGAGAAAACTGGAAGATGATAATTTATATCCTGCTGCTAATAAAGTTTTCTTTTTATAATTAATTCTGATTTTTCTATAAACATTTCGGTTACTTCAATTGTGAATACTTGTTTTACTAATATAATTGGAAGGGTTTAAATTAAAATGTTAAAAAATTACAAATTTCTCTTGCAAATATGATTTTCCTTAACATTTCTTAATGAAGTGTTGATTTATGCATTTTAAATAAACAGTACAGGAGGGAAATTTTTCAACAATGTGAGATTTTGTTTCTTATTTTTAAGGAACACTGTATAAGCAATAGGTCATGCGTATAACTAAAGTTTACATCAGCATACATTTGCATCAGTCTATATCGGTATCGTATAAGGTTAGAATGTAATACAGAAATGTTTATCTTTCTGATCATTTCCTAACTTAGATTATTTTTCAGTTAAATAAAGAAAACGCAATTTTTGGAAAATATTGATCTGCTGATAGTTTTACAATTGTTGTTGCCTTTAAAATACTTAAGGGGTCTTGTACCTTTCAAAAGTTATGAAAGCCTAAAAATGTGCTTCCATGTATATGACTCCATATTTACATAAATAATTTATCTAGATGTAAGAAATTTTACCATATCAATACAAGAGCCTTTTATGTTTACATTAAGGTCTTCAAAAGCTTTCTGAGTTAATTAGTAAATTTAAATTAATTAACTAATTAAAATCAACTATTTTCCATATATGGTTCACTGCCCGCAGCCTAACACACGTAAAAACTATCTTACAGACTCAATATTTTTTCTACTTACATTCGGATAATGCATAATTAATATGACCCATTTTTATATCTGTCTTTGTAAAATTTTTAAATTTACAAATGATTTAATTTTTGAATTAGTAAAAAAAATAATTTTTTTTCTGTAGATTGGGATCTACATAATAATAGGTCATTTTAATTATGTATTATAAGAGTGTATATAGGAAAAATATTGAGTCTGTAAAATGATTTTTTGGTGTGTTAGGCTGCGCGCAGTGAACCAAATATGAAAAATAGTTGCTTTTAATAAGTGAACAAATTAATTGTTCGTAATTATTAGAAAACTTTTGAAGACCTTAATGTAAACAGAAACAGACCATTGTATTGATATACAAAAGTTGCTGCATGCAACTTTTTTTAAATACAAGATCATATACATAAAAGAAATTTTTTAGATTTTAACCATTTTTAAAGAGTACAAGACCCCTTAAAATTAATGATGAAAGATATATATATAAAGGAAAATAATACTATAAAGGGTGTTGTCATTATAGCAAAGCTACATAGGGCTATCTGCCTAAGACAGGGGGTAACTTGGTCAGAGGACTTTCTAAGGGATTCTAACACGTATTCATTTTATAGCTAGAGAAAACCGACCAAAAATCAAAGACCGTTGACAGCCGCGGGGCCTTCACACTTTAGCCGTCTACCATGTTCAGTGATTTATTATTTTGGCCATGGTGGGGTCACTATACTAGTAAGAAATCTGAAACGTTTTGAGAAGTCTTCAAGGGGGAAAAATCAATGATAAGATTTTTTTTTAAACTGCAAATTTTATCAAATGCTTTAACTAATATAAAAATTGATTAACATATCAAACCTTAATTATCAGTAAATTTTTAAACATATTGGTCTAATTTAAATAGAATTCAAATTCCAAAAAGGTTTTTCCATCACGACAATTTAATTCTTAAGATAAAAAATGTATTTGAAAAGGTCTGCTAAACATTCGATAGTATTATGAAATGAAGTGTAACAGAAACCTTACAGTCTTTGTGGGCAAGATTCTCTTTTCTACCAAGCAAATGAATATTCATGATTTTGATAATTTGCACACTTTTGAAACATTCTTTGTTCGCAGTTTTCATCCGATTTATTCTTTGAAAATTAAACTTTATAGCTTCAGGTGGCAATAACTACTTGGTTGGAAAACGAGGTATTGACACAGTAATTCAAAAGAAAGGGAAAAAAAGGAAAGAAAAAAACCATATATTGCACTTTTCTTACCAATAGAATGAGGATTAAAACTTTTTTGTGGTAATACATAGTTGCCTCTGGGGTAATGTCAAAATCTTTAGAAGAAAGTTAAATTGGAAAAAAACATCGGTTTTTTTCCTTTTTTTTGTAAGTGTATGGTGAAGCATCGATAAAAGTTATTAGCTTTGACGCACATTTCCCCTACCCTGCGTCCTCATGAAAAATTCATTTTATACCCACTGCTTCTATTCTATTCATTTTTGTGAAAGTAAATTACTTTTAGGGTCTCTGTCTTAGCGCTGTGTTGCTCTAAAGAAAAGAAAAGAAAAGTGAATTACATTTTTTTTTTCAAAACAAACTGTGGACAAACACACAAGCATAAAAAATGTATACTGTTCTTGATTTATTAAAGACTTTCTTATTATTTTAAAGATAGTACGTTTTGTTTGCATTTTTCAATAGAATAAGCTATACAAAGTAAAAAAAAAATTAAAACAAATATTTTGAACTATAAATAATAGTTCATTATCAGAAAATTATGGAGTGGTAGGATGTTCAAAAAATGACAGTTAATTTTAAAGTGTATTGAAAATAATTAATGAGGTATCCAGTTGGATATGGCGTAGCTTCACTAATAATAATAGGTGATCTTTTTTAAAGTAATCTTAGAACTTTAATTCCAGTAAATATGAATAATTATTTTATTAAGGAAAATATGAAATATATTTCCCTAAAAATATGACACGGAGATAATGCATTTTATTAAAGTTTAAAAAAACGTTGAAATTTTCCAATTATAATGCCTACTTCACAATACTAAATAAACAAAAAAAAAATACTCTGAGAATATTCCTCTTTAATAATTTTGTAATAAATATTTAAAAGACCCTTGTAGAATAAGAAATACAGGGTGTACAAAAAGTCCCTGACACATTTCAAAATTAAATATAAAATCAACGAATTGGGTTACGAGATTGCGGTTTGTACCAAAATGCTTTCTATAATGAAAAGTTTTGTCTATGCAAATAAAAAAAATAGTTCCAAATTTCACCCATAGATGGCTCTGTAGAAACAGTAAAAACAAAACTCCCCATAAAATATTCAGCATATTTATTTTGTGAAGCAGATACAAACATAACCAGCTACCATACTTCAATATGTGCACCTGATGTAGCTCTAACCACATCCTAACAGTACTCAATTTCACTCCACACATTTGGTAGCATTGCTTGTCGTTTTGATTGAATTACCTGCGTGATTCGCCTCTTCGTTTCTTCGATATCAGCCACAGGAGAGGAGTAAACTTTATCCTTCACATACTCCCGCAAGAAGATATCAAGAGGGGTTAAGTCACAAATGAAATACGCATTTCATCTTAATGCAAGATCAAGCAGCGCTATCTATGGGTGAAATTTGGAACTATTTTTTTATTTGCTTAAACAAAACTTTTCATCATAGGAAGCATTTTGGTACAAACCGCAATCTCGTAACCCAATCAGTTGATTTTATATTTAATTTTTAAATGTGTCAGGGGCTTTTAGTACACCCTGTATAACTGTATCGCAGCAGTTACAATTATCATTCTTAATTTATTGCAATCCGTGTCTATAAATTATATAATTTTATACACATTCAAATCTTTATATGGACATTTGATGCTTTCATTGTAGTATGAATTATTTTCCCAAAAAGAAAGTTTTCCTGTCTAAACATTTTTGTTAAATCCAACCTTTCGTATCGATTATATAAAAGAATATCATATATAAATCACTACATCTGTGAACAACTATTTTAAGTGTATCACTTGATAAAATTGTAATTTAAAAACTTATTTCACTAAAGTATTATAAGGATTAGTTAAATTATGCACAATGTGTAAGATAACTTTAACATTCATTTCCAGAATTTCCTTTAATATTAACATTTGCTTTCTCAAATTATTGAAAAACATATACTTGAATTGTTCTAGATAATACTAATATCAATTTCAATTTAGGCATTCTATGGTATCATTCATTAAAAAATTCAGAAGACATCATCGTGAGCTCTGTGATGAAAATCGAAACAAAAATCGAAAACTGAAAATTCTTCAATAAGTCACACTATTCACTCACACTTCATCGAATTCCCACATTTATTGTAAAAAAAAACACGCTAAATTCATAAAGTAAAATTGATAACGTCTAAGCCAATCCCTAGACACTGTACTTTATAACAATTCCTGTGAGTAAAACATTTCATAGTCGCTCTTAAAGAGGAAATGTAGCTAGTGTACATTGCGCTGAATAATTTATGTATTAGAGTTAAATGAGGTATGAATCATAATATATATATTTCCCGCCGGCAATTCAGGATGCTTGAAAAAATTCCTGATAAAGACTAGATCTTTTTTTTTTGCAGTTCTTCTCGCCACCCTTCCCCATCTTTCGAATTAGAATCAAAATACTTTTTGTGGTAATATAACATAGGCCTTTGGGGTAGCGTATGAATCTTCTGAAGTACAGAAAGGGAGAAAAAAAATATAGTAGAATATTGGGTTCCTCAGAAAAGTACTGCCTTTGTTGTTTTGTTGTTGTAAAAAGGCATTGAAGAAAAGTTATTAGTTCTGAAGAACTCACTCCTCAAGAGAGATGCAGTCCATGAGACTCCCTTTTCATACTTTTTGGCGATGGAAAATTAGTTTCTTTGTTCGATGTTGCCCACAATATTTTCATCAGAACTAAAAGTTGATTTTTTTTCGAAATGATGTTCTTCAAATGAAAATTTATATAATCATCCCGATACATACATATCTGTAATTCTTACTGTATATTTTTGTAATGCGCCTATCATTCTTACTCATTTTTTATGCGTGATATTGCGTATTATTTTCCAGAAGACAATTTTTAATCTCAGCAGAATGAAACGCACATTTCAAAATTTAATATAATGTGCACTATTTTTAAATTGCTTTCCGAATCGTATAAAGAAGGGGGGGGGGATCTGTTGAATATAAGTGACGCAATACAAAATCCAAGAAAAACTGGTTTCATAACTTTTCCTTTATATGTATTTCAGTTGTAAGCCATATAATGCGATAAACAAGTTGAATGCTTGCGTGCAATTTTCATATGCTGAGTTACTTCAGGTAATGTGGGAAGGCCATGACTTTTAAAGCAGGAATTTTTTAATATCTTTCTTCAATTTCTCAATATGAATGAATTTGATGAAAGAACTTATTTTGAAACACAAAATTTAATATTTGAAAAGGGAAAACATATTTTTTATACATATTCTGTAGTAACCCCAGATTGCTCTATATGCAAATAACTAATTTTTAGTTATTTTGTCGATACAAAGCACACATTTTAAGTATTTATTTGCTATTAACTTTATTCTTTTAAAAATCATGCAACATTTTATCAATTTTGAAAGAAAACAATTAGTCCACAGAGCCCACAAAAAATACTTTTTTTTTAATTTCGGAATCTAGCATCCATTATTTTAATTGCGAAACTTCTTTCCCTTATAAAAGCTTTCCAAAAAATTCTCTTAGATACAGTATTTTTCTAAATATGTAATTTCAATTATTTTTAAATATAGTTCTTTTATCTGAAAAGTTATTTATTTATAATGGTTAAATTTGTTTGAGTCCTATAATGCTTGTAAAGTCTGAATACATGACAGATTTTTTTAAACAGTTCTTTGAGTGAATTCTTCTTCGAAACATATTTATGAAAGAATAGGCTAAAAATTATGGCTCTTTCACATCGATGCCTTATAGACAAATAAAGTATAAATTTAAAAATGTCATTTTACCCCTGAAATTTGAAGACACGTATAAAAGCAGCAATTGAAAAGCTAGGCCGTGCTCTCTAACAAAAATAAGACATTTTAATAATATTGCAAGAGCTTTTCAAGTTTTTGGAGCATCCAGACACGCTAAATACCTCTTAACTATATTTGTCTATCAGTAGACTTATTCGACCCATTTATTAAAGAATGGATGGGCATAACATTACCGCCAACCATGCGCTTTGCAATAGTACATGAACAAATAAAATTTCTATGGAAAATTTTTATAACAGATGCTGTCGGCATGGTTCACCTTTCTTGTATACATTTGCCAATAAGATAACTACATTTATTAGGTGAAAATGCAACAACTTACCACATTCTCCTTTGTAGAGTAGTTTAATCATCTTTTTCTGCAAGCAGCTTTGCTTCTTCATTTCACATTCATTATGATATGTACGTCCGTCCGAACCACAGACTAGGCGAACAGCCGGTTCGCATGTTTCATTGCAGTGGCACGTTGCCTTGCCGTGGTGATCAATTTCACAGGATTGGAAGGGTCCACACTGCAGAGTATCACAGGGATTGGCGCCTTTAAATAAATGCATGTATAATGTAAATTGTAAATGTGTAATAATAAAAATTAAAATACAGTCGAAACCGTTTAAGTGCACATCTCTTAAGTGCATAAACCCCCTAAGTGCACAAGATATGAAAATCCCGAATTTCTTCACTATGCATCTAATGTTTTGTTAACCCGCATAAGTACACACCTCATAAGTGCATAAACCGCATCAGTGCACATTTTTCGCATTAAAATAATTGTTTTTATAATGGAATTTTGACCGCATAAGTGCACATACATCCAAAGACAAACCGAAAAGAAGGGAATGGCAGTTTATCTCAGAAATCTGGAGAGAACGCTCGGTAGTAATTGCTACCCATCTCTTTCAATCCCGATTTCCGCCAAAATCCAACCGCTCACAGTAGCGCCGCGTAGTGAATCCTAGCGCACGCCATCTCCAAATCAAAACTAGTTACGCCATATCAATACAGATGATCAACTTTTCAATACATTGACAATACAGATTCATTGACAATATAGATCATTTCAATACAGATATAGATATACATATATTTTGTATATATATAACTTCTTATACTATTTAATATCAAATACACAGATTTTCAATGAGAAATTGCTCTACATATGTTAATTTAAGAAAGCTTGCATACGTGCACAAACCGCATAAGTGCACATAATTTTGTTGCCACATCGATATGCACTTATGCGGTTTCTACTGTATACACACTGGCCAATGAACTAGAAACTTGTGAGAGTTTCTAGAAACTCTTGCTAGCGGCATAAGCATGCAAATTTATATGACGGGGATAACTTGTCATCAGAATGCTAGTATAAGTAAAAATGTGCGGATGTATTTTACGAAACGCACAGAAGAATGGGTGAAAACCTTCCACCTTCGATTTAAAAAAAGGGGGCTTTTGTTAGTGCAAGTTCAGCAGAATCCACACTTCTGCAGACGGCACAACTCATTGGGTTCTCAAAAGCAGTCCCTTCAAAAGTTGGAATTTGAACCCACAATCCGTATCTAAAAGACGTATCTGGTGTTAGAACAGTCGACCAAAACCACAATCAGCGTAGTCCCCGACGGATTACGTCGGAAAAGGACTCTACACTGCTTCAACTGACAGAAACCTTCAACAAAAATTCTACCCAGCCATCTCTTTTCCATTACACTCATGGCCCAGCCTCCATTGCGCTCATGGAGAACCATGCTTAGAATATTGCTGAAGATGGGAATAAGCTATCGAATACCTGTGAGGAAACCTCAAAGTTTCTGTCCAGAGGACCAGTAGTTTTTGAGAAGTACAAGCGCGATACAAACATACGCGCTTGTACTTCTCATAAACTATAAATTATGTGCATGTGTTTGGATAAAGGTATATAAAATTTCATTTCAGTTAAGATTTAACATCAGTATTTTAAATTCAGTATGTAATTTCTTATTTTTCTGATGTAAATTTGCTATAAGAAGAAAATTTCTACATATGCCAAAATTGCCCTTTCTTAGTCCTGTAAATAGTCCCATCTATTTACAGCTTAGTTTTTCATTTATGTCGTAAATTGTGTTCAAAACAAAAACTCCCCATTTTTGGATCTCAAAGGTCGAAAACTGTGACTTCGGGTCATTGAAGTGTGAAGGTGTAAACAGAAACACGTGCTAGCTCTATAAGTCATTTTGGAGTGCTGGCTTGAAATAAATTACTTTCTCTTCCAGCTTGGAATGAGATTTTATGGGTCTGCAATAGAGATGAGACGGGTCAGCCCGACCCCCAAAGCCCAAGCCCGAACCGGGCTCGGGCTCTGTAATTCACAATTGTGTTCGGGCTCGTGAAAAATTTCTCCTTTATTGAACATGCTGCTTGAAACAGATTTTAAAGAGTGATTCATGAGGAAAATAAAAGTACTTATAAAAAATAAATAAAAATAGCGCACAGTGCGTAGAAGGTGCGTGAAGCTCTTTGGGTATTTTAGAATGGCGGTTTATATTCCTTAGTTAATCATGGCATCCGAGTATTTTTGATAAAGGATGGATACAAATAATTAGAAAATGCATTGGGCGTTTGCAACTATATTTGTCTTTAATTTGCAAAAACGGAAAAATTTATTGTATTCTATCAATGAAGTAATTGAAATTTTTTTTAAATCTTTAGCTGAAATTTCGGGCTCGGGCTTCAAAAAATGAGCCCGAACTCATCCCTAGTTTGCAAGTAAGCTTCTTTTAAGCAGTGCCCTTTCAGCTGCTCTAGACAAAGGCCAAGGAAAAAGAGCAAGCCTTATTACAGTGAGACCCTACAACAACTTCTTCCTCCTCTCTCTCTCTCTCTCTCTCTCTCTCTCTCTATCTATCTATCTATATATCTCTCTTGAAAAAAAAAAGAAAAAAAAAAGTTATTCTGAGTGAAGACGAATATCAGAGTTCAAAAGAATCAGAATGAAAAAGTTAAACTTCTGAAGTCATTAGAAAACTAAGATCCCTATAGTAACTACATTTAGATAAATAAAAAATCTAAAAATTTTTATGATAAAAATTCATTTATAGATAAGTAGTATTATATTTATAAGTATTATTAAAGTATTACATTTATATATTTTTATTGTAGTTAAGGCACAGTTACACGGCTATTTGCCTAACGGGAAGGTTGCCTTGGGCGGAGGGCTTTTTAAGGGGTTCTAATGAGTATTCACGTGACATCTGGAGAAAATCGCCCAAAACTCCAGACCGTTAGATCGACAGCCACGTGGTATTACATTTATAAGTGGTATTATACAATAGCAGTACTTCCCCAGTAAGGGACACTCCCCGGACAAGACATTTGCTATATACCAACTTCGAGTCGTTTGGTGATATATTGCGAAATTTGGCAAAAAAACGCTTTTTTTATATAATTTAAGAAGTGTATAATACTAAAAAGTAAGTCAAAAGTCAACAGTAACGATTTTAACATTAAAACACATGAAAAATATTTTTGGCCAGGATTTTGACACAAATACTCCACTGTGTGGCGTCAGGAAAGACGAGACTGGACATCTGAGGATTGGAAACACGTTATGTGTGATTGCGCTATCAGAGGAATTACGATAATGTCAGAGGACCTGTTAGTTAGTTACTGTAACGTCAGAGGAATTACGCTAGTCTTGTTTTGCGCCGATGGAAGACGTCGAATTTGGCTAGAACCCCACTAACCCATCTTGGTTTGCTGTCAATGGTGGAAGCGTCTTATGGCAGTATCAAGTGTGAGACATGTTTTGCAAATGGACTTCCAATATTATATTAATCTATGGTTTCTAACTCATTGGCTAACGTGTGTACAATCTCCCTGTAGTAAAACCATCATCTCCACAGCCCGACTAAGCCAGCATTATGCCCGGAGCCCCTTTATTCCGATGTATGCATATGTATCCGCAAATACTGCATTTCATATTCTAATGCTTTAATCAGACCCAATTAACATCGTTTAAACATAATGCCACTTGGTTGAAAAAAGTTATTTGATTTTTTACTTACTTTTAGGGAGTATTCCCAGCCATGAGGAAACCGGAAAGCATACATCACTTTGATTTCACGAGTGTTAAATTGCGTGGAGTTTCTAATGCAATTTTAAACACGTGACTCAAAATGACGTCGATTTTCCTTGCGATTTGAAAACCATATGCTCCACTGTTTGTTTCTTTAACTAAGCCAAAAATTCTAAGAAATGTAGGTTTCTTCATAATTCTTCACTTTTTATTGCCATACAGCTACTAAATAACTCTATTGCCATATAACTCCTAAATAACTCTATTGCCATATAACTCCTAAATAACTCATTCTCTACGAAAAAAGGAATTTCTTAGCACAGCACAGCAGCTTTTTTCTGGGGGGGGCGGGAGGGATGAATTGTTGAAGATTATACAGGTAAATTTCCTAGAAAATATTTACACATTACTGCACTGAAAAGTGTCATTTCTCGGTTTCGTCACCCCCTTACCGTCTACTCTTGCCTTATTCAGGCTCTTGATATCCCTTATTTTATGACTCTAAGTTTTTCTTTTTTTTCATTTTATGTTAAAACAGCCAGAAATAGAATTTCTTGTAGCATGGACTGCATTAACCAGTGCTGAATCATATCGAAACTTCTACCTGTAATATAATGTGCGTCGGTGGTATCTTGTTTAAGTTGTACTTTAGGGTATCCCTTATACATGCAAACATTTACTTATTTATTTAGAAATCCATTACGTGCTCCCTCAAAATTTATTCTTTTGTACTCTAAGTATTTGCCAAGCAAACAGCATTTTGTCAGCTGTCCAGGGAAATGTTAATCTGTGCCAAATGGATGACAAAGTAAGGTACACCCTAATATATTGTTACGAAAACCACAAAGTGGATGCATGTTAACATTATCCGAAAAGCTCGAAAAAATGTAACAACACTTTATTCCACGAATAGAGTCTTTAATACCTCACAAAAAATGCATTTAATAAAACATGCAACAGTTAATTATTATTACAGCAGTAACACGATGTCAGTCGTATAACTCTGCTCTCTATATCCACAGTCTGTTTTCAACACACTGACAGCGAGAGACACTCTGATATTTATAGATCGCCAGGCAGGTCGTGACGTCATATTTCTTGATCTTTCTAGCAAGTTCTTTCCTAATTGAGTTACAGCTAAAATTCCACTATTTTCGAAAACATTCTTTTGACCGCCAAAGTCTCCAAAACTTTCGCCAACATCAAGGGGTCACGTTACTCATTTCACTTGCAGGAATGCCTGTACAACTATTTTTCCAGCAACACAATAACTAGGGAAAACAACATTACAATCTTATAACAATATATATATATAGAGAGAGAGTTCTTACCACTCGAGCACTCTCCAGTGTAGATGATTCTGATGCTTTTATGTGATTTACACGCTTCCACTCTCATGGTGCATTCATTGGTGTACGTTTTACCATCAGATCCACAAACAGGTCGAAAATCAGGTGAGCATACAGAGTTGCAGCGGCACACCGGCTTCCTGCTGTCATCCAATTGGCATGTCTGTGATGTGGGGCACTCAACACCGTCACATGGATCTGAAATAGCGTTAAATCGTTAATAATTAATTTACTGACTTCAAAGAAGGAGGGGGTACTATGTTCAACACGCATATACAGGGCGTTTCGAAACTCATGGGCAAATATTTAAGGGAGGTAGAGGAAGCCGATACGGTTTAGAATCATATGGGTGTGGTGTCGGAACGTTATTTTATTTACCTGTTAATAATCAATTTAATAACCTATATTGTAATCATTGTATCATCCCTACTTTAGTAATCAATCCTTTTACTAATAAATTTTAATGAAGAGCTTTTTGTGACAGATGCATTAGTTTTTGAGGAACCATAGTCAGAAAGTTTGTTATTATTCCTAAACGATTATTAACAGGTGCATGAGGACGACGTTTCCGACCCCATATTGCTGTGCGATTTTGAACCATCTTGGCTCAGAGTACCACCCTATAAATTTTCCTCATCAGCTTCGGAACACCCTGTATGTGTATATATGTATGTATGTATGCTATATATATATATATAATATACATCGATAAGTTTTTACTGCATCGACCGATTTTAAAATTCTTTTTTTAATGCAAAGGGGATAGCTCAGGAATGGTCCCATATTAATTTGGCCACTTTTCAATCATATCATTCGGAAAATCAGAAAATAAACGATGTTTTTAAGCCAAAAAATTAATTAAGTAAATAATTTAAAAAATATTGGACAGAGGAAAAACATTAATTTAAAAATCACAAATACTCTTGCAGCTATTTTAAAACTTCGGAAATCCTCATTGATTTTTATATTCTTTAAGCTAAAACATCTACCAAATCAAACAATTTCTTTTTCTCAACGAAACTGATGCATTAAAAGTTTTCCCTGGCATACCAGATTTTTTATCCATTTGAAAAAAATACTAAATAATACTCAGTTTTTTTTTTTAAATCTATATAAATAAAATTAGACTTTTGTCTGTACATTTCTTGGAATTCAAAAATTTTGCGATTTCTATCCGTTTCAAGCACCCGGGAATCCGATGCGACCCTCAAAAAAAAGTTTGTCTGTCTGTCATTCTGTCATTCTGTCATTCTGTCAGTGACGCTTTTTTTGTTTAAGCATCACATAAAAACGACTGAAGCGAATGATATGAAATTGGGTGTCATGATAGGTGGTCACTCAACTTAAAACATAGGCGTCGAATTTTTAAAAAATCTTGATTAGATTTTCAGATTTTGCGAAAATCGTTTCAAACTGCGTAAATTTATGTTCAAGCATCGCGCAAAAACGACAGAAGCGAATGATATGAAATTGGGTGTCATGATAGGTGGTCACTCAACTTAAAACATAGGCATCAAATTTTAAAAAAATCTTGATTGGATTTTGAGATTTTGCGAAAATCCTTTCAAACTGCGTAAATTTGTGTTCAAGCATCACGTAAAAACGACTGAAGCGAATGATATGAAATTGGGTGTCGTGATAGGTGGTCACTCAACTTAAAACATAGGCGTCCAATTTTTAAAAAATCCTGATTGGATTTTGAGATTTTGCGAAAAAACTTTTAAACTGCGTAAATTTGTGTTCAAGCATCACGTAAAAACGACTGAAGCGAATGATATGAAATTGAGTGACATGATAGGTGGTCACTCAACTTAAAACATAGGCGTCGAATTTTTAAAAAAAAATCTTGACTTAGATTTTTGAGATTTTGCGAAAATCATTTCAAACTGCGTAAATTTGTGTTCGCACATCACGTAATAACTGCAAAGGTGAAAAAATGATATTTGTTGAAATGATAGGTGGTCACTCACCTTAAACTATAACCATCTAATTAAAAAAAATTGATCCGATTTCGAGATTTTGCGAAAATCGTTTAAAACTGAGTGAATCTTTGTTCCCGCATTAAGTAATAATGACTAAAGCAAATGATATGAAATTTGGTCACATGATAGATGGTTGCTCAACATAAACTATAGGTGTCCAATTTTTTAAACACTTTTATTAGATTTTGAGATTTTGTGAAAATTCTCTCAAAATACGCTTATATTTCTTCAAACATCACGTAATAACGACTAATACGAATGATACGAAATTGAGTGATAGGATAGGTAGTTGCTAATCTTAATTTATAGGCGTTGAAATTTTAAAATATATTGATTACATTTTGAGATTTTGCGAAAATCGTTTTAAAATGCTGAAATTTTGTTCCAGCATCACGAAATAAAGACTGCAGGGAATGGAACGAAATTGGGTGACAGGATAGGTTGTCACTCAACTTAAATTCTAGCCTTCAAAATTTTTCAAAAATGTTGATTAGATTTTGAGATTTTGGGAAAATTATTTCAATATGCGTCAATATTCGTTCGCGCCTCACATAATTACGACCAAAGCGAATGAAATGATATTACTTAGTTACTCTCTAACCTGTAATATTTTAACAATACTTAAAAATTATAACTTCGCTTTCTTTACTTTGGCAACATACTACATCCATTCTGTATACTCCTACAATGCTGACGAAAGTTCTTGCTTTTTGGAAATTTGCATTCACTAACCCGTCAAGGACGGGTACTTCAGCTAGTAAATAATATGTTTGTAGACATAAAACTGAAACTACGGGTTACTCTTAAAAAATTAAAAACAGCAAACTATTTTACAAATAAACGGCAGGATTTATAAGCGGATTCTTCAATATCAAGCACACAAATCCGAAAATATATGCTCCGCACAAACAAACAAACGATAAGCTTTTTAGACGCACTAACAAAGATTTCTCCATTTATTACTAATAAACTTGGTACAACAGCTTCAGTTAAAATGTCTAAAACTCAAAAATTATACAATCACACAGTGTAACAATGAATTGCATTGTAAACGCTTTTTGTACACATAACGCTTTTTGTACGCATTGTAAACGCATAATTTTTATAGGAATAAAATGCATCTGTAAGCATACCGCAGAGTCCTTTGAATTTTACTTCTATACTTCGCATTTCTCTGCAGGAAACTTTCTGAAGCTCGCACTCGTTTGGGTAATTGCGTCCGTCCGTTCCACAAACATTCGCTGGGTCGTTTTTTAAATGAGGACACTTGTCTGGACATACGCACTGTGCCGTCTGCCCGTCGAAAGAAGTGCTACAGAAGGATCCAAACCTGCAGTCCATGGTCTCGCAAGGATTTTGAATATCTATAAAAAGCAGTGAAAGAATTTTTATAAGGGTAAAAACACAGATAACTTAACATGAAGGAAATATAAGTCCAAATCTGTTGTCAGACGACTAATAGGGCTATCACACTGAGAAAAATCCGACCAACTTTCCTTGCAAATCAAGTTTTCGGCCGATTTTCTTCGCCGTTACCTAGACGACCGCGAACTCCAACTTTTTCCTTTCCGAAGGAAAAAATCCGAGTCGGACGAAATTTCGGCCAATCAGAGTACTTCTTCCTGCTACGTCATAGGCAATTTCGAGCAATGGCGACTATGTTCGAAGCTTGGCACCATGGTTCGATGTCAGAATCACATGTAAATAAAATTATGGCCGCGTTCAAGTGGACTTTGGAATTAGAGATTGCTGCTCAACCGATGCTGCCGAAAATGCTGCCGATCCGATGTAAATATACCAACGCACGATAAGTAAAATCAGAACCTGCACGCCAAATTAGCGATGCGATGACTATTTGGCGTCGGAGAGAGTTTGTTTACTTTTGAAACCCTTAAAGATAACCACGTCTTCAAGTCCGTCGGAAAAGTTGGTCCAGCGCGAAGTTGCTCGGATTTTCCCTTTAGTGTGATAAGGCCATAAGTGTGCTAATCTATTCAGTTTCTGTATGTAAACTTGCGGATTTGTGACGCCATCCGAAATTCACCAGCAATCAGGACGTACTTACGGTGGGATATTGCGATATCTCCAATAAACAGTTTTAGGATTAGTTAGCATAAGCTTTAGCCCTTTATCTACTGACGGTTAATTAAAATTGTAAATATATATATTTATTGTAACCATTCCTTTCAAAAATCGCTAACAAATACTTCACTTAATCAGCTTACATCACAATTGCATGTTCTATTAGTGTAGATTATTTAAATAGACAGCTTTCCGCTCTCTTTCTAATCATGCCGAATGTTCTCCTCCCCCAAAAAGAGCATTAGTGAATTTTCGGACGTCTGTTTTATGATTAAGGGATTAGATTTTCTGAAAAAGTGTCCATCAAAGTATTACTTGCCTCCTTCAGATGGGTGGGGCCTATACTCGTTTGAGAAAGACTCGTTAAGTGTTTATAAAACCAGTTACAAACGTATAGCTTCTGCTTATTAAATATTTCGTAATTTTATTTTTTATTACATTAATAAGTATTTATCATTCATTGACTAGCTATAATAAGAGAAAAAAAACAGATTCAAGGTGATATTCTTTGCAATTCTTAATTTGGTAAATAAAGAGTTGGTTAAAAATTTTGTTTATCTCTTCATACCCCTGGCAAAAAATTCCATTATATGCCCATGCACTGTTCTACACCAAAACAAAGTGTCTTTTACTATCTCATTCATAACTGGCTGATTACTGTTTGTTTTTATATTGATGACACGTCAATAGGATGTCACCAATCCGTTTGAACGAACGTGCGTTGAGTTCCCAATAATCTTGCATTGCACTGTGCTCTTCGAAAACCGAGTACTGGGTTTTCGTGTAAGCACATAAAAAAAAAAGTCGGAGAGCGGGCAATTCAGAGACGTGTTTTTTTTTTCTTTCACCTAACTTAATACTTTGAGAATGCGATTACTACTTCTTTTTTTAAAACTAGACTCTATTTTCATATCCTATCCTATTTTTTAAGAAAAAAACGTTTCACTTTTTATGCTTTATGGATAATTTTTTAAGCTCAATTTCATTACTAAAGTCTGTATTCATATTTGAGTTTGAAAAAGTACCAGAAAAGGTGGCAATAGTGGATGAAAGAAACAGAATTTTCTAGTATTCTAACTTATTTGCTTTGCATTTCATGTATAACTATTGTGAAGCGAAGTGGGAAAATACTAGATCTGTAGTGCAAAAAATCATTACACTGGGTTTGCCACCTAACTTCAAAGCAAAACTCTCGGGGGAAGGTGACTCGACAAAAGCAAAATTTATCTACTATAGTCTGTTTGCCGAGTCGAGAGAACGAATCTAAACAATTGCACGTGCAAACTGGCGAAGAGTAAACACCTGGCATTTTGCCAAAGCGAAAAACACAGTGTGAATTTCTGCTTTCTTCCATTTACGCTGTTTGGAATTAAGAAAGGTTAAATTCGCCTAACTAGGGATTGGTGCCAAAAAATGTAATTCTTTGGTAACCCGTTTGTTTACTTTCGTTCTCTCGTTTCCGCGAACAGACTATAGAACATTTTGGTATTTCACAAAAATCACGATGCTTTCTTAGACTGCGATTGATGTTTTAAAATAAAATATCTTATTAAAGATAATGTTCATTAGAAAATCCGAAATCTACTCACCACATGATCCTTGTTTTTCTACAACTATGCTTCGCTGCTGGGTACACGAGGAAGCTCTCAGCTCGCATTCGCTGGAATATGTAACGCCGTCATCCCCGCAGACAGGAGCAAAAATGTCCGTGCACATCTCCCGACACATACAGTACGGACGCTGTGTCGTATCATCTAGCAGACACTGTGAACCAAACAAACAAAGAACTGTGTCGCATGGATCTGTAAAAGACACAATAAGTCATTTCACCTAAAACATATGAACGCTAATGTTGAACAATATTTATCCAGATAAGCATTGGATTGATCGTAATGGGGGGAAAATCCACTGAAAACTCATTGATGTAATAGACTTTGTGTGTCTGGCATAGATTAACTGTTTGATGTATATGCGGATTGCATATTAAGGCAAAGCTATCTGAGTGGAGGACTTTTTAAGGGATTCTAACGCGTATTCACGTCACATCATGAGAAAAAACCCCAAAACTCCAGACTTCTAGATCGATGACCGCACGATAGGCCCGAACCCGGAACCTTCATATTTTAGCCCTGTTCATGTTCCCTTACCATGTTCTTTTATCCAATCGGCCATTGCGAGGTGCCATTAATTGTTTAAAACCTGGCAAACATAGAATAGTATACGTTATACAGAAATAATGAAGATTGTAGGCACTATTAAATAAGCATTATTTCCGGTTATTATTCGTTATACAAAATGTTATCTCTCGAGATTAGTCTAGTAATATCTTAAACTAACCACTTACTGAAGTATTGATTGGAGTAAGTTGCATGTTTATTTGAAATATTAAGCTCAAAATATTTATCATTCCTTTTCAAAAATGTTTAAAATATAGTCAATATTAATATTACGCAAATTTTATTCAAGAAACTTAATTATGAAATTTTATATTTGGATTAGACACTGTGACGTTATTTAGGCACATAATCAAGCGCAAAATAAAGTCACTTTATAGGAAAAAATAGTTTTTACATTTTTTGAACTTCTAATATTGAGAAATAAGTTTTAAACATCAAATTAGTTTTATGAAAATTAATTTGCCATAAATTTAACAGATTTTTTTTCGTATATTAATCAAGTCATGCTTTTATATCCTAAATTGTTTTATACTTCATTAGTATTTCAGATGACATAAAATATAAAATTTCTTATTTCAGCATAAAATGCCAATCATGAAATTTATTTAATCATCCATTTTTATACTTTACTACATGTGTGCAAAATTAATTTAAGAGACTAATTTAAAGAATAATTTTTCAGTTGAATCGCAGGTACTTAATAATATTAGAGAATAGGCCTGTCAAATGCAAGTAGCAGGTGCGCTTTATTTCCCACGTTGTAATTTTAGAAGCCTTTCAGAGGAAAAATTACTATTCAGGTTTAAATTTACTTTAATTAAACGTAAGTATTTTTTTTCAAAGTCGATTACAAAATTATTTAAAAAATTTGTTTTTGAAGCAAAATACTGCGAAAGAAAACAAAAGTAGTGAAATGAAAACTACCTTACACCTGCAAGTGAGATATAATAAATTATTCGTCATTGTTTCTGTTGAACTGTAAAACAAAAAGGAAGAAAAATAGTTTCAGAATCGATTTCCCAGAATGTAGTTGTTATTTTAAGAAGCAATTTTTTTAAGTGTACATTAAATATGCCCAGCCTACTTACAATTTACTCTCCAAGAAAAATAACGGAATTTTATTTTCAACATTTTAAATGTATTTCAAATACTGAGTTAATTTTAACAGTAAATATAGTTTACCTTGGCAGTAAGTTATTACCAGAATACACCCAGTAAAATTTCTGTAACATTTTGTTAATATAATATATATCCAGCTCCTATATTTTATTAAATAAGGCATTTTATTAGCTGTTAAAATTTTAGGGGTTATATAATGCCTTTGGGGTATCGAACAAGTCTTCCCTTTTTAGTTATGGGCATTTAATAAAAAGTTTTATTACGATTAGCCCCAGTATAAATGTAATGAATGTCGAAAGCTGCGTTCAGATATAACTATGTACTACATATTTCTAAGGCAGTAGATTTATCATAATTAATTTTGTATTCGTTTATATACGGATTTCTTAAAAAGTAAAATGAAACGTAGAAACTCGTTTATTTAGCTCTACTTCCGTATAATTTTATTGGTATGCAAATTTGTGGAACTATTCAATAATGTTCAATAACATCCAGCCATGTCCAGTTGGTCCTAGTATTGTACAGTTCTAATGAGTAGTTAGCTAACAATATACAGTAGACAGCTGTGAGATCAACCTTTAGAACATTCGAATATGAAACTGATCTAAAACAGTCTGTTCCACCATAGTGCTTCTGAACTGAATGCAAGTTGGTTTAACCGCTAAATTAAACACAACAGAAAACGTACAATAAGATATCCTTGAATCTCATAAATTCCGTTTTAAAAAAGGAGAATATTATAAAAATACATTGTAAATCTAAAATAAAGCAATGAGTTTTCTCTTGTACGTCATAAAATATTAAGTATTTATTTACTTGTTGTTTCTAATTTGTTTTAATTTTGCATTTTTTCTATGCCAGTTAAAATAATAATTCTACAGCAAAAAATTTAAAAATACTTGTTTTTTTAATATTTTTATTCTTAAAATTCTTTTGATCATAAAAATATTTACAAATATCTAAATGTTTGTCGAAATTTATTATGCGTACCATTATTTAGTTATTCTACTCGTCAACATCAAATCAGATAAATCTTCCAATTAATTGTTATTATTTATTATTTTAATTTTTAAATCACTGTATAAATGACACATTTGAAATAATTTTTCAGTGAACTATGAAATTCTAACGATTGTATTCACTATTAACTTCAACTGACTGTTCAACCTACAGTTCAGTAACTATCAGTTGTAAAACCCGACTGCTCAGTCCAAGTTTCAGATTCACCGTTAACCAAGGAGAAAATGCTATTGAACTTGTAGTTACTCAGCCTAGGTTGAAACAAGGTCAACCACGCTGTTTCCGGTTCAAAGCGAAATTCCTCATTGGTAAAAGTCCATAAGAAAGTACAAGTTCCTGTCATTTCTAAGTTTATTTTATTTTATTTTATTTTTTATTCCACGCTTCATCAAGTTATCTCACAATTTATGTATTTACCCCGCAGATATCTCTTTGTCTCCAAGGGCTAGATGAACCCGTTCTTGGTAGATATTGTTGAAAATGAAATCCAATATACAAAATTCTCCTGTCACAGTGTTAGTCACCTAACTCCTCCGAAACCACTCGACCAATTTTAATGAAATTTTCTATGTATATTCGTTAGGTCTGAGAATAGGTTTTTAACTATGTCTCATACCCCTAATTCATAAGGGCGGTCCACCCCAAAATGTTTAGCCCCAGAGTGCTATTAATTTCAATCAGGATTTCTGTGTAGACATTAGCGTGTCGAGTCACTTTTCAAATGTGTTTGCCAGATAATGTGGAAAGGAGGGGGGGGGGCGTTAATAAAATGTTGAAAGTCGCACAAGGT
Organism: Cheiracanthium punctorium; assembly: GCA_038373885.1. NCBI lineage: Eukaryota > Metazoa > Arthropoda > Arachnida > Araneae > Cheiracanthiidae > Cheiracanthium > Cheiracanthium punctorium. The sequence goes on from JAWZYV010003174.1 coordinate 496,102, forward strand.
TTGCAATTTTTGATAATGGATCGCAAAATGTGGTGCCAAAACATGACAATTTATTATAAATATATTTCGCGTATAGTTAGAAAACGCCTGGCGTATATTGTAAAAGAGTTTTATTAGGCGATTTTAATATAGATTTTGATTCCGAAGAAGTGCTCTGTGAAACAAGAAAGGAAAACACGGTACACTCATGGATTATGATGCCCATTCCAAACAGCATTTAAAATGTCTTTGCGGTATGGTTGGAATACGGCTACAGGAAGAATATACCTGGCGAAGATTGTAAAACAGTTTCAGTAGGCGATTTTAAGATAGATTTCGATTCCAAAGATGTGTTTTATGGCACAACAAAGAGTTGATTCCTATTTTAACGCCCCCACTCTCGCCAACCTAATAAATCCCCGTACTTTGGCGAGCTTTGCAGTCATGGGTCTCTGGGAGTTATGCACAAGTTTCAACGGTACTTACGTATTTTCCCGGCGGTCCGCCAAGACAAGCATTTTTTCACCAAGATAAATGCCGGGCACATGAAATTGTTGATGGTTTGGAATACGATTGGCAACGTATTTACAATCTACGAAAAAGTAGTTTGGCGGAAGTGACCGCCGGGATAATACGTAAGTACCGTTTCAACTCACTCAAACGAACTAGGTGATAACTAAAGTAAACAAACTAGCGATAAACGCGCCAGTTAAGGAATTTGAAGACATTTAATTATTAAAACTACATTAATTGGTAACCCAAAATAAATAAAAAAGTAACGGCATGCTGTACTTACATGTTGTTCCATATCGCCATTTTAATTCTAAATTACGATTTCTACATAAATGCAAAAAATCGTCATAGTAACTGCATATGTTTAATCATCGCCTCCTTGGCGAGAGTCGAGGCGTTAAAGTAGGAAACAATATATAAAACGGTGAAGTATAGTTGTGATATACTTGACGAAGATTGTAAAATAGTTTTAGTAGGCGATTTTAAGATAGATTTCGATTTCAAAGATGGGTTTTACGAAACAAGAAAGAAAAATACAGCACAGTCATGAATAATGATAACACTTTCCAACTTAATGGAATAAGGACGAAAAATAGGGACGACGTATAAATTATGATACGATTTTAATATATAGCACTATAGTGCGTATTTAAAATCTGAAAGTGTCTCAGATTTTCATCCTTTTTTTTCGGGGGGGGAAATCTAAAGATGGGATAACAAAAAATATTGTATACTCTATTGAGTTAAGGGATTGATATTATTTTTTAGTAAAATTATTGTAATTAGCGATATATATAAATTTAAAGAATAAATTACAATGAATTAAAAATATAAATTTGGTATTGTGTTATTTTTATATTCCTGCATCGTTCACAGCGCCCCATGCCTCTTCCACTCATATACCACATCCTCACAAACTTACAATAAGTTAGTCATTTCTTTCTACTAATATAATCCTAGGAATAATATATATGGCAAAACAACGTTTGCCGGGTCAGCTAGTATATATATATATATATATTCGAGGAAAAGTTTAACTGAGCATGTTCGGTTAATTTGAACCCAGCTCTACAGCAAGGTTATAAGTGAACGGGTATTGGTGAATATCATTCGAGCGTTCGACCGAGAGTTTGCTGTTCGGACGGTGATCGAGCTTGACGATGAATATGGCCGTAATATTCACTGGTACGACTGTCGTACCACTAAGCGAACACCGGCGGTTGTAGATCGGCTCTAGTACAACAGTTGTGCCGAGGACCGACTCCAGTTCCCTTTCTTGTTTCATTCTTCAATTTGCCCCAGGGAATTACCGTTGCTTGTCTCCTGGAAGAGCAATTGCTTACAGTAGAAAGTAAAGTTCGACAAAGAAGGGGAATCTTCGCCCATGCGCGATGGGACTGGATTGGTTAAAGTCGGTTAAGCTTGAATTAAACGATAGAAATGAATAATTAAAATAAAAGATGATTCATTTCTTCAGGGATTTCAAGCAATAAAAATAGATTTTATAAATGGAAGTAAAAAGTAAATCAGCTTTCAATGCTACATTTTTCATTTAAGGATGAAAAATTTTGTTTAACTCACTTGTAATTTAATTAATAAGGTTAGTAATGTGATGCAGTGAAAATTGGAGGTCAATGAACAAATTTTTCCCCTCATTTACTCAGAGAGTTTGATATTTTTTTAGCAGTTATTTGCTAATAAAATATTTCTTTTAAAACTTGTTTTGCATTTGCTGCGTTTAGCATTATGCTTATATTTTGTTTAAAATACCAGGATATTTTCGCCAGTACTATAAGCAAAGTGATAAATAAATAAAAATATTGTGCCTGTAGAATTTTTAATAAACAAAATGTATGATAAGGAATTTCAGAAAGAAAGTACTCATATCAAAAACTTTAATTCTTTAGTTGATATTTAATGCGTAACACATTTAGAAACAAAATACTGAAAGAGATTAACAAAATGTATCTCCGTTTATATTCTGTTATTCAGTTTCTTAATTTTTAAAAGCTCTCCAGCATTTATAAACTTTTATAAAACAGTATTTAAAATATTTAAATGTTGAGATTACTAATCAGAAAATGTCTGTTTTTAAAGAATATTAGAAGTGTTAATAAAAGAAGTTTTTATATTTACTAACTCTGAAATATATCACAAGAAGATTACGTGATGCTGAAAAATACTTCAGCGAAAGAAACATGCAATTTAACATCCTATTCTATCGGGCTATTTTTTTTCTTATTTGTTACGAGGTAATTACAAAGTCAATGAAAATAATTAATTTATCAAGTACAAAATATAAAAGCTTCGATAAAGTAATTACGATGATTAATCTATTTTAAATACGGTGAAAATATGATATCACGTTTACTTTACCACATCGGGTTTTTTTTCTTGGCATCGCATGGATTTATACAGAAAATAATCAATGAAAAATAATTACCTTTGCAAAATTGAATTATTTTTCATTTAACTTTTTTACGTCATCCTTTTTTTTTTCGTTAAAAAATCTATATCTAATTTTCCCGCTCTTTTTTGTTTATTGGTTTATTGGCATTTAATGGTCTTTGGCTTACAGTTTTTAGAACTTAAATATTTACTAGATTTTCGTAGGTATGTGAAAATGATGGCACGTAATTTGAAATGCATATTACTATTTGAAACCTTTTAAACATCTATGTTTATGTAATTTCAAATATTGAACTGTGTAGGTAAAGCTACTCGAGAGCTATCTGCTTAAGGAGGGGTGCCTTGGGTGGAAGACTATTTAAATGGTTCTAACACGTATTTACGTTACATCTAGATAAAACCTCCCCAAACTCCAGACCATTAGATCGATAGCCGCGCGAGACCCGAACCCGGGACCTCATACTTCAACCATTTATCATGTTCAATGTGTGGGCTATTGTGGGTTACGAAAACAAATCTTTAAAGATAGTTTTACTGGCTAAAGTACGATGGTTGACAACTAAGCTGTGAAAATTCTTGACAAAAAAGAAACGTATCTAAATAAACGAGAAAGAAGTTTATTAAAAATTATCATTTGTCGTTTCCCATGGCACATAAAAAAGAGATTTATTGAAATGTTACTTTAATGTAAATTTATTGACAAATTTTACTACTAGTAATTTATCTTCATAAGTAATAAATTTTTATTTTTCAAAAATATTTTTAACGAAAAATTATTTTCAAGTGTAAAAGTAAATATCTGATAGTCCGTTGTGGGGGCAATGGTCACAAGAAAAAAATATTAGGTCAACAAATTTCTGCATTCGATACATTTAATCTTTGCCTATTTAAAATAAATAACTTGCATTTCAATGTTATAGTTACGGAAGTACTATTATTGTCATTTATGCTGTTAAATTAATTCAAAATCCAAGCCTTCATACAAATTAAAATATGGGTCATTCTGATAAGGTATTTAAAACAAACTGAATCTGTCAATAACTTTAAATTATGAGGAATTTGCGACGGCTTTTAGTTTTCTACTTTTAAAGAGTTATTTTCGGAAGTTAAAATAGCAAACAAATTGCTAAAAATCGTGGATTCGGTGCATTTTCATATTTTAAAACCGAGCAGGGTTTTTTTTTTTTTTTTTTTTTTTTTTTTTTTACTTAATTATGAAAATTTTGAAGTCGATTGCACCAACGAGTGTACATGTTGTTGCGTTTTTGATCATAACTTTCCCTTTTTTTTTTTGAGAAATGTCGGAATTATTTTCACAGTTTATTCTGAGTGGCAATGGAGTAAGCCAAAATCGTATCAGATCCGGTGAGTCAATGACCTGTGCAGTTGTATGTACACCAGTGTCACAAATTAACAATATAAACACAAAATCCAAAATTGCTCAAAATAGCCAAAATAGAAGAATTTCTCAATATATTGTAACACATCAGACATAGAAAAAATATACGTATTATTACGGGAGAAAGCATACAGAACATATCAATAAAAGAAATGTGAATTGTTACTTAATATGCAGGTTATATTAAAAACGGTTTAAACGGTCACAATTGTCACCCTGTATATAGTATACACCCTCTTAACATTATAACGGCTTAGGGAGCTTGTATAGTAATGAACGGAAGCCACACGCTATATTAGTTGGACTTTTTACGAGCTATGAAAGTTCATGATTAGACCATTTTTGATTTAACCTGTATATTAACCTAACATTTCATTTTTTTTTCAGTGTTATATTGCCGTATGCTTAAGGTGACCTGGTTTTTGAAAAGTTTTGTCAGAATTGGGGACATGTCCCCGATTCTGAAACAAAACTGGGGACATTTATAATTAATGTAATAATTAACAGGATTTTAATTAAAAGACAATGCAATAATTAAAAATTGTCCCCAATTCCTGTTTTACATTCTGGGGACAATTTGAAAAACGCCTTGAAAATGCAGACTGTCCCCGGAAAATGGGGATCTTTGGTCACCTTATAGTATGCTTTCTCCCATAATAATATATATTTTGTAGTTATTACAGATTTTGTGAGAAAATTTAGACACGTAGACAGTAGTGAATTAGAAGACTTACTTTATGTAAAACATGATAGTACTTCCACGTTTATCTTTTACCGTATTATCCCCAATATCGTTTTTGAAAATCTATGGTCGAAAAGTTTACTTTTACTTGAACACTTCTTCTAAAGTGGTTATTAACAGGTACATGAAGACGACGTTTCCGACCCTGCATTGCTGTATGATTCTGAACGGTCTTAGTGTATCCTACCCCTACTAAAAGTTTGTAAAACTAATTTCGAATCCCCCTGTGTATACCCTAACACATAGCGCGAAACTTTCATGTACGCGAGCATTTTGGATCCAGGAGTTTATTATACAATACTCTATAATATATTGCCTTAATCGTTTTGAAAATTCAAAAATTAAATTTTCGATTTGAAACTATACGAAATGATAAATATTACTATTTAAAATCGCATTAAAAAATTAAAACAAAAAAATACTACTGTCCTCGAAATAATATATATTTTTATTAGAAGGACCTTGTTAATAGGCGAAACATTTGGAGCCTGCATGTACTGTTCGCGATTTGAAGATAATCCCTTAAAATAATGCAGCAAAAATTCCACAACATCTCCCGAAATTCACAAAAAAATTATATTTAGGGTGATTTGAATGTTTTCTTTCTTTTTAAGAAGTCAAATTAGGGCATTGCTCTCTCTCTCTCTCTGTATATATGTAAGTGTGTGAGTGTGTGTAACAATCTTAGTGCAGAATTAAATATGAAGACGGACCTCATGCAAGAAGAATTTCAGATTAAATAATGCATTATTTCTAAGCAAATTGTACACTATTATCAAGAGTAAATTTTATTTTCAGCAGTATTTTTTACAAATTAGCACTCCTAACAAGGTGATTTCATAGGAAACTCATACAACTATTTTTATGGATACAAATATTCATTTCAATTTCCAATAAATGAGAATTCTACCTCATACAAAGTCTTTCTTTTTCTCTTGTGAATAACATTGCATAAATAATTCTAGATAAAAGTATGAATATAACTAAATAAATAAAATGTCCTTTGAAAACTGAATTAGAAAACTTTGAAAGTATTTTAATTATTAAATTATGAAACAATCCATTGTTCTTGTATAAAAATTTATTTTTTCGAAATATAAGTTTCAAATAAAGATTTGAGAAAGCATCTCCTTCTTTCAAACACACTCAATAAAGGCGTATTTCGTGTTTAAACTCGAAATGATTAAACAAATTCTAAGTTTTTTATTACTTTGTTGTCATGGAGACATTGGCTTATGCAGAAAGATACGAAAAGTAATCATATCTTTGAAAAAAATATTAGGGGTGTAGGAGATAGGGTGTTTACTTTGAATAACACTTCATTCAAGAATTCTGATAATCTGGGTTTATTTATAATACACGATGATACTCGATTTTGTTGGATGTTTTATCATAAACAAGGATATTTCAGGAAATTTGGATTAAATTTGCGATATGCATCACACAGTGAAAAACATGATGATTGCAAAATATTCTGTATAAAAATTTCAAAATGATTTCATACATAATATTCACTTATTAATTATCCGTTATAAGATTATATAAAATTTTATTACATTTGTGTACTTATAGCTGTACAGTACATGAATACAACCATGAAAATACCTACAGTATAAATATAATTTTTTCAAGATAAAATTTAATATTTCTTTAAATAGGTTTTGATGAAATTTCTCTAAACAGCAATTCAAAGAACATTTTGCTGTGGATAATGTGACTAACATTACCCAGATTAATCAACTTATATGTATGATTTTTTATACGTCCAATGGCTTGCATTCATAGTGTAATATTAATCAATAAATAAGTTTCAATTTTCTCAATCGTTTATTTTCTTTACTTATATAATTTTTTAGTTAGTTATATAGTTTATTATATTTTAAAAGTTCCAGAATCAAACATCCTTTCAAAATTTTAAGCCCAAAATTTAATTAAATTTCAGCACAAAAATACCCTGCTATATGAAATTTTTAGCGGCAAAATTTTATTTTGACTGATTTATTTATATATTCCTTATTTGGTTAATTATCTTTTCAAAATGATCTATCAGCTGAGCAAAACCTAGAATTTATATGTATGCTCAGATATCTGCTTAGATGGATGTGCCTTATAAAATTATACTAAAATATATATGCCATAAGTCGATGAATAAAGTAGATTAGCATAACAAAACCATAAAAAATATTATCAATAATGGATTCTTTTATACAGAGCATCTGCTAAAATTGCACATTTTAAGGAAACATTCTTGAAAGTTGTAAAACTTCCTTTCTTATAGAATTGTTACTGGTTGGACTAAACGGTTCATCTTGTCAGATGACTAAAAAGAGGTATTTTCAGAAGGGCTTCTGCCATGGGCAGATTTATAAATTTGCCGCTTTTAGGCTGAACAAAAGCGGTGCGTATTCCAACGCCTTCGAAAACTTGTCACAGTAGACTATAGTCTAGCTATTCTATTTAAAAATCTGACACTGGTTGTTGCTGACACTTTACAAAATGATTGGTTTCCAAATTCGTTCTTGCAGAATAAAATGTGTTTGAAAATCTTTGTAGGGTCCTTTGAGATTCATTTTATTCAAGGTAGTTTCACTTAACGTTAAAAAAAAAAAGTGATATATTTCCTACTCGCAATGAATCCGCAAATATTATAGAGGTGGTAGTACATTAGAGGTGATTGGTAGATTCGTGTTCAGTCTTACAGTGATTGCGTTGATATAAACGTTGAAAATAATTCTAATTTGTGGCACTATTATGTATTTTCCAACTACTTTGCAAAAAAAATCATGAATATTGCATTCACATAGCCGTAAAAAAATCGGCGAGGGTCCTGAAAGTTAAAAATGCATTATATCAAGTTGAAAATGTTAATATATAGTAGTATTTCTCTTACTGATAGCCAATCAATGAAAATCCAAATTTTGGGAGAAGCGCAATCCCCAGTGGCTTAGTTCCTAATATTGGCATGTGTGCATTTGATTAGCAGTTTCAATAACTTGTGATATTGAGTTTTGGGTAAGCGAATGTATTATGCTTTATTTCATTGCAACTACGGAAGTATGGTGTAAATTGATCAAAATGAAAGCGATAGTGGCTATTTTTTCTTTTGCTGCCTCTAAATGAATTTATTTTACCTGTGACCAGCTTAGTATCAATAATGTTATTTAAATAACAAAATACTGTAAATGATTTCAAGATTTCACTTCATAACTTATCGAGTAATTTAATTATTATTTTTTAATCGTGCAATTATGAGTATTTTTGTTTTATAGATTTATTTGTTTGATTAACATGAAATATATAAAAATCGTCGCCACAGTTATTAAAAAACAAAAAAGGTATTCGAAAATCATCTGTAATACTTACTTTTAAAATTAAGCTGTTTAGATCTTATGTTTTAATATTTTCTATCTATCTAGATAAATAATCAGGAGTTTCAAAAAAGTTATATTACACTCAATTTTGGAATTTCCTACTTTTTTATTTGCTTTATTTATTGACCAGCATATATCCCAGATTTTCTCCGCAGTTTTACTTATGCGCGAAATTTTCCTCGTTCTAAGCAGTAGTCATATATGAATATGAATAAAGTGAGATGTACTATATAAAATAAGTGAGATGTATTATATAGACAATAATTGCACTTTAAGTAAAATATACTAAGTAATGGTCTTAAATATATTCTTATGTATTTTGTTAAAACTACATCTACAAATTATATGGTGACATAGCACATTCCTTCCGTAAGTAGTTTAATGAACACATTAATGCTTAAAATTAAGGTTTCAAACATGGAAAGAAACTAGATTTTTCAACAAAATACGTGTTTAATGCATGGGAAAACTAATAACTCATGCTGTGAGTCAGGAAGTGCTAAGAAAAATATTTGCACAGGAGTTTAATCTAATATGACACGCAGATGAGCGCAACATAAGCCAAAGTAGAATATGTCATAATTTTTTTACTTCTTCGTCTAATAATTGCTGTGACCGCATAAGAGCCGAATTTAATGCCTGAAGGGTTCTTGGAGGGGGTTGTCGACATGTAATGACTCTTCATAGAGCCTACCACAAGTGCGCTATGGGACTGAAGTCTGGATGCCTCACTGACCACAACCCTACGGTGAATAACCTCTTCCTTCAGATGATCGTCAACTTTATAACTGTAATTGTGGACTCCAGCATATTAATAGCTTTTATAAATATGCACGTTTACCATTAAAATGCACCAATTCAGACAAACCTTCTTACTTCCATAGCGTACAAAATCAGAAAGAGATTTTGCAATAGTATTATTTTTTCTGTATGCTTAAATAAATGTGGTCCAAATCCATTAAGATGTCTATTCAAGTTCGAAATTTCATGTTAAAGCTAATGAATCGTAAAGTGAACATTGGTGCTGATGAATGAAACACATTTTTAATTTCAATATACCACAGACAGAAACTGCGTTCCCTGTTCGATAAAAATAGTCATGATTAATGGGTCATGCAACACTGAGTCCCTAAGAATCATTACAAATGAAATTTATCATTAATATTAATTTTCGTGGCAGGAAAAATGTCGGAACTCATCACTAGACTTACTATACTTTACATTTCAGAAAAAAATTTGCAGCTTCGAATGATAAGCAAAAGTTTCACGGATAATTAAACCGAAATATTTTCTTCTTTTTCTTTTTTTATTATTTTCTCCTCCAAATCCATGAAAATTGAGCTGAAATTGTAGATACATTCAGAGTATTAGATAAAATATTTTTTCTGCCCTTTTTTCAGTGCTATTTTTATATTATGAATGTTTATATCGAAAAAAAATATTTGCTGTATTCTTTTTTATTATTATTTTGTGAGAGCTGTATATAAATATTTTAGCTGTATAATTAGGACACAGACAGTAGGAAGAGTATGATTTATATTCCATTAATTTATATGGAAAGAAGCATTATGTGCTATAACCTTGAGAACTAAATTTATAATAGTACAGTGGACTAGTGAAACAGCTAATTCGATAGTAAAATAATATATTTCGAGTAAGCAATTCAGTGAATTCTACTAGATATCTCCGGATTCGCTTGTTTATTTATTAGATTTTAAATGAAAGATAAAACTTGCTTGTTTGTGTGTTTGAGTCATATAAAAATCTGCGCAGTTGTTGCCAACATCTACGCAATACAACTGATTAATTCTTGTAAACAGTAATTTTGGGCTTAAAATATACAGCAATATTTCTGAATTGAGCTTGAGAGTCGGCTATTATTCTGAAAAAAATATTTAAAAAATATACTGTTTACAAAAAGTGGTTAGTCGTATTCCGTAGATGTTGGCAGCTATGCAATGGACTTAAAATTTTGTTTAAAAAATTCAAAGAAAATACAAATATCATTTATGATATACTTTAAAAATCTGAAAATCTACCTTTTCCTTTATTATAAGCATTTTTTTAGCTTCAGAAATGACTATGATAGAGTGTGGAAGAGAACAATGAGATTTCTTTTGCTACCATCAATAATTTGACGTCACGCGTTTAAACTTGGTGTTAATAATCTCTGATAGCAAAATAGCGAAATTTACTGAAATTGGTGTTGCCAAAATAAATGATGAAAATAATTTTGCAATATATGATTCCAAGAAACTTGAATGGAATATGTCTTGGACTTTTCCAGTCTAACTTATTTTTTCAAAAGATAAAAATAAATAAATAAATAAATTTTCTTCTGCGTAATCTGTGGATAGTATAATGATTATAATTTGAAGATTCAGTAATCGCATTCCGCTTGAGATGTTTTTAAATCGCAAGAACGATTTGCGTAATTTTTAAGACATGCATTTAAGATTTTTTTACTAATAACTAGTAAACACTTAAGTGTTTAGAATCTCTGGAGGAAAAACTTGCATCGTTAGTCAGAAAGTTTCTCAAACCTGAGACTACGATTAGCTAGAAACAGCCCCGAAATATTTTTCGGTTATATTTTACGAAGGGTTTATTTTTAAACTTCGCATTTGCCGTCGCGGTTTTTGAAGATTTTTCAAAATTTAAAAATTTGAAAACTTGTTTGACACTTTGACACTAATTGGTTTGAAAAGTTTTCATAGATAACCTCAGTAGAGGACAAATGTGTATGTATACAGGGTGGTTATAGTTAAACTTCCCCTATAAACAGCATTCTGCAGCTGTAACCGGTGAGCAGATAGCTGCCAAATTTGGCATATGGACTGTACACGAGATGCGCTCAAGGCAATTTTTCAGAACGTTTAATTAAAAAAATGTCCACTAGATGGCACTTTGCATGGTGAAATCAGCTCAAATATTACCCAAATAAGTGAACAAAGCCCCAAAAAGTATTGAATAAATGTTAAAATTGTTTGTATAGTTCGAATTAGCCATTCCTATCATTAAATTGCCGTTTTTCATTAAAAACGCCACCTAGTGGACCTTTTTGGAACTATTTTTTTTAATTCCTTGAGCGCATATCATGTATAGCCAATATACCAATTATGGTTACAATCCGTTCGCCTGTTTCAGCTGTAGAGAGCACTGTTCATCGGGAAGTCTAATTATAATCACCCTGTGTATAAATATATATGTACATGTAGTGATTTTTTTTTTCAATTTTCAAAAAAAAAAAAAATCGTTAGAAAAAGAAGTTTAAAATCTTGCATCTTGCATCAATATGGAATTTAAATCGATAAATATAGATTTTTTTAAAATTGTTTTAGATCAATAAACATTCCAGAAAGTGTATTAAATGTTGCAACATATTTCGGAATTCGCCGAAGAATCTAAAACATGCCAATTGATCTATCTTGTGTCAAACCATCTCATGCATCTATTCAGTTAGATACTCATGGAATTATTTTTAATTTATAATACTTATGTTTTAAATTAACAAATATTTAACACACAAAACAGTTTAATTCAAGCTTAAAACTACTCTCTTTATTAAGTTTCACGGATTTTATTTCAGAGCAAGTGTCAAAAGCATGGTTATTATTCCTTTTAACTTTTTGATGCACAAAACATTGTTTCATCTAAAACACAAAATTATTTATGTTTACAAAGCAAAGACGCCATTGAAACAGAAAACAATATTTTTTTAGTAATTATCGATACAGCGGTAAAGTGATTAAATAGCAATTGGTAGCCAAATTATAATAGCATGTGATAAACTTAGAAAAAGCTCGAATATGTGGCACGTTTTCTTACAATTATGTTCTAAAGAGTTAAGTATGTTCCTACCTAAAAGAAAATTGCATTTATTTATTAAATACCTTTTATTCATATAGATATGCATCTAAAAATGAAATTAGACATACATTTTTATTATTTCTACAAATTTATACATGATTTATACATTACAAATACTCACTGTTTTCGATTAGACATATACTGCTCTACATCATAAGATTTTAAGCTTATAAAAGAATTCATTTGTCCAACTGATGTGTTATGTTTACATCTGTGCAAGAAAGACTGTACAGAATGGATGCCGGATCTTAAAAGAGTGAAAAAGGGACTGAAAACTGTTCGAATTCCATAACCTTTTAAAAACAGAAATCTGCCTTTTTCATGACAATTTAGCCATCTCATTTTATTAGTTTAATTTCTTTTTTATAGGTCGCTGAGACGTTTTAAGAGATATTTTAATGCCATTTTTCGGATGTTAATGGAAACATTTTTTTGACGGCAGTAATTTTCATATAAGTATAATACACGCTGGCGAGTTACATGTAACGGAATCTTAATTAATATTAAAATACCATGAGGGCCATAATCGTAAGACTCTTATATATATATATATATATATATATATATATGTATATATATATATAAATAAGAAAATAAGAATATAACATGTAATATTTAAGAAAAAAATAATACATTAAATAAGTATCTAAACAATAATAAAAACAATGAAAACGGCAATGCTTCCATGCATGCGTGTAAGAAAAAAAATAACAGTTGTAATGAAATGATATGTAATAAATAACTTTAGTTTCGATACCCACATTTACATTTCAAGCCTTTTGGATAAGGAAGGGGAAATTTATGAATAGAGCATTCTTAATTAAAATCGTCAAATTCATACTCTGTCACATTTGCAGTTTTACCGAGGAGCGATTGAAAACAAAGAAACCTCTTTCTGCAGTGATGGCTTTTCAAAGGAAAAATATTAATTTCTACCTGAAAACAATATTATCTGATTTTTTCACAGAAATATTAATATGCATGAATATTGTAACCATGAAATAATTAACTGCAGGTATAAGTTATGAAGGGACTTGAATTTTCGTAATGGATGCATTTCCATAAGTGTTAAATCCTGAGTTCTTTTTCCATTTTAAATCTTGATCTAGAGATCCACTTTTATTGGTACTGTTCTTACCACAACACAGTGTGTTGTAATGCTGTTATAATAAGCAAAATCAAACTTTAGGTACTTTTTTACACTTTATTAAATGTATATTTTGATAAAAGTATAATTTCTTATCGTTACACCAGGGATGATAATCTTCTCTCGGAAACTATACAACGGTAAAAATGTTTGAGAATTTATACTGCCTTTTTGTGCCGAAATGTTTCAAAAAAGTGACATAATACTTGTGTAAAAGATTTTCATTTACACCCAAGAATTATCACAAGAAGTGCTATGTTGTAATATCAAAGAGACCCTAAATCTATATAAAAGCATGCTTTATTACAGAAAGATAAACTTACTTTTCTCAGGTAGAGTCTTCTTTGATACCGGTGCATCTGGAAAAAAAAAATAAAACACGAAATTTATAAACAGTTCTTTCTTCAAAAATATGCTCATAAATATCATAAAATTTAGCTGAAATATAGATTAGGGAACACCTTTGGCTAAATTTTTCGAAGATGACTAACTGGTGGGCTTTCCATACATGAGAGCTGTTCGCGTACAAGCGGAATCATGCTGAAGCCTATCAAACGTAGGATTGCTAAAAATGTCAGATAATGTACTTCACTGAGTGTGGCCCCCTAAATCGCTATTCAGGCCAAAAATCCAGAATGAAAGCTTGCACTGTAAACTATAGTGATAATGATAACACAGTATTTTCAGGCACGTGTAAACTACTGGTTCTTTGATCTCAAAAGGTAATAATTTTTAATGCCCAATTTACTTTACAATTTTAAATTGTATTTTAGCAAATAAATTTTGAAAAGTTTGAAAAATTAGTTTTGCAAGGCAACTTCTATTTAGTTAGAGCTCACATGCTATACGGATATTCTAAAATAGGTATTACTGAACATTTTTCAGAAAATATTCTTAATTGTTTCATCTATCATCAGCTAATGAGACTGTTAAGTGAAATGCATTAAGGTTCCTGTTTTGCTTATGGCATTAAGAACATGATACCCATTGTAAGGAGAGTCATTAGAAAGCGATATGTTATTCAACGAGTGTGTGATAAGAATTTTAAGAAAAAGTATCAGAGAGTAAATTAGTTTTTTAATAACATTTGGGATGCGGCAAAACAGACTAGTTCCTGTTTTGAATTTGAAAGCGTCGTTTGCATTACTTTTATAATGATGGAGCCGAAGGTTAAAATTAAACGTAATTAGAGCACTCAAAAACGAAAGAAAGATCTCAAGATTTTAATTTCCGTGTTTGTTAATTAAAGTTTTACTTTATAAAAAGTAAATCGTAGTTGGTGTTTCGAATTTTTACTGCGCATAAAATAACACAAATGATACAATTTTTATTCCATTGCATTGACAAAAATGATAAAAGTTACTTAGTTTTATTTAATTAGAGCCTAGAGTTTTTTTCTTTTTAAAATTTTAATATTAACTATTGAGCATCTGACTGAAAATAAGTAAAGTAGTTTTACACTATAATAATTTCTTGTTGATGTTGCTAATCATGCTGAGCAAAGAGAGATCATCACTTTGAACCTCCTATTTTTGAACTGTTCTTAGCCTCTTCTCTCCTTTCATTGTATCGATTCAACCTGCTGGATTTTTTTTTTTCAACTACCATGTCTCATCCCTGCCGTAGATTGTGAAACGCTTGCAAAGTCTCAAAACTCAAAGTCGTATCACTTTGAATATTCAAAGACGAAAGCGGTGAATCAGTGTTGAATACAAAAGGAATATTTACAGCTGCTTTTATACATCACGACTTACAAAAGTATTCAGTTTTCGCGGCAGCTGAAAATAATTGCTTCCAAAAAATGATAAACTTTAAACGTACTGTTTTGACAAAAGAACTAGCAGAACGTTTCAAATAGACAAGGCAGATGTTCGATGTTTATTTACCTTTATGATTTGGTAATTATTTTGTTACTCTTAGAATTTGGATATTACTCTTAGAGATTGGACTTTTGGCCTCCTAAATTTGATAAGTACCCCAATGTGCGTAGAGGCTTAAAGACAGGATAGTTCTCTTTTTAGTTATAAAAGATATCAAAAGAAAATAAGCTCTCCCTTAAAATAATAATAATAATAATAATCCGCCTGCATTTACTACTTTTAGAAGATAAAACAATATAAAAAAATGATAAATTCAATGAGTCGTGAAGCGCGGTCTCAATGCTGCTTTCATGTTTTAAACTTGAAACATAAATTATGAAATGCTTATGATGTTTATTTGGTGGTCATGACTTGATTACCGTAAAAAAATTCAGATTCGTTTTAGTTAGGAAATATTTGTGCTAGCGAATATGGGCGCCGGCAGCATAGGGCAAGGGGGGGGCATGGCCCCGACTGGATTTTTGTATGCAGTGCTTTCCCTTGCTTTTTTGCTCTTTCCAACATGGTAACCATACGTTAAAGTAGTCTTTGTCCCCCCCCCAGTAAAAAATTCTGCCGGTGCCCATGTTTGTGCACGCATTGTAGAGACTAGAGCCCGAAATTCGAACTTCAACAGGTTGAAGGATTCATCACGTAGAACGCATTCCAAAATCATAGGCTTTGGAAGTTTCCAGGGAATGATATGCTAATATACAGCGCATGCACGTGTAAGTTAAAATTACGCAATCTAAGTTTGTATACAGCCCCCAGGTCCCTACATTGATATTTAGGAAAATCTTCCCCATACAAAAACATTGTAAACGCAGAAAGTTCGATATTGGCAGGACCAATACTCACGGTCAAATATGAGTTCAAAATTTTGATGCTCAGTGAAGGGACTTTACACAAATAGAGAGATGGAAACATATCGCTACATCGGAAGGTGAACGAACTTTTAGATTAGTTAAGGTCATGAAAAAGTGTTGATGTTCAAGTAAAAAAAAAGACTTTTGTCTATTCACTGTTATTTGTTTAAGCGTATATTTTGTATAACACGTAAATGCAAAATACACAAGCTCATACAATTTTAATAGAGTAATTTGAAATAAAATCATAGTAAGTTATGCTTTCTCGAACATTAACTCAAGCAAAAACAAAGCATAATAGACAAAAAATTAGAAATTCTAATATAACTATCTTTTTTTCTCACCCCATGAGTGTCACCTGTCTTCATTAGATTACAATACATAGATGGGCACGTGACTGAATTTCCTTTCGAAATTTCTCCGAATGACAGGCGTGGTGCATCTGACAGCGGGTAAAATGCAATTCTGCAAATCTTCCTCGCACTTTGATTTGATTTTCGAATCATTTTCGAAACTAAAATGATTTTCCATATGAAATGTTTTTTATTGTATACTTCATTTTGTATAAGTCCCGTGAAGATATGTAAATGACGACATGTGTAAAGCGGCTGACGTCAATAAACGCTATGTTTCGTATCTCGGTGAATATTAGTCGTACCACTGTCGAACTTTTTGTGTTTGCAATGTTTTTGCACGGGAAAGTTTTCGTTAAATATTAATATAGAGACCTACGGATTCGTTAATCTATATATGGATACACTGAATAAATTCAATACTACTATATTTTATACAAATTAATTTCAGCTTTTAATGCTCTAATAAAATTACCATTCTTAAAAATCATATATTTGCTGAGGATAGCAATTAGAAAAAATATATAAATGTTAGGGAAGTACAACAGAACAAACTTTTGCTCATTTATAAATCTTCTTGAATTTAAAGAGTAGAGTTATCTATTTTATTTTGCTCTACATTGTGGCTGATAAATGCTACTGATTCACATTCGTTTCAAAATACGGAACATGAACGAAATTTGAACTATAAAATCGAGTTTAAGATTACACTTAGTTTAGCTATGTTTAAAATAATATTATTTATAGCAATATATGCGTGCATTCACACAAAGAAAAATTACGAAGTCAATACACTCAGGATAAAAAACAGGAGTTTAGCGTTTGGAAAATAGACGTCTGGGACTACTCAGAAAAACAAATAAATGTTTCGGAAAGCCAAAGGCTTACGCTCAGATAAAAAGACGACAAATTTGTCTTCAGAAAATAAATCTGATAGAGAAAATTATTCCTCTGGAACCCATTCTTATGTGTTCTGTCTGTAAACAAAAAGTATTATGCATAGCCTCGAAAAATAACCACACACCCGAATAGCAAATTAATTTAAATTATGAAATACATAAAACTGTTGTACGCGAATGTATTATATTCTATAAGAATATCTGAATCAATATTCATGTTCTGCTATTATAATTATAAACACCAAATATGTCACATTTGTTTAAATTTATATTAGAAATTATTTGCAGTAAAATGGAGTAAATTAATATAAATATCATGAAGTAAAATAGCACAATATTTTGAATGAAAATGAAGAATGTGTGATACAAAGTTAACCATATTATTAATTTTTTTGAAATGACCTTATTATTATATATTATTCTTACATTATTATTCCCCTCCCATAAAAAAGCTTACTCTAATAACTTTATTCAATATTTTACAAAAATATATTACTTGCACTAGAGCAAAATAGATAGAACTGCATTTTCTAAATACATTCAATTCACGATTCGGAAATCATGGTTGTACTGTATTACTTTGAGTATCACGTCATTATTAATTTTAATAATTATTAATATTAAACTAATATTTTTAAGGAAATGGCAATTGACTTTGAAATTATCATAGAAAAGTTTATGTATTGCAGGAAAAAGTAATAATTACATTGCTGAAAGCGTTGTCTATCGTCGAAATTTTTAGAAATGCATTTGCTTTGAATGAGTTGCATTTCACTATAGGTTTATGCTATATAAAGTATTTTCTTTCAATAAACTACTTATGAAAATAATATGAAGATTGTTTTGTAGAGCATTAAATACCAAATGTGTATGAGAGTGTAATCTCTTTTGTTTTTGTTATTAATGTCCTCTGACTAACTGCGCAGTGTCGCTAAATCCTCCGCTCGGAAAGAGAACTTTTTTAAGGGGCATTTCCAAAGCGCATTTCCCTTATATTTGGAAAAAACCGGCCAAAACTTACGACCGTCAAATCAACAGCATTTCAATTATTCAGTACTCTGGAACTTCACATTTCAGGCATCTAACGTCTTATCCAAACGGCCATTGGTGACGGCCTCGTGACAACGGCCTCGTGAAATTGAAATGTAAAGGTAAAATAATTGTTTTGTAATACACTTTATCCATGTTCAACTACATTTATTTGAGATCAACATGTACGTACGGTGTAGCCGTACGTGCCCAGTTTCTTTCAGAATTTCTTTTTTTTGGAATGCCGCTGACAGTTCCTAAATAGTGCTAATAGGATATTTTTCTTCTTTTGGGGAAAATCGCAATTATGGTAGCTTCAGCAGGTTTTATTTGTAGACCTTAGAAGCTAAATATACAAACTCGTCTGATCAGATACTCAAGAGAAAATTTAACAAGAGAGTACTTTCAAAATACATTATTGTATAGCTAAAACTGAAATAAGTAGTATATTCGCGGGAACAGAAATGATTACTTTTCTAAAGAATAAATCTTGTTTTGCTGAAAAACCTTACTTTAGAAGAAAAACATTCATTAATTTTTAAAAGAAAAACAAAAATATAAGGAGTTCAAAATCCAAGAGTTCAAACCAGAAACTAAGATGAAAAGTTTACTGTAGTATAAAGCATTTCTCTAGGGGGATTATACTGTAAATTCAGTACTTTTATTTTTTTAAAGGGACAAACATTCCATTTTATGAATGTATTTTTTCTTATTTACATTTCCATCTGAATTAAAAATAAGATGAACTGCACGAGATAAATGTTTACCGGTAAGTTCTTAATAACACATTAAAGGTGTATCATTAGAAAAAAAATTTTTTTTTCACTGTTTAAATTCGCCTTTAATTCGAGTAGCCATAGTTTTATTCTCAGGTAAATAGATTTTGAGATTAAATTTAGTTTTTCCTTCGGATGATTTTTTTAAAGGTATAATACGTGAAAGATTTCAAAACATTTAAAATTAAGCTTAAATATTCATGCACTTATGTCTGTTTACCAATTAAAAGAAAAGCATATTCTGCAGAATGATGCTAAAAGAAATAAATGGCCAGAATTCACAGACTTTCATGACATAATTTGTGCAAGTACAAAAAGCTTTAAAATTATACATACTGTATATCTCGGCCTATAACATGCACCTATAATTTCAAATTGTACTTTTTATTTTCCGAACATGTGCAGTGTGAAGAAAGTATTATGACCATGGTAATCATGAAAAAATTCTCCTTTGAGATTTTGAAGTATTTCCATATTTTGAGTAAATACTTCAAAAATTTCATTAATTTATGCAGTGATGTATGTATGTGTGTGCATGCGCGTGTATGTGTGTACAAGTGTATATCAGTGAACATGATATCTCCTAAACGGTACATTCGATTCAGCTCAAATTTGGTGAGAATATTATAGATCACCCTTCATCCGTGGTATTACATTATAGACCAGCATTAATTTTGGTATGTATACGACGTATAGGTACTTTTTACAGAACTACAAAAAAATTCCTTTACAATACGGTCTATGGAAGCAAATTCTTGCTTTTGGAATCGACTATGTAAATGATGAAATTTGAACGTCGCCAAAAAAAGACGCTATTGGCTTAAGAACGGTATTGCGTTAAGAACGGAACTTCCCCCTCATCCTAATTTTGAAATCCATCCAAAACTATTTAATGTACAAAAATTATGTAGCCTATTATTGTACTCACGTTTTTAAAAAATTAATAATAAAAAATAATTTTTCTAATTATTTATATGAAGTACTAATATTAACACGCAAATTTTTTCAGATTCTTAAATGTGTTTTAGTTTGATTTTATTTAAGATACAAAACAACGCATAGAAAATTAGTACCATCATGAAAAATAAAATAAGAGAATATAGTTGCAAATTTATGCAAGTTTAAGAAGTCTCAGTTAATCTCCTTATCGTGAATTGAGGTTTTGTCTAACAAATATATCATATGAGTGACACTATAAACTATAAAAAATCATAGGATGGTGAATTTAATGTTAAAATTGGAAGGTATTACGAATGAGAAAATATTCATGTTTACAGGCATGATTTTTTTTTCTTTCCACAACACATCGTATAATCCTAACCTATTTAAAATGATAGCAATAACGACCAAGCACGATAATTTTGAAAAAAAAAGTTTGAATTTAATGGATATCTAAGCTTAAATTATTTTATGTTAAAAAGTTTAAATCTCTGAAGTAATTTATCTTCCTCAAGTACGTACGCGAAGACAATTTTTCAGCCACGTGAAATAGAATCCTTAAAACAATTTCAAGGGCATCATCTTTCATTTTCTATGGCTAAAAGAATTGTATGCAAAATCTATATTCTTAGTAAGGAAAATAATTAAAAGAATTCTCTGTTATTTTTTTAACAGTTAATGCTCGAAATAAAAGAGACTGCCATTAAGTAATAGGACAAATCCATGGTGACTATCCACGGGTAATTTGATTGGTACTGAAACAAAACTATTCTTTCAGTGTTAGCTATATGTCCTTTCAATTTTTTTTAATTTAAAATTTGCGCCCTAAAAAGCATTTTAAAGTGTTTTACATTCGAATGTATTACATGAAATATTTCGGATAAATTAACCGGCAGCAATTATAGAAAACTTTTGAACCATTTACATTCTATACCATTAATTTAGGGACACCCTATTTGTGCATATATTTATAAATTCAATCAAGCCAGAAAAAAACAATAGCTCTATATAAAATATTTTTTCTTTAAATCATAGTAATTTGAATTATTTAGCCTAAAAAATACCTTTCAGTAATTTTTATAATAATGTATAGCACCGTTAAAATGACAAAACAATGAATTTGACAAGAAACGCCTGCGGGGCATTTAAAGAAATAGACGAAATCCTTTACTGAAAAAAATCCCTATTCTGATTTTTCCCCCCCAAGATGGCTGCTTCAAACTTCTTTTATTTCAAAAAAGAGCATACTTTCCGCAGTACAGAAATGGGAGTCAAGGGAATGGAAAGCTTTCTACCTCGGAATATGGGTATCTCGAGGATTGTGTTATTCTTTACTTGATTCTCAAAACTTAAAGTAGTAGAGCGGTAGTAGAATGCGGGGATTGAATAAATCCCTTGAAATCAATTACATTGTGTGCCTACCGTAGAACTATCCATTTCTAAAGGTATTAAATCTGACCGTACGTCATTGTTTGACGGAAACAGTCAAATTGGGATTGCTCGAAGCAGTTGAGATAGGACTCGGTGAATTTCCCCAGGAATGCTGGAGAAGGGAACGAAAATACGCGATTTAAGAACGTATTGTTATTGTTCTGTGTTAAATTGTATCGTACTGTGTTACGTTTACAGAAACTGTTATATAAAGTAAAAGTATTAGAAAATCTCATATAAATGTATGGTGTTGTACAGGATCGTGGCTTACGGGAAAGGCAGGCTACTGTGCTAACATTTGGTCGCACCCCTTTTGCTCTCGAAGAGTCACGCGACCTAAGGGGTGTGGCCATCTTACTGTGGCTATCTGGGACCAAGATGGCCACACCGCCTAAGTCACATGACTCTGCGAGGGCAAAAGGGGTGTGACCAAATGTCAGCAACGCAGCCTGTCTTTCTCGTCAGCCACGTACAGGATGGTCATAAACTATGTGTCAAAAATGTAAAGGGTGGTAGAGGATGCCAAGACGGTACAGAATCGCATAGCAAAGTGGGGTCGTAAATGTCGCCTTCATGCGCCTGTTAATAATCAGTTTGGAAGTACTGTTGGTCTAAATTCTTAATCAAGTTTCATAAACAATGAGATTTTCTCCGAGACTTTCATCCATGATACGAAATTGATTGTGTAAACTATCAGTTTTATTTAAGTGCTTTCTGTATGCTTTCGTTTTCGACAAATGATAGGCGGAAAATTCACTGTTACTTCAGCACTTCCAAAGTGATTATTAAGAGGTACACGAAGACGACATTTTCGACCCCACATTGATCTATGGGATTCTGAACGGGTCTTGGGTCCCCTTTACGTACCTTTACAATTTTGACGTATAGTTTACGACCACCCTGTATATACAAGGTGGTCAAAAAAGGACTCTGATTTTAAAATCATACAATTCCAAAACAAGATCAGATGAAAAATGAAACAAAAAGTATGTTTCTTTTGAAAACTATTAAAACAGTTAAAATGTTGCCAGCCCGTGATGATGTATAGTTCCATTCTCAAACACTAATAAAATCTAATGACCAAGCAATTCTATTAGGTTGTAACGAAAGTTTCCCGCCACCGCAAACATCGTCAGCACACAGTTCGCGTTGGCGTATTTGCTCATATTTTGTCAAACGATTTTTGGCATTTGAAAGAAAGAGGCTTACTTTATAACACTGTGTTGTGAAATCTGTAAAAAATATAGTTATCATTAAGTATAAGGTGTCCCAAATGGAACTATCACTCTAGAGGATTAGAACCATCATTTACTTCCATTTGTGTTGTAAAAAGTCAGCTACATAATATCAACAAATTATGAGTAGAGCTTTAAGTACTATTGTTGTATCATGTGACACTGTGCAGGTTTGGTACCGAAAGTTCATAATCAGTTATCTAAGGAGTTAGAAGTTAGTTTTTCAGGCAGATATGGCGGAAAACTTTCGTTACAACCTGATAATATTAAAACGTCAAAGGTGAACCCATTTCCTTTATAAAAACACCGTAATGAAACTACAACGTGCAGTGCCGCGTTTTGGAAACATCTGTAACAAATTTTGAAATTACTTTAGAAAGTCTTCGAGAAATATATTTTTGTTTATTTTGATTGATGTAGGATTTTCTTTCATTAATTATTATTATAGTTACTAACTATCAATCACTCCTATTTATCAAAATGAATGAGTATAGATTTCCTGGTATAGTAAAATTTCTGAGTTCCTCTAAAGCAATTTAGTTGAGTTATGTATTCATTTATATCTAAAAAAAGACAAATATCCGTATATGTGACAGCACTGAAATTATGAAATAAATTCTTTTTCTTTTATTTCTTTTAATTTTTATATCGCTTAATTTTAAAGACACATACCCTTAATTACAGAAAAACTTCAAATGAAAATAATTTTATGAAAATTTCTCATTCCCCCAAAACCAAATTCTTGTATTACTTCTTGTAATAATCCGAGATCAATGTTTGCTGGTATTTATTCATACGTAAGTTTTATTATTTGAGACAAAAATCCTCCCATTTTCTTTTATTTAATAAGGTTATATGAATATTTATCATCCATATCTTTCATACACTTGCTATAAATAGCTATTGTTAACAAGTCAAGTTCTTAATACCAGGCATATTACATGCACTTTACATGTATTGTCCAAAAAGATTTATATCCCTTTTTTGTTACTTAAATTACACGAAAAGTCTAAAACTAAGAGTATATTATTTGAAAAGCGTCTACGTACGATCAAGGGTCAGATAAAGCACGCCAGTGGCTAAATTTCATTAAAAGACAAAGGCTAAACGACTCGCTAGGGACCGAAAAAGATTAAGAAAAAACGGTAAAAGAATGACTCTTACTTTTTTTTTTACTTTCACATAAAGGATTGGCCAATGATGCAAGACCGCGTTCGATAGTCTTTCGGACCTTTAGGCACATTGTGTATCAGTGAAAAGGAAGCTAAACGAACCTTATTACATGGAGCAACTGACCACTTAATTTCATCATAGCTACGGAAGCGGTAACAAAGAGAGAATATATTCGACATGTATTATGAATCATACCATTACGTGAAACACCGATGAAGTGCACATTTTTTTTATATATCGTAGCTAAGAAAAGTACAGTATATAAGAACTGCATAAAGAAATCAATAAATGATGGCCACCAGTTAATGTTGAAATACATTTCTCAGAGCAAGATTATATGAGATTGAGGCATAAAAATACTTTTGCTTCAATAAATCAATTACAACTAGTAGTGAAACTGTAACACGTTTTTTTTTTCAATTTTTAAAAAGTATCAAACATTTTTAGAACTTTTACTTTCCAGTGACCAGGTCAGTTGTTGACTATAGGTTTGACCGACACGAGGGGCGGAGATGTTGGTCATTTCATTATAGAGGTTTCTACTCGGCAGGACAACGTTGCCCCTCCTATGAGTGCTTTCATAATTTTGAACCAATTTCAGATGAAAGACTTAACACCTGGATTGGTATTCCAGTGGTATCGTTTGAACCAGCAGAACATTAGAGCCGCGACAGATATTACGTGAGCCAGCTCATCTTTTTTGGTTTAGTTAGAGCATTTTTTTGCGTTCGGAATATTCAACTGTCTAGCGAAATCTCGTTCAGGGACCAGGGCCAGCAAAAGCAGTGACTTATATTTGTTAAAAAAAACTTTTTTTTAAACATGGAATGGCATATGAAAAATCTTAAAAGAATAGAATTTTGCTTATAGGACTGTAATTGTAATCAACTTTAGAGGGAATATCAAACGGAATTTGAAGACAGTTATGATAAATAAAAGGAAAAATCAATATATAATAAGTAGAATGAATATTTAGTTGTAAGACGGTAGTTTCAACGAGATAGTATAAAGATATTTTACACTTACTTATTTATTTTTTAATTACTTAATATTGGAGAACGTCTAATTGATATTGAAAACGTTTTTTCTTCTCAATCATCCATCACTACAGTTCGACGCTTGTTAACCCCCCCCCCCCCTCAGGAGCTGACCAATATCGGAGTTGCTTCACTTGTGGTGTTCTTATGTAAACGGACCACTGCCGGACGCTATTTTAAATCTAAACCCTTGAATTTGTATGATAAATTTGTGTTTGTATTTTTAAGCGATAGCAATTACTGTAGGAAACACATTCCTGCAGAAAAACATGAATTGTATTTGCTGACAGATAAATTTTTGTAATTTTAAAAGAGCTTAGATTGAAAACTATTTCAAATATAAGTTTGCTCTGAAAATGAGGACATTGTTTACATAAGTTTCTGATCAAAAATATGAAATCCAACATCTATGTTAGTATTGCGTGACGATAGAATACCCATACATTTGATCTAATATTGACTCATCAACTTGAAAACAATATCGGTAGTTTGGAAGCTGTAAGCAATATACATTACTATTACCTTTTTTTGTGATAAAAGTATAGATATATTTGTGCGTATGCGTCAAATCGATCAATTTTTTTTTCTGAATTTGACGAAGTCTAGTTTGGAAAATAGACTTCATTTTATTAAGTAAGAATATTAATAGAAGCAAATTTTTTATGAAGTAACAATGAGCGGAAAAATGTAAGAAAACTGAAAAATACTTCATTTAAGTCAATACCAAATTAAAATTTATCATTTACTGAAGGAAATTATAATAAAATAATGTGTCACATTAGATAATGCATTTCTATAGAAAAGTAAAATTAAATAACTTTCCCCCTTTATAAATTTTGTGGACAGTTTTCTTTATTTGTCAATTAAGTCTTGTAACTTTTTTTTAAATACCCAATATTGTTTTACATTTTTTTTCATTATTATATCTAAGTAATATATATGTTCATTAACCTCGTTCACTAAACCTACAAAGCAAATGTTTGTCATACTCGTAAAAATAGTGAAGCTTGTACCTTTATTTTTACCAAATACCCAATATTGTTTATCTTTCAGTCCTCACTATTCTGTGAGATTGTGTGCAGACAATTGATGAAGATTTTTTTTTCTTTTTTTGTCGAAAAGATGGTACTGATAGATAAGTACCTTGTTATGCGTGTTATACAGTTAATAATTTTTATTGAAATACTAATTGTTAAATAAATGTTTAAGTTTTATTGATATAATCTTTTAACACCATTTTTTGAGTCTATTTTTGTGTTTTTTTATAGTTTCTTTTTCATTATTATAGCTAAGTAATAACTATGTTCATTAGCCTCGTTCATTGAACTTACAAAGCAAATGTTTGTTATACCCGTAAAAATAGCAAAATCGAAACTATTTACGCTTAAACCGTTCGAGTAAAATACAAAAAAAATAAAACTATCATTATAAGTTAATGCTCAAGCAGAGCTTTCGTCATCTATCAAGCTGAACAAACGCTTTCGAAAATGGCTGTTCAGGAATCGGGATACAGCCCCCCCCCTTCGTTCTGCCTCGAGATCTCTCTCCGTGATACAGCCGTTGAGTTGTCAGTTTAACTAATATAACCAGGAACTACTGCTAGCAATAACAATATCCTGTGCGGATGAGGGTTCTAAGCTTCTGGAAACGGCCTTCCCCGACTGGATAATATCCAAACATTAAAGGAAATAAGGAGGAAGTGTTCTTTACGTTCGAGAAGTGTTGTAGCTGTGAAATCACGAAATCAAATCAGCGAAATGGTCAGCTGAAACAGTCATTTTACGGCTTAATGACCGCTGGAAGTGCGTGGTAGAAGTCCTGTTTACAGAGCAGAGCAATTTCTGCTTGATATGGAAATGAATCTGAATGTTCTAATATCTGTGTTGCCTCACTCGTGTAACACTCTAATTTTGGTGAGGAGAAACAGATGCGGAGTAGTAAATTTCTAGCATGAATTTTGGTATACATAATTCAAATAATTAAAATCTACTTACTGTTTCTACATTATTTTTGTATTTGGTGTAAGATCCAATATCACACGCACTGATAATCAGCTTAGCAAGCTTCATACGTTTTCATTTGATTTTCGTTTAGATTCACAATTAGTCTTGGAAAACATTACCTGAGATAAGGTGTAAGTTAAAGATGCGTTTATTTGCCACTACTAGATTAAATTTTGCCTAGTAATTTTCTAGGAGAATGTTTCTCAGAGTGTATCCTCAAATATCATGTTTCTATGCTAGAAAAATTTCTTACCGATGTATAATAATCAAAATTTACACATTTTTAAGAAATATTTTAATATAGCTATTGCGTTTCATCCATCATTTTTCTGTAAACATAATAACGGGATTCTGCTATGATTGTTAAGCCATTCACCTTGATATCGCTGTAACAGTTTCTGAATATTTTCGTCATTTTGCTTTCATACCGCTGCTGGATAAGATTAATTTTTTACATAAAAACTATTAATTAAATTGCGAAAATACGAGTATTTTTATATTATTGATCATGTCTTTCAACTGCAGATAAATTAAAATGTGCTATAGTGCAAAAACATTTTCTGACTAGTCCCAAAAAGTAAAAAGGACAAATTTTTCCACTCTTGTTTTACTTGCAGATTAATGCATAATGTAAGGAATAATGTAACAAAATACGAAACCATTTTTGATCCAACCCATTATTGGCAACGGTAAATTTGGATATGCACATTCACATTTTCAGAAAACATTACCCAGCAACGATACTAATTTTAATAATTCTTAATTGATTAAAAAATATAAATTTACCTGATAATTTTTGAAAAAGATTAATTCAAAAATCACCACCAGGTGGCATTTTAAAATGTTACAGTGTAAACGTCTAAAACGTCTGTTTTGAACCTCTACCTTGTTTTCTTCGCTTGAGAATGCCTATTTGTTCGTTTCATTCGTAGTAAACTGTTGTAAAATTCCTCCTTGTATATTCAGAAATTAAAAAAGTATATATTGCAACCAAAATTAATATCGCATATTTTTCCTGAAATTTTGAGATAATACATCTACTAGATCTTAAGAAATCGATTAACATTGCAATCGATTAAAAAGTATAGCTTCTGTTAGAAATTTGTAATGAAAAAGAATGTAAATTTTCCTTCGAGAAATGAATATATACATAGGTACTAAGGTAAAAATATAATATATAATTTGTATCGAAATATAAAATGCATTTAAGCCATTAACCTAAGCAACTACTACGGCATTTATGATGCTAAAAGGTGCTTTGTTTGATTTTTTCATTTTGTTTACTGTATATTAATAAATTAAATTTTCGTCAATTTTTTTCTTAAAGTAGACTATAGTTGCAGGGAAGGAAATTATATTTTATTCTATACACCTTCATATTAATAAAATGTGTCTTTCGTGTGAAAGTATAATTAGTTTAATAATAGTTGTCTTTTACCATTTTTTTCTAAGTTGTATTTATTGAAGCAACATAAAGAGTTAAGAGATTAAATTTCCATGCACGCGTTTAAGATACACAATAGAACGAAAAAAAGAGATGTGTTATTAAATTTACATTACTTCTACCATGACAGAAAAAAATGCACCGATTGTAGCACAAGGAAAATAAATGGCTTATGCCGCTGATAGAAGAAAAGTTATAAGCCAAAAAGACACTTTTTGTGTCTCGTGTTTGGAATTATTAAGTATTATGTTGTCATAAGATATTCGATGTGACATATGCTATTTTTAAAGCTGATTCTTAAAACAAATCAAAATTAGTAATTTTTAGCATAGATTTTACTGCAAAATAAATTAATAAATAAAATATAATATTTTTGAAAAGAAATTCCTAGATTTTTGGATGAATGATTGCATTAAGAAGGTAGATTTTTCTTTATCTCAGAATAACGATGCACATGGGAATTAAACCTACAAATCTGAAAAAAAATTATGTAGCTAAGTATTACTTAGCTACATTAATAAGCTAACTTTTAAACACAGGACAGCTATCATGATAAAAAGATTAAACTATTCAGCGTTTTTTTTTATATTCTTAAATTCCGTGAAATATACTTTTTTATAATCTCTGTCCGTTTTATGGTGTGGGACAAAATTTAATCCCTTACCAATCTCTTGGAGACTTCTTGCTTCTTACTTGTGTGCATTAGTTCTGAATTTAATTTCAAATAAAGAAGAAGAAATTCAACATAACGCAGAGACAAATACACACTTACTTTTTAAATGCTCGAGTATCTCCAACTTTTAAAATCTTAAAAAACAAGCCTGGGTCATGTGTTCTGCTAAGAACTATAAAATATGAATAACCAAGCAGTGAAACGCAGTCCCTTGTAAAAGCTTACAGAAGATCTTAAAGTTGTACATCACAATTTGTAGCTTAACCCTTTAACTGTCATTTGCTCGCTGGTAGGACAAAAAACTCTGACAAATGCTGAAAATGTTATGAAAATGCATCTTTATAGAAGAACAACTGAATAGAATGGCCTAATGGTCCCAACACTGAAAAATTGCAGTCGTTGCCATCTGTCGGTTTTACTAAAAGCAAGATGGCGGTCGTTCGAATCGCCAGTCGTGCGCCACTGAGATAGAGAATTTTTTGACACAGCTGGCTGTGCTTAATTCTATTACCTATCATTTTCCTCCGATTTAAAGAACGTTTTTAGCACAGCTGTCTGCGCATTAGTACAGCTAACTTTGTCGAAAGTAAAATCAGTGAAAGTAACGCACTTTATTTCTGTGTAAAAAAGTAATGACCTTGTACTAATGACGTTGTAAAAATATCAAGTAGAGATTTTAAAACAGAAAAGGGAAATTTGACCGTATCAAATATAAATATATGTCATATAAGTAGAGGAACGTCGTAGGGTTTAGCTGCGTATGATCACCATCGGTGTTTGAGCAGGAGGCGAGGCTGTTGGTATTAGTCTGGATTAGAGTCGCTATTGCGGAATCCTGGCCGGATGGGTCGAGGCTGTTGAGGCGGCCGATCGTCGCTAGCCGGCAAACGCCGGGAGCGCTCGGCGGAAATCCTTGGGCCCGCTTTACGGCTGCCGTTGGATGAAAGGAATGAGTCGAAGTCAAACTACGATTACATCATTTTATTGTACGACTAGACACATTTTTCTTAGGCAGCTGCGTCAAGCGGAAAGTCCGCTCCCGACCTGTTGCAGGTCCTTTTATCACTTTCTGAGGTCGTGTCACATGACCAAAAAGGATTGCAATTATTCGCCAAGAGCTAAATCTGGGCAGTGGTTTTTCCAGGGTTTGTTATGACTTTTAAGACGTCTTTGTGGCTGGCTGCCGGGACCGTCTACAAAATTACGAAGGAATTGCAAGGGACCTGCAGACTCACTCAGAAGAGCGAGAATAATTTGAAAAAATCCGTTTTTTTTTTTTTTTTTTTTGAGAAAAAGAAATTTAGGTCATGTGGTACGATGTAGTAAATTTCAAACAAAATTAAAAATACATTGCAAATTACCTGGACTAATTATTGTAAGTACACAAAAATAAGTAGTTGAAAAATAATAATATATGAGCACAAACATTTTAAAGTTTTTCCACAACAATGGACTTCAAAGACAACAGTCAATTTGTGCAGATGCTGTTGTTAAAGTTCCAAAAATGGCAGTTTTTCAGTCCTCACACACAAAATATCACAGATTATTTCTTGTATAACGCTATAAAAAATAACACATTTGATTGTATATACCATAACATCTTACATGCTATACATTTTAATAAACACGTGGATCTAAAAAACATCACATAAAATACAATAAAAGGTAAAAATATTGAGACTAGATTATATAATACTGGATACAATTTAATAAATACTTCAAACATTTGGCTTTGGCTTCAATTCTACCTTCTCATATAAGTTCTCTTATTTTTATTCTTATTTACTTTGTTTTTTATGGCTTCTTTAATGCAAATTGTATGGCACTTGTCTTTTATCTAAATTCGCTTTTCTGGGCTTTTCTTTTGCTTAATCGCGCTCGCGTGTTTGGGGTACCCACTTGTTTGAATGGTGCAACCCTAACTCCCTAATTTCGAGATCCTTTGTAACCTCTAATGTTAAGCAGGTAGGGGGGGTGTAAGTGTTTGTGTCAAAAAAAAAATGGTTAGCTTTCTCCCTACTGTGCACCTTGACAAATAGGGATGAGAAGCTGTGGCCGTGTAGTGGACCAACTTATTCTTCCGACAGGATATGACAGTCCAAAAAATGACATCTTGTGAAGGACATGATGCGAAAAAGGAAGGGGGACATTCGTCATACCTGTGGAAGTTTTTCAAAAAAAGGAAATGCGGGGTTTAAGGAGTGGCCATCCCAAAACAGTCTTTCGACATTGTCCGGGTTCTCTACATCTTTTTTGTTTCTCAGCACCAATGGTGGCTGAAGTTTTGAAAAATGAGTAGCAAAATTTACAGCTACTTGGGATGACTTCCAAAACTAAGTTGAGAGATGGGCGATAGGACAGAGTCTTCAAGAAGATAAATTACGAAAGATAAAAGAATTAGAATTTGGCAAAATTGGGAGTTAGATTTTTAAAAAAATACACACACAGTTTTTTTTTTTCATTTTATTTTATTTTTCTCATTTTATATTATTGATAGACAAAACGCAATGTTTAATCACCTAATGTGAAGTCAAGTGATGTTTGGTATCAAATTTTTTTTTTCTTGTTTTTAAATAAATAGGAATCTGAGATTTTAAACTTGTCATTCTTCGTGATATAATTTGAATTTATCAGGTGAATTATAATATCGTAACTTACATAACTGTGGAAGAAAATCATTGAAATATTGGCATAGCAATCACAAACATAAACTATACTAGCTATTAAATGTAAACATAAACAGCAATACAAACAACACTAAAAAATTAAATTATAGAAATGTGCATGATAGAATGGTGTGCATGCTTGTAAGTTACGAATTAGATATGGAATAATCAACTTCTTACAAAGAACATAATAATGATTCAAACTCAATTTCTCGATTATTTGTACCAATATAAAATTTCCAATACACAAAATATTTTCATTTTTATTATAGACTCGAATAATGATTAATCGCGCTACTGTGTTTGGAGTACCCACTTGTTTGAATAATGCAGCCCTAACTCCCTAATTTCGAGATCCTTTGTAACCTCTAATGTTAAGCAGGTAGGGGGGGTGTAAGTGTTTGTGTCAAAAAAAAAAAAAAAAAATGGTTAGCTTTCTCCCTACTGTGCGCCTTGACAAATAGGGATGAGAAGCTGTGGCCGTGTAGTGGACCAACTTATTCTTCCAACAGGATATGACAGTCCAAAAAATGACATCTTGTGAAGAACATGATGCGAAAAAGGAAGGGGGACGTCATACCTGTGGTCGTATTCATATCGTCATACCTGTGGAAGTTTTTTCAAAAAAAGGAAATGGGGGGTTTAAGGAGTGGCCATCCCAAAACAGTCTTTCGACATTGTCCGGGTTCTCTACATCTTTTTTGTTTCTCAACAACAATGGTGGCTGAAGTTTTAAAAAAGTGAGTAGCAAAATTTACAGCTACTTGGGATGACTTCCAAAACTAAGTTGAGAGATGGGCGATAGGACAGAATCTTCAAGAAGAAGATAAATTACGAAAGATAAAAGAATTAGAATTTGGCAAAATCGGGAGTTGATTTAAAAAAAAATACACACACAGGTTTTTTTTTTTTCATTTTATTTTTTTTTCTCATTTTATATTATTGATAGACAAAACTCAATGTTTAATCAACTAATGTGAAGTCAAGTGATGTTAGGCATCAAAAAAATTTTGTTTTTTCTTTTTTTTAAATAAATAGGAATCTGAGATTTTAAAATTGTCATTCTTCGTGATATAATTTGAATTTATCAGGTGAATTATAATATCGTAACTTACATAACTGTGGAAGAAAATCATTGAAATATTGGCATAGCAATCACAAACACAAACTATACTAGCTATTAAATGTAAACATAAACAGCAATACAAACAACACTAAAAAATTAAATTATAGAAATGCGCATGATAGAATGGTGTGCATGCTTGTAAGTTACAAATTAGATATGCAATAATTAACTTCTTACAAAGAACATAAAAATAATTCAAACTCAATTTCTCGATTATTTGTACCAATATAAAATTTCCAATACACAAAATATTTTCATTTTTATTATAGACTCGAATAATGATTAAGATCTTATCAGTATTTGATAAGATGTGTGCATAAACTGACTGCTATCTATGTTTTATAAACAGAAAACAATTAAATACTGGTTACGGGTATGGTTGAGGAGTAGCAACTAAAAACCAAGTATATGATTTTTATCA
The DNA here is from genome assembly GCA_038373885.1 of Cheiracanthium punctorium. NCBI lineage: Eukaryota > Metazoa > Arthropoda > Arachnida > Araneae > Cheiracanthiidae > Cheiracanthium > Cheiracanthium punctorium. The sequence continues at coordinate 529,462 of JAWZYV010003174.1, forward strand.
CATATGTTATATTAAACTGGCTATCCCTACAGTTGCACATAATGAATATTAAAATGTCTGCGTGTAAATCAATAAGTTACCACTATTTTTATTATATTTAATGGCTCTAAAATTACCTCTTTTTATTAAACTGAAGAATAAAATATATTGAGCTGTACTTCTCCGAGCTGTATCTTATTTATTTAACTGGGTAAAAAATGTATAGAAAGTAAATAAAGATTGACAAAGTATGCCTCCTCTCCAGTTTAACAGTGGGGCTTATTGAGTGACTCTAGCTCGGAAACCTTTCGAAATTTCCTAGAAGCTAGACCACTTTTGGTATTGCTTTCCGATATTAATTTAGTTAGACGTTCCACCAGCGATGATAAGTGGCACCATTAACATATTCTTGCATGCACGTCGCAGCGGTGGGAGTGGAAACCTTCATTTTGCACGATAAGCACTTGTTCAATGTCTTACAAATCCATTATTTTATACAGATGTGTTTTCCTAAAAATTTCTCCAATAACTGAGAACAGTAAACCTTAAGTCCCGTTTCATAACAATCGATATCCTGTTTCGAATTCTTTTCCTATTTTGAAGCCAAGGTCTCGTGGAAAATTCTAGTTTTTATTTATATTCTCCGTACAAAATCAATTGGCTCATGACTATACTATTACGCGGTCCGGCATTACGATATGGATATTTATTCCGCAGTACGGTAGGGAAAGAAAAGAAGGAAACAAATGATTACCTTGGTCACGAAAATTTACGTTTACTTAATGTAAGAGCAATTATTTAAGATATTATACTACAGTATTTGTGAAATTACAGCGGAAAAAAAACGAATGTTAGTAACGTAAAACTTCATAGTTAACATTGATATATGGAAAAAAGACGCATACATAGATGTGGAGATATTTGTTATTTGTTCAAAACTGCTATAAATGATAATTCAACTCGTTTAGAAAACCTATTGGAATGATTTTATATAGTACTTTTTTGATTTATACGAATCAAAACGTAACTTAAACATAACATACATTTAAAATTATTTAAAAATTATACAGATTACAAAATGCGAGGATTATTAGATAAAAAGTGCCTATCTGAAGGTTTCTGTGAACTGTTTTGGTTTGAGATTTCCCCAGTTAGTAAGCATTTGCCTGTAATACCGATATAAGATGAGCTGTTAAAATTAGATTACTATTTAGTAGAAATCCCTTAATAACTGCATTATTTCTTCACGGATCATTAAAATTTAACGTTGTATTCTAATAAAACCTTCGCACTTGTTTTCAAAAATCTATTTCCTTAAGCTCTCAATAAATTGCGCCAAGCCGAAATCTGTGCAAACCGCTAGAACTCACTTTCACAAAATCGGCATTTGAGCCATTTTATTTTTTCGCCAAACTAAAATAATTTACCTATTAGCCTTGGAAATCTTCAATTCTTATTGTTTTGCGTGTAAAGCATTACATTCCTGCTCTGATTTCCCATGCACACGATATTATAATTAAAAAAAAGAATCTGGAGTGACTGCACTCGACTTTCCGAACACTTACGATTAAGATCATTACCAAGCATTTAAATAAAGTTTATTCTAATTTCATTTAATTCACTGATATAAGTTGCTGTCCTGCATTTTTATTTTACTATCTTACATTAATCTGAATGAATAAATTGAAAAAAAGAGAAACGAAATGAAATGAAAATAATTGCAATTCTGTACATTCTTAACTAATGAGAAACAATCTCATTCTTGCGACATAACCCAATTTCGCGGTATTTTGAAGACTGTGCTGTGGTTTATACTGAATTAATTCAATCCAAAATTCAAAGTTCAATACATCATCAGTAACTTATTTCATTAGCTTAATCCAAGGTACGATTATGAGGCTGGGATAAGAGTGCTTCAATGAATGGACCGAAGTAGTACATGTTTTGGCCTGTTTCTTTTTAACCATTTAGCTGCTACCAGGACATATACGATCGGCAAAAACTTTCAAATCACTCTTAGAGTAAGTACCCTTTATAGCTCTTTAAAGAAGGGCACAGACAATTCAGCAATAGACACAGAATAGTTAATCTTGAGAATCCATGGTATCCACAAATTCAAGAAGCCAGTGCGACCGATGTAAGAGATAAGTTCCTCTAAAAATCTCTTACGCAAATACGCATATTTCATTGATACATTTACCTCTGGTGGTTTATTTATGACTCTTGCAGCATATTACCCACATGCATGCTGTAAAGGATTGACCAAAGTGCTTTATATTTTTTTTCATAAAAGAAAAGAGTTGGTTATTTAAACTGTTGCCCTTTGAACCAACCCCCAATGGACGACAATTTTCATCAGATTCTCCAGTTTTTGTGAATGGCTGCAGAGTTGAATTAAATTTTGGTATTCATTTAAGAATATCAGTTACTTTTCTCTAAAAAAAGTGCGTAGAAAATTTGAAAGATTTACACTTCCTTTAACAACCTTCAGATTTTTTCTGGACATTGCATTGATGAATTGTGAAATAGAGATGAGAATGTGTACCCATGGTTACGTCATGTTAATGTAATGTAATGTTAAAGGTATAGTTGATTTAATCAAAACATCGGAAGTTAAAAGGTAAAGGATATGTTAGTAAACCCGTCAATATCATTCTCTCGTGCACCAGTGGTATAAGGGAAGGCCTCCGGTTAGCTTTCTGTCTCTACTGCTTAGCAGACTTGAAGAAACATCTGTGACTAGATTAATCTGTGGACACCTTAAAATTCTGCCTTACTCCAATAGTATCAAGTCTTTCCCAGGCAGTACACAGCGCTGTAACTACCAGGCCTGTCTCGAACACGTTCTTCGTGACTTGGGGTTTTCCAATCAAGATTGTTCGTGTAGGCAGTTTGCTTGCTTTGAATATTACTAGCCACCAAGTTGACTAGCATACGCTGACCCGTGCAAATTCACGTTTAAAAAAATCATGCTTAAATAATAATTCACATGTTAGTATGCGCGGCTGATTGTAAATAGAAATTTTACATGAACCGCATATCGTGGCTGAAATGTGCAATTTAAAGTCCGATACTAGTGCATTAGGTGTTAGGGCATAACTTGCCGAAAAAAAAACAACTGTTAACTGATGTCTGTTAGTCAGATCAAGCCCAACCAGCCCTTCTTTCTTTAACCTGTATTTTTCTAAGATTTAACCATGAAGACGGGAAGGATAGGGCTCAGTTGCGCTAAGCCAATCTTTCAGCGCTGAAACAGGTTTCGATACAAACCAATTTTTATGCAAAGTAACGAAATGTATCATGTGATGTACTGAAAAAAATCTTGAAAACACAATTTTAAAGACAGGCTTTATTCTGGTTACTCATTGGTCGGTGAGAGTACGCGCATGCTCAGACAGTATCAAAAGCTTCTTTAAAATCTGTTTGTAGCTACATATGTATTTGAAGATATATAGATTAGAGTGCACTATATCATGGACTTGAACTAGCAACTGCTGATGAACTAAATATTTGCTACGATATTTTGCATATGAGATGTTATTCTATCATGTTTCATGGTTGTTGGAATGGTTTTTATCATAGTTTCAATTTGAAGTGTAAAGTTATGTTTTTTAATTATAATTATTAATTTTAGTAAAATGAAATTCTGCGAAATGTGTCGGTTGAAAGTTTTCAATATCTTTACGGGCTCTACCATCAATCGTACAATATTATAAAGAGTTTAAAAGTACAAAAATGTAATCTTAACTATTTGAAATGTTCGTAAAAGGAAATGTTTTCAAGAAAGTGAACAATACATTTTCAATCAGATATTCAGAAAATTAAGAGCAAGCAAACTATTATATTTGTATAAGGAGTTACATATTTATTTGATTAAGTGAACAGAGTAAATTAAAACAAAGGAATATTTCGAATCCTGTTAGTCACATTAAATAAATATTCTAGCTTAAATTAAAAATTTTAACTATCATAATTGTTGCTGATTATATATGCAGCTAACGACAATGCTTTCATTGTACCTAATATTAAATTATGGAGCAATTAGAATATGTTTTTGAAGCTAAACTATATTATAATTTGGTTGCATTTACATTTTTAAAAGTTCATAATGAATATTAAATCTTCGAGTGGTCGCATTTTATTTAGGCTCGGAGATTATTATAAACTGATTGTTTTTAAATTATCAGTGATATAATCTTTTTTACTTAAAAGTATGCCGTGGGTGAAATCATTTTACGAATTTTGAGATTGCAATAAACTGCGAATTCATCGGCATGTTTTTCATATTTACCAATAAAGTACAAACGCTATGAGAATTGAAAACTTTGTAAAAGTTACTGTAAATACAGCACTTTACTAAATAATTTTTATTCTGTCTGCTGCTTTATAGCACAATTTATGTATATCAATTCACGGCTATATGTGGACTTCATGGCTAATTATTCCCCTTGTACTTGATTGAAATTTGCTGAGCTTAAATGTGTAGAAATCTGTTGTCAAGTAAACTGCAACAAGCTCATAATTGTATACTAGTCGAACTAGTTTGCGTGGCGTTACGGTATCAACAATCACATGAAATCATGTATCTCTGTGTAACTTGTAAATTACTATGTTTGGTGCTGCATTATTAAAGAAGTATTCGTATTCCATATTTAAATCACGTTGTGTAAATTTATTTAATGAAATATATTAGCAACTTCCGATTTAAAGATCACTTCCGATTTATTATCAGTTTTTTTTATTATACATTTTAGGATCTATCACTATTCAACAACTGTTCATGCATAAAAGTTCATTAAGGTCATCCAGAAATGTATATTTTTGATTAAATATTAATAAGTTATTACAAACATTTTTAGATTTTTGAAGATAACACAGAGATAAACATAAATTAATAAAGTAGCTAAACTATTGACATCGAAAAAAACTCGGCTGCTCGAGCCTCGTCAGAGGGAGACCCCCCCCCCTGAAACCCCCTAATTTTTTAGTTTCATTAGTGCCATATTAAAACGATATTAATTGACTGTGTCATATTATCTCTCACCTTTCGTGTATTTCGCCTGGTAACCCTATGTTTTAATTTTTATGATTGTAACCAACTTATAGAAAAATACATGGGTTGCATATTCTACAGCTTACGAAATATTGTAATAATAGATTAAATCTGTTGTAAACTAATAGTATTTAAATATATGTAAAATTATGTCGCTTTTTTGGGACACCTTTTTCGGACAATTTTCAATAAAGGGAGCGAGAGATAAAATGGCATAGTCATTAAAAGAAGCAGTATCACATCATTTCAATTAAAAGTATTAGAGATGCCATTACTAAATTTGATGATGAACACTAAAAGGCTCACAGCGTTAAATGGGAAAATAAAACGATTTTGTTTTGCAGAGATGTCTTTCGGAAGTCTCAACGGTTCACGTAAGTTTTATGAAATGTCTTCAGCACATCTAGTGTCTTTTCAAGTTTGTAGTAATTGTAGCAGTTATTTGTCGCATTTTATTTCTCCCATGTGTGATCGTGAGAATAAAAATAAACCGTTCTTTATTTCTGCAGATACATTTTTTAACCAAAACTAAGTAAAATGGAAAATTCTGAGTGATCTGTAATGTTTTGTGAATATAAGGGAAGGTGGGCTAAACTGATCCTAGCGGGTAAAGATATCCACATACGTTTTCTTCCATACAGGTAGCACCATCTACCGGATAATATATAAACTAATTGTGCCAAGTGAAGAAGAAGCATTGCCGGCATTAATGTGATCACAGTATTGGGGGCCTAAGTAGAATTCTTCAAAAAATTGGATTTTATAACATTTGTCATAAGGTGAGCACTAATTTTCCTATTGCTTTAGATAAGCAGTATTTCATGTACAGAAATATGGCTTGGTTTACTGAATGGAGTATATTTTTTAGATTATTATTTAGGTTAGAACTAGTGTCACAATTGCCTAAGTGGGTGAATGATGCATGCACTGACATACCTGAGAATGGTGATCCTGTGTATTTTTGTGATATGTGCTCATATATTCAGAGTTTTCGAAGTGAAGGAGAAATATATTATTTAATTTATTTCTGCGTTTATTGTATGCGGTAATTTTTGAATTATAATTTTAAAATATTCTATTTTACTGTTTGCACACATTTTTATTTTTATTTTTCATAAAATAAACTATGTGTGATATCTGATTGTAAAAGTTATTTTATTTCACCATGTATAGTCATAATTACTTTTGCATCTTTTCATTTTGCCGATAAAAACAATTTACAATTATTTTTAAAAGAAGGATCATTTTGCTCTTTGGTTGAGGATAAAAAAATATCCTTTGGACACTTTTTCAAAATTTCTGGGGTTTTTTTAATTATTCAATGTAGGTTGAAAATATTATTGAAATAGGTTTACAATGCAAAATATAGTGTAAAACATACTAGGAAAATGCCGACGTTTTATTTAAGCATTTATATTATTTATACAAGTTTAACCCTTAAGGGGATCATTTTAGGCCACCTTCCCCTACTTTTTCAAACGTTGTTTCAGATCTAAAAAAATAAATATCATATTTATACTGTATAGAGTGGAAAATGCATTTCCCCCCTTTTATTTCATCATAGTCTGTGTTAATTCCACATTATATCGCCATAACACCGAAAAAATTCTGCAACTAAAGGAAAACATGTTTTTTTTTTCTGTCTTACACTTCTCGTACTACTAAGACTGACTAATGTAGTTTATATACATGAAAATGCCATCTTAAGGTTTCGTTGTGCAATTAATTAAAAGAATCTCACCAGAATAAAGGTCGTTTCGTTTTTATTTTTTCATGTCGCATTTAATATTAAAGAGGGAATTTTTTTTTCTCAGACTAGAATTGCGTGACACACTAAAAGAATCATAAAATAAATTTATCAGGCAAAACAAGACTATTTCTTCTTTTTTTTTCAGAATAAATTTCAACTTTTACGTAGTTTTCTGTATAATAATAATTCTGTAAATATTTCAATAGAAAAAAAAAAGAAAACATAAAATGTGATGCATTTATTTGTCTGTTAAATATTAATTTAAATTAGTGATTTTTTTTTCAAATTAAAAAATAAATTCAAACAGGCAAACTTTAAAAAGAGGTACGCGCTTTTCAGATTGTAATAATCTGGAATACTGTAAAAATGCTGATATTTTCACTATTTTTGCACAACATTGCCAAATCATTTCATTTTCTCTTCATTTATGAAACCCAATTTACTTCGGGCATCTTATACATAATTTTTCTTCTACTTCAGATTATAAAAATGCTCCACATTGTAACTAGCCTTGAATCAAAATTTAATTGTTAACTAAATGTTGCGCAAGAATTGGACGGTTCTCTGCGAAATTTTTGAAATCAGTGATTCACTCTATTTGTAATGTATTTAATAGATAACTGTTTAGATTAATATTACTTATTTTCTCAGAAGTATAATCAGTCAAAACAGATGGTATTGCATTATCTATATAATTTACCTGTTCAGTTTCCATATGATCGCGATTTGTTACTGTATTCATGTTTAACATTATTTTTCTTTGCTCATTTAAAGATTTTAAAACAAAAACGTCGTCGATAGCGTTTAGAAAAAGCCACGTTAAAATTTTTTTGAATCCTCTTACCAGGATTGAAAATTCATAAGATTTATAATAAATTCGGTAGAATTTACAAGCAATGGATATTCACCTTAAGTTTCTAACCACACCATTAATCTGTATCATCATTTAGTTTTTTTTTTAAATTGATTGTGCTTTTTCATCGCTTGATACTTTATCATATGAATTCACAAAAATACCGAGATCGTTAAAGCACAACATATTATTTCTGAATGTATAGGTATGTGACCAACTAATAATCCTTTTTTCTGGAATATGTTAAGAAATAAAATAGAAAATTTAGTTACTTTTTAAGGTTTTATGAAAACGACAAAACGACATCATCACTTTGCTTAAAAGGCGCTAACATTTATCTGATTACTAAAAAGATTTTGAGAAAGAAATTAGGGACCATAACTGTACTTCCTGTAATTGAAAAAGTGTACATTACGATTCCCGTAATCCTTAGAAATAATGTTGCCAATTACTGCTCGATGGACACTCCGGGAGAATTTCCTATTTTCCCTTTCTTTCGTTTTATATCACACCGATTACGAATTTCTTAAGTTACGCACACTCTTGCTGCATTAAGGAATGTTGAAGATAAGAATAAGCGGTAATTCTGGGTAATTCCGAGTGATAAAGCAGTTGCTGTAAATCTTCATTACCGAAGTTTTAGTAGAGGCGAATCTAATGCGATGGTTAAATCACCAAAAAGCCGAATTCGATCAGAGTCTAGTAATTGCCGATAAATTGTATTTGAAATACAATATGTTTCCATTTTTAATTAGTTTCTAGCAAATAATTAGGAAATGTGTTAGAACATGGGAGTGCCTTGAATTATGCAAAGCTTGAATTATGCTTTAGTGTTTGATGAAATTTTAATTTAAGTTCGTAATCAGCATCTCTTGATTGTTTATGATTCTATGAAAAATCATCGGGGATATTTGTAAAGGGTAGCTTAATATAATAATAATTAGTATATACTGCAAATATTGGCATTGGAACTTGGCTTGTATAAGAGAATCATTCAAAATAAATACATAATCAAAGCTAGAATAGTACTTGTGATACACACTAACCTTTATGCATATTTATTTGTGTATGTATGTATGAAAGTACAGGAAAAACTGATCAGGGTTTTCAACATTTTTAATTTTTGTCCATAATTTGTGTTTAATTGAAATTCGTTCAATATGAACTCATCGTTAGAAAGGAGCTGGGAAAAGGGAAGATTTTTTTACGCATTACAAGTTGATGGGGGAGAAATGTAAAAGCTAGAGGCACCTTAACAAGAAAAGAAAAATGAAAAAGAAAAAATGCTGTCACGACTATTATTGTGTAGGTCGGCTCATTGCTGGAAATCGATGAATTATCAATTAAAATGATTGAAAATGTGACTCATAAAACTAATACCAATGAAGCAGAACCCAAATGTGCTGAATTTATTTTTATTTCATTCGATTTAGCAAAATTTCTTAGAAATTGTTACAGTAAATTGTATTGAAATGCGCATTATTCAGAATTGCAGTTCCGACAAAAGGCCCTCGTCGTTACGCTAGTGCAAGTTCAAGGGCTCTATTCTGCTATGTTCGTTTAAGCGAACGTTCAGATTTGTGACGTAATTCGAAACATGCAATACCGTGCTTTGCAGAATACCAACATACGTTAGCAGGTTGTGAATGACGTCAGTTTAATGTCACACATCCAAACGTTCACTTAGAAGAACTTGCAGAATAGAGCTTCAAATTCACTTCTCTCTTGCATTCAGTGCATGAAATAGAGTTGCTGCGGCTTAACCATCGAGTCATTGATTGCAAAATTACAAGTAAACCTTCTGATCTTCGTCCAGAGAAGTTTATTCTGGGCTATTTTGAACAAATGATCTGATTTAACAGCCGTTCGAAGTGACGTGCATCGTTGGCTTTGCTGCAAGACGCTTCTTGTTTGTATTTCAAGCTTTTTGCTTTTGCAGTTTTTGAGCAGTACAAAGCATTCTCAAATGAAATCAAAAATATGCTGGTCATGGAGTTTTACATTATTTTTTTTTCTCATCGTTTAATCGGTTTTTTCATAAACGGTATCGTATCTTCGAAAACCAATGGAACATTGTCAAACCCTTGCAGAATAGAAAAAAATGCTTATAATTGAGTGTTTAAAAAAACATTTTTTTTTTCAAATTGGGTCTGGTGTGCCATTAATAGTCTCTATTCACAGAGTAAAAGCCCTTCTGTGATCAGTTTTAAAACATTATTATATTGCTTTCGATAGAATGCTATTATTAAATTTAAGTAAACCTAAATTGTGTCTTAAAAATTTGATACCTCAAAATAAAAGAAATTTAAGAAAAACAATTTGAAGAAATGATCCATGAACGATTAAAAAAGGAAAGAAAAAAAATCTTGCAGAATTTATTAGTTTTTTTTTTATTTTTTTTAAATATTCGTTTTTCTAGGCCGAGATTCTCATTTACCTATTATGTCTCACATTAGTGTGCAGGAGCTACTTATGCTTATCATCCTTGGTTACTTCATTCTTTTACTTATAACGATTGCCACAATTGTTCTTACATTGTCTAGAAAAGCTAAGAGATATCGGTTCTCTTGCCATTCTCTTGGTTCAACCTGAACAAAATCATATGGGGTACCAATAATTTTTTTTAAAGGTATTTTTCGAAATAAAGCAATCCAAGGAGTATGATATCGTTTTGAATTCTATGACAAGAGAACTAGTACCAATCAGAGAAAGTGCATCTCCTCTCTTTCGATGCGCTAAAAACTTCAGGTTAGGGATCTTTCTTGGAGAGTTTTGCAGAATTGGAGCCATTTTTTTAATGTAGTGTGGAAATTTCTGAATCTTAAAACGCAAATCCTACAAGTAGTTCTTCTAACCACGAGTGTCGACTTTTTGCTAAGTGCATCCAGTCTGACTGTGGTGTCTAAAGAACAATGAGAGGAAAGCAAATCATACAGGAGCGTAAGATCTTGGTTTCTAGCGCTGATTGCAAGAGAGGGAAGTGAATGAATATTTCACGAAATAGTTCACAATGAAAATGTAAATTTTTCGGAAGCCTATACGCAGAGTAAAATTAAGCTTTATCTCAAAAAGTTTCAATAGTTAAATATTTTATTTTTCAATGAGTGTATAGCAAAATACGTCTCTAAAGCTGTTCTTTTGGCCGAGCATGCTTAATTTAATAAACAAACACAGAGAGAAAAAAAATCCAAGAGAGCCATGAAATTATACATTCCTTAAAATTTTTGCGGAGATGAGCGAATTACTAAATACTATCCTATTTGCAAGATCAGTTTTTATTATTTTTTCTCGTCAACTAGCACCTAAAATCCACCTGTCCATATTTAATAACACACATTTATGTTTTAGATAAAAATTCCCAAAAAAGCCAGATATCACATTATTTTTTTTTAATTTCACGAATATCAAAAATTTTTGTTTATTATTTTGTTTTATTAAATATCGCATTTCTTTTACACGCAATAGCATATAATCATGGTGGACCAAATCTGAGTACTAATAGATCAACTTTGATGAAAAGCCCCTTTGCAGTACCGAGTCTCAAAACAGTCAAACACGTTAAATAATTGAATTTTTCCTTCTTTCAAACATGAACCACGCAACGCATTTACAATTTTTTCCATGAAGATTGCATGTTTTCGCTTCATTTCCGTGTAGCTTATTCACTGATACTTAAAAACTCAAAACGTACTTATCCAGCCATTGGGTGTACAACACACGGTTGATTTCAAACGAAAAAATTTTTAGATTCATGATATAACTTCCTTGTCATTGAAAGAGGTTTTTTATGCAATCTCACATCAGTGATAGAGGTAATAATGTGCATATTCATACGCTTATAAGACAATCATATCATTAAAGCAAAAACTTTCAATTTCTGAAAGGTTAGGTAAGCATTTTATAGCCTCTCATATCTATAGATATCTACCTGTTCTCTCAGTCATGGAATTTTTACTTTGAAACAACGTTCTTAGATAGCTTATGTGAACTTTTCTGTGCGTTGTATCTTGTCCATAGGAAATTAGCATTTTTAAAAATAAAATTTTGAAAATGCTACTTTAATGAAAATTTGAGTTTGTACATTATCTATAAAATATGAAAAGTAGGTATATTTCCAAGCGTATCAAAACGAGTTAAACATTTAACTCAAACAGCCATATCAAAAGCTTAAGTCCCAACTTTTCAGATATCAATAAAACTATATGCAACACACAAATACGTAGATTTTCAATGACTTGTTTAAGTTTAACGTAGAAATTTGACTTCAAACTATGTTACACTTTTATTTTTTTAATATGGATAAAAATTAAGACTGTGTTTGGAAAAACTGTAATCATAAAAGCTTTCGAAACGATCCCTTTAACTTTTGTGGATATTGTGATATAATTTTTTGTATTTTGCTTCTATCCTTTGCATTTTTTTAATCGCGTTGCAGTCACTTTCGGAAAGTCGACAGTTCTTGGTATTATTTTATGATGTGTTATATTGAATTTGCTTTAGTGCAACGAACGATTGCGTCCATTTGTCTAATGATACGATACGCGGCTGATGAGAATTGCTGGTACTCTTCAGCTTTTCCATCCTTTATCAGTTAATGAGCTTCTCCTCGTACGTGACTGGAATTCTGAAATCCTATAAAAATAACTCTTTTAATCACTTCCCACCATCCTTTTCTCACACACAAAAAAAGTTAGAATAAATACATCAAAGAACTTTGGTGTTTTTTTTTTATCACGAATGTTTTCTTCGAATTTTCTCTACGGAAGCGAAGAATATTTGTATAGATTGTAAGCAGCTTTTTTCCTTTTCATTTAGTGCTACAGACAAAATGAGCGCGCTAAGCTAACTAGAATAGTCAGTTCAGCAAGCAAAGACAAAGACAAATCTTTTTTATTCCTCTTGCATCCTCAGTCTTTTACCTGGAGTTAATCAAATTGAGTACCTATTTTCGACGACTAACTAAAAAGAAAAGAAAAAAAAATGTTGGAAAATAAAAATTGAGGAAAAAGACGTTTCTGCAATTTCCAGATTCTTCGTGTAGGCTGATGAATGCATTTAAAATGACATTCATTTTGCTTTTGTGTATTTCGAGGAGAAAAATATTTTGTCGGGATTTTCTGTAGCTTTTTTAGAACGCTTTAATTGTTTTATTCATAAGATTTAAACCAATCTTCTGATAATACAGCTTCTGAGCAATGCGCTATACATTTAAATACTTATTTAACTAAAGCTGTACATTGGTACAAAATGAAAATTAATTATTCTTTAACTAGTATTGTTCAGGTGAAGTATTAAATATATTGAAAACATTCTCGTATGTTGGCAAAAATACTCCCTTGCAAATAAATGCGCGCTGTGTCAGATGTATACAGATCTTTTATTTCAAACTGTCTAACAATAGAGTTACAACTTTCAGAATATGTATTGAAAATACTGAACAAGTCTATTGATTTTAAATATTGCCCGTTGAACTGCATTATATAATACAAAAGTCTGCCTAGTTTGTAATTCATAGAATAATATGCAAGTTTTTGAGAAATTATTTTGAACTGCAATTAAACAACAAAACTAGAGGGCAAAAGCTCGAGAAATTCTCAGCCTTAAGTACAGTATTCAAATCTTTTTCACCCAGGCAAAAAAAAGAGACCTCAAACTTAGTTGTAAACTTCACAGAAAATATGTTCAATTAACGCTTACGGTTTATTTATTTATTTATTTATTTTTAGATCTCTACGAATTTTATCTTCTTATGAAACTATGTGTATAGTTTTATTTTAGTTAACATTGGAAATTTCAATAAAAAATGACATATTTTTTACTTTCTAAATCGACTTCATCAACCTTGTTTACTCTAGATGGGAAAATTTGCTATTCTGATGTAAAAAGAAAACTTTATTATTACTTTTTTTTTGCCTGGTCTACTCCCGACTGCACGCTTGACCACTACGAGGTCCGGCAATCGTGGGCACTTTATTATACGGACGCCTAGTAAACAAACGCACGTTTTATTTTTTTCGGGTGGGAAAATGAACATTTTTGAGACATACGAAAATATATTTATTGACTAGTACATTATATAAGGTCGTTTATTTTATACAAATATTTTTAACGTGTGAGATTCAACTTGGGTAAGTGTGCTCCCATTTAGAAATAAATCATTAGTGGGTGCAAGTATACAACATAAAATCCTAAAATACATCGAAATTCGGTATTTTTGAACACAAGAAAAGTTCAAACACTTATATTCTTGTAAAGATGTCGTTTTAAGACGAGATTTCACCCCTATAACACGATTTTGTAAAACTGCACATTCAGCGACATCATAATCTTCAACAATACATTAAAGTGATTTATGTGACATCTCTTCTCACTATCTTTTCTACCAATCGATATTTTTTCTCTATTTTATCACGACAGTCAAATCTGGGTTTTTTTTTATGTTGAAATGTAAGTATGACTAAAATGTAGCACATTAAAATTTAATATTTAAAGATTATTTGGGATTTTTTTTATATTAAGAAAATTGTTAAATAATACACTTCTCTTTCTATTTATAGAATTTAAGTACTCACTATATCGGGATTTTTATGCATCTTGAATGGTAATAGAAATTCATAATAATGTGTATGTGCTATAAGGAGACACTACATATACCCTAAATTTTTTCTAAAATGTAATACCTGATTATTATAATACGTAGTGTTTATATCAAATAACATAGTGTTTATATCAAATTATTTAAAAATTTCAAACAAGTTACAGATAAAATTCATGACATCTCCTCTTTTAAATAATCCAAATAGATTCGTCTGCTAAAAAATTAAAATACTCCTTATTTGAAAGTAAACCACCCCGACGGGGATATAGAGTTGAGTAGCATTTAAAAAATCAACTCTCAGCTTCGGAGAGTGTAGTTATGCGGAAATTGATGTCACCATGAGTATGAAGAAATATTTAAGTAACTTTAATGAAGGATGATGGTTGGATCAAAAAGAGCTGCTACCGGCATCTGCAAAGCGACGAGCTCTTTTAGGATTTTGCCGCCCAGAGCACCGTGCTGAGGGGAGGTGGGGGGTGTAAGAATTAAGGTTTTGCTCCGGGCGACATACTGAGGGTGACTTCAAAAATGATTTGAAGTCTCCCTCAATTTTGTTAATAATTTGAAGTTTGGACCTAATTTGAAGTTCCGAAGTTGTAGAGATTGCTGCGGGTAATCATAACAGCTTCGGAACTTCTCGGGACTTAAGAAAGTGATAATCGCGAAAAAAAAACTTCAAACAATAAGGAGAGTTGGAGAGTGTGAAAGGTGAGTAGTATTCAAGGTCTGCAGCAACAGGAAGACAAAAGTACGACAAATTACAGCTCATTTCAATTCAGATGCATTACAAAACGTGTCCCAATGCATAACAATACGGAATTTTCACCAATGATGTTTGAAAGTAGGATATCCTGAATATTGCCTTTGGTATCACTCAAATAAATAGGAGAAGGTGCCCAATTTTGGCCTAAGACAGGCGAAAATGATCTCTTGATGAATAGAAAAATGTATCTTCGACTAATGAATAAATTTTGCTGCTCTATCATATTTTTGGCATGAGAATGTGGCACAAACTGCACAAATTGGTCGAAAAATCACTCCGAATCTTGGAAACGATATCATGCAGTCTGACTCAATCTAGAGATGCCGTTATGTCAGCATAGGTCAATACATTACTCAGCGATTTGTTAAATCCGTGCCAAGAAGAATATTAGTTATGATCAGATTTAAAGGTGAACTTACTCGTTTTCAGAGGGTATCTACTATCTAGAATAATTTTGGGGGCTCTCATCTTACATTTTTCGTATTAAAACTTTGTTACCTATTCAATCTCAAACAGAATAAAGGAGTTTTAGAAATTTGATTGTCCAATAACAGATTTTTAAGCATAAAATGCTCCAGTGATAGTCCTGTGTATCATAAATTTATTGGTTACTTTTAATAAGAAATACAGCTGATCGCCTGTAATTTATGTTTTGATTATTTTTAAAACCGATAGATTACTATGACAACATACATAGTAAACTTATCTTCATGTAGCAAATTGACTATAATTCTATTCTTAAGTTATCTATAGAAATAAAATTAGACCTTTGTCTGTACGTTTCTTGGAATTCAAAAATTTTGCGATTTCTAAACGTTTCAAGCACCTGGGATTCCTGAGCGACCCTCAAAAAAAAGTTTGTCTGTCTGTCGTTCTGTCATTCTGTCATTCTGTCCGTGATGCTTTTTTTTGTTCAAGCATCGCGTAAAAACGAACTGAAGGGAATGATATGAAATTGGCTGTCATGATAAGTGGTCACTCAACTTAAAACATAGGCGTCGAATTTTTTAAAAATCTTGATTGGATTTTGAGATTTTGCAAAAATCCTTTCAAACTGCGTAAATTTGTGTTCGAACATCACGTGTAAACGACTGAAGTAATTAAAATGAAATTTGGTATCATGATTGGTGGTCACTCAACTTAAAACATAGGCACCAATTTTAAAAAAAAATCTTGATTAGATTTTGAGATTTTGCGAAAATCGTTTCAAACTGCGTAAATTTGTGTTCGCACGTCACGTAATAACTGCAAAGGTGAAAAAATGATATTTGGTGAAATGATAGGTGGTCATTCACCTTAAACGATAAGCATCTAATTAAAAATAATCGATATCAGATTTCGAGATTTTGCGAAAATCGTTTAAAACTGAGTGAATCTTTCTTCATGCATTACGTAATAACGACTAAAGCGAATGATATGAAATTTGGTTACATGATAGATGGTTGCTCAACATAAACTATAGGTGTCCATTATTTTAAACATATAGGTGTCCAATTGCTTTGAGATTTTGTGAAAATTCTCTCAAAATACGTTCATATTTCTTCAAGCATCACGTAATAACGACTAATACGAATGATAGGAAATTTGGTGATATGGTAGGTAGTTGCTAATCTTAATTTATAGGCGTTGAGAATTTTAAAAATATTTTGATTACATTTTGAGATGTGAAAATCGTTTTAAAATGCTGAAATTTTGTTTCAGCATCACGAAATAAAGACTGCATGGAATTAAACAAAATTTGGTAACATGATAAGTTGTCACTCAACTTAAATTCTAGGTTTCCAATTTTTCAAAAATATTGATTAGATTTTGAGATTTTGCGAAAATTATTTCAAAATTATTTCAATTCGTTCGCGCATCACATAATTACGTCTAAAGCGAATGAAATGATATTACTTAGTTACTCTCTAACCTGTAATATTTTAACAATACATAAAAAATATAACTTCGCTTTCTTTACTTTGGCAACATACTATATCCATTCTGTGTACTCCTACAATGCTGACGAAAGTTCTTGCTTTTTGGAAATTTACATTCAGTACTAACCCGTCAACGACGGGTACTTGAGCTAGTTATTAAATAATGATGGTTCAACGCTTTGATTATGTGTTTATTTACATGATAAAGCATTCAATTGCCAAAAATAACATGTGATTATTTCCGTTAGTCGTGTATACATACTCTGTAATGTATAATCTCCTAAAAAATATAAAAAAGTCGTTCTTTTTATACTTAATAGTACTTATCAGCCCGTGTTCTTTTTCATACTTACTGCAGAATTATTAGATATTCCTAAAAAGATAAATACGACAGCTGAAAATTGAGATTGCATAACTTTCAGATTACAAAATAGTTTATCCCTTTAAAATATTTGCAAAGCTTTGAAATATCTCTTTTCCCAAATCGTTCGGAGATATGTATTATCACGATTCTTTCACATATTTCATCACTTTTATCATTTTTCTTAAAATCAGTAAAATATTTTTAGCTTTCTCGTTCCGATCCACATTTCAGTTTTACTCTTAAAATTATATTTGCTTTTTATATAAAAAAATCATATTTTCAATTCCTATTATTTTTAAAGTTATTTATAAGACAAATATAAAACGAAGAGTTTCTGAAACATAAAGGCTATATTTACAAAAAAAATTGAAACATTATTTTCCAGAAACATTTTTTTTTCTCGTTTTCTAAACATTATATTTATTTAGTGGATGAGTAATTATAGAGAAACGAAAACAGAATGTACAGTTTATTCGTCACAAGAAAATATAAAAATGTCTGAAATTAGTTATATAAATGCAAAGTAATTGCAGAAAATGCTGGTAATTAAAAAGCAAAATATCGCATTTCGAACAAACAATTAATTAAATTGTTTTCCATGAACTTATTATCAAGCATTGTTTGAACTGAGTTTAAGGAATTGGAAATTTCATTTAATATAAGATACGTTTTACCTTCTCTCTAAAATATCTTTCATTAAAAGCTATACAATGATTTAAAAAATGGACTCTAATTATCTGCATGAATTATTCATACCATGTTCTATGCAGTAGATTTGCTCCTTTCTAGTTATAACATTCGTTTAAACTGTAAATAATTCTAAGTAGGTAGGGTTAAATGGTTTGGTGTTTTAAGTTAATTTTATGCAAGTATAAAAAATATCAGCTTAAGTAATCTCTCCTGATTTTAGCAAGAAAAAAAAAACCTCGGTGTGAGAGGAATATATATCGAGACCGCATTTATTGCAGCGTGCAGAAACATGTAGTTACTGTACTAAAACGTGACTTCTTTAATTTTGGTTGCATACTGGCTAAACATAACATTTATATACAGGGTTTCCCAAAAAGGTGATAATAATCTTTAATTCCTTATCTATTACAGATAAGTGGACAATGTAAATTAAAAATTGTTCAAAATAAAGTAGGAAACAAAGACTGCCTTAAAAAAAATACTCTCGTTAATTTTCAAAAAGTTAGTTACACTTTTGACATTTTTATTCAGTCCCCGTACAAAAAAAAAAAAAAAAAAAAAAACAGTAAGTAAAATGGGCCCCCTACGCTAATTAGGTGATGTAGAAAGTTTCAACCTTTCATCAAAAAACGTCTCAGAGACTTCTTTCGTAATTTCTGCACTACGCCTGAAACGCGATCATCCGACGTGATTTTTTTTCTTTTTTAGAGCCATTGAAAAGTGGTTTAAGTCAGCACATATTAATATTCAAATCCCTGAGACGCTTTATGATGAAAGGATGAAATTTTGTACATCATCTCATTGTGTTTGGGTACATTTTACTAATTGAGAGTTTTTGTACGGGGGTCGTATACAAATTAAGAAAGTGTAACATTTTTTTTCTAATTTATGAGAGAATGTTGTTCTTACTTATTTTCCTACCTTATTTTCAAGAATTTTTTCAACTTTAATTGCCCACCTATTGTTAAATAGATATAGAATTAAAACGTGTTACCACCTTTTTGTTACACACTGCATAAAATATTGTCGAATGGAAATATTCACAAAATTCCGCGCATGTATGATTACACCCTGTATTTTCAAAATCAAAATATTTATCCTACTAACATTATAAAGGCGAGAGTTTGTTTGGATGTATGTTACTGTTTAACTCTGAAAGAAGCTGAACGAATTTCGATAAAACAGGGGACAGACAGTGATAGCTTGTACCCTAAATCATCACATAGACTACCTCTTAAGCGCCTCCCCTCCCCCCCCCAAAAAAAAATACAATACAATAAAATAAAATCTCTGCTCAAGATTTTTATAAACTTCTACATTTTTGGCACATTCCAAAGCACGTCGTTAAGCTGAATATAACTCTAGCGAAGGCGTAGGTATATAAAATTTAAATGTATATTGTAAATTACATAATGTGATTAAAGTAATTTAAGCTCAAATGCTTAAGTAAGCATAGCCCTATTCAGCAAAATTAAATGCTGTTAGAATTGGGAAAATCGCAAGGATAATAAAAGTACGTGTATTCATGGAACATGAAACCCATCAGTGATTGACATCAGCTCACAATAATTTTTTTTCGGCAAATTATTCCCTAACACCTAATGCACCGGAGCAATGCCGGGCTATGCATGAATTATCATAAAATAAATTGATCCAATACTCCCAGAAACGTCGATTTTCTGAAGGACACTAATATGCATAGATAACTATTTGTATGCAATTATCGACAGTAGAAATATGAATAGGGCAAACACAGTCTAGCCCGCTTAATGGAATGGCCATTTTGCAGTGAAAAATTATTCTTAAAAGCGGGATATTCCGTTATCCGGGATCACATTAACAAATTACTATGGTTTTGTGCATAGAAAATTTATTACATTAAGCGAGATAGTCTACTAACGTATTAGATTTAGCGGTTTCGACTTAGCCCAAATATCAGTTACGCTTAATACAAAAGTGAGAATATTAACTGAGCAAGTATCAACAGTGCAGTTTTTGAGCCTTTTAGCTTGCTGAAACTACACTAGTAACATATTTCGAACCATTCATCACATGAAATATTAAAAAAGATTACATACGAAACGCCTCAAACATAGAGAGATTTTTCAAATAGTGAAAATTTAAAAATTTAGCTAGTTTGCACCAGTGAAATGGTACCATTGGCCGAGCATTAAGAGCACAAAATTACTATATTATTCAATGAGACTATATTATTCAATGAGAATAAATGGGTGGATCTTTGGCATCAAGTACAGAAGATGGTAAATAAATACAGGGTACACAATTATTGGGTGGACTAATGTACAAATTAAAGAAGTTGTTATGATCTAATTTCATAAAAAGATTCAATAAAGTGTTCTCTTGACAAAAATCTGGTTCTTGAATAAAAGAAACAAAAAACATTTTTAGGGAAATTTATCTCCTGCAAATTTATAAAACATCACTAAGCGATATCGTAAGTTTTAATCTAAAATGGATTAATAAAAATCAGTTTTTGATCATATCACACTACTGTGAAACAGAATAATCAATCAAGTGAAGCATTAAATTGATTTAATTTAAAAATAAATTTCTGAATAACTACTGTTATTTGGTCTCCATATTATTGAGCATTGTAATTTTACTTTTTTTCACTTTCTTTTTTGAATAAATGACTTATTTTTCTATAAAATGTTTAGTTACATTGTTAATATATAATGGGGATGAAACTGTTTAACCAGTATAATAAACTTTTAAAATACAGCGACTCACAAAAGGAGTTCACAATAAATAAATAAATAAATAAACAATTTAGTTCGCTGCAGACAATAGCAAATTCTCTTACAGTAAAAATGACTAAAAATAAATAGACATTCTTGCAATTTATCATTGTACTGTAGGAATTTTGTTGATACCGCTAAAGAAGAAGTAGAAAATTATTTTGAAGATACTTATTTGTGTATACTTTTATTAAATGAAATCGACATGTGTCATATAAGTGCATTTTCACTTTTTATTCATTTATCCAATTTCAGTTTTCTTTTGTTTTATGAAACAAAATTTGAATTCACTAAATCAAACAAATGTCCAGACATTTTACCTATGACATTCTTTCGCATGCCGTTTCTTATACAAGCACTGCAGTTATAAAGTAAAGAACATTAAACCAAAGCAGTAAAACTTTATTACTTGTCCTCCTCAACCCCGTCTGTGAAACAACCGTAACCGTGTTCAAATTCCTGATCTGTTATTGGAGACAATAAAACGCCTCAAGGGTGGTCGTTAAAAGTGGTTTCACTTGTCAGTATTCCTGGTAAGTAACTCCTGGGATTATTTCTCTCAGTGGATCAGAGCGATGGTCTGGAATTGATAATTCTGAGAACTTTTACTTCAATGTGGTGCTTCATTTCATTTGAATAAGCGAGAATGTAACTTTGTAAACATAGGTGAAAAGATACACGTGGAAAGTGCTCTGAAAATCTGTTTTTAACATAAACTAAGTGTAACACTTCATTTTTTTATTTTTTGATAATAGGGTAGGAACTTGACCACTAGGCATTCGCCATAAGAACGGCCCGAAGGTATTGGCGTTTCTGTTATGTGGTCACTCAATGTCCAACATTACCCCCTATGGAAGGACGGACGCATTAGCACATAAGCACAAGCTGGGAATCGAACCCAGACTCAAGACGTAATATAATAGTTCTTTAGCCACTACACTACCTGGACTGCACTTTACAGCTCGTGCGTGCTCACAGATGTTTTGTATCAAAGTAAATGAAAATATTTTTAATAAGGTTCCGTTTTGAACACTTTCCAACTAGGTTGAAAAATGAATATGATTTCTATCCGTCCTTAGTGTTCTAAATGCCATAAATGAGCACATATTACAACGAAGTGTATGTATGCTATTTTTATGTACTGTGCCATTTACATTTTTGAAAATCCTGCATGTACCATTTATAATTTAAAGCATTAAGCTGTAGGTGCAGTCATTCTTTAAAGCGTTTTTCCGAGATAGGTATGAAACAGAAAAAAAAATTGAGATACGCTATT
The DNA here is from genome assembly GCA_038373885.1 of Cheiracanthium punctorium. Lineage (NCBI taxonomy): Eukaryota > Metazoa > Arthropoda > Arachnida > Araneae > Cheiracanthiidae > Cheiracanthium > Cheiracanthium punctorium. Next base: position 551,466 of record JAWZYV010003174.1, read on the forward strand.
AAGGATTACAAAATAATTTATTCCATCGAAAGCAATGTTCTGTCGCATTTATTCAACTTCAGCACGACACAACAGGCGTCTGTGACAGCTCACTCTTCATTTACAAAATAGAAATGAACTTAAGTTTCGCAGCAGGTCTTTGCGATTGGTAATATTTTGTTAAGAGCAAATATATTGTTAAGAGTAAAACTGAAATGTGTATAAGAATGAGAAAGCTAAAAATATTTTACTGATTTTAAGAAAAATGATAAAAGTGATGAAATATGTGAAAGAATCGTGATAATACATATCTCTGAACGATTTGGGAAAAGAGATATTTCAAAGCTTTGCAAATATTTTAAAGGGATAAACTATTTTGTTATCTGAAAGTTATGCGATCTCAATTTTCAGCTGTCGTATTTATCTTTTTAGGAATATCTAATAATCCTGCAGAAGGTATGAAAAAGAACTGGCCCTGATAAGTACTATTAAGTATAAAAAGAACGAATTTTTTATATTTTTTAGGAGATTATACATTACAGACAGAGTATGTATACACGACTAACGGAAATAATCACATGTTATTTTTGGCAATTGAATGTTTTATCATGTAAGTAAACACATAAAGCGTTGAACCATCATTATTTAATAACTAGCTCAAGTACCCGTCGTTGACGGGTTAGTACTGAATGCAAATTTCCAAAAAGCAAGAACTTTCGTCAGTATTGTAGGCGTACACAGAATGTATTGCCAAAGTAAAGAAAGCGAAGTTACAATTTTTATGTATTTTTAAAATATTACAGGTTAGAGAGTAACTAAATAATATCATTTCATTCGCATTAGTCGTAATTATGTGATGCGCGAACGAATTGAAATAATTTTGAAATAATTTTCGCAAAATCTCAAGATCTAATCAATATATTTGAAAAATTGGAATCCTAGAATTTAAGTTGAGTGACAACTTATCATGTCACCCAATTTCGTTTCATTCCCTGCAGTCTTTATTTCGTGACGCCGAAACAAAATTTCAGCATTTTAAAACGATTTTCACAACATCTCAAAATGTAATCAAAATATTTTAAAAATTCAACGCCTATAAATTAAGATTAGCAACTACCTACCATATCACCAAATTTCGTATCATTCGAATTAGTCGTTATTACGTGATGCTTGAAGAAATATGAACGTATTTTGAGAGAATTTTCACAAAATCTCAAAGCAATTGGACACCTATATGTTTAAAATAATGGGCACCTATAGTTTATGTTGAGCAACCATCTATCATGTAACCAAATTTCATATGATTCGCTTTAGTCGTTATTACGTAATGCGTGAACAAAGATTCACTCAGTTTTAAACGATTTTCGCAAAATCTCGAAATCTGATATCGATTATCTTTAATTAGATGCTTATCGTTTAAGGTGAGTGACCACCTATCATTTCACCAAATATCATTTTTTCACCTTTGCAGTTATTACGTGACGTGCGAACACAAATTTACGCAGTTTGAAACAATTTTCGCAAAATCTCAAAATCTAATCAAGATTTTTTTTAAATCGGTGCCTATGTTTTAAGTTGAGTGACCACCAATCATGATACCAAATTTCATTTTAATTGCTTCAGTCGTTTATACGTGATGCTCGGACACAAATTTACGCAGTTTGAAAGGATTTTCGCAAAATCTCAAAATTCAATCAAGATTTTTTAAAAATTCGACGCCTATGTTTTAAGTTGAGTGACCACCTATCACATGACACCCAATTTCATATCATTCCCTTCTGTTCGTTTTTACGCGATGCTTGAACAAAAAAAGCTTCACGGACACAATGACAGTATGGCAGAACGACAGAACGACAGACAGACAAACTTTTTTTTGAGGGTCGCTCCGGATTCCCAGGTAGTTACTACTAAGTAACTGCAGCACAACGTTCGGGTTAAAGTTAGGCATTTTATAAGTATAAGTTTTTTTAATGTTAGGCATTTCTTATAGTTTAGATTATGTACTGTTTTGAAAAAAAAAAAAAAAAAAAAAAAAAAAAAAAAAAAAAAACAGTTTATCTTATTTATGAAAACTGATTTTTTTAAATATTTTCTGTCAAATACAAATCCACATCGTTAGAGAGATCGGATTTAAAATTTTAACAAACGTGTGTAACATAATGCAGAAAAAAATATTTTTCTTTTTATTTGGAATTCCACATGTACCCCGATTTTCAACGATTTTTCAAGTCTAAACTTACTTTAATAATGTAGTTTGATGAAAAATGTCTTTATTTTCTGTAGAAAGTTTGGCGTCACGATTTTAATTTTATCCGAATTATTAAGCTGTGCCGCAAAGTTACGCCATTATCAAAACTGTGGCAAAACTTTGGTGAGTAATTTGCTGAAAATCAAAGTAGTTTCTCGAAATTATTCAATTTTACGTTTTCCACGAGATTCTTCTTATTTTTTTTTCATGAACAGGGGATTCAAGGACAAATAGCTTGTATTAATATTGCAGGATATATAAAATAGCTCATATTTGTTTCATATTTAAGCATTTTTCCTTAACCAGTGTAAGAAACTATTTCAGATTTGTCTCGCATAGTTTATTCAAGAACTTAAGTGGCGAAAATGCCACTTTGAAATATGCTACTTTGGTATCTAAAATGTTAAAAATCGAAAAAAAATATTATCAGTCTTTTTAAATAAATAAAAATATAAGTTATGTAGAGCACTTTTTATAGATACATACAATTAAAAAAATTTTACTGTCGGATTTCTTTTTTTTTATTATGCTAAAATTTAACATTAATGCAAAATTAATTAGCAACTTAAGCCAAAGATTGAAAACAAAATTATTAGAATAGAAGTGAAAGTGTCTGCTAGTTTCGATTAAATGGAACTACTAAAGTATTTTAATTCAATTTTCTTGAATTTCAAAAATACAATATGCAATGATTGTTGCATTTATACCCCCCCCCCCGAATTTTTAATCATCAAATGTTAACATTAGTGTTTAGCACTGATTTGAAATTTTGTAGAGGTAAGCGTAAAAAGAAAAAAATTGTTTTTCAATCGAAAAATCTCGGTTCTCCAGATTTTCGGCCTTTTCGAACTTTGAAAGAAAATGTATCCGATAGCAGTTGATCAACGTAGTATTTAAAAGTAATTCAGCTTTGTACTTTAGGTACTCTAGTCGACCAAGTTAATAAATATGCTAGATTGTGGGGGAAAAAAACAGAAATTTAAAAAAATTCTCCTTTCCAAAATGTTCTTCTCCATAAATCTCCTTTCCCATACGAAGAATCAATTCACCTCTGTACTTTGTCAGTGAATCTGCCAGACAGTGTTCTGAAACTTTTAGAACATACACGCTTAAAAAAAAGTAATAAATTCACTCTGAAGGAATTAAATTAGCTCCAAAGAATTTAAAATCTGTACAAGTTTGTCCCAATTTAAAATCTTTCGGAGTGAATTTAGATTTTTTTTTTTTTTTTAAGCGCGTATCGCATTTTTGGCAGATAAAGTTCTCGGGAAATTTTAATTACTTAATCACACACACGCGTAAGTAACAAGTATCAATTTTAAAAAAGCTTGTTTAAAAGAACTGTGACTGTAAATATAATATTCTACATCTGATAAAAGGTACAGAAGTAGACCCAAATCAATGTTTAAAGAGTGGTAGGACTGGCACAGAAATTTTAACATTCCCATTCTGAAATGGTGAACGTGAACTAATCTACTTTCCTTTACAGATGGTTGAACTTTTCACCAAAAACTAAGCTTTGGTTTCATTCACTTATCATAACCAAAACATTTCATTCAATGTTGTACTATCCTATAACAGCATTAGATATCGCAGGAACTGTTTCCTTTCTACGAGGAGCAGTACTTAAGGAGAAGGGATTGAAACAAGAAAACTGTTAAAGTTTAATAACCGCAGACTTTCGCCTTTCACGCTAGTAATTAGAGCTTCCCAGGATTTGGTATTTGTTTTTGAACTATGAAGGGAATTAGCTACTACACGTTAACTAGAGATTACTTTTCCCAAGTTCTTGTTTGGTGACTTGTGATTTAGGAAATAACTTTCCTTTCAAGTTGTGGTAATTTCAAGCTGAATACGAAGTTGGGCGTTTTTGGGGGGAAACGTGAGGAAAAGTTAATTAAGGCAAACTAAAGGAAAAATCCATGTTTAGTAGCTCGTGAGAGATAGATTAGATTTCATTTTTTTATATAATAATTAGTTTTATCAGTATTTAAGGATCTACACATTTACTGCAATAAGTTTGAAATTTTAATACACTAATTTCCAAGTTCGTAAATTCACTGATAATTCGGTCGAAAGTAGTATTTTCCGAATTGATACAGTATTGTGATTTAATTGATTTCAGAATAAAATAAGTATTTAAAATCTAAAAGATGTCTTAAGTGATTATAGATTACAATTAATATTACATTTAAAATATATTTTAAGCCTTTGCATTAATTTAATCGCCGTCCTCAGACAATTTCGAAAGCGATTGAACTCTAGATAGTTAATTTATAATTAAAAAATGCAGCACTTGCAGTATCTATTCATTTTCATTTATCTTTCTTTTAATTTCAGTGTACTTTCGGTTTCGTCTTCATTATTTTTATGATTTTCGCAAGCAATTTTATTAGTAATATCTACCCAGTGGGATCGCTAAGCATGATGTCCCCCGGTGCGAGCACATCCGGTGTCACCCCCTATTCCGCATACACAGGCCACTCATGGTGTTTATAGAGTTGCATAACGTTTACTGCAACCCAGTTTTGTCAAGCTTCTCTTCTAGAACTTCTTGCCTAAAGAGGTTCTAGTGGAAGCGCTAGCAATACTTTCAGTCACTTCGGAACTCTCGCACAAATAATAATAGCTACCGATGTATAAAGATAACAAGATGTTTTGCAGTGTACTTGGGGTAGTAATGTACAACCACTGCATTGATGTACATTACTACCCTGACTTGAGCAAGGCCTTGTGTAATCTTTACAGCACCCCAGTTAAGTCAAGCATCTCATTCACACCGCTTGTCCAAGCTGTTCCCTCCCCCCCAGCAAGAGAAAGTGTTCTTAGTTACACCCCAGGTTAAAAATGGAACAAAATACAGATGAAACGACAACACATAAGTTGAGAAGAACCTGCTATATTCTTGTTTTACGAGGAAAATGGTGAAAATTTCAAACTGGAAAAAAAGTGGAGAGCAAAATAAAACATTTTTTTATTTCTACAGGTGCACAGAACGTGTTTTTCATTATATTTATTTTTAGTTCTAATCTCGGAAGTCTTTTTCATCACCAAAACACACACATATATATTTTTTTCAAATTAATTGAAAATTTTAAAATCAGCATTTTTTTTTTTTTTTTGTCTCACACCCTCTGCTGCTGTCACCCTGAGCGCAGCCCCCCCCCCCCGCACGAGACACTACTGTATCTACAAAAATATCTTAGTTCACTTTTTAATTTTGAAATATTTTATTGTAATCTTTTTCCTTTTCCGTTGATCTTGCTTGTTTTGTAGTCATATGATTGTGTATTTTCTTATTCACCACATATTGTTGTTTTAACAACTTAGTCCAGTTGATTCCTGCTTATACCCCTGTATTTCGCCAAGCTAAAATATCGCCGCACATAGGCGAGTTTCCCTTCCCAGTCACCTCTATCTAGGAGCTAGCTGTATTGCCTCAGTGAAAAAGATTACGCATGCGCAGGACTTCAAACGCTTCCGCAGAACTGCATGGAAACGAACCCGAACAAATTAGCGATGTACGCAACAATTAAGTAATTTGATGACACTAAATTACTGAATTTTCTTTATCGCATATTTATGTTTTATATTTTCTTCTTGTCTATTTTCATTCTCTGTTTTAGAATGGATAGAAAGAAAAAAACCTTGAGTATTTGAATTTCTTAAAAATAACTCGTGCTGAAACCTGACCTTATTGATAAGTAAAAACCTATAGAATGTGAGATATCTCTATTTCTTCACCAAACAAGTAACAGCTTAGAGTTTTTAATAATTTAAAAAAAAAAAGAAACTGCAAATTTTTGAAAAGAAGAAAAGTTTTCTGGGATAATTTTAAAGAAACTTTTGAGGAAACTGTACACACGATTTCTTTCTGAAATATTTTTATCTGACATGCATCTTGAAATATCAAAATATATACAAATGAAATATAATTAATTGGCACTGCTTAATAAATGGTGAACCAATTGATTCGCCGTATATAATTTTATCAATTTTAATTTTTAATTTCTCACAAACAAATTAAGCTAGTGAAAAAACACTCAAAATACTGGTGTTAAACGATAAAGTAATTAAAAAACTTTGTAAAAAACACACATAAGAAGTAAAAGGAAAAAGGATACGCGTTTCGTTCAAAAATTGTTTTGAACTTCTTCAGTCCAAGCCCTTCGACGTAAAGAACACAGGGAACTGAAAAGAGAAAAAAACAAGCAAGATGTTGCCACAAGGGGCAAAGAAAAGTCGAACAAAACCACGGAGAGGGGATAAAAAAATTAAAGGGGATAGAAAGGAAAGGAAAGAAGCACAAAAAATACAGAAATAAAAAAGGAATAAAGAAAAATAATAAAAAAGGGAACACACAAGTACAAACACACACACAAAAAAGAGAAAACAGAACAAACAAACAAAAAACAAATAGCACACGTTTTTTTTTTTTTTTTTAAACCACGAACAGGACAGCACAATAAATAGATATATAAATATATATATATATATATATATATATATATAATATATATATATATATATATATATATTTTTTTAATTAAAAAAAAAATTAAAAAAAAATTAAAAAAAAATATATATATATATTTATTTATTTATATATCTATTTATTGTGCTGTCCTGTTCGTGGTTTAAAAAAAAAAAAAAAAAAAAAAAAAAAAAAAAAAAAAACGTTGTGCTATTTGTTTTTTGTTTGTTTGTTCTGTTTTCTCTTTTTTGTGTGTGTGTTTGTACTTGTGTGTTCCCTTTTTTATTATTTTTCTTTATTCCTTTTTTATTTCTGTATTTTTTGTGCTTCTTTCCTTTCCTTTCTATCCCCTTTAATTTTTTTCTCCCCTCTCCGTGGTTTTGTTCGACTTTTCTTTGCCCCTTGTGGCAACATCTTGCTTGTTTTTTCTCTTTTCAGTTCCCTGTGTTCTTTACGTCGAAGGGCTTGGACTGAAGAAGTTCAAAACAATTTTTGAACGAAACGCGTATCCTTTTTCCTTTTTCTTCTTATGTGTGTTTTTTACAAAGTTTTTTAATTACTTTAAATTAAGCTAGTGTTATAAAAAATACAACTCAAAATTGCCCACACATTTTCCAAGTTCGAAAACTCTAGTGCCTAAAATAAAAAATCTGCAACATTTTTATATTTTGAACACTAACGTATTATATACTAAAAAACATATCATTACCCATACGAAGACGCTACTATTTTTAATTGCTACATATAGTTGGAAAGTATATTGCACACATAGGTTACACTATTATTATTTTTTTTTCTTCCCATTTACGGTGTGGTCTACGTATACAAAATTTTCAAATAACATCTTTTACAGCATTTATGTTATGTCTATCAGCTGCTTAAAAATTTAGTTACGAACTATTCGTGTAGAAATAAGTAAACTCTTGAAACTTAACGTATGCAAAACTCCTACACGAGACAAGACAACTACTTCCTTAGAAAAGAAAACAAACTTGAAACATTTCTGGCATTTATGTCTGTGTTTTGCATTAAAGTAAGAATTAAATGGATTTCCTTGACTCCTTTTAAATCCGTTCTAACTGTGTTTCGTGTGCATACATTTAAAAATCTAATTTGAAAATTCTTAAAAAGTTGTTATCTATATAGTTAAGCGATTAAAGTAACTATTGATGTTATTAAACATACAATACAGTACATATTTTTTAATGCATTTAGGAAAGTACACCCCTCCCAACACCTTAATAAACATCTTTAACACCACTTTAATGATCCCTACACCTTTATAAGTATAACACAAGGAATACCTAATCTACAAGCAAGCAGCGCAATTTTGACTTTTATCCACTTTCAAACTGTTCATTTCTAGACGAACGGAAAAGGATAATAACTTGTATTTAATTTGTGACTACTTTATTTGCGAAATGGAAGTTAGGTTTATAAACATAAATCTAGTAATTGAAAGTGTTTGTCAAATTAACTTGCTCGCATACGATTTGCATCATATACAGGGTGGTCATAAAAAAACTTCCCCGATATGTGGACCCCGAGCCGTTGTTCCGTTCAACCAATCGAGATGAGATTTCAGATATAGTTATTCAGAGGTATGAGCTCGATATTGGGATTAAATAAAACAATAGTGCTTTTACAGTTACAGTGAAAAAAAATTCGAAAAATTCCAATGACAACGCCCACATTTCTTTTCCCGTGAAAGTTGATCAGCGCAATGAAAAATCGTAACTTGCGTTCGAACGATCCACGTCTGATGCAAATTGCCGGCGTAAAGCATTTGCAGAGAAGAGCATTGTAAAGAACCAAAGTCAATACAATGAGAAAGTGGATGGACACAATTCGTATTCATTCATTGGAATAGACAGTATAAATGTTAAACTAGCAGTAGGGCACCTGAAAGCGCTTAATACCAGTATAAACAGCCTCCCTCTCCTCTCATTAACTGTCATTGGCTCGTTACAGTGTTCTTCTTTGCAAATGTTTTACGCCGCAAATTTTCATCATACATCTATCGTTCGAACGCCATTCCTGATTTTTAAATGTGCTGATCAACATTCGCGAACAAAAAGTGGTTGTTGCCACTGGAAATTTTTGAAATTTTTTCACTGTAACTGTAACTGTGAGAGCACTATTGTTTTTAGACAATCCCAATCTCTCGGACATATCTCTGAATAACTGTATCTGAAATTTGATCTCAATTAGCTGAACGCAAAGGCGGCTAGAGGTTCGTATATCGGGGAAGTTAGATTTTTATGACCACCCTGCATATGTTGTAAAATCGGTTTAGTAGTATTTAGTAAAATTCTCTAAAATATCTAACCCATTTTTTCAAAATGACCTATCCACTTATCGGAAAGAGCAGTCACAGCCCAATTAGATAAGTTCTTTCGTCTTCCACTCGGAGAAGAAAGAACCTATAGGAAGAAGAAAGAACATGTACTTGAATTGATTCTTCATATTTTCTCTCTTGCCATAAGATAATATTAGGATCGCAGTTGGGTTCAAATATTAAGCCTTTAACCCTTTAACGCGCAGTGTTGACGCTCTGGGAACACCAAACTCTGAGATTTTGACTGTTGCCAGTCACGAAGAATAAATTCGATTTCTATAAAAATAGTTGCGGGTGACATAGCTCCGCGAGAATCCTTTACTTTTTAGCACGTCATTTCCCGTCAAAAAATGGTCACGATTCTTTTAACAGCACTGACATCTGCTGAAATATGGAATAATGCGAGAACAGCTGGATAGATTGCCCGATTCTGAATAAAGGGCAGCCGTTGCCATCGCTCGACTTAACTACCAGCAAGATGGCGGACGATCGAAACGTTCATCGCGTGGCACAGTTCTAGAGACCCTTTTTTGACGCAGCTAGCTGTACAGCCAGCTGTCGTCAAAAAAGGGGTCTGTAGATCTGTGGAAAGGGATGAACGTTTCGATCGTCCGCCATCTTGCTGGTAGTTAAATCGAGCGATGGCAACGGCTGTCCTTTTTTCAGCATTGGGAAAGGGTTTCGCCTCAAAGGGTTTACGCGCTGTGTCCTCGCCGTGAGGACACAATTCTGACATTTCGATGGTTTTCATGAAGAATAAATTTGATTCCAATAAAATAATTAAGGAGGACATATTTACACGAGAATTGTTTTCTATTTACCACATCGTTTCCCGTAAAAATTGTAGATTATTTGTAAAGTGGGTGTCAGATTTATTTTCAACAGTACTGACATCTACTGAAAACTGGAGAATACGATGGAAGTACATTGATATAGAAGAACAGCTGGATAGACTGCCATATGCTTAAGAAAGGCCAGCCGTTCCCATCGCTCGATTTAACTACCAGCACGCACAGCCAGCCTGTGTCAAAAAATGATCTCGATCTGTGGCACGTGATGGACGATTCGATCGACCGCCATGCTGTTGGTAATTAAATCGAGCGATGGCAACGGCTGCTCTTTTTCCAGCATTGGTAATTGGTTAAAATCATCATTCCTTAAAAAATTAGACTACAGCTCTTAATTCTGCATAACTTAAACAAGCCTTTATGTGTGAGTGAAGATTACTTACTATATTTTAATTTTTAACGAGTCTAAAGGCTAAAAGATGCAGCATTCTTCAGTAGAATGTAGTGGTTGACTGGATGAAGTGATTGATAAATTGCATAACTTAAGAAAAGAGAAGAAACAAAACTTTCTTTTGCAAACTATACCTGCCTCACGGATTTTCTTCATGAATTGTGAAATTTTGCGGAACGAATTGTTTCATTTCATGGTGTTCCAAATAACTTTAAAGAAAGAATGGGACCAGCATATATTTGGTGTTCAGTAAACACTAGCTTTTCCTTAAATTATATGCCCATATTATTTCTTTTAACCATACATAAAAATTATGTCTGCTATGCCTAATTTAAATCAACATTTAACTTATGAATTATAGAAACTTCCAAGAAATGCTGAAAACTATGCTCTTGCATGGGTGATATTCCGAGATTTTACATAAAAAGTAATTGGAAATTTAAAAACTACGTACGCCAGCCGAGAATAAAATGTGAATAAAATATGAGGCAAAATTACGTTCAAAATTTTTGCATGTTTTGATATTTTTTAGAGTAAAAATTTAACTCATTACCGGGAAATGCATTTTTGTCATGAAGATAAAACAGAAGTGTACTATATTTTACAATTTTACAATTTACAAATTTTTCCCGTACGTACGTGAAAAATTGTGATAATTAAAAAATGTAATCATTTTCAATATCTTGAATTTTGGCAACTGAAATGATGACTTTAATCATGACTTTTATCATGAAAACTTTAATCATGAGGCACCATGCATGGTGGTAAAAACAGAAAAATGTTTATATATTTCATAAATTTCCCTGATCTTATTTTTATTTCTTTATAAATTATTATTCAACGTTACAGATTGTGGGTCTTCATATCGGTATTTTACACATTGTTTATCAAATCAAAGAAACATTTAAAACTTGAACACTGAAATTTTTAACAGTATATTTTTTATTACCTTTTTTATACACCTTTAAATTAACTTATATAATATATGAAATCTAAACTTCTCACAATTTTCACATTCATCGTTTAACTCATCGTTATTTAAAGAAAACTGCGGGAGAAATATACGAACAGAAACCTTTTCTGACAATCTCGTACCGTGGAGAGTCATATATCCCAAACCATTAAATGAGCTCTACTTTCACTGTAACTTAAGTTCAAAATAATGCTATAAAGAAGCTGTATCCTGCATGATATTTGGGGACACAGAGCTTCTCTAAATGATCTCAATCTTTTTGTGAAGGACTTTGTGCAAAGAGGCTAATGAAAGTTTCAATGATAGTGGTTAATAATAAAAAATGGTGAGAGAAACTAAACTCGTACGTGAAAATTCTGCTAACTGAAACAAATATTCTATTCTAGTTTTCTTGTTAAAAGAAGTCAGCTACATTTAGCATCATGATAAAGAACTAAAAGTGTACCATCATATTTTTAATGGCTACAGCGTGACATTATTTCATGCCATTAAAATTTCGTAGAATTAATAACAACTTTTTATATGCTGCATAGCTTTTAAATCTCAATGTACATCAGGTCTGACACATTTATGCTCAGTAAGAATGAAATAATCACAGCAAATAAAAATTTATGATAACTGAATAAATAATGAATTAATATCTAATTTTTAATTAAAATAATGTTCAGATTAATAAAATCTAAAGAGGTAACGTGAACAGCTACGTGGGAAATTCTGATTTCAGCCAATCTGCGAATGTGGAACCGGTAAATCTATAGTCACAAGACCACTTATGTATTTGTGGCTATTAAAAATTTATTTCGTAGAGGGTATAAAGTTCATAAATAATTTTAGCAGCACTGAAATTAAATTTATAATTAGAGCCCCGGCAATATTTAGCGATCACTGATTTGTAAATTTAAGGTTTTTGGGATGAGCTGACCTTCTTAATTTTGTATTTTAGAATGCGTTTAGCCTGGATAGTTGCAAACCACCAGCCTAACTGGCAAACCACTCTGACACATAATTTTATGAATGTCACAGCAATCAGGCTCATCAATTGGATCTTTTAAACACGAAAGGTTGGTTTTATTCATGAACTTAAAAATTAGTTTAAAATCAAATTTAAGGAAAATATTGGCTATTCGAGTACTAATTTTAGATAATCAAAAGAGCACAGTAACGTAGTGAAATCAGTACATGTTAAATCGCATAACTTTAAGCTTCTTTTATGTAGTTTGCATACTGTTAATCTTTAATAACGATCGCATAATCCTTGTTCCGATCAAATGTCTTAGGGTACTTAATATCGAAAATCAAGGTAATTTTGTTAAAGTTTTTATTTAACCAAATGTTCGAAGCTCTGTTAAGAAAGGTACCAACTCATGTTGACATCAAGCGTTTCAATCTTTCATTGAAAAAGTTAATCAGGCATGCCTTAATTGTTCAGCGGTTGCAAGATTATTGATTGGAGTTATCTTTTGTTTTTTTTTATCTTTTGTTGAATATCTGTCACCAAGTAACAATTTCTATTATAATTTTTAATCGTTACATATATTTCATGCAAAAATTTCAGAGCCCTTAGACATAAATTATGTAGTTTAATCTTAAGAAAAAATCTTTATTTTGAATAAATGTATTATTTGAACTGGTTTTAGATAAATGTCTGATGAGAATTATGAATATGTAGGTAAAGGGATAACTTTCCCCTTACTGAACTTTTACCACGTAAGGGAAGTATAGTAATCATGAAAACATACGGCTTGATTTTTGATGATAAGTTAATCAGGCTTGATATTTTGATGTACTTGCCCGTTTTGAGGTATTCTGAATTCATTTACGCTATTTGTACCGTGATGTGTGTCCGTATATGTGCGTGTGTGTGTGATTGTGTGAGTGAGCAATTCCTTAATGGTGATTCAATTGATCTCAAATTGAGTATACATATTATAGATCACCCTCATACGACCGATATTGATTTTGGTGAGTATAGAACATGTAATCTTTTTTTTTCAGGGCTGCAAATATATTCTTGTACATTACCATTTATGAACTCAAATTTTTGAATGTGGATTGCAGCTAAACGGTGCATTCGCTTGAGCGAAAATTATGCACGTATATTATAGGTCACTGTCACATGACGGTCATAGGTTTTGATGTATAGAACTCATAGTTTGTTCACAGGGTCTTAAAAAAAGAATTATTTTATATTACTGACTACGGACGCAAACCATGTAAATTATGCTAGTGTTTGAATGGCGCATTTGAATAACTTGTAACTGAATATGTATATTATAGGTCACCGTCACAGAACTTGTGTAGATTTTGGTGTGTGTAGGACATAGTGTTTACACAGGGCTAGAAAAATAATTCTTATACTATATGTCCTGTAGAAGGAAACAGTTAAAAATGCGCTAATGCCTCTATGGTATATTCAAATGAATTCAAATTAGATACGCATATTATGTCTCTGTCTTACACATTGAATAGATTTTGTTGTTTGTAGGAAATCATTTTTTAAAGGAATACAAAAAAGTGTTCTTATATACTTCGGCCTATGCATTCAAATTATTGGAAGTGCACTACCGTCTGAGCACTACATTCGATTGAGTTGAAAGAAATTTATTTAAATACTCTGTAAGATCCAAATGTTCGGAAATTCAAGTGGAATCTCCGAGATTTCACCAGATTTTTCTAATCAAACATGCAGACTAAAAAATTTATTTAATACACTAAGTTATCATTTCTTGAATTAAATGAATTATCGGTAGTGTTATATTTATACTATACAATATTAATATAACTTTACCGATATGTATATTATAGGTTATTACCTGCATATTTCCCTTCTGGTCTGCAGATATTCCAAAATGCATATTTATCTTGATTTACAATTTAAAAAAAGAAGAAACCAAATTAATTCTAATTACATTGTTTCTTTACCAGCTAAGAAAATATAAACTCGTGATATTAATTGAAAACTTTATTGTCTTTTTATACAACCAAATTTCAAAAAGTATATGCAAATGCAAATTAGCGTGCACTTTGAAAAATTTTAAATGCAATCTGTTATTTATCCGAAATATAAATTTAACAAATGATATCATATGAAATTAATTTTTCAATCTAATTTTCCCTAAGGATTAGTTCCAATTTGAAATGAAACTGAAAAATATTTTAATTGAGTTTTACAATTCAAATGAAACACATAAAAAAGATGATATTGCAAGTATTAATTAAATCAGAAAGCAAACGCAATGATTAAAATTATTACCCGGCTGTTAGAGTATTAACAATGAAAAAACTCCTTAATTTAAGATATATTTCATTTATTAAAAAATATTATGAATTATCGGGCAGTTTCACAACAAAGGCGCAGAAAAATATATGCAGTCAAAATTATAGTGTTACTTAATAACATATACATGGTTTTATGAACTATTATTTTAATAGCCAAGGTACACTTCTACTATTAGTTATTTTGCTATTTTAGCTTATTTATTTTATCCAAATTTTATTTCTACTTTTGAATACCGAATTTAAAATTGAAAACAATTTTTACTTTATTGAATGATAATTGTAGCCGTCCGTTTTAACATTTATTTTTAAAGAGAAATATTGCTTATAAAATCAAGAAAAAATAGGATTAAAACGGTGTACTTGGAATAAATTCTAAACAGCTGCCAAATATTTCATAGAGCTGAAAAATATTCTATAATTATCAATGCATTTTTTAATGTTTCGTAAAGCAATCTGTCTCATTAGTATTTTACGTTTTAGTTTTTTTTTTTTAGCTATTAGAGAGCTGTTATTTTTGATTACTATTTCATGTATCTGATTTCCGAAAATTTTACAATCTCAAAATTTAAAAAAAGTTGCTTTCTCTAGATGTAACGTGAATACGCATTAGAGTCCCTTACAAAGTTCTTACCAAGGTACCAAGATAAGGGTTATCTGAATATTTGGCAGATAGCCCTTGCGTAGCTTTGCCATAGCACCACACAACACACCTTTTATAAATGCCATATATAAAGTATATTAAACAAACCTTTTCAATTATTAAAAAAAAATTCTGTACAGGTATTAAATTTATTTTTTCCATGCAAAATTATCAACTAAGTAATTGTTTAACTATTATCATTTTAATTACACTTCTAATTAGTTAACACACCTGTTAAAAAATTCTACGTAAATTTTATATTTTCTTCTTTAACGAAATATAACATAAATTTAACGTAAACTTTTTACTTGTAAGTATTTGACAAAACACATTTCTGATTTTCATAACCAAGAAAATAATATGGAGTAGAAAAAATGTTTCATAAAATTACTCCAACCATGTTCTCGTTGGCTGGTCTTTTTAAGACACTTTAGTTATATCGCCGTTCAAACACAATTTCTTTCCAGCTGACTTTCCTAAAATATATAAGTTTGAGCTTCCAGATGTCCCCAGGGAAGCAGAAAAACTCTCCAAACAAAAATCGATTTTACTTCGGCTTTATTTTGTTTTGTACATTTATTTACTTTGTTGGTTTTCAAAGTTGTTGCTCCCAATCGTTTCACATCATTAAGTTTGGCCTCGTAACGATGTTGAAAATTAGATTTTTACGATTCAACTGAAAGAAGCGTAATGATTGCGATAAAATATACTGGCATATTTCGATAAACCATTGAATTACATACAATTACATCATTAAGCTTATTATAAAGATACTTTCCATACTTTTCTATCCACAATTTTTTTAATGTGCTATTCGTAAAATAAAAAAAGGACTATCTAACATTGCAAGGAGGGAACTGTTCTGCATGACCGAGTACCCTTTTCACTCTCAAAAGGTTTTGAGCATACTTACCAATCACGTCGCGGTTTTCACTATATCGTTTTAAACGGCTTGAGACAAGGAGGCTTGAGGCCTCCTTGGCTTGAGACCAGCCATCTTTATAGTGTTAAGACAGTATGTTCCATACATAATTTCGGCGAATCTATTTATCTATTTATAAATGATTTATTATTAAAAGAACACTGTAAGAAAATTACACTGTAAGAAATACCTGTAATTTTATCATGCACATTGCGGTAAAATAATACAGTACAAGCGCTGCAACTTTAGAGTACAGTGATGTGTGCTGTAAATTCACTTACGAAATGACTTGATGATGTTGATAAGCCAATTACGTAGAACCCTATACAACAAACTGACACAATATTTACACCTCAACGTGTTGGCGTTACGTTTACCCACACATTGTTGTGTTCTAGGAAAATATTTTTTTCAGTGTAAGCTCAGTCATTTATAAATAAAAGTGTAAATAATTAACAAAAAACTTTATTCTTCGGATTTTATTTTATTTCCGTCTAACGACCAAGTCAGATGCGGACTATAGGTTTGACTACTATTAGGGGAGGATATGTTTCCCCAATTCATTATGGGTGCCGCCCAGTGGACAAGAAAACATTGCCCCATTGATTGGTCTCCTAATTTTGAACGAATTCCAAATAAGAGACTTTGCACCTGTATTGGCAACCCCACCGGTATCGTTTGAAAATGAAGGACATTGGAGCCACAAGCAGATTTTACATGCACCCACGGACCCACAACAGTCCATTCGTGAGAGATTCTCACCCTCTCAATCGTAGACCATGGTCGACGTTGCTTCATTTTTGGTCTTCGTGTGACAACAAAAGTGAGTTATGAGCACCGACTTTAACTGACTGGATCTCTGCGGAACATTTTTCGAAATAAACGTTAAAAACAGCAAAAGGGAGATATAATCTTCTCTAGCTAAAACTATTAAGGAAAGTATTTTGGGTAAAATATTGAGTTACTATTAGGGATCGACCGATACCACATTTTCGCCGATGACCGATACCGATACTTTACCTATAAATTCATTTTCAGAAATAGCCGATACCGATACCTTTAAGTTATGGTATCGGCCGATACCGATACTTAACCGATACCGATACTTTACATAATTTAATGTCATTTAAACCTACATCTGTATTCTGGGCAGTTTTTGTAACGAGAGTGTAGTTCTCGTTAAAATGAATAGCAGCATGATGAAATTCGATCCCAATAGAAAGCATTAAAAAGAAAAAGCAGTGGATACATTGAAGTGTGAATTTACAGTAGTTCTCGTCTTTCTTTTCTATTCAATCATGCCGACGAATGACCGAATTTATGAAAAGCTGAGCACTGGGAAGCGTCTTAGTGTGCAGGTTCGGAATTCTTTCTCCTCGTGTGGCTGTCGATCTAGTGGTCTAGAGTTTTGGGCGATTTTCTCCAGATGTTACGTGACTATGCGTTAGATTCCCTTAAAAAGTTCTCTGCCCAAGGACCCCCTATAGGTAGATGCCCCTCATTTAGGCTTGACAGAACACAAACGGGGGGGGGGGTAAAGGGATATGTTAATAAGAGAATCCATTTCCAGTGCCGACTGGTGCAAATATTTAAATCATATTTTCTCAACCTCTATTTTGTCGCCTAAATGTTGCTATGAGCCAGATAAAAGGTCTCCATATTAGACCCAAAACAGCTTCCTGCTTGCTCTTACTATATGTCTTTGTTTTTGATTCATGCCTCTATTTTGTGCTTACAAAAGTAAATACATGAAATTTATTCAACTTCAAAGCTTGCAATCTTTATTTAGATTTTCTTTAATTATAATTCTTTCACATATGAAAATATCTTTTAGATTACTTAAGCTGCATTAAATTGTGATAATATATAAACTGTACAGTATTATGTAAGTACATATGTATTTAGATATTGTTCATTAAATACGCCAATATAGGGTATATAAAATAGTATAGTTTACTATATATAAAAAATACTAGTTTATAAATAAATTAGTTTTTTTAGTAACTAGTTTTTAAAAAATACTAGTTACTATATATAAAAAAGTTTAATTTTGCCCCCCTTTTTGACCCACCGAAATTGCTCCCGTGACGCAACAATGAGTCGCAGCCCATAGTTTGGGAACCACTGATCTAGAGCACAAAAGGTGCGAGTTTTTTTACGTTTGCAGAGGGGCACCATGGAGGGGAGGGATATGTCCGACAAACGTCATTCGGTTCAAACCCTATCCCTGTTTGCATTCGCAAAAATACGATTCACTTCCGATAGCAGAATGCTACTTTCGGTTTCAAATATTTCCGGCTGACTAATATTAAAATGTCTGTATCTGAAGTTCTATAAGCTAAATAGAAACAAATTCCTCAAACGTATTTCGAAGGCTGAAATATTACACTTTAACACACATATGGGCAACCGGCGGCCCGCGGGCCGGATGTGGCCCTCCACGGCTTTTGATCCGACCCGCGGAACATCTGAAAACTCCGTATAAACAATTCAATATCCCATATAAATCCCAATTATACGGCCCGCCACTTCGCTAAAATCCGCAAGTTTGCCCATACCTGCTTGAACACTTTAAAGGTCGTCATCCCCTGAAGTATCAAACGATGTCAAGGACCGTCTCCCCCATCAATTTTGATATCTATATCATACCCAAGCCGAATCAGATGACCTTGCGCCAATTTTGGAAATAAAAATTTAAAGTATGTCTCTTAAGCGTGAAATTAAATCAAGAGCAAGACTTTCTCCAACGATATCAAAAGTCTATATATATACAGTAGAATCTCTCTATAACGAAGTCTCCTTACAACGAATTTCTCCCTATAACGAAATTTTTCATGGAAACGTAACTTTAAGGCTTAAATAACACTATAAACATTTGCTATATAACGAAGAGCTTGTCTTCCCATACCGAATATTTCAGATTTACCTTTTGAATAAAATTTTAATTTTTGAACAGACCACTTAGTGGAAGAGTGACAGATGATAAAAATGGAGGCCAGGAAAGTGAAACTGACTCCGATAATTATCCCGATTTAGCGATGGTTAGAATAAAAAAAAAAAAAAAAAAAAAAAAAAAAAAAAAAAAAACCAGTTCGAAAATACTCGCGCAAATGTGCCAATGAAACGACGTCTCTCATCTCATTACCAAAATAAAGATTCCAGAATGGTGTTGCGCCTGCGTGGTTTCTTCTGAAAAGCGAAGTATCGGTTGAAAAGTATCGGTGAAAATGTATGAAAGCAACAGGAACCGATACTTTCCAGATACTTTTAGAATCGAAAGAACCGATACCTAAAAAAATAGGAGGTATCGGCGCCGATACTATCGGTTGCCGATACTATCGGTCGATCCCTAGTTACTATATATCTGACAAGAATTGTGCTTAAAAATATATAAAGAGATGTTTTAATGGCAAGCATTATAAAAAATGTTTATCGTTTATGCTAATGCACAAATTGCAAAGAATCACCAAAGAGTAGAAAAGCAACCACTGGTTTCAAATATCTAAGCTGTTTCTTTAAACTGAGCATTAAATAGAGAGAAACGAAGATATATAATATTAATATAAGGAATAATATATAGTTGATATTATAAGTAATAGGTAGTATTAATAGATTTGTTAGGTTAATATGGATTAAAGCACAGTATACCACGTTAATAAATATTTAGTGAAATTAAAAGTGCTCTATTCATCATTTTTCAACGGTAGTCTTACAATTAACTAAACTACAATCCTACTTTAATATATCCCGCGATAGTTTCAACAGAAGGGACTACCTGAACTGTTTTCTTTTTTTTTTAGATTTTGCTACCGTCATATATTAGAAAAATATTCCTTTTACTAGAGTGCGGAGAACGGGCACGCAGTTAGCAAAATATTAGTAATTTTTATAAACATCTAAATATTTATAAAATTCTGTTTCAAATAACGCATAGTTAATTTTAAATTTTACCGGGGAAAAATCGATAAATTCGCATGATGAGTAACTTTCACTTTAATTTTTTATAATCTTAATATCAAAGAAAATTCATTAAAAGTGTAGCTGTCTGCAAAGTATTTCAAAATACTTACCTTTCATAGTATCTCTAAAGCTTCAAACGTTTCTACCGTATGGTAAACTTTTCTTACTCATGATTAAAATAAAATAAATGTGTAAATAAATTTGTGTACTAACAAAAACATCAACCGGAAACTGGTGTTTTAAAGATAGAATAATGATAAAATGATTAAAACCCTGTTAAATAATACACATAAATACTTATCCTACAGGACGCACATTTTGGGAGAAAAATATTCACCCTTCTTCAGCTGAAAAAAAGTTGGATTTATAGCAAGAACATTAAGGTAGAACATTTTTGTAGCTGACGAACTGTGGACGTTTGCACACAAAACGTGCATACTGAATGATAAGTAGTTTCATGTATGTTATTTTAGAAATTTTTGATTATTTCAAATTTGTGCATTGTTACATTGTTTTTACCGCTCTCTTGTTTTTCTCGGTGATTTCCTTAACATTTAATACAACTTCATCCTACGTAGATTCAATTACTAGGTTTTTTATAGTTTACTGAAATAAATTTTGTAGGCTTATATAACTTGCCATTTAATAAGAATTTCCATTATCAGAAAAATCTTAGAAACGATATAATCATTCTATGAGAACGTGCTTATCTTCAGTATGATATTTTCTGTACCCAGATTGCAAAGACTGATATTGATTAATATTATTTTAACCCGATGTGTAAATGTATCTCAGTAATCTCTTACTGATCCGAGTAAAAGTAATCTTTTCTCACTTTGTTTTCATAAGGTAAGAAAGAGATAAGAGGATAAATAAAGATCCTGGTTTGTTTAATTCCCTTTATTGAAACGAAGATTAGATAAAAATCTAAACAATGAAGATGTTTATTTTGATAATATTCCGTTGCTGTATATCACTCTCTTTTCCCTATACGTGTATAAATGGAATTCAGTAAAGTACGTTCCAGTGAATGTGAACATAATATAAAAATGCCATTAGCTATTAGATAAAAGAAACCCATTAACAGTATTATTGCGTTTAAAAAAATAAAATATCAATATATAGCAAGAATTGTTTTTCAACGGCCGGGCACTTACCGATAAGGCATTGTCCACTACAATTGCACGATGGTATTGAGGACATTTTATTATGGGGCCACCCAGTGGCCAGCCAATGTTATCCCTTATGAAGAGACAGACACGTTAGCATCCTTGTCCGAGCCCGGATTCGAACGTGGACCCAAGGTATAGAATGGTTCTTAAGCTAGCAAGAAATTAAATCCGTGATTTCAGTTCACCATACTATGTTATTTGTGCAAGGAAACTAATCTTATGCTTTAGACAGGTATCAATATCATTTACTATTCTAAATTTTTATCATATTTATGAAGTTTAAGAAAAATCGTTTATTTCAAACATAAATTGTTATTTACATCCATCCATACTTCAAATCGCTGTTACTGTTTGCAATCTAGGGAATGCAATCCCGATACCACGGAAGACTATATCATGATTTTATTTTCATATTTACGTAAGGTATAGTATTAATTATCAGATAAGATAAAATATTAAACTTGATAGTGCTTATAATCTTACTTTTTCCTACTTTTCTCTATTAAAATTAACTTTTATTTGAATGAAATGTCAATCCCACGGGATCAACAAAATCTGGATCCCGAAATCCCGCGAAATGAAAAACAGTGCGGGATTGCATTCCCTAGGTAATGGAAGACTTATATCTACTGCGTGTAATTAATTCTATACACGGAAAATATTTTATTTGAGGGGAAATATTAGTGGAAGCAACAATATACGCAATCCCGCGAAATGAAAAACAGTGCGGGATTGCATTCCCTAGGTAATGGAAGACTTACATCTACAGCGCAGATTTTTAAAAAATTTTTATTCTCAATTCTCAGTTAAATGATTAGTTTTGAATCTTGCTAACAAAATACGATATCCGAATCAATTCCAATAACTGTAATGAAACTTTACGGGCTGAAAAAATGTAACACAAAACGCATATTATTTCTCGAACTATTGTTTACATCCCCAAAAATGTTGTTGTAGACTCAAAAAAACATCCACTACTACTGAAAAAATACAAATTAAGAAAACCTGATTACAACGTGCTGTCTGTAAGCAAAAATCGTTGCTACCTGGTCTTTTCCAAAAGATATGGACAAAAAGCAAGCTGCAGCTAACACTTCTTTGCA
This sequence comes from Cheiracanthium punctorium, assembly GCA_038373885.1. Taxonomy (NCBI): domain Eukaryota; kingdom Metazoa; phylum Arthropoda; class Arachnida; order Araneae; family Cheiracanthiidae; genus Cheiracanthium; species Cheiracanthium punctorium. Next base: position 573,793 of record JAWZYV010003174.1, read on the forward strand.
ACTTTGAGGGGGGGGGGGAGATTATAGTCACTTTTTAATTTTGTTTAAAAGTATTTGAAAAAATATTACAAACAATTTCATAGTTCTATTTCTTTAAACTAACATTCATTATACTACCTAATGGACAGATTAAAACTAATTTTATGATCTTCCAGAAATTAAATAAGAGCATGAAAAATTAATGACAGTTTATTGACTATCACCTATGCCACCTTTTTAGTCTTATTTTACTTTTCAAACTGCAGTACAAAAATCCTTCCAGATGAATGTACTCCTTAAAATTTAAATGCCAACTGTTATGTATCTAAGAATTCATTTCACTTCTAAAATATGCGTTGTAACATAAATACGGGAAATTATAATTACAAGAATAATTAAAAACTTAAATTTTGGTGCGCAATTAAAATCTTTCAGTTTTATCTACATTCCATTGTATTTCTTTGTATATTTGTTTTAACAGAGCTTCGAAAACAAAGTAAAATCAACATCACTCTCACTCGTGCATTGTTGTTCTATACTCAGCATTAGAATTAATAAATGAATGTGAATTTTAATATTTCGCCACGTGTTTGAATAATACTTTTATGTCTAAAAGAAATCTACTCACAGTTGAAGTGTTTATTTTAGCATAAAGCAATGCAAATATTTAAACTGCTGACCTGGAATCCTTACTCAAAAATAATGTAAGATTCTAGGACTAAGCGTAGTAGTTAAATTTGTGTTTACTTTATAGAAAAAAATATTTTCAGTAAAATTCCGTTGCATGTCAACATTTAGTTATGCAAGATTTAATCACTGGGCTTTGAATTCTTAAACCCTGAAGTCATACGACTACAGTTAAAAATATAATAAAACGCCATATAAAGCATAAATTATAATGTTCTTAAAATTATTTTAATAATTATCTTTACATTTTCGGAGCAGCCTTAAATTTTGAATGTGTAAGCAAAATCGATTTAATTTAAAACGTCAATTCCCTTTTTTAAACATCGGATTTCATGTATATTCTTATAAAATTATTCATCTTTAGTAAAACATTTTATTATTGTAGACGCCAGTGTTAAAAAATAAACTAATTGCAAAAGCTTTTAGAACAATTTTCAGTCTACTGAATGGAATTTAAACTGTGGATCATTGTTTAACTGTTCGCGAAATTGCCTTCAAATTGTTCGAATCTACCTCATATTGAAAAATTTTTCCAAAGCTGTTTCATAAAATGAAGATGATGTAATTGGGATAAAATAATATGTGAGAAAATAAGCATTCGTGGATGGAAAAAGGATTTGTTTGTATTATTGTAAGTGAAAGGATGTTTGAAACCACATTTTATTTACTGAACAGTTACGAAAATCCAACGAACTAAATAATTCAATTATAAACTAATTCAATTATAGGGAGGCACCTAAGCCAAAGTTGTCGTCAGAAAATTAATAAAAAATTGTAATATTAATGTCAAAAAGCTAAATTTGTAGAAACACCAAAAAATATTTCTGAGTCTACGAAACCGAATAATTCATTATTATAGTCTCAATTAACAACTCTTAAATACAAAATTTAGATAATGTAAAATTTATATGTTCAGTCTGACTCAAGAAAATGAACCTTATTCTAACTAGAATAAATATTTATCCGCAAACTTGACAAAAACTCGATTTTCTTGGAGCCATGATTTCGCAGTTTGTTTGAGTATAACTCCAGGGCAGGTTTTAAAAGATTTTCTATGGAACTTTAAATCAGACATGGAGGTGTCAAAATTTATAAGCGACGTCAAAAATTTCTGCAGGGATTAAAAGGAAAAGAGATCTCATTTTTATTATTATTTTTTTTATTATGTGGCTATTAATAGTCAGTAAAAAAGTACTAAAATTCTGTTCATTATCGAGTAAGTAATAGACTAAGTGTAGACTGTGTTTATAGACATTCTTTACGTTTCAATGCAATATTTTCACGCATGAGTACCTTAAATTCATAAAATCCACTCTTCGTTGGATGGTGTGAGTCTCTTTAATTTGCTTAACTGAAGTGAGTCAACATTTCTGCCAATATTTTTTTAAAAGCCGTGCTTGTTTGTTGTATACAGACAACGAGTGTCCCCAAAACGTAGTAGCATGCTTTAATTCGAAACTTATTGTGAGCAGTGGCGCACCAAGGATTTTAGTTTAGGGAGGGGCTACAAATAGAGCTGAACTCGGTTATTTTGACATCAATTTTAGTTAAAACTCTCTTATGATGTCGATATATTCGGTGACAGTTGACTTGCTCATAGAACACAAGCCCACTATCAATGAAGCTCATGACAGTGTCATAAATGATTATCGGATCCTTTCAGTGATGTTGTAACCGTGTTTCACACGCAACTGTAAGTAATTATTTAAAAATGAATGTATTTTTTGTTAAAAAATATTTTAGAAATAATTTGAAAACGGTTTTTTTAAAAATAAAATATTTTAATTAAGTGACAATTTTCAATTTTTAAAGCTTTTCACTTCTAACTCTTCACCTTTAGTCTCATTTGTTTTCCAAAAATGACACTTTTTAAATTGGTATATGAACCTTGTAAGAAAACATTCCTAATTAATAAAATATGCCCATTCACTAATGAGGTGATGAACAAAATTTCAACCTTTTATCACAAACCCTCAAAGCTACATCTAAAGTTAAAAAAGAAAGATGGTCAGGAGCTGCACATAAATTTAAATGTAGAAGTTTATTGCTTGAAACCAAAAAAGTATTTTCTTTCTTTATTTCTGCACGACCCGTGAAACTGGATCATTCGACGTGATTTTTCTCCATCGAAAGCCATTGAAAATGGTCCAATCCCTAAATAGTTTCCAGATGTGTAGCACAGGGTGAACGATTCGATCGACCGCCATTTTGATGGTAGTTAAATCGAGCTATGGCAACGATTGCCCTTTTTTCAGCATTGGGAAATGGTTGAACTTCAAAGTTTTAGTACACCAAATCTCGCACTCTTAAATGAAAAACTGAAATGCCGCTCCTGTTCCTCCCACTAGTTCTCAATAAAACGGAATCCGCTCCCTTTCTCCCGTTGTTTTCCTGTATGAATTATCTGTCCCCACTCAGAGGGCATATACCTAACAATAACAACTATAGTCTATAAACAGCGAAATCAAATTACCAACATGAATCCGAAATGTTATTTCTCTTGTATGTGTGTAATGAATTTGTGAGTGAAAACTATTCTTTTTTCCGAGCCTGTTTAGTTATTTTTCTTTCATAACCTTATTCGAATTTTCTCTTTCTCTATATACAATGTTAAGGTAATAAAAGTCGGAGGGAGGGGGAAAAAATCAACTAGACTGTTGTGCAGTTGAACTTCAGAACATATACACTGATAAATGGACTAAAACAGAAAAGTGGACAAACTATCAAGAGCTAAAACAGATATCATTCCAAGGGAATAATTCCATCTAACACACCATTTTTATTTGGATCACGAATACAGGTGTAGTACGCTTCAAAGTTATTGATTGCCTCTCACTTCCAAAGGGGAGAAAACTGATAGTAAGATCATTGTGTTGTTGTTTGACCAATCGGGAATAAAGCTCAAAAGATTGAGTTATAACATCTGAGGCACCAGTGGTCAGCAAAATTTTATTTTACTTTTCCTGATACATAAGGCATTTTCTTTTGCAGAAATATTTATTGCTATCTGTGCCGTAATTTTTTACGGGTCGTAAAATGTTATAAAAGAAAGATACTATAAATACTAAATCTTAAAAATTTCTTGATATTTTCAATAAAAAAAAATTGAAATGGTTTATAAGCATTTATTAATATGAAAACTGGTTTAAAATAGAAAAATTAGGCTATATTACTAATGAAGTACCAAATTTCGGTTACACGCGTCCATCTAAAATTTAATGATAATTTATTTTGTGCTAAAATTGTTAGCGTAAATACTCTATGGCTTATAGTATCGTATGTTTGTTTAAAATGCACATTTTTATTTATGAGAAGGGTTTAAATGTTCTCTATTTCTTCCGTTAGCATATAATATGTCAGACTGTATTTTGTATTACGAAATTTTCATTATTGTGTTTTGTGTTACGGCAAACCTATGGGGTATCTGCTTGTCGGGGGGTACCTTGAATGAAGGGCTTTTTAAGATGTTTCTATCACATATTCACGTTACATCTTGAGAAATCTGCCCAAAACTTTAGCCCGTTTGATCGACAGCCGTACGGTACACCAGAAACCTGGACCTTCAAGCTTCACCCTTTTACCATGTTCAGTGTCTTATTCACTCGACCACTTTAAACTTTCATTGCATCTATAATTGAAACAGAAAACTTTCAATAAATTCGGCTAATCAGTTTTTCCTGTTTCTGTCTTTAATCATCGCTTTTACTGCTCAGACTTAGGTGTTCACCCTTGACACAAGCATCTGATTATATTCGTTGAGTATTTATAGATTCAATGCATATTTTAATTATATTTTAAGTCTAAAAAGTTTACATGGGTGTAGAGGCTAATTGTAGTGTTAACAGATATGCTACGAAATTAAAAATGCTGACATGTTTTGTGGAAATGAAAATGCGAACATAAAACTCTGTGGATCGAGTTAAATATTATCCATTATCTGAACACCAAAAACCCTCTAAAAGTTATAAAGATATTTAAGCTATTTCTTTTAAGCTTTTTAGAATGTAACGGGATTCAAAGTTATCTTGTATCTGCTTTTTTTTTTATTACGCTTTGTTACAGTTCAAGATCTATGATTCCACTTTTTAATGTCTTCTAAAACTGTACTTGGTAAATCAATTAGATATATTATATTACTTAACGATATATTATAATACGATACATTATATTAATATTTACGCGTTATATTATATTTCCGCCCTCATTACATCTTACTTAATTTTCTTATTCACATGCATCAGAGTTAGCAATCATCTCCATTTAATCATAAAATGTGGCTACAATGATTTCTTGATCAATAAAGAACACTCAATCCCACTTTGTTTACTACTGTCTGAAGTACCCGTTCTTCCCCTGAGGAATGGGGATTTTTTGAACAAATACAAGAACAAGTAACAGTGAGTAAATAATTTTTGTATTTCTCCGCATATCTAAGGAAAATTTTAAACCGACTGAGAAATATTATCAGTGAAATCTATTTCAAAGTTGAAAAGGAATAGAAATAAGGGAGAACCGATTTTTTTAAACACTCAAGATTTCGTTTTCTAGATTCATCTACCTATCAGGGCAAAATTTCAAACTAATTGGCGTGAATGTGTAAGACGCCTTCAAGGTTTAAATCTACTAAAAATTTTTTAAAACCTAATAAGTATAAAAATAATGATATAATTTTCGTAATTTAATAAATCCAATACAAGGCTTTTTTGAAAGGTTTTTCTAATCATAAGTTCCTAATCATGAATTCAAAAACAGATGATGGGTAAAAGTGTCAGCCTTTTTTTAGATCATCATAACCACGAAAAATAAAAGTTTTTATTAAAGGCATTATATGTATTTAAATGAAAGTTAGGTGTTGACCTTCGCATTTATTCTTAAACTAGCTGCGTGCCCGTTCTTCGCACGGTAGGAATCGAATATTTTACTAAAATATAATTGTAGCTATGTATGCGAAAACAAAATGTCAAAAAGTTCGAGTAATCCTTTTGTTGAAACTACCGCGGGATATATTACGCAACGTAGGATTATGGTTTAGTTAGTTGTAGTACGATCGTTGAAAAATAATGATATAGCGTTTAATTTCACGAAATAGTTATTAACGGGTATACTGTGATTTAATCCATATGCTATCCTCTGCTATTACTACCAGAGAAAAAAGAATTGGAATACTATCTATTACTATCTTCGTTTCTCCGTCTTTAATACTTAATTTAAAGAAACATATTAGGTATTTTAAATCAACGATGCCTTTCTACTTTTTGGTGGTTCTGTGGAATTTATGCATTGCCATTAAAACAGATCTCCATATAAAGTAAATAAAAAACGTTGTAAAAAACACACATAAGATGTTATAGGTAAGAAGATACGTACGTTTCGACCAAAAATTGTTTTGGCCTTCGTCAGTCCAAGCCCTTCGTCACAAAGAACACAGGGACTCGGGGAGTCCCTGTGTTCCTTGAAACGTACGTATCTTCTTACCTATAACATCTTATGTGTGTTTTTTCAAAGTTTTTTATTTACTTTATCGTTTAACACCAGTAATTTGAGTGTTTTTTTCCGCAGAACTCCATATATGTTTAAGCATAATTCTTGTCTGATTGGTGTATTTAGCACAGTAAAATATTTCATCTCTCGATGGTGGGAAACATCCAAGCTGTACCAATTTAAATAGTATTTAAATCCACCATAGTTAAGGCTCGTGAAAATATCAAACTGTGTAATCTCGAGGAACTATTTGGAATCGCTGAAATTGCGAAGAGGGCGTTGCAGAGTTTACGAATTTCAGACAACTTTTAATCTATGGTGTCACGTTCTGACCAGGGTAGTCCAATTTAGTTATTTCGAGCAGTAGTTTTCAAACGGAGTAATATTGAAACATACCACGTTGAAAAACTCTTGCTTGCAACAGAACTTTATTAAAGTTAATTTGAGAGATATTGGGGTTATTCCTAGTTAATCGGTATTTCAAATATTTTCCTTAGCTATTATGCTAATGATGTAACTTTTGTGCAAGAGCTTGTTAAGTCGCTAAAATTTAACCAAAAAAAGTATATCTAATATAGATAATATACCGACAAAAGTCGTCCAAACTTGGCGACATTTTGCACTATTTTTGGGAATACATACAACGACCGTCTTCAAACTAATAACGAATACTATGCATTATGTTAATTAGTATTTTGCATCTTGTGGCGACATTTGAATTTCCCACGATTTTAAAAAATGCAAGTTTCCTTTCGTTATTATAGTTGCTGAAAAATCACAGAGCTAAAAAATCGCTAAGGATAGCACGCGCATTAAACAAAATACTTGAATTTTTATAATAGTAGATTTTTGCGTCAAAGCCTTTTAATGTTATTGGATTTCTAACTAATTTTGAAACTCATGATGTGAAAATGACATCATTCTCAGTTGCGATATTTAACATGAATTAGTGAAAGAAGAAAAAGAAAAAAAATCACGTTATTTTATTTTCTACAACATCTGATAATCTGGATGGAAGTTTATTATTTCGCTCGTGGTTTAATTTTTATAAAACCTTGTTAACCTCATTAGGATTTTTAATGCATTTTTTCATTCGTGACATCAAAATGACGTCAGTCTCACTTGAATTATTGAAAGTAATAAATAACTAAATCTAGCTTTGATAACTATGCTCACGAATGTGCTGAAATCGGACATTTGGGTAGCTTTCTACCCTGAAAATTGCGAAAAATCCTAAAAAATTAGGGAACGGGTGGATTTCCAGAATTTTAAAGCAGCCTTCGGACTATTCTATGTCGTTCTACATGTATGTGCAAAATTTCAAGTCGATCAGTCGAACGGTGTGGGAGGAGTTCCCGGACGAACAAACAAACAAACTTTCACATTTATATAATAGATGATCCAGAAAAAATAGCGCATAAAAAAACCCATCAAACATGGTATATTTGTTTAGTTTTTGCCATTTCACATGCTTTTTCTTTCTTAGATTTTTAAGAAATCTGTTAAGCGCTTTGTGCACTAGAATAATTTTTAGCCTCTAAAGAGGCATTCCCCGTAGCAAACTCTCACCAATAAATTAATAAATAAATAAAATGACATAAAGTGTAGAGTATTAGTTTTAGAGTAGTAATAAATAAATAAATAAAATTATATGTGTGCGTGGGTGTCAGTCCGTCCGTCCTCCTAGCGCCACGTTCGACTAACTTACCAACTACTTTACAAACCTATGTTACTTGCTTGGTAAAAATTTTCTACAGAATTAGGAGATATTTTACCTAGAAAACACAGGGGATATAGGATACTCAATAAAGGGGTTGTAGATGACATGGTCGAGAAGAGAATTTTCTAATCAAAGATGCATTTTTTTGGACTAATTTGGAGGTAAACACACTTAAAGTCCCTGGACCTTCGATATGACCGGAGTTTAGGGTTTTTTTTCAGAGTTAATAAACAATTATTCAACATATTTTCTAGACAATCAATTTATTCAACTCTCATATTCATAACGAAAAATCCACTAAATGCGTATTCCTTACTCTCCTTTCCTTTACTTTTAAAGCAGAAAAATATGTAAACGGCGTTTTCTTTTAACTTTATTCAGTTGTTTAAGCACAAGATAAAAATCAGTAAAATATAACGCTCTTTTATCTTTTAAATTAATTTTTTAAGGCGACAATAGGCCATATAAAAAATTCTGCATTTATCAGCCGATCACTACAAAATTTTGCATGTGATATAATGTTGTCCGACTAAGAAAAATTTTAGATCCAGGCTAATCTCAGAATTTAATTAATAAAGAAATTAATTAAAATAGGTTAATTTATGATATTATCTAAAAATAATCCTTGCACGTCAATTTTTCTCCCTAACAACTGATTTTTTTAAGCTAGCTTTATACAGCTACAACAAAATTTAGTGTTCAACTAGAAAAATTATTTTCTTAAACATATGCAATTTTCAGCAAGATTTAAACTAAACCAATGCAAAAATGTAAAAAAAAAAAAAATGCTATTATCAAAAAGAAAATCTAATAAATCTAACAGTAAGTTATAGTTATGAATTCATGAAGGATCTTTTTACAGAATTTCAGCAATATTGAACAAAGTTTGAACTTTACAAAACCGTTCAAAGTGTCATTTTGAGAAAAAATCAATTGGAGTCTTGATATAACAGTCAGCTGTAGTTTGTTTATATACCTGAAACTGTCATAACTGTCATTCTACACCGTTAGTAGAAGTAGTTCAACGTTTCACCATGATTTGGTTCCAGTTCCACTCATGCGTTTAAGCACAAAATCATGGTTCAATGTTCAACCATAGAAAGGTTGCAGCTAATTCAGCACCATTTTATGGTAAAATGTAGACTACTTTTATTTACAGTGTAATCATCGTAACGATATCATTGTTTTTTTTTAATCTAATGAATTGCAGATTAATATTCAGTAACAAAAAGAAAAATCATTTTAGTGACACATTTTTATGACTCTGAAGTCCATTGTCGCCTAAATATTAAATTTTCAGAATTATATTAATCTTTTAAAATTAACCAGGCTGCTTGTCAGGGTGTGAGGGGGTGTTTAGGGGCTGGTGAGAGGGTGTTACGAACGCACATAAAACGCTTCTGACATATCAAGCAAGGCGCGAGACTATTTTGGTTTTACTCTTATTATATATTATTCATTAAATAATTATGTGATGCTGAAAAGTGATGAATGATCCCGGCCAACGGCCAATTAAGACCGGGGGTTAAAAAGGCTTCCTTTTAAATGTTTCATAACACATTAATAGGTTGTCCTATCCCAAGCGTGAAATTCTCACTTGTAGGCAGATACGGAAGCAAAATCGATTATTTTAACATCAGTGAAGTGAAATGCTAAAGTATATCTATGGCCAAAATTTGAGAAACCGAAATCAAAGATAGCTTGGAGGTCTATTGATAGAAACTGCACCATTGTACGTATTTATAGAGACTAACTTTGCCATTACAGAAAAATGTTGTGGTAATATTACGGGTGTGATTGAACCAGCAACCATTTATTACAGTAAGCGTTAATCAGTTAACAATAACTGCATCAATCTGTAGATATCAACTGCAAGTGCGCAAGGAATCTACTTATTTCAGTTTTTTTTTTTTTTTTTTTTTTTCAAGAAGACGCTGTCTGATTGATTGCCAATTTTCCTAAATTTTGATTGATTTCATTTGATTTTGGGATTACGGCCGATCATTTACACGAGATATTTAGGCTGAGGGGAAGTGCCATCCGTGAGGGACTTTCTAATGCCGGTATCTCACTAAAGGGAAAATCCGAGCAACTCCGAGCTGGACCAACTTTGACGTGGTTATCTTTAAGGGTTGCAAAAGTAAACAAACTGTCTCCGACGGCAAATAGTCATCGCATCGCTGATTTGGCATGAAGGTTATTATTTTACTAACCGTGATTCAGCATTTCGCGTCAAGTTAACCCTATTGAGTTAAGCTTTTTAATTTCTTCGATGAAATCCATTTCTAAATCCAAACTCCACTTGAATGCCGCCATAATTTTATTTGCACGTTCGTGATTGCAATTCTATTCTGATATCGAGCCAAGCTGCCAAGCTTCGAACTCAGAAGTGGTCGACATTACTCATGATGTAGCAAGAAGAATTACTCTGATTGGCAGCAATTTCGGCCGACTCGGATTTTTTCGTTCCGAAAGGTAAAAGCTGGAGATCGCCGTCGTCAAGGCAACGACGGGAGAAAATCCGCCGAGAGTTGATCTGTGGGAAAAGTTGGTCGGACAGATCTTAGTGTGATACCCTTATAAGGGGTACTAATCCATATTTATGCGAAGTTTCGAAGAAAGCCACGAAAAACTCCGAACGGCTAGGTGGACGAAAGTGACCTGGGTTTGAACCAGGCGCCTTCCGTCTATCAGTTGAAAGTGCTATGCGCTCTGTCACTGGCCTAAATTTTGGGAAGGAAAATCATTATGTTTATACATAACTTACAAACATTAATAGCATTATTTTTATGTTACCATCATACTGGTATGGCCTGCGCATGAAAATAAAGCAATTTTCATCGATGAATCTGTTTTTCTGCCTCTACTGTTTTTTTTATCTCATCTATGTACAAAGTGGTATTATTTTGTGTATGAAATTCAAATGATTGATGAATTAGAATCAGGATAGGTATGATTTGTTCTGATGCATATGTTTCTGAAGGCTAATTATGAGTTTGGGTGAAAAACCTCATGTGTTAATGCTGAATCTTCTGGCGCTAAAACAGCATTTAGTTTGTAACTTCTTTCCGTAAACTTGTTTCAGTTTGTACTTATTTTCGCTTGTTAAATAAACTATTTCTTTCTTACATGTTGATTTTTTTATGGTGGAAAACTGTTTTTTAAATATTAAAGGGTTTCATAATGACATCCTATGAAGTCGTAAGTGTCATTGTAAACTCTTTTCTAAAAAATCTAATTTTACCAGTTTGGTGGATGAAGGGGCACAATATGAATGGCTTACAACTATATAATATAAATAGTTATAGAAAAAGATACTTATTGCCGTAAAAGAAATTTCAGTTTTTAAAATTGTTAGGACAGGTAAGTCAAAAACAGAAAGGGGGATAGGTTACTTAGTACCATCTTTTCTGTACAAAATTAATATTACGGCTTTATTTACGGTAAAAATCTGTAGCTAGAGAGGTCACAAAATAATTCCAATACATTAGGTCTATTGAAAGTAACTTTTATAGTGCTTGAATAGGTTAAACCAAGGGTGGCAGAATCGGGGCGCATGCGCCGAACTTGGATCATTGGATGATTTCAATTGCCACATTGCATTCTTGTGCCTACTTATTGTTTTGAGACTAACTGAAGATTTTTTAAGGAATTTCCAAGCTACAATGTCATCAAAAATTTAACCATCTCAGATTCCCTTTCAACTATCCCAAAAATTAATTCTACACACAATCCTCTCTCTCTCTTCCTCAGAACAACAATTTCAGTCTATGCTCTCACTTATTATAGGGAGTAGGGAAAAGCGGGGTATAGTGGCTCATTGAAGATATTTGTGGCTCAGTGAATAGCTTTATTAAATGCGAAAATTACTTAAGTAGGTATCAAACAACTTAACTTTGTGGGAAAAGATATACATCTCACTTCAATTGTGACGGGGTAAAGGAGACATCTGCATGAAATTTGAAGAAAAGGTAAGACTAATGTTATTATATACACATGAAATTTGTCAAGTAAATATGAGTTACTCAGTATATTTATATAGTCTAAATTACCTTCTTTTCTCTTATGTTGTATTTAAATGAATATTTTAAAGATTTGAAATTTTGAAGTGGAAAATAAGACATTGGTTCAATTGGGGAACACTGGGTAGTCACCTGAAATGGGTACAGTGCTCAATGACCCATTGTGTCACCATTTATATAGTATTTGTCTTTCTGTAACTTTCTTACTTTTTAGTGTTTGAATTATCTAAATTTATCTGTTGTTTCTAAATGTTTCTGTAAGTCTTCCACATCAGCCACAGAATCTTCAGTTTCTCAAGAAAATTATGCGAAAAAAAAAAACATTAAAGATAGTACACCGTTAATAAAAGTAGTTCAACGTTTCACCATACAACGGAGCTAAATTAGCTGCATCCTTTCTATGGAGAAACGTTTCACCATGATTTGGTTCCACTCATGAGTTTAAGCACAAAATCTGGTTCAATGTTTCTCCATAGAAAGGTTGCAGCTAATTCAGTACCATTCTATGGTAAAATGTACACTACTTTTATTTACAGTGTAGAAAATTTTCCCTAACTCTGATACAAGAGAGAAAAAAACCGAGAGGCAATCTAAAAAAAATCAGAAATTCTTACAGATGCACCAGTGAAAATTACAATCCAAAACGAAATGACTGAAAAAAAGGAGAGTGAAAGACGTGAAGATATGAAGCAGGAGAGAGAAAAAAAAAAATTGCAAGCAATTACAAGAATAGCTCAACTGAAGAAGAGGAAGAATGAAAAGAATCTAGTCAATTTTACTTCGAGAATTTGGAATTTGAAGAAGATTTTAATCTTGATGTTGGAGATTTCGTATTATTTCAGGTTTCTACTTACGACAAGAAAAAATGCAGTTTTAAACGCTATATGCTATCGAAGTTGTAGGCAAAGGAAAAGGAATTTTAAGTGCACTACATGAAAGGAATTTAGACATATTATCTTTGATGAGGCAGACATTTTATACAGCAGATAATAAAAATGTTGTGAAAAAGTTGCCAAAACTAAATATATTTCAAAGAACTGAGAGAAAAGTGACAAACGAAGTTGACTTTTGCTGTAGATTTTCAGTTATATAATCGCCAGTAATTATTCTAAAATAGCAGTTTTTTATTTAATGTCTTAAAATTAACTATAAAACTAAAATTTTGTAAACTTAAAAGGACTCAAAGTGATATTATCGAATTAAAACCTTTTCCTTTAACTTTATTAACAAATTTAGTGTGTGTATATTTTAGAATCATAAAATTAACATTTAACTTATAAACTTTGAGCTACTTTAATGTCTAACTTAATACTAAATATTGTCAGGCAATAAAAAAGTTTAAATTACTCACTATCCAGTGAAAGAAAATTTTTTATTATGTTTCTCGCTAGCTGACCAACTGTGCCTCATTTGTTGGCCCCGTAGACCCCTTTATGAGGTACAGTGGGTCAACAAAAATTACTTAATAAAAATGGTTTTTATTGTCCAAAAACTTTTCTTAGAATTGAACTAAAATTAATTACGATATCAAATAGATCAGAAAGCATAATACATAACTTTGATATTCTATTTTTAAAATATTTTTAGAATTATATTTAAAAATCTAAAAATTGGCCCACTTAACCCCTGTCTCTCCTACTATTATCATTATGGCTTTTCGTATTCATACCAACTCTACCCGTGAACCTGAAGAAGTGTAGTAGATGCTTAAATTAGATGCATGGCACATCCTAAGTCGTCTGTGAAAAAATTTGGCCCGGATATGCAAAGGATTGTCTATTATTAAGGAAATTTATGGAGACATTATCTTAATTAAAAAGAATGGACTGGATTTTCAAGAATGGTAAAAGCTCACACAAAATTCCATACATAAATTACGCAGTAAGAGCGTCTATCGGTATGAAGTTTTGTATGTACAAACGTGAAAATATTATTTCGTAAAATTTTGTAAAATCTATGTTTAGGCTACTACCGTCATTTATTCATTAAATGTTTCATCTTTCTTTCTTGCACACTTTGAATTCATATTCCGGTCATTGTTTTCCCTCCCTACCTTAATTATACATACGTTTTTAATAGGATTAACCTTATTCTACAAAAGTACCTCCATATATCATGAGTTCATTTTCAACATCGCAAGCACGGACAATTTGGAACTTCTGAAACGCGCTAGCAAACTTATTACGGAAACGAATTCAAAAAGTAGCATTTATTGAATTATTAATAAATTCGGTCTTCGCATTTTCAATTTAATGCTTCGGAATATTGCGGAGCTAAGATTTCCGCATTATATAATGGGGTGTTTCTGTTCAACACTTTGTTTCATGATTTCCAAAATCTTTTGATCAATAGAAGCATTTCACTTTCGATAAATCACGTGGGAGCCGTATAAATAGTTGAGGTACATTCTAATTCACAATGTTTCTTTAATTCTATTTCGCATGCACGAATAAATTTGATTTAACGTTACTGTGAAGATTTGCTATTAATTAGCTTTTCATTAGTCTTAGTTGATTCAAGTCGAATTTTTCGAACAGATAATAGAGCACTAAATAAGAAAATCAGGATACATACATGCGTGCACATATATATATATATACATGTGTGTGTGTGTATGTGTGTGTGCAGAAAGATTTTTTAGAAAAGCAACAAACTCATCACAAATAATACATGAATGTATTTTTTCAGTTTATTTTATGGATTTTGTCGTACTTAAATTTCCTTTTGACAACGACACGGAGTTATTTTGGGATTTTTATATTTGAATATATATATTAAAATGTATTTCGATACATGGTTTTAAAAGATAGATTTTGCCAGAATGTGCTTTCTTCTTTATTATAGAATTAATGTCGTTCATATACCATACGCTTTAATATGTATTTTTTGTGTCCCTTAGAAAAATACCTGCCAAATTAGTACATTAATTGAAAACAAAATATATCATTATTAAAAATACAGTATTCCTACTGAAGTCAGTTGTCACCCCAATGATTTCTGAGCGGTAAGAGCTATACTCATAAAAGTAGGGTCTAGGTATAGTAAAATTGCCATATGCTAGGTAAAAACAGATTACAGCGCCAGTTGACAGCTTAATTTGGAGTTAGCTTTCTTATATCAAAAACGGTAGGAGATACGATATAAAAGTCAATTACAAAGTTGTTCAGCATGATCGATTAAGGAGAGATGCCTTGAACGCATCAATGTGCAATACACATGTGCGTCTTGCATTTTACGTTTTAACATTAATGCATGCAAGGTGTCTTTTCCTGCTTCAGAATCTTATCGGTGATGCTGAACAACTGTGTATTTTTTTCAGTATCTCAGACCATTTTATAGATAAGAACGCTAACTCCAAATTTATCCGCCATGAGGCACTTTAAGCGGTTTTCTTGGTTAGCGTATGGATCTTTACTATACCTAGACCCTACTTTTGTGACTATAGATAGCTCTTTCCGTTCAGAAATTATTGGGGTGACAACGGACTTTAGCGGTCATCCAATATAAATTTTAGCATTGAAAATTTTTCTTTAACTTTAGTAGCTTCACATTTATTTGATCGAAATGTTACTTGCTCATAAATTTTATATTAGCTATGCCATGCAAAATTAGCAGATTTTAATGAAGGGGAAAAAAATGCTATTATTTTATATTTCAACTTTCCCAGTACAAAATGCATACTTTGCGTAGCAAATAAAATAAATAAATAATAGTAAGAAAATCTGAAGCACCTTCAGATTTTAAATACGCACTAAAGTGCTATATATTAAAAGCCTATCATAATTTATGCGTCGTCCCTATTTTTCTTCCTTATTTCATTAAGGTGGAAAGTGTATCATTATTCATGAGTGTGCCGTATTTTTCTTCCTTGTTCCCTAAAACCCATCTTTGGAATCGAAATCTATCTTAAAATCGCCTATACTAAAACTATTTTACAATCTTCGCAAAGTACATTCCAACTATAATGCACCGTTTTATATACTGTTTCGAATGCGCATCATAATCCATGAGTGTGCCGAGTTTGCCTTTCTTGGGTTTATTCCTACTTCATTGCGCCGACTCTGGCCAAGGTAGCGATAATTAAACTTATGCAGTTATCAAGGTGGCGATAATTTATTTGTTTATTTGCCAGGAGAGGACAGCTCGCGTCACTGAATGCGTCGCTTAGAGCTACATATACGTCCTTCCCGGAATTCTCACCATAATTTGGAACCTCATCATAAGATGGGGGACTTCTGAATATTGGCACACCTCGGAAACTGCTAGGGACCGCCGAGAGGACTTTCGGAACCACGGATTTAACGTGCACGGACACCGTATGTACACGGTGGTCTTTAGTGGTACGACGGTATCGAAAAACATATGCAGACGATATTTTGTATTTATGTGGCAACTGTAGTTTAGATTTAAAAGGGCGATTAGGAACAACTTGTAAGTACAGCATTCCATTACATATTTATTTATTTTGGGTTGCCAATTAATGTAGTTTTTATAATAAAGTGTCTTCATATTTCTTAACTGGTGCGTTTATCGCCCATTTGTTTACTTCAGTTTTCATCTAGCTCTTTCTGGAGCGTTGAAACTTGTGCATGACTCCTAGAGACCCATGACTGCAAAGCTCGCCAAAGTGCGGCGATTTTTTAGGTTGGTGAGATTGAAAATAGGAATCAACTCTTTCTTGTTCCAGAAAACCCATCTTTGGAATTTGAAATCTATGCTAAAATCGCATACTAAAACTGTTTTACAACCTTTGCCAAGCATATTACAACTATCCTCCGCACCATTTTAAATAGTGTTTGGAATGGGCATCATAATCTATAAGTGTGCCGTGTTTTTCTTCCTTGTTCCACAAAACACTTTTTTGGAATGGAAATCCTTACTAAATCGCCTACCAAAACTGTTTAACAATTTTCGCCAGGCATTGTGAAACCATACTTCACCTTTATAAATACCTTTTGGAAAGGGTATCATAATCTATGAGTGTACCGTATTTGTCTTGTCTGTTCCTTAAAACAGTTCTTCGGAATTGAAATCTATATTAAAATCGCCTACTAAAACTATTTTACAACCTTCGAGAGGCAATTTCTAACTATACTCCCCATTTATTATAAATTGTCGCGTTTAGGCACCAAACATAGCGATCCATTATCAAAAATTACACACATTGTGCGAGTTTCAACATTTTATTAACGCCCCCCACCTCGATGTTATCTGGCATACACGTTTGAAAAGTTCATATCTACAAACCTGTCGACAAGATCGTGTAGACAAAAATGGGTAGACAAAGTGTGTAGGCAAAAATGGGTAGACAAAAATACGTAGACAAAAATGTGGGATTGAGCAAAATAGCAACCTCGTGCTAAAAAAAAGAGCTCGTGCTAAATATAATGAGGACTTGTTACCTTTGCATTCATGGCTAAATCAAGCTGGGCATGTTTATGCTTTTATTAACAATTTCGATTTACTTTTAAGTCGCTCCGAAAAAAGTATAGACGTTACAAGAAAATGTAACTTGCAAGTGATAATTAAGTGAAGAATGATTTTTATCGTGGACTACTGTTATGCACTAAAACAACGATATGTGGTACTGCAGCATTTACCAAAATATATAAAACTATCTAAAAAATATCTTATTGTCGTTTGGAAATTGGCTGAAAATGCTATTATTGATATCTTCATCAATAAAAGTATTTATGAAAGCAGATACATGAAAAATGTACACATTTTCTTTTTAAATGGGACACCATCTTTCGTGTTTATGGTATTGTATATTTTTTTTACTCTAAATATTCCTTACAAATTAGTAAAAATGCAACTATGCAATCTCAAAAATATCATTTACTGAAGAATTAAATGAAACAATTCTAAAGTGAAACATACATCAATAAGCCATGGACATATTAGTTAACAGTAATAGATTAATAATAACGAAAAATATGTATTTTAGGAATTCGTGAGTCATAGCAGTCCTGAATTCCCTTTTCAGTACTAGAAGCAAATGATATCGCCCATTGAATATATAACAAATTTCTTTCCACCTTTTTTCTTTTTTTTTTTTTATCTGGTCGCGTATGACCAAACATTCTGACCTCTTCACTGTTCAACAACCCATCATTATTGTATAAATGTTTAAGGACTTCAGCGTTGTAAAAACCGTGCCAAGGCTAATAGAGAAGGTGGATGAGTACTGTGTGTATGTACGTGTACAAAGTACTAGGAGAGAGATCATGTGGAAAACCTCACTCGCAAATATGCCTGTTATATTTTATGTACTGACACTCTTGACATTTATCTGCATTTCATGATGAGCATAACCAAGATTGTTATCTTCAATCTGCATTTTAATAAAGGAGAGTGTAGTACTTATACAAAATAATATTTTACCGTGAATTCTGACTATAACTTAAAATTTATAAATGTGTTAAAATTCTGCATAGCTGAAATATAAAAAAAAACTTCATATGCGTATTTAAAAAGATAACTTAAAGATATTTTATCGTAGATACTCGGCAATAGTTTCAAATTTTATTTAATATACAAAATTTAACGTTTTACTTGTAGCAAATTTAATTTCCAAACACACCTATTTAAATGAAATAGAGTCTCGAGAATATTCTGTCAGGGTATTCTTTATAAAAGGCATATTCGCACAATATCAAAAGTATTCAGGCAGTTCTCTTCCTTTTGACACTATGATAATACACCCCCAGCTCATTTTCTCTAACTTTTAAGTGTATAGCGCCAATAATATTCATCTAATGGAAATCCTTCGAAACAAAAATGGCTTCTTTAAAGGAAAATTCCAATTAATTAATATTTTCAGCGGGCGAATAATAAGCAAATATTTTCTAAAACGTGAGAGTTAATTTTTTTCTTAATTAATTGAATATTGGCCTTTGAATGACTGGATTTTCGAACAATATCTTTCATGGCTGTTCCTTTCCATGCCACTAATTTGTTTACGTACAGACATCAGAATGATTCTGGGAGCTTCTATTTTGAAATAATAATGGAAGTAAAGCATTGATCAGTCTTCAATTTAAAAAAGACTTAAGATGCGAAACTAGCTTTAAGGAAAAAAAGAGGTTGAACCATAGCAGTTTCGTTAAAATTAAAATATGTATGTCGTTCAAATACCCTAAACGAGCATAGTTTTTAAGGAAAAAAAATTCATTAAATAATAAGAGAATTTAAATCGATCAAAAATGGGAAATCATTGTACGTTGCCTATTTGCTGTAAGGAGCAAATCTTCTTTAACCCTTTAACGCGCTGTGTTCCTGCTCTGGGAACACCTAACTCTGACGTTTTGACTGTTGCCAGTCATGAAGAATAGATTTGATTTCTATAGAAATAGTTGCGAGTGACATAGCTCCACGAGAATCCTTTATTTTTAGCACGTCATTTCTCGTAGAAAATGGTCACGATTATTTTTAACAGCACTGACATCTGCTGAAAAAATGGAAGAATGCGAGAACAGCTGGGTAGATTGCCCAATGCTGAAAAAAGGGCAGCCGTTGCCATCGCTCGACTTAACTGCCAGCAAGATGGCGGACGATCGAAACGTTCATCGGGTGCCACAGATCTAGAGACCCTTTTTTTACGACAGCTGGCTGTGCCGCACAGCCAGCTGCGTCAAAAAAAGGGTCTCTAGATCTGTGGCACGTGATGAATGTTTCGTCCGTCATCTTGCTGGTAGTTAAGTCGAGCGATGGCAACGGCTGCCCTTTTTTCAGCATTGGGAAAGGGTTGCGCCTCAAAGGGTTAAAAAAGAAAAAGAGAAACATCGCATTATTATTAGCGTAAATTCCACCATTCTTAAAAGAAATGAAGGTATATATATACATATATATATATATAATGTTCCACATATCCAAAGCATTTTCTGGACCGATTGGCTTAAAGTTTTGCCTAAATATAGAAAACAATAAAGTGAAACATCTAAAAAGACAATTTAGTAATTTTTTGCAAACTATAACCTCCCAAAAGCACCTCCAATAGAGTAAAATAATGAACAAGTTGAGATTTCGCTATAGCGATTCTTAGTAATTTGACATCCTGAGTTTAAAATTAAGTTTAGACTTGTGTTAAACGGTGGTAAATCTAAACGGTGGTAAGACTAAACGGTGGTAAATCTAAAGCACCAATCACGAAAAAATGACGTTACTTATGGAGCAATTTCGCAAACTTTGAGATTTTGATTGTCTGGAGTGTTTATGGATTATCCATATTGACATTTATCGCGAGAACAAGATAAATTAATTCGACTCATTCAGATTTTCCTATGGAATAAGGCGAATACTAAAATGATCGAATCGTCGTAACTAGTCATCATTATGACTAGTCATAATAGAATAATATTGAGGAATAATAATTACTCGATTAATCATTAGTGATCGTTTTTTGCCGGTCTTTTACGCTTAATTGGGAGCAGTTCATTTTACATCTCTCTTTGAAAGTGCGTTTAGTTTAATTGTTGTTGTTGCTTATGCCAAGTGACAACCACATGCTGTACCAGATCCCTTCCCCCCCCGATAGGGAGACGATGGGCAGAGGGGAGGGGAAGTCTTCCATTTTTAGTGGGCCCCAGTTAGCCCCTTTAGCCCGGGGTCCCCTAATTTCAAACACATTTTAGAGGCCCACAGCAGTCGAGCTGAGAGGGAGTTGACCCTCCCAAGCACGGGCCAAGCCGGATGACGCTTCACTTGCATTGTTCTTATGGGAACGAAGTTGAGCACCTTGACCACTGCGGGAAGCATTAGTTATTAAATTAGGCATAAACGTTTTGTGACAAAAATTATTTCTTAAGGAACTTCTATAAACTTCCGAAATTAAATTAACTTCGAATAAACCTCTGCAATTTTTCCATTTTTTTTTATTATGAAAAAAAATAAATATGTCCGCAACATCATACTTTTGTGATTAATAAGGTGGTCGCAGAAATGAAGGGATTTCCTTCACTTAAAATACACGATCAGGAGTATTTAATGTCTCGTTTATGTAATTTTTATTACAATTGTAAGAATAATGTACATATAAGAAACTTTCTTTAGTAAAATTTCATAAAAGATGTGTACAGCGTATTCCTTACACGAAACCAAATAATATAAAAAACATGCGAATGAGCTAAAATGCAAGTAATCTAAATAACTGCATGGCTTTTAAAACTTTATTATGTTTTTAGGGGGGAAGTGATGCGAGGAATATATAGTTTAAAGAAAAAAGTTTTTGTTCTTGTCGGAACTGTAATTCTCTATCAAAATGCAAATAGCACTAACATCATTAGTAGTCATGATTTTATATCCGCATAAGATTACAGCCTTAAATATCAACCGGTGATGGGACAAAAATAGGTAACATGCAAAATAGTATGCTTTCGTTTAAATTTATAAAGCTTAGAATAATTCCCGAATTTATCCTAATGCGCATTGGTTGTAATTGGGGTTCAAATCATGAACTTAACGTTTTATGTGTCGTATATCTCGGCGTATAACACGCATCACTAAATTTAGTTAAAAATATAGTTAAAAATTTAGTTAACAATTTTTTAGTTAAAAATATCAACCAGTTTATTTTATATTTTACTAGCTGAAGTACCCGTTCTTCGCACGGGAATGAATGGACTTTTTGATATTAATATTTGTTGTGATTACTATTTATTGTAATAAAGAGATATAGCAAAATGGATATCGCGTTATATTGTGTTCAATAATCATGCATACTGAATTTCAAGGCAATCGTTTTTACGGTGCAGAAGGCGATGCGGCGTAGCACAATCTAGTGGCGAGTTTTAGCAAAACGGATACGGCAAAAATATTCTTCGCATTCAGATATCGATGTATACGAATTTTCATGACGATCGGCTGAATAGTCTTGAAGTTCATGTGTTGACGCGACATCTAGTGTCAAGTTATAGGAAAATGGATCGTGCCAAACTCTTCCCCGTGTTCAAATATCTATGTATACCTATTTTCATAGCGATCATTCGCACAGTCAAGAAGTGATACACTGCAGGGCCAGCTAGTGGTTAATTAAAGTAATGATTTGCTACAGCGCCGTCATGTGGCGAGTTATAGCAAAATGGATAACGCCAAAATATTCTCATTGTTCAAATAGCTATGTATACTGATTTTCATAGCCACCGTTTGAATGGTCAAACATTTGGCCTGCTGCAGCGTCATCTAGTGGTGAGTTAAAATAATAATGCATTGCAGTGTCATCTAGTGGCGAGTAACATCAAAAGTAACGCAGTTAGAATATATTCTTCGTGCTCAAATGTGTAAGTATAAAAATTTTTATGCCGATCGGTCGAACGGTATAGAAGTTGATGCTTTGCAGCGCCATTTAGCGGCAAGTTACAGCAAAATGGATAGTGAAAAATATTCTCCGTGTTCTAATATTCGCGTGTACCAAATTTCATCGAAATTGGTTGGACGATATTCGCATAGCAAACGGCTAAACGGAATAGAATTCGACGTTCTGCTGCACCACCTAGTGAAAAGTTAGAGGAAAACGGATAGCATAAAAACCTTCTCCATGATAAAACTTAGGTGAACCAAATTTCATGGTGATCGGTGAAACGGTGCTGGAGTTTTTCAACCTCCTACACACATACCAACATTCATTTTTATCTATAACCAGTCTTATTATACGTATATACCAGTCTCAAGTAAAATCCAGTTTCAAATCTAAGCCTCGCCAAAGTGCCAGCATACGCCATTTTGCAAGAGTTTTTTCAGGGAATCATTCGAAGCATTGCCTTAGCAGCAATCAAAATGGGAAATGGTTCGACCGCCAGGTATTTATTTGAAAAGTGGAATCCCTTAATACAGCCGCATTTTTTAAATTATCAACTATAACATGTTTTATTCATCGTTACCTCGATGTACTAAATGCGAAGATTTCAATTTTCTAAAATTTGGCGGATTTCCCCCAAGTTAAATCAATGTACTCAATTGGCGAGAATTCTGAAGCTACATCGCTTGAAATACCCTAATAACTGCATTATTTCTGCACAGATAGTTAAAATTTAACGCTGTATTCTAAGAAAACCTATACACTTGTTTTCAAAAATGCTATTCCCTTAAGCTCTCAGTAAATTGCGCCAAAAAGCCTAAAACTGTGCAAACCGCTAGAACTCACTCTCTAAAAATCGGCCTAGCAGCCATTTGTTTTTTTCGCCAAACTAAAAAAAATTACATATTAGTCTCGGATATCTTCGATCCTCATTGTTTTGCGTATAAAGCATTTCATTCCTGCTCTCATTTCTTATGCGCACACGATATTATAATTAAAAAAATAACCTAAAAAAATCATTATTATTCTTTTATTTTTACTTTAAGAATTTAAAACATTTTATTCGGCAAAATCGCCACACATGGCAACCAAGATGCTTATTTCACACACTTTTTTCACTACAGGGGTTAATATTACGTAAAGCTTTCTGCGTGGAGAATATAAAAAATCTCTTAAATTCCGGGAACGGAAATAAAGTGGAGTTTCAAAGTTTTAAAGTGGACTATCATTTATTCTATATTATTTTACATATCTGTGTAAAATTTCAGGCTGACAGGTCCATTTTTGTGGAATTTTATACTACCCAAATCAACAAATTGACAAACAGAATTTAATTTTTATTTATAAGATAACCTACGCTTGTTTTTAAAAATACCCTCTCATTAAATTGCGCCAAGCGCTAGAATCATAGAAAATCTGACACACTTTCAGATTTTTAAATACGCACTAAAGTGCTATATATAAAAAGAGTTATAATCCATGGGTCTTTCCTATTTTCGTTCCTTCTTTCATTAAGTTTGAAAGTGTATCATTATTCATGAGTGTGATTAAACAAAATTAAAATTGATATTTCTAATATCCTTTTTTCTGGATGTAATACATTAGATGCAGAAAAGCTGCTCAGAAAAATGCACAATTCCAACTGAATGAAAATTTCAAAAACTTATACGCAGGTGTATTCATAACCCAAATAGCAGACGATTAAATTACGATAAATAGCGCCAAGCGTTAGAATCCTCCTCAAAATCGCGAGAATGCTAAAGATAGATCGCTTGAAATTCCTTAATAACTGCATTATTTTCGCACGGATCATTAAAATTTAACGCTGTATTCTAATAAAACCTTTGCACTTGTTTTCAAAAATCCGTTTCCTTAAGCTCTCAGTAAATTGCGCCTAGCCGGAAACTGTGCAAACCGCTAGAACTCACTTTCTCGGCATTTGAGACATTTTATTTTTTCGCCAAACTAAAAAATTTTAACATATTAGCCTCGGAAATCTTCAATTCTTATTGTTTTGCGTATAAAACATTTCATTCCTGCTCCGATTTCCCATGCACACGATATTATAATTAAAAAAATATATAACCTTACGAATATAAACTAACAAAAAAAATCATTATTATTCTTTTATTTTTACTTTGAGAATTTAAAACATCTTATTCGGCAAAATCGCCACACATGGCAACCACGATCCTTATTTCACACTTTTTTCACTACAGGGGTTACAATTACGGAAAGCTTTTTGCGTGCAGAACATAAAAAATCTCTTAAATTTCGGGAACGGGTGGACTTTGAAAGTTTTAAAGTGGACTATGATTTATTCTATATTATTTTACATATCTGTGCAAAATTTCAGGCTGATAGGTCCATTTTTGTGGATTTGTATACAACTCAAATCCACAAACAAACAAACAAATAAACAAACAAACAAACAAACAAACAGAATTTCATTTTTATTTATAAGATATTCTGCATTTTATGTTCGGTGTATAGCACGCACGCAAAAAATGAAGTTATTTTTTGAAATGAAAGTGCGTGTTATACGCCGAGATATACGGTATGCGAAAAAACAAAATGGCTGCCCTAGGGTTAACATAGCGTTAGATGTAAAATTTAAACTAAATTATGAAATTTTACGGAATGTTGATCAGGGTTATTCCAGGTTCTCCTTGTTTTCAAATCGTAAAAAAATTGAGCACTAACAACATATTTTGATAACAGAAGTTTAAAATCACATTGGAAATTAAATTAGACAAACTGTCCCTAACAGAACTTTTAGATCGCTAATAAGCCAATTTTCTAGCAATGTATTAGATCGCTTGAAAATAATTCCCCAAATTCTGAGACTCTGTTAAAAACGTTAGTTTTTTATTTTATTATTATTTTTTTTTTCGAGAATAAACATTCAACTTACATAGCTGTACCCACTAAAATTGCTGTGTCTATACAAATTCGTAACGCCACCTAGGTGATGCAGCGGACTTAAGAACATTCTTTTTCGCTTTGGGGTCAGGTTCGATTCCCGTCCTGGGATTGGGTGTAAAATTGCTCAGCGCTTCATAGAGAGTAACGCTGGCCGTTCATTGGGTGTCCCAATAATAAAATGGCCGGTAGTTCGGGCTTTAGTAATTTTTAAAGGCTTCTGTCCAGGCTTTCTGAAAGTAAAAAGATTAATTGTCGCAGTTAAATATTAGTTTTTTATTAGACTCCAGTCAAAATCACGGGCTATGATTTCTCCCTCTATTTCTCGAGCCCGTGGTATTTTCGGGCAATAGGGTTCAAAAGTTATGCTACAGAAAGATAAGAGTATTTTTAAAGAAAGAAAGATAAGAGTATACACGGATTTTTTCATATCTCATTTTACACAACAGATGGCAGTACCAGACTGTTTTTAACTTATTTGGAGATAGTTTAATTTTAAACAGGTGGTAGCACTACTAAAATACGTGTTATTTGTGATATGCATTTTGCAATCTTAGCTCACTTTCATTACTTATGCTCAAAGAAAACTTTACAAATATTTATTTATTTTATGAAGTAAATTTAATAAAATTCTACTTCAGTTCTCAAAATAAATATTTTTAATGATTCCCTGCTCACTAAGAAACACGCATTCACTCACAATAAAACTGAATGTTGGCTTTTCCTAGAAATTTAACTTTTTCTTTATTTCGTGATAAAAAGAGCGCCAAAACCTTAAAATGAATACATATATTGCACATGCACTAATTTTTATACAATTTTCTTGAATAAAAATTCTGGCACTTTTATAACCTTTAAAAGACCTTTAAGGAGTTAAATCACTTAAGAAGCGCCAGAGACTTTTTTTTTTCTGGTAAATGTATTTTCATACTTTTCAATAATATTAAGAAAAGTACTGGATGCCTTGATTTCAAGAGGTTTGTTAACAACGTACTAAATTTTTAAGCTTTAATGATACAGCTCACTTTTCGTTCTAAATATTTTACAGAGGAATTGAAAATTTATAAAAAGAAGCTTCAACGTATTTCTAAATAAATTTTTTAAAAAGTCTTAAAAATCAACCATTATCAAAAATTATAGGATTCTATTTCACTGTCATCAAGCATAAGCTACTCAGCAATCTTCCAAATCAAAGAACTTTTAATTGGACGTAGAAGTTAATTATCTAGACTTAAGTAAGAAAAAAAAAGTTAAAAAGTTAAATTTTCTAAGATTTAATAAGATAATAATTCAAGGAAACCATAATTATTCGATTGTAAATTCGGCGAATTTCATATTCAATATACTTCTAAAAAATCATTAATAAAAGAACTATTAAATTAAAAAGTAAGTTAATTCAGCCGTAGCTAGCTCAAATCTTAATCTTCATAAATTAAATTGAATGATTTAGGAAATTAGATATCGTATAAAAACATCCGCTAGTTTGGCAAAAAGTCAACATTTCTGCCGAATATGCAGGTTTTAGGAAATAGTAAATCAATAAAGTAAAATCCGATATTCATATTTTCCCCCGCAGTTCACTGATACATGACACATGCTTGCATTACTGTCCTTCTTTATTGGTTATTATAGAATTTTATTTTATTTCTTAAAAAATTAATTATTAAAAGTAAAAAAATATGATTTTTTTAAACTATAACGTACAATGTATGCGCTAGGTCAATGATCTCCAAACTATTTTGATCGTTTACCCTTATGACAAAAATAATCATAATCTCCTAATTATATATATGTGTGTGTGTGGGTGTGTGCATGCGTCTGCCAAAAGCGATTTTTCCCCCCAGGAAATTAAAGGAAGAAATATACAAAATCAAATTATTTCTATTTATTTTAAATGGAATTTATAGGGTTTAATATATAGTGGTAACAAATGTTTTTATGTATTTCAAATGGAACAATATATATATATCAAGCAATTGATAAATTCCTAGATAAATTTTAAATCATAATTTAATGGGAGCAGTATGATTGAATTTGTTGACTAATTTGGGAAAATTTGGCTTGATTCTCTCTCCTACTGCAACTTGAAGATTTGGTTGTAAATCTAATTTAATCTTTTTTACTTTGTTTAAATTATCGTAACTGCAGAAAATGCTCACAACTGAGTTTCAAATGGCAGTGAGAATAACTGGAAATCATGCTTTCTGATTGGTCGATGCTTTCGTAGTCCAAAGAAATCCTCGTTGGGTCACTTCTCGTAACACCTGAATTGCACAAAAACATTCACATGATCTTGTGAGGACTTTTTCGATTTACGAACGTTTTCCTTTGCGAATTTCGTGCGCGTAAAGTTTAACACATGTATTGGGCTCTGTGTGCTTGATAACAAATATACTTTATAGAATATAGTGTTAGAATACTTCTTATTGATCGGTATGTTGATCAATGGCCTAGCACAATAATGGACAAATCCAACACGCATGAGCTACATTTGGCATATCATGATTTCAAATGGCGCAATGTATCCTTGCACCTACTTATTGTTTTGATATACTTAAGACTTACAAAATATTTTCTCGTCAAGAAATAATCTATTTCTTATGATGCCAAACGATTACCTTGAATTGGTTTTGGATCAATTTTTAGTGATGTATCAAAACTTCACAAATTTATTATTAACTGGAATATAAAGCTACTTTTAACATATAGGATAAGATGGCCCAAAATTATCCTAACGGGCCAAACGGCCCACATATGTTTTCTTAGATGCAGGCAGCGCTATCTATCAGGTAACGCATAAACTAGATGTGACAAGTCCAGAAGAAGCAATGGCGGTATTTAAGTGATCGGTGTATTACGTGTCTGAGTAGAAATCTTCAAAAAACTGGGTTTTATCACATCTCCTATAAGGTAAGCACTAACTTTCCTATCTATTTAGAAATACAGTCTTTAAGTTGCAAAATATGACCTGGTTTACTAAATAGAGTAGGTTTGTAGGTGTGAATTACACATGCAAAGTTAGTTATGTTTTTAGGCGTATGCCAGTAATATGACCCAAATCAAGAAGCCTTATTGCCGGATAAAATGATCCATCGACTGAAGAAACTCCTGAACCGGGCCCTAGATATCACGGCAGCCCTTAAACTGTTCTCAAAGTGCGTGACTCCACATTTCATTATTTAATTTATTTCTGCATTTATTGTAGGCGATAATTTTTTAATTATATTAAAATTATTCAATTTCAAAATATTCTATTTTATTGTTTGTGAGCCTTTTTTTATTTTAATGTATTCAGAAAATAGATTATGTATACTATATGATTGTAAAATTTATTTTATTTCATTATGTATAGCCATAATTATTTTACATCTTTTATTTTGTCGATGGAAAACAATTTAAAATTATTTTCAAATGAAGGATCATTTTGCCCTTGGGTTGAGGATAAAATCATCCTTTAGACACTTTTTCTGAGAGTTCTAGTTTTTCATTACGCTTTTAAAATATTATTAAAATATGTTTATAATGCAAAATATAGTGTAAAATATGCTAGCAAAGGGGTAGCAAAGTATAATTTGTGAACATTTATCTTAATTTATAAACTAAAAGTTCTAACCTTTAGGGTATCATTTTAGGCTGTCATCCAACTCTTCCAGACTCCCTATCATCCAGACTGGTATAGTAGTATGAATTCTGACTCAGCCGTAAAAGTAATATGTATCTCATTTACAACCATGATACAGTAAGTCTTGTGACGTGAAAGTCTTTTAACAGAAGCACTAGCGCGTTCAACTAGTCTTACTGTTGAAAATGTATTCATTAAAATATAATCTAACTAAACAAATGCAAATTTTTGGCGACATATCTAATCAACAATTTAGTAATGCATTAAGTTTTAGCAATGTATTGACTTTTGCATTTGCAAAAATGAGTAGTTTTATTTTCCTTTCTTCTCTTCCTCCTTCTTTTTCCTTGATGATATTAAACTTAAATTCGTGTTACTCTTCTTTTTTGAAGAATGAAAATTCAAGAACTGAATAATTTTATAAATAGGCCTTTCGCTGACTGAAACTTAACTTATCGTTATGTCTACAGGCTGTATTCATTTTTCTGGTAATTTCGTGGAGGATACATTCTTCTTGAAATCAAATACAACATGTTTATTAAAGCTTTTTTTTATAATTCGCTGTGTTACTTGTGTACAAAATCATTTTAAAAAATATTGTTCGCTTTATATCTACATCTAAAGATTAATACCAATTTAGTTATTGAACATAGCTTAGTTAACACTTTTTCAATGAATTTCCAGCTTTGTACGAATTAAAAATTCACAAGTTTATCAATGCACCAATCATACTTTTAAAAATTCCGCACACCAATTTTCGACAAGAATAAATATCTTATGTCATTTATTCACATTTTAAAAAGGACTACTGAAATGTTTGTTTTGTATGGACCAATATAAAAAGAGAAAATTTGCCACATAAAAAAAATCCACCTCTGTAACTAAAGATCAGAATGCTTCATGAGTCATTTCTAACCGAACCGTTATATTAATGCTTTCAGGAAAAATAATTACAATTTCAGTTTATTTATCTTTCAGTCTGATTGACTGTCTGCACGTAATCTAGCATCATGGATTTCCATTATATTCATATGTGCAAAGTAAATTTATTCTTCCAATTTTCTGATGATGTATATAGTATTTATAGCTCTTTTGCAGAACTATGCCTCATAAATCACAGTTTTGGGGTAATAATTAAGTGCTCTTTAATTACGGTGTTCTGTTAAAATAATTGTAACTGTCATTCAAGTTTCTAACAATATGCTTCCTTTGTAAAATAAGGGATCAATAATAATAAGGGATGATAATAAGGATAAATCTTTAAGAGTATGGGAGACCTGGGCACATTATCCCTAAAGGCACGTTTTCCAACTCGTTTTAATTTTGAAATGAGCGGCTAGATTAAGCCAGGGGATAAACTGTCTGAAATAGAAGCACAATGCACATCATCTAAGAAAGTTCCAGTTTCTTAGCTGCTGTCAAATTTTCAAAAGACGCTTTTTCTTCATTTTTTCCATGCTCAGTAAACTTTCAGGCTTTTATTAAAACTGAAAAAAAGTGTGGGTACTAAACTTACTATTTTGACATTGCATGTACTAAAAAGGGGATTCTTTCTTTACGTAACCATGCTTTTGTTTTGAAAATAGCTTATACCTTTACTCGTTGAAGTAGTTACAAAGCTTCAATATGGTGACAGGGCAAGTTTTCCAACAGCACAAGGGTCACGTTTTCCAACACATGTCTCGTTGGAAAGCGTCCCTCCACCTAAATCAGCTAGTCTTACTGTTAAAAATGTATTTATTGAGTAATAAATGGACCAAATAATCATATATGAGACGGTTAATTCTAATACGTTTTGTTACAATTTAAATTAATTAAATTATAAAAAAGATGTGTCCCAACCTGTGACACCTCCAATGGAAGAACTTCTACTGGTTCTGCCTATCGAATCGAAATAGCCAATTCAGACTTGCCTCAAATAGAAGGAACATTGCCAGCGGTACTACCGCTTGCAATACCACGTCCAAACAAGCTGCCAATATAATATTCAAAACATTGTGAGTTTATATCAAAAAATAGCATAGAGATTTGTTGCTTGTGTTTTGCCATTTAAAGTATAGTTGGAAATTTTCCTCTGTACATTTTTAATAGGCTGGAAAACTTGTTCCGCATACGAGACGCATTTTCCAACTTAAAATTATAGACCTATCTATTTACTATCAAAAAATTATTTTATTTGTTTGAAAGACCACTGTGCTAGTTTGTGAAGAAAAGTATAGCAAATACAATGATATCACATTTACCTCAAAGTAGGTAAAAATAAAGTGTAAAAAGTTAAATTAAAAAAAGATGGGAAAAGTACCTCCCCCTACACGAACGATAAATGTCTAAAATTACATCGTTTATTTCAAAGCGAAATAAAATAAAGAGATATAATTGACGTTGATACAGCAAAAATTAGGCGATTACAATTAATGATTTTCTTTATAGTATAAGCACTAAACTAAATAAATTTCAGAATATTACGGTCTATGAGAAGAAATTGTTCAGTGAGTTTTTATACCCTGAAAATCTTTATGCCTATCTAAAATCAATATATTTTTGCCAACACTTTTCAAGTTACTTTATAAGAAATTTTGTCTTTAGTTTGTCTGCACGCCTATCAGTATGTGGTACAACGTTCGGAAATAAGCATGTATATATTCACGAAACATAGTATTGTATCGTGTAAATGACTAATTTAACGCTACAAATTGCCTGCGTACACCTTTTATAGGGTATACAAAATAATTACCACAAAATGTTGTGAACTGCTAGATACTGAATAGATGTAAATATCAGATTATTTTATTTTATTTTATTCACAGATTATTTCGTTTATTTCATATTATTTATGTTTTAATCATAGTTTAATATATGTTGTAATATTGTAGGCCAATATGTGTATTGAAGACAGGTATAATTCAAAGCCGCTGGATAGACAATGCTTGTTTCCTGAACAAAAGCAGATCAAATTTACTCCGACAACAGAGCAGAAGAAGTGATCCATCGCTGAACTAGAACACACTTACTCGTAGTTATTAGGATGTCCATATTAGTTGAGAGAGTGTTTATCTTGTTGATTAAAAGACTCTTGGAAAATGAGACCCGTGATCATTTCTTTGCTGTCTATCAAAGCTTATGTGACGGCCTGATCAAAAGCACAAAGCACGTCATTTGAAGCCGATATTTTGAAATTCTGTATGCAAGTAAAAAAAGAAGACTCTTTTTTATCAATTATGTTGAGACTGGATTATCTACAAAAAATACGTTTATTATGTTTTATATAAATGCAAAAGTAGTAACCTGAATAGTGGATCATGCACCATTTTTTTTTCAGTGATATAAAAAAATGTATTAAAGGAGATTTTTATAGAGTTGCATTTTGAATTATTATGTTATTTAATAACGCATTATTTTCTGCAAATGTGGACAGGGCAAACCCCCTTAATATCTATATATTGTTTCCAACAAGACCTCATTAAACTCTGCATAATCATTTTCCTCTCTTGTCGTATATTTAAAATGTTCAAGG
Organism: Cheiracanthium punctorium; assembly: GCA_038373885.1. Lineage (NCBI taxonomy): Eukaryota > Metazoa > Arthropoda > Arachnida > Araneae > Cheiracanthiidae > Cheiracanthium > Cheiracanthium punctorium. The sequence continues at coordinate 606,034 of JAWZYV010003174.1, forward strand.
AACCCTACCTCTGCAACTCCAAGTTTCCAAGAAAGTTCGGGGAAAAGCAGAAATGTCACGCCGGGTGTACTAAAAAAGCGTTTATTTGGAGCAGGGAAATAGTGTTTTTTCAGTTTTTGACATAAATGGTATTCAAAATGGCCACCGTGCATGTCGAAGCTTGTATGTGTGTTCGTGTAATGGCTGACTATGCACGTCGCATCAACCTTGTGCACAAAAGTACATGCAGCATGAAGGAGGTAGGCTAAGTCACTTTTTGTAGTAGCTAATGTCCCGGTAGACCAATTCTTTCAGAGGTTCTCAGAAGAACTTCCAGTGTGCCAAATCCGATGACCTTAGTCGCTACAAAACCAGGCACCTCATATCTAATCCAGCGTCTAATGTTCAGGTTTCTAATGTCTTTTCTTGCATTGGATGTCACGCCATTGCTTTTCTTTCGCATTTCTCTCGAAAACTATGGGTCGTAGAGATATAATTCTTTGGAATTGTTTTAGGTACTGCAAGCAAGGAATCTAATTGTGCTGAGTTCATTCAGTCTCGTTGGGACCCACTGAATGTGCACATATGTACAGATAAATCCCGTATCCAGATACAAAAAGTAAATAAAAACAAAAAAAGGGAAATATATATATATATATATATATATATAGCCCGATGAAGCTTAGCTATTTATATATATTTATTTTATTGGCTTTTTTAAATGGGCATAGACTTTCTGGGGAACTTCCACTGGTATATATAATTTTTTCGACAATTGATATATCTATTTCAGCAGAAATACCCTTTACTTATTCAAAATAGAGAAGCGCTAGAAGCGACGCGTATGAGCTAAAATTACATTAAATCTGACTAAATGGAAACAAAATTTCTAAAGAGCCACGGTGGCTTAACCATAGAAGAGGGACGCACTTTCTGCTTACTAAAAAGGATTGAGACTGAACATACTTTTACTTGCAATCTAATAAGCAGAAAAACATTTGGACTCCAATTACTTTTGACAGATATCTTTTACATAACGTATTTTAAGGTACGATATTTTGTCAAATTGGGAACAGTAATTTGCATTGAAAAGAGAAGAACAGGTATTTGAAAATAAATGAAATTTTGAATTTGTTTTTTGAATACATTATTCTTAATGATTCTTTAAATACGTATATAATACTCAAGAGCAATATATTTTAAAGAAATTTGTCAAAATTTCTTACCTTAACTATCAGAAGCACCTAATTGGCTTTTACTTTCCGAAATTGTACCATGTAGGGAAAGTATTGCAGTCATGAAAACAATCGACTTAGAGATTTTGATGTATTTACACGTTTTATTGTTTTCTGAATCCATTTTTACTTTCTGTTTAAAGTTGTAAAAGCCATAGGTGTCGTAGGGTGAAAATTATAGTTCTTTATACAGTTCAAAAATGCATAATGAAATGCCAAACAGCTGTATCAGTGTGAAAGAAAAGTTTTACATAAATTATTATAACGGACATGATTTTTTTTCATTTTATGTTACGAATTTTAAATTTTAATAATTTTTATTAACATGCTGGGGAACTTCTCTAGGGGATAGTTGAATTGCTTACAGAACTAGATGCCTAGAGTGAAGAGCTTAAAAAAAAAGAATTGAAGTTACCACTTTAGTAAATTGTAAAATGTAGTATTAAATTTTTTTGCAACCAAATAATATAGTACAACAATAATATCACTAAGTATATGTAACAGTAAAACAAGGTGACACAAATGTCAGAAAAAATTAAAATTTTAATAAATGAATGTTAATTTAAATGTTCTTTTTCTACTAAAGATAGGTAATAACAGTTTTCACTGAAAGACTGCAATTGGAAGAGGTATTTTGGGACACCCCCCCCAAAAAAAAAATCAATGCTGAAAAAAAAGGCTTTCTTTTATTAGAAATATGAAATTACAAAAATCAAGGTATCAATTATTGTCTTTCAGCAAATGTTATAAAAAGAAAATATCTGGATAATTGTGTTGTGTTTGAAACCAGTCGTGGTATCGATCTTGACTTAGCATGTCTAGGAGCCAGCTTAAAACACATACAACGCTCAATATTTGAAGAGAGCCGTGCCCTAATCGAGATCTTTCTCCAATATCGCCTTCTGAACATACCAGCCTCACAGAATACGTTTTATGGTTGTGGAAACACCTGTTATCTAAAAGCACAGACACTCATTAGAATTGTTGGCTACATAAAGAGAAGTCACCCGTTACTTGTGACTATAAAACAGAAAGATCACTCACTCGTCTGATAGTTTAATGTCTGTACAAGAGGCCAAACGCTGAAATTTCGTAAACCTATATCTGATCTAATATCATGTACTATGCAGTAATTTATCAGATGAATTGCCGTTTCGTACCTGCATATGGAAAATAAAAAGCACGCTCAGGACTGGTTCTAGCAGTTTTGTCGCTCAGGACAAAAATGTAAAACATTTGTAAATAAAAAAAGAAGTATTTTACAAATTTAGCTTGAAATGCCGCCCAACAATACGATCAGTAAATTTTTATCTAAAGAAAATAACGATAGTATGAATTTCTATTAACTGGGTATTCAACAAATCAAAAATTTTCTCACACTCACAGCCAAAGTGAGTCTTACGAAATTTCTTTTGGATAAAAATGTTTTTCGATAAAAGTTTCCCAAATGGACATTTTTACAAAACCACTTGCCTTTCCACTATAACCACTTGCTTTTCTACGTTACAAAGACGCAGAGATGAAAATTTTTCTTCTGTGACTGTATTGTGCGGTGTAAGGAAGGCCGGGGAGGGGGGGGGGCGATATGCGTTCATTTGGACAACTTTTATCCAAATAATCTTTGCATCCAAAAGAAACTTCATCAACTAATCTCAGAAGCTCGATAGAAAAGTAGAGACATCGTTTATAGACTTTGCATGGACTTAATGAACCCTCTTCACATTTTTGGAGCAATGTTAATAAATTAAAGATATTGCTTACTTGAAGGAGGATTGAGAAGCAAATATACACTTATTTTAGACAGTGGCGGTTTTACATTTTATGATCAAAATATTAGTCACAGCACAATGATTTTTTTTGTATAATAATACAGTATAGCACATCAGAGAACTTCAAGTAAAACTCCATTACCTTTCAGAGATGTTTCCAAAAAAAAATTAATTTTTACTATATATAATATTTTTTCAATAGTGCGTATCACTATCCGTAAGATAAATCAAATTAAAATACACATATAAACATTTGTTTTTTTTGCAAAATAAATTAAAATGTATGCATTACAGAATGAATTAATATTTAAGAAAAAATTCTAAATTTAGATATTTTAAATTGTATTTTAAGTTGAAATTTGAAAAAAAATCTCATTTTTCCCCTTATATTTCTGTTAAATTTTTCAAAAGTTTTTTTCTCTCTCACTTTTAATATTAATTCATTCTATATATACAGATACCAGTTATAACTATACAAAGTTTCGTGAAGATATGAATCATAGAAATTTTGTTATCTTACGGATAGTTCACAAAAGATGCGTTTTCAGAAAACGCAGTTTACAGTTACCTTATTGTGTTCAAATATATAACTTTCGAAAAATGTGTTTTATGGGTATCTCTGGTTCTAGTTGGAATAATTGCTTTCAGTCGGGGATCAAATGCTCGAAATAAGTAAGGTTCCAAATAACATTAAAATTCAAAAATCGATTTTTGAACCCTTAATCCTCCTATGGTCCCTTAAACCTTAACACGTACATGCCTTTGCACTGTACGGACTGTATTAATTCCTGAAAATTTGTGAATTGAGTGAAATTACTACATGACCGATTGCATTTTAAGAATTCCGAACATATTTTCATTATTTTTATGTGCTTTCACAGCTTGCTGATCACCCAGAATTTTAAAGCATATAAACTTCTGAATTATTCTTCGTTTGTTTGCTTGTGTGATTATGGCAACGCTACACTAGGGTGATCTCCTAAGGATGGAGGTGCCTTGGTTGGAAGACTTCCTAAGGGGTTCTAACGCGTATTCGCGTTACATCTGGAGCAAACCTACCAAAACTCCAGACCATTAGACTGACAGCCATGCGATGAAACTCGAACCCGGGACCTTCACACTTCGGCCGTCTACCATTTTCAGTGACATAACCTCTGTCCCATGGTGAGGCCGAATTCGTCTTGGAAATAACATTTGAAGACTTACGATCAGATGGAAACATTATACGAAGTAGGATTTTATATGTTTCGGGAGGGTTGGAAATAAGCAGTATCACATTGAAGTTTGCGATTCAAAACGTATGCAAGAAGATACAATTGCTCAAATTGCATCGAAAATTTTGTGATGTGAAAACGTAACTCGAAACTTTTTTTTTAAATGGCAAAAAAAGAATAACATTGCATACATAACATTGCATTGCATTGCATTGCATAAAACATATTCTTAGATTATCGCCAATGTTAGGTAGAAAGGCATTTTCTGCTATGAAATGGATAAAAACTGATACTGGAAACCAGTTGAGTACAGAGGTTTTGAATAACCTTTGTTTGTTTGTTTGTTTACCAGGAAAGGACAGCTCGCGTCACTGAAGACTTTGTTACAAACGTCCTTACCGGAGTTTTCCGCCACAATTTGGACCCTTCTCAGAAAGTGGAGGATTTCTGATTATGGTCACCCCTCGGAAACTGCTAGCGACCGCCGACTGGACTTTCGGAACAACGGATTTAACGTGCACGTATATCGCATGGACACGGCGGTTTTTAGAAGTACGTCAGAATTCTTACCTGTAACCCTCCAGTTACGAGTTCAACACCTTAATTACTGGGCTTCCACGGCCCACGAATAACCTTTCGACAATTGTCGAAAGGTTATAGAAGGAACAGAGTATATGAAGGAACAGAGCTTTCAGAGTTTGATCCAGAAACAGCTGCTGCTAAATTTACTGTACAAAAATGCGAGACGCCCTTCTACTCAACCTATAGGAAGAGGATTTGACTTTCAAAAGCTAATCCCTCCACATGACATAGAAATATTAGACAATGAGTAGTTGTAACTGCATTTGCACTAGTTCTATTTCGCTAAAGTTTGTATTTGAAAAAGTCATTGTTCATTAAATATTAATTTGTTTTATTTAAACTTGCTTGTTTCCTTGACAAAAATGTAATTTAGCAAATAGCGTCCTCAGTTTTGCATAATTCCTTCTTAGTAACTGAATTCGAGGTGCAGTACTGCTACTCAAAATGAAATATTCATTTCCAACGCTGTGTTTCAGAAATCACCTTTTTCAGATTTCCTATTCGCCGATAAATATCTGCCGTAAGTATCATCGACATATCCAATACTTCAATACTGAAAAGGCACTCCGCCTGCGATCACGTATTTCCTAAACAAAAGCAAATCAAATTTGTTCGGACAACGTCAGTGGAAGAAGAATCGGTTGCCAAATTAGAGCTCACATATACGGTTAATATGACGTTCATCCTCCACGAGAGATTGTTTATCTTGATGATTAAACGAACTCCAGAAAGTATGAGACGAGGAATAATCCTTTTTCGCTCTTCAGCAATCCCTCCACGATATCCCTATCAAAATTTACCGAGTGTGTAAATGGAGGCAGAGTTTAGTTATTCTCTTATTGGCATGTGATTTGTTTATAGGAAGAGAACATATGGGGCTTAAATTTTCGTAAATCTAAGTACAATGAAGTGACATAAAATAATTTAGGCGTGTAAGATGAATGCGAAAAAATGCGTATTTAAAAAAAAAATCTATATGTATAAAACACCGAGCAATTAAATAAAAAGTTTTTTATTATTGTTTTATTCATTTTAAGATTTTATTGTAATTTTTAAATTTCATTACTCTTAAATATGGGAATTATTCAGCGTTTTTAATAAATTGAATATAATGAATTTTAGTAAGAAAATAAACAAGAAAGACGAATTAATCCAAATGCTTATATTTTGAATTCGTTCTAATATATATATCATAATTATACACACACATACAAACAAACATATATATACATATATATGTATACTACATACATATACATATGTATACTACAAAATTCATATTTAAGATATCGTTACGTAACTGTAATGTCGCTGTCTTGGTGTAGCGGAAAAGAAACATTTCTCGGCACCACTGATACGGATCTAGCAAACTTATGCCCATTGTGGTTGGCGACAAACTTAGGCTTGGTAGCTTTGTAACTATTTGACGGATTAGACAGATTAGACAGATTAGACAGGACAGATTAGACAGATGACGGATTAGACAGATTGGTAGCTTTGTAACTATTTGACGACTACATTGGAATTTCCTATTTATCTTGAATAGGTAGGAAGTAAGCAGAATAGAGCTGAAGCAAACCGCATGTATTCGGTACTAAGATACGGATAATCACTCAGACTCGAAGTAACGAATTGTTACTTTTCGGTTGATATCGTTACTCGTTACTCGATCCGAAGCTGTTTCGGATCGAGCAGCTTCGAACTTCGAATACAGACTTCCAGGCGAGGCGAACTAGGGGGGTAACGGGTTCCAGTAATCGAGTACTAATATCTTCTGTTTGTTACTGGATATCGGATCGCGGTTTCAAGGGGAAAAATGACTTTTGAGTGTGCATTTCGGATCGACCAGGTTCGAACTTCGAATACAAGACTGCCGGAGGGAGAAAATGAATTTCGGTATTTGAGTAATAGTATGTTCCGTTCCGTTACTAGATACCGGAAGTATTATGGATTCTCGCTGTCTGAAGGGAAAAATCAGTTTCGGTATTTGAGTAGTAGTATGTTCTGGTTGCAATTCGTTTGTGCCGAGCCGAATGGTATCGTTTTGATGAGGTTTGCCATCCAGAAATTTCTATGTGACGTCATACTCTGTCGAGAAAGCTATAAAGAAAGATCTCTCATTCTAGTGAGTCAGTGTAGGCAATGCAGTAAGTGCATAAGCTGTTGAGGAGATGAGCGCTTTTATTTTGAACTGCTCATGTTATTATTAGCGTTTTACTGGCTGTTTATATTATTAATTTGTGTAGTCTGTAATTTTGTGGTACCGCTGGTACGATTTTCTGGAAAATTCGTCTAAAAATGTTCCTTCTTTAGGTTCAATGAACACCCAGACCCCAATATTTTCTTCCGTTGTTTCAAACACGCCAAGGTAGTTATTCACCTGTTCGCCAATTCTACGTTCTGAAGTAGATATTTGTCCCGCCAGAGAATAAAGCAAATACAGCAACGCTACTGGAACATTTCTTTCAATCGCCTACCTTAAAACATGATATTTAAAAGTTATATTACCAGATTGCATCCACCTATTCGAGGATGCTGTCAAGAGCCTCAAAAATATGCACTATTTTTATTTTGTATGAAATCTCTCTAAAATATACTATTATAAACATTGACTGCCCACTGGTTATAATATACTGGAATTCCTTTCTATACTCCACTAAGAGAATTTTCAGCTTTTTATACACCATTGTTAAAAGTTTTGTGAAAATAATTCTTTCATACTTAAATCATTTAATAAATTTCAATGTTATATATTACTTACATTTTTTTTTAATTATTTATTTAGGAGAAGAAATAAATTGTTCGTATCTAAAATAAGTTTAAAACAATTCATACCCATAGACTTCTTTGTATAGGATTTTTCTTTTGTACTCTTGTAAAAGAATTATAAACGATATATAGTAATGGTACGCAGCATTCACATACACTAATTTACCTTCTCTTCTTTTCCAAGAGTATTCACATGGAAATGAATTACTATTAAAAACTATTCAATGTTGTACCTATTTGCATGCCTAAAGTGGCATGATTTTTAATCTTCTAATTAAACAGAAGTAGTAATAGATGTGGATTTTTTAAAATCGATTATTAATTGGCATTTTTTAATTTCCTTACTGAGTTTGATTTCTATGTTTTTGCTTAGAATTTGAAAACTTAAGTTAATCTAAATCTTATCTGTTTGCAAATTAAATTAAAAACTAAATAAAATTTTGTTGAAGAATAATTTAAGAAATTTAACTGAGCATTCCAGGTCTACATTATCATAAATTAATTTTACTTCGCTGTATTTTTTTTTAATTTGTATTGCTGGGTTATTAATTGATTCAACGAAAGAACCAATAAAGAATGTTTTTTCTGAGCTTTTGCGCATTTTCGTCACTGGCCGCCCAGGCAAGGCCGTAGCCAGAAAAAAAATTTCGGAGGGGGATATAGCACTAAAATTAAAGTTTGTGAAGGTATAGGTAGCGCTAAAGTTTTTTCACCTTTAATTGATCTTCAAAATCAACGCAAATAAAAAAAACTACTAATGCATTGCCTAAAATTTTGGGAGGGGATGAAACCCCCATGATCCCCCCCCCCTTTGGCTACGGGCTTGCGCCCAGATGGTGTAGTGGCTTAAGAACCATTCTATCACGCCTTGGGTCCGGGTTCGAAATACGCCTTGGGCATCGATAATAACTTGTATGTCCCTTAATAGGGGGTAACAATGGCCGCTCACTGTATGCCCCCATAATAAAATAGCCTGCAATTGTAGTGGACATTGCCTATTCGGCAAATTTCCGCCCGTTGAAAAGAGAAAAAGTCACTGTTACAGTGGTGCCTTTGGATAAGATAAATGTAACTGCTATAACATATCTTTAATAAAACAACCATTTCAAGTACCGTATCTCAAAACTACACCGTCTATAAATATAATCCATTGTAAGAAATAAATCAAATTTATCTGGACACGGACAGAATATCGAGTTAAAAGGAAGGATTAAAATTAATTTCACTCGGGCCATTCATTTCTACAACCAGACGCTCAGAATAATTCGCCTTCCATTCTCTTCATCAAGAGCGTGTTTATCTTCTTGATTAAGAAATCCATATTATGAGGAAATTTTCCAACGACGTAAGTCTGTCGATCTGAATGTGTAGTGCCGGATACTTTGATCAAAAGCAAAGAGTATTTATTAAATATGCAATAAAAGTTTCCTATCGAATATCGATTGAGACTACAAGACTCCATTGCAGAACGTTAACAATGTACATTGTGAATTTTTTTTTTCTATTTGAATACTTTTCTTTCTTACATTCTTTCAAATGTTAATACAAAGTAGGTTATTTTATGTTCGCAAGTAAAATATTAAGCGTAGTTATATACACAGGGTTAGCACACATGAATGGCTGGATTTAAAAAATGAGATTTTATAAAACTATTCCACATAATATTAACAATAACAATGATCAAACTTAGACTTAAGAAAGATACTATTTTTTTAAATGAACCATCTATCAACAGATTTATGTCCAAACGTGGGAAAGTGTCAAGCAGAGACCTAGTTCCTAAGCTCTTTTCCCATAAGAACACGAAAGTTACGCAGCAGCGGCTTGGCCAGTTCTGAGGAGGGTGAAAACCTCTCTCCACTGTGAAACCGTGCACACTAAAGGGTGCTGGTTCACGTAAAATCTGCCGTGGTTCCAAAAGTTCTATTTTCAAATAATATCTCTAGGGGTACCCATTCAGGTGATAGGCCTCTCATCTAGAGTGAGTTTACAATTAGGAAACCACTCATAGGAGTCAACGTTGCTCTACCTACTAGGTGCTCCCATAATGAAATGATCAGCGTCTGCGGCCCTTGCAGCTGTCAAGCCTATTGTAGGCCGCTGACCTGTCCATTAAAAAAAAAGGCGGGAAAGTGGGATTCGTGAAATTGTGCAGTTGGAAAGCGGTTCACCAAAAGTGAACTTTTTTTGTTTTGCCGCAGCCAAAGTTGTGTAAGTCTTTTCTCTTTGATTAGAAAGCGGTAACAGGAAGCAATTATCTGAACATGCTGATATTTGGTTATTTGAACAAATGCGTTTGTGACATTACACGTAAAACTGTCACTTTTTGTGAATGTCTTTGCAACACCAGAATTTCATAGGGAATTTTACTTCCCCATCTCTCTAACATTACATGCATTGATCCACGTGGCGGGGGAGAGGGGATAAATCATGATATATCTTTCTATATTTTTGTGAATAAGTTTGAGATGCAAATCATATTTGAATAAACAAACGTACAGAATTATATATATATTGATAATTCACGACCTGGTTGAAGCTTATAAGAAATAAATGTAATGCTTACGTTAAGCATTTCATATTTTTATTTTCAAACCATTTATGCACCTTTTTATTGATTGTTTGGAAGTGGGTAAATGTAGTCCTTAATTATTTTTCTGCATATTTATTAGGGAAAAAAGAGGCATTAAAATGTACTAAATATTCATAAAAGTGCATGAAGATAATTTATTTTCAGTAAATGCAAAATCTTTCTCTATTCATAATTCCGAAAATAATTTAAAATAAACAAAAATGACAACCTCACTAGTCTAATTTTGAATATTTTAAACCTTGTCTGCCACGAGTATTTAGCATAATAATCTTATATTTAGCAGTATATCTTGGCTATGTGCATTTTTGACATCATTCTCGTTTTTTGGAAATTACATCAGAAGACTGAACAGAAATAGCTTTCCCAGATTGTGTTATTTGTTTATTTTTTATAATCAAGTGCATTTATAAACTTCTATTCAAGGGTTTCTTTTTTTACTTTCGATATTTATTTAGACGACATATCAAAGGTACAGCTATAATTACTTTCTAACAGAAGCTTCAATATGCATTTATTACAATTTTTGTTTTTTTTTTTAATATTATGGGTACTAAAAAGTAATGTAATTTTTTACATTAAATTGGAACAGACAAAGTTTCAACTAATGTTTAGTTACAAACAAGCTCTGCCTAAAACATAGAATTCATATTTCTTACACTTTAAAGCAAGAATTTTATAAATAACATTTTTATTTCATTGAAGAAATGTGAAAATAGGTGAGAGAGCCGACTACCCTCTTTGGAGAACAAATTTCAAAAATGTCCTGAAATTGATTTTTAGGTATTCGTTAGTATTGCATTTTACAGACAGAATTTTATAGATACCTCTTGTTTTTGCTTTGAGATAGAGAGATATCTGAAAGGAAAGTTTCAGCCCCCACAAGTTACTAATTTTAAAAAAGACTTGTTCTAGCACCTACGTAACGAACTCATACACATGCCAAATTTCATGTTATTAGTTTTATCAGTTTTGGCGGGAGAAAATATTGACTTACGTAATAAACTACATTTGTTTCCGGTACCGCTGATACGTAAACACTGCCTGCGCTTTAATTACTGTACAGTACATTATTTTAATTCGAAAAACTTATCGGATGTGACTTAATAATTCACTAAATCAAAATGAATGCAGTTAATTCATTTTACGAGTTATTTTTAATTGATTAAAATTTATTCATTTAATTTTATCCTACACAAATATTCATTATTAGAAATACCCCTGCGTAACGCCTCCTATTGTTGTTTATTAATACTGTCGATCCCACTATTCGTGACTCGGCTTTGTTTGTTATAATAATACCTCAGGAGCCATGTTAAAGTATAGAATACGGCTTTGTATTCACAGCCCCCAAGAACCATTCATTTCCAGTCGCAGAGAAAATCACCCTTTTCAACACGCAACGATTGATTAATTTTATGCTTACTTGACGTGACTGACATTATACAGCAGCTAGTGGTACCATAGTACAAGGTTATTATAGTGACATGTAGAGGATTATAATTATAAGTCGAATACTCTTCGTTAGATACGAAGTAAATATTCATCAAAATCAACATATACTTGCTTTTTAAGTGTACATCTTTAATATCTGCACTTAAAAAGCAAATTTTTAGTAAATTCTTTTAAAATCTTATAAATTATATATGTACAGGGAATTCATAATTAAAATTTCCGTTGGAGGGCGAAATTTATTGCTAAGAATGCTAACCAACTTTCCAGTATATCTTACTGAGACTACGGGAGAGAAAGTTTCATGGAAAAAATTTAGTTTAAAAAATCACCACCAGATGGTGTTCCCCAGTGCTGTAGTTGCTGGAATGCGAATTCTTCGTTTCCATGGAAGTATGGAATCTATGCTTCACAACCTATTCATTGTGCTTGAGAATAATTGTTACTTAGCAAGATTATGCATTAGAGAAATTCTGCCAAAAGGGCAACTGTGCACTTTCGGCCTTGTAACGTTATTAGACCTTATAAAGGAATTTGAAAAGGCCCATTGTCAGCTATGGGGCTAAGAAAAACTATGCTAAATTTTGAATTAACAGGATGGTTGAGTGTGCGATTCGGAGGATGATAGAAATGTTTGATAAAAAATAGTGCCTTGTATACTGCGATCAGCAGCGGAGCATTTGTAAAAAATAACATGTTTAACTGAAAAGTAAAATTTCACCGTAAGAATTTTAAAACAAAAAATATCTACTCTAAAACTCATCCTTACAAAATTTTTGTACTGTAAACGACGCACACACAAAAAAATTGTTTCATGAAATGGAAAAATAAGGCCGGGGGGGGGGGATCAGTTATTACATTTGGATCGTCCTAGAAATATTTTCTCATTTCTGGTGTTTCCTTCGACATTAAAACGCTTCAACTTTTCTCTTCCGTAATTGTCTGTCGGAAAATTAAAAATTGCAAATCTATTGAAGAATAACCACAGATATTTTTTAACACTTAAATTGCCAAAATCAGTTAATCAGGCAGCGCATTGACATTTTGCTTAAGGTAAGTTCAAAGAAAGTAGTCGGTTCGCTTTCTAGAATGTATTGCGTCGTAGGTAGATTTGCTTTATGTATTAAAATGCTCAGAGATACGGCATTTTTCATGCTATTTAAAAAATATCATACTTATTTATAACTGAGCCCTAAATGCATTCGCGGAATGCCGTTCCACCTTTTTACACCCCTGGAGAAAAGATACAAAAAAATATCGTCACTATAATTCCTATTTGTTTTATATGGTATACGGCAGCTAAAATTCGATAACTAATCATTCGCCGAGCATAAATTTTTAAATTATGATCTTTCAATCATTGTCATTTTAAAAAAATGTGATTGCCCATCTCCAAACTGACGTTCTCCATAATCAAAGCCATTAAGTCCTTGAGAACAGATGATTCGAACAAACTCATTATCATAATTGCACCACCCTAAAATACAGTGGCCAGGCTGATTAAACCTCTTAATTAATGATCACCCTGGCAAATGTCTGCGAATTCTCATCGGCTCTCACGTACACCTCCGGCAAGTACGGCTCCCTAATTGAAGCAGGGCTGTTCCCAAATGTTTTCCTTTCTCAAAGTGCCCTATTAGTGATGAAATACCACGGGCCCGTAGACAGCGAGGACTTGCCCTTACACATCATCTGCGGGTTTCTCAAAACAAAAGATATATTACGTTGCTTCCAAGGCTTTGGAGCACTCCGTGTTGTATGCTGATTTCGTCTGTTTGATAATTACCGCGTACGAATTTAACTTTCGTGTCCATTTCTAAATTCGAGATGATTTGTTAGGAGATTAATTCAAATGTGTTTTGTTGGGGGAAGTCCGTGGATAAATTTGGAGATTAATTGAATGCTCAGTTCTGGATATGAAAGTTTCAAAACTGTTCCTACGATGTGTTTTGAAAGATGCTATTTCAATGTTTAAAGTTAGACAATAAATAGTAATTGATGAACTGCATAAAATGTAACCAAGATTTCATTTTTTTTCTTGTTCTTCTGATATATTATCTAAAAAATATTACTCCAATTATATAATTCCATGAGAGTATATTTCATCTATTGATTGAATCTGGAATATGCTGCCTTGCTGCAGTGTAGTTTCTTCCCACAAAAATTTCAGTTACTTTAAAAATAATAAAAAAAGCTGGAAAAAATGGTTAAAATAAGAATGGGTAACCAGTACATTATTAAGTTTTTTGTAGTCGTTTGAAGTTATGGTAGATATGTGAATTTTAGGACAGGTAGACGTAATGGTAGCACATTTATACCGCAGGTCCATGCTTCAGTTTTTCACTGGATAAGTTCAACTTATCCAGCTTTTCATTCAAAATATTGATCTGGTACGAACTGGCAAGCTATAATTGACAAGTCTCTTCCCTTTTCCATTTAAAGCAGCGGTAGGCAGTACCGCAGATCGTGATAATATAACGCAAAGTAAAAATAAAATAGTAATTGATGCAAACAAACTTTTTCTATATAATTTTTCAGTGGTTTAACGCAATTTAAACTAAGTAGTTAATAATGATTATTTCATAGGAATTTATTTTATCTATATATTTTCCCAACCATTGTGCATTTGGATCACATGGGTGAAAAAAACCTGATTGTTTCATCTGTTGTTTTTTTTTTTTTTTGGTGGCATTTTACGTTTAGGAAGCAGCTGCCTGACTCTTTTAGTAATTAGCATACATAATTTCATCAAAACCTTTTTTTGGCTCTTTGATTTGGTTTCGAAATACAATGTATGCGTCAATCTAGAGACTGTGTCGGAACTCGTAGAACCTAAAGTGTCTGAGTTTGCTGCTATTCCCTCATAACTATAAAGAAATAAAATTCTGGTTTCTACGTATCGTAAATTAGATTATGTAGCGTAACTGTTATTTAGCAAGGCATTTATATCAAATGATCCTAAAAAATTTACAGGATTGATCTAATACAAAATCATTATTTTATTAATATGTCTCCAAAGCACTACAAAAAAAAAGTACGTATTCAAGGCAATAATATTTAAATCAACAAATATACACAAACTATCGAACATATAGCATACATTAGTTCCGTTACATATTTTTCTTAATATTTTTACACTTTATTACACATATTTCTGCTGCTGGATCTTTTTTCATAAACTTCTACATATTTTTTTAACCTATCATGCTTATTAAAGAAAAGAAAAACATGATAAACAAGCACCGGAAAAATCAATACACTGTAGGCGAAAAAAAATAAATAAAACACTTTTAAAAATGACTTATCGCTGTATATTTTACGATGTACGCGCTGTCCCCGGAAATGACTTCTTTTTAACACTTTTTTTTTCTCTCATCGGGAGGAATACAAAAGTAGCGAGTAAATAAGAGGACGCCATGCTGCCATAAACAAATTACGATCACGCAAAGTGGCTGGGCTCTTATTAATAAACACGGGAGAGGGGGTGTTACAGGAATCAAGAAAAATGATAGATGGATGACAGAAGGGAAGCCGCGTTGAAATATTATAGGGTAATATATTCCTCAGTAAAACTGTATAGGTACGGGTTTCGAGCTGCGATACAGAGTAAACATTCGATTTTGATGTTTTCTATAATTTATCGTCCATGATGTCATAATTTTGAAACGTGTTTTTACCTTTTGATGATAACATAACGTCCGTTTTATGTTCATAAGGCAGATCGGTGCAACTCACTAATATAAACACATGGATTTTTTTTTTTTTTTTTTTTCACAAAAATCAAATTCCTACTTTTTTTTATACAACAAAACAATTTCAATAGAAGCAAGACAAATGTCAACAAAACTGGAGTAAAAAATACGTCGCGTAAGGAGACTTTAGTATTCGTTCGTGGCATGGAAGGGAGTGAGGTATTTTTCTGAGTACAGATGAAGATAATCCTGCCGACTTTTTTTATCACAACATATCTTAGATTGTTCTACTTCTAAAGTAGTATTTGCGTCAGCTAATTTTAAAAGAAGTTTTTCAAAACATTGCAGAAAGGATCTACAAAAATATTCGCGATCTTATAATCTGAAATGACAGAATATCTCAAAAATATGTTTTAAAGAATGACTGACCATAGAGCGTAATGTATTGGTCATTACAGGGGCATTAATTTTTTAAATGCCCCTGTAAAAGAACTTTAAATGCTACATACACCTTATTCCTCAGGGTACATGGTACAGTACATAAGAATAAAATGTATAAATTTCATAGTAATCGATACATATTTACGACAGTTAAAGTACGGGCGGACGGGCGAACATACAAACTGAAACAATAAACACTTATCAACCTAGAAAGAAAGTGTTTAAAACGTACGTTTCTGGGGTCAAAATCATGTTTATTGGTTAAACAGTCATTAGAAACGCATGAAAATTATGTTTCAATTCACTCCGAAGTACAAAAGTCTATGGGATAAATGTAAACACCTTTTTGATCAGCAACAACAACAGTTTTTTTTAATTAAACTCATATCATGTATCAAACTTCCTGAAAGAATATGAGCAGTTGAATCCTCTTACTTTTGGAGCTGTGCTACGGCAAGGAATCCACGAATGATCAGTTTTGAAAATCAACTTTCACAATATCAATTAATGATCATTCAACGATCTGCTGCGCCTAAAATGTAAAACCACTTGAACCTTTTATCAATATTAGTTTCTTAAGATTTATAAAAAAAGTAGTTCCATTCAGTAATTAAGCGGGGCAGTGGTCTCTTTTGTTACCATTTACCTCAATTGGTCCTATTACATAATATCGATGTAAAAACACTATTGTTAAAACAATTATCGATGGAAAGATATAAAGTATCCATGAAATTTTTCGTTTGTCCATTTTAATATCATCAATATAAATAATGTAGATAACCTTAATTTCAGAATAATGAAGAAATTGCTGTTCTAAAAACATTTAAACGACAAAGAAAGAACATTTAATCTAGTGAATGTATTTATGAAAAGCATTTCTTTTTTGAGTAGACTTAGCTTTTGAGTGTTATAAATTGTGTGAAATTACATAAGCCTATTGAAATATTTGTTTTAACTATGAGAATATATGGGAAACCTATAACATGTAACTAGTGACAAGTTGAGTTGTTAAATTTAATAATGTGTTCATTAGCTGCGAGATATTTCAATTACCATCATGATAGCCTGTTTTTATTAATATGTTTGTTTAAAACTTTAATTTTAAAAATAAAATTAAAAATTTATAGGAAGTCTAATAATGTATATTAGCAACATTATGATTGCTCCGAAAAAATAAGCTATTTTCTACTTTTAGAGTTACAGTTATTGAAATTCATATCATTGGATATCTAAATATAATTTAGCGGTTTGTATTAAATTTATATCTTGACAAAATTTTCTTGTTATTGATTCTATTCTTCATTTTTTCATTAATGATTCTTTTTTTTTTTGACATTATGAAAATAAATAACATAAATTAAAGTAACTTTCACTTGCAAATAATTACTGAAGAAAAAATTGCTGTTCTTCATCAAAAATTCTACGTCTAAATTGAAGAGGCGTGAGGTGAAAATGACATTCTAGCACATTTTGTGCCGAAAACAAAAGTTAATCAAAGTGGCTTTGGGCAAGATAGTCTGTCTAAAAAAATAATTACAATTTCTTACAATTTTCCATTTTCTCGGAGTTAATTATGTTTTGCATACATGATTTAATATTCACACAATAAGTTTTAAAAAATTCATGATTAAATTAATTTTTTGCGTTTTAAACTCTGAAACGTAGTTGCATATTTTAATCTATTGTACGTATCATATTTTAATCTATTGTACGTTATTGTTGCATATTTTAATCATGTTTATTGGTTAAACAGTCATTAGAAACGCATGAAAATGATGTTTCAATTCACTCCGAAGTACAAAAGTCTATGGGATAAATGTAAACGATAAAAATCTGCAGATGCGACATATCCCTTCTTCAGAATAGTGATCTCTAACTATTCAGTAGAAAGGGGCACACTTTCATGGTATAATTTCCTGGTGTGATCAACAATTATTATTCACAAGTTCTCTTAAAATGTGAAAGAGAAAATAATATGAAAAGCATTCTGTGATTTTTAATACAATGTTAGCTCTAATGAGTGACCGTAGTTTAAATATTTATATTTTCCAGACTATTACATCTGTTACAATGATTGACAAACGAAATTAAAAAAGTATATACTAGGTTTTTTGTTTTTTTTAACCATAGATCAATCGACGGCTGCATTGTTAGAGTGGTGGAAAAATGAAAATCCCTGAGAAATTGGGCAGTTGTAAATCCGACTATCAATTTTGCTCGGGCCATCATCGGACCGGTGATAACCCGAGCAAAATTGTTAGTAGGGAAAGAATTTCACCAAATTTCTATTTCTAAGTGATACAATCGAGCTCACTTAATGGAATACCGGATTTGCCTCGAAAAATAACTCTGATAAGCAAGATACTCCCTTTTCTAGGATCACTTTCACTATTAACTACAGCTTGGAACATTACAAATTTATTACATTAAGCGGGATAGTATTTTAACCGTTATTTCATTAAGTGGTCTCTACTGTATTTTTAATGCCACAAAAGCATTTGCTTAATTAACCAAAGTTTCAATATTCCAGACAATTTCTACTACCTGTTACCGTTTTTTATAATGAAAAAGTCTTATACAATTTTTTTATTGACATAACACAAAAAAATATTCTCTTTTTGTGAATCTCTTTCCATTTGCGCAATTTCATAGGGAGCTCCACTTTTTCACACTTCAGCAATTGTGACTTTGTACATTTACTGATCGATTGTGGAAGTATAACTCTGTATATTTTCCTTTAATTCCGTTTATCCATTGCTTAATGTGCATAGAAGCTCACGGGAGCTTAGCTCCTGTACTTATTTTATCAGAGTGAATTTTTGCATATTAGGTAAAACCCAGCACATGGATGTTGTTCTCTGGAGCCCACCAGTACATCAACTCGAAAATGTCCCCGAGTTTTTACACCCAGACCGATTTGTCGGACAGACAAATCAGGAACCGTTTTGCCTTATTACGATCGGAGAATCCTGAGGAGAAAAATATTTGGCTCTTCTACTGTGTATTGTTTAGGTTTCTTCATGTTAATTTCGGAATACTAAGTTTCATTTCACTGTTCTCTGAAATAACGAAAATATGTGCAATACTATTGCACTGGAAAATATTTCAATTATCATTATTTAAACGGAAAATGTACTACCGACTCCCGTATTATAGTGGTCGTGGAGGTTTACAGTACGCCACTGCGTATGAACAAGATCTATAGAGAATATTAGGGATCCGGCACTTTTCTTAGAAATTAAGCCCTGCGTTTATCGCTTATTATAATATGCCTAATACTTTTAAAAATATAAGTTTCAAAAACCGGTCGCTTAGTTGTGGTAACCCTCTATTTTCATAAGTTGCACAGATATTTTCCAATGTCATGTTGATATTGTCTGACTGATTTCCGACACTACGCATGGATTCCAATTATTCTTATTAAACGTTGATATTTGTGTGATTCTAGTTATTGCACTTTTCAAAATCGCTAACAAATTATTTTATTGATTAAATTCAGTTGCTGAATTAATTTTTTTGTGCAGTTTTTAGTTTTCTTCGTTCGATTTTGTCTTTAGTCGCTGGCCGCAGTGTAACTATTTCATATCGTTATCTAAACATAGATTCCTACCTAGTTGTTCGTAATGAACGTAAAATCGACATAATAGTAAACATCAAAACATAAATTCATACTTAGGCTTAAGTAATTTTGTAACAGTTGAAGAGATATGATTGTTGTATATGACAATCTTGATACTATTAATAAAATCGACTGATTTATTATACTATTAGTTAAAACGCTTATTTAACCTTAAATGAATTAGTCTTTTTTCAATGGGCAGGCATTTGCTCATTAAGAAATCTGCCTCTACTGAGGCCCGAATTATTGGCCATTTTATTATGGGAGCACCCAGTAGACAGCCAGCGTTACCCCCTATGAAGGGACGGAGAAGCTAACATACATCCCCAAGCTGGGATTTGAACCTTGACGTGATGGAATGGTTCTTAAGCCACCACACCACCTATGTGGCATGAAACAATTAGTGAATTGTATTATAGTGTTTGCCATTTATAAAATTCAAAATAAAGTCACCAAAATTTTGATCGTTTTTATACAGGTATGATAGATGGTGATATTTAAGTTATTTTTTTAACTGGTTATACAACAGCAATGATAGTAAAACTGTTAAAAGATATTTAAAGTCATGCTTAAATATATTTAACAAGTTCTAATTCTAATTCATATAAGTTTCATACTAACTGTGTAACACTAGTTTCAACCTAAATAGTTTCTGAATTTTTGTTTTAAGTTAAATTTTAAAAATGAATGGAGTTTTTCAAATTCTACCATATTGTAAAATTCTTTTTTATACATTAACTGCATCATGGGAAAAATGTAGGTATAACAAAATATAGAAAGCATGTTATTATATTATGAATTATTTTATTTTCGGAAGATATACATAATTTCACTTACATTTATTTTCTAAAATTTTATTGAACTTATAATAGGATAAATTTGATTGATTTATGATTATTAATGCTGGAGTTACTCAAACAATTAACCATTTAAAGTAAAAATTGATTTATTTATGATTATGCAAATGTATAAAATAGCTAGAGGTTTATAAATTAATAAATTACATATTTGTGTTTCACACTATATTTCACAGAAACAATTATAAGCTATTCACTCTCATTTCTTTCAATAATTTCTGGTTTTAGAAAAAAACATCTTATTGAGTTTTAAGGTTCACCCCTTTAATGTAAAATTAGATCACAGACTTTTACTTTACTTGATTTTAAGTTCCCGTCTTGGCAAATCAGTTGAATTTAAAATGCGCCAAAATTTTCGACCCCTAGGTCATTTTTATAAGAGACATTCAATGGAACCTTCGCAGGATTAAATGATGAACAAAAGATATTTAGAATACCGCAATGGAAAATAAAAGCTCCAATTCCTGTTTCGTATTTAAGTATTTTTCAGTTTGAACAAGAAAGATGACAAAAAAACAAACAAACGAATCCTAATTTTATCTCTAAAACGTAAATTTACCTCGGAACTTTCATATTAATTTCCTTCATCTAAAGAAAAATAATAAAAATTCCTCTCTTTTGTCTCTGCCTCCCGAGATATCCATGCAGATAAAAGTTTAAGGGCTGAATCAGCGCTCGGTATTTTTGCAGAAATGGGTGGGGGAGGTTAATTAAATCTGTGCTTACACTTATTTTGTGAGCACTCATGCATATTTTCCGCATCTGCTCAAGATTTTTTGCTTAGATATGCAAATCAATAGCATTATATACAAAAGGACTCATCAAATGCTTTATCTCAGCCCTTCTTAATTAAACATAAACACACCGTTCTGAATAATTTTTATTATTTGCAATTTTTATTTATGCCCCGTTATTTAGTTTGCTTAAAAAAATTCTTCTTCGGAGTATGATAATTGCAGTTAGAAATACTGTTATCCCTTTCTAGTATAACAGTTTAGGTATTTTGCATAGAAAACAAAAGAAAAAGAGTTAAACTACCACACATACAGTGTTTTATTTTGGTGTCTGATGATGGCGAATGATTGAGTGAATTATTCGACTAAAGTATTCATCTATCAACTGCATTTGATTGCTTGATTTATTTGAAGGTGATAGTGTTCGAGATCAATTGGCTCTTCTCTGCCTTCTATCTTCAGTTGCTCCGACTCGATCCGTTATACACCAAATTCTAAAAAGCCATAAAACATAACAGCACACAAAACGGCATAACACAAAGGAAAACAAAAGCAGATGAAAGAAAAAGAGAAAAAGGGAGGGAAGAAAAGGGTAAAGAAAACAATATCAAAAGAAAGAAAAAAGCAAGTGACAAAAATTTAACCGCACGCAGTGGTCAAAATAGTGACAACCCTCCCGTTTACATAATTCATTCGTTGTGCAAGTCAACTGCAGTAATAACCAATAGTTTATGTTTGTTTTTGTTTCTGGTTAAGGCAAAACTACATGAGGACTGTCTGCCTAAGGTGAGGGATGCCTTAGGAGGAAGATTTTAAGGGGTCCTAACGCGTATTTAAGTTACATCATTAGAAAAACGCCCAACATCCCAGATCTTTAGATTGGCAACCGTGCGGAGGACCAAACCCCTGGACCTTCTCTGAGTAATAAGAAGAGTAATTACTCACTGTAAGATTTCTACCCTAGGTCAATTTACAGAGCAGCACTACAACATTAACTATAATTATACAACCTAATCATAAAGTACTTCCAGTAAATTAGTTTGCATTACATACATTTACATAAGAGTTCTTATTATAATATTCTCATATGAAATTGTCTGCTCCTATGGATTACAATAATAACAGGATCCCACCGACACTTTCCCCAGCGCCCTCTGTTGACGCACTGTTGCGTTTGTGGACAACACTGCGCCCAACAATGTTTGAAGACCGATCGTGCGGCGAGCAGCAAGCGCCGTTTAATGAAGGGTAACAATTTGTTCAAACAGAAGGCCGATCCAATTTATTGGAAAAGCGTGACTGCTAATGGTAGACAGCAATCGCATCGGAGTTAACAAACTGCTCGCGGAGAGCGGGTCAAACACGGAGGAATGTTTATCTTGGATATTATGAGGCAGGCAGTATTGATATGGGAGACCACTGGTTTTGGATTATTAGAATTCTCCCCGAATGTAAGAGTTTTTGGATATGATTGACGCCCGGCATATATCTTAAGCAGTTATATAGAAAGAAGTTTACAAAAAGAACAATTGCTTGGTATAGGAAAGCTGCATCGCATTGTGTATGAATAAGCTGCGTTTGAATAATGAGCCACTCAGGCTAATACATTAGTGCTTCAAGACAAGGACTCGGGTTTGATTCTACACAAGTGCCTGAGATCTCTGCTCCGCTGTTTTATAGAGAATAGTGGCAGGCACGTATCTTGAAAAACATTTCAAGGGGTTCCAAATGGTAAAAAAGGCAGAATTTTCCACAGAATTCTTCACTTTCTTTTTTCACTGTCATTATCATTTTAACAGCAAAAATCATAATTTCGGGTGGACCAGGGGGTCTGGACCCCCCTCTTAAATACGTCCTTGAATAGCGGGTGTCTAATACAGAGTGTCCAGAGTGTTTTCAAGATTTGTAATTTTGAAATCAGGGACACACTGATTTCAAAATTACAAATCTTGAAAACAAAGGACAATAGAGGGATGAGACAAACTTTATATTTATGACGAATGCTGCAAAAATTTGATACAGGAATTTTGAAAACAATTACAAAAGTTACCAACAGATTACGCTGTAGACTGTATAGGATTATTAAAAATTAAAAAAAAATCTTCTGCAAATAGTCAATAGAACCAACGCAAAATCTGTTCAAAATGTTCACCGCTATCCGAGCAAAAATAGCGTAAACGAACAATAGAATTCGTCATCATCCCCTGCAATGTATCAAAGGAAATGGACACACACATCTGACATATAATTGCCTCCTCAAGCTCTTCCAATGTCGTGGGATTGTTTTGGTACACATAGATTTGCACTGCACCCCATAAAAAAAGGGTCACGTGAGATGAGACCTTTCGAGTAAGGCGTCCAGTCCGGAACTGCTTCAGTGAAATTGGAATAATCCAAAGCACTCTATTCCCCCCCCCCCCAAGTATTCCTCCAGGAAGCGAAAAACCTAATTGGTGCGGTGGGGTCTGGCCCCATCTTGCATGAACCACTTCGTTGCTGGTCACTCATCCAATGCTTTCTGCTTGGGAACAAATTGTTCCAAAATTGGAATGTAACCCTCAATGTTAATCGTGCCATGCTTAAAAAAAAGAGCCAAAAACCCTTTGCTGCTTATCGCCTCCGAAACAGTCCATCTTTGGAGAATGTAGCGGTTTCTGCTCAATCACAAAGGGGTTTTTGGTTACCCAAAACGACCAGTTTTGTTTATTCAAGTCAACCATGTGGTGAAAATGTGCTTCATCCGTAAACCAGATGCGCCCATCATCAAATGCATCACAATAATTGAGCTTCGCGTTCGTAAAATCCAACCTTTGCTGTACAGCTCCATGGGTGTCGATGAATGTTGTATAGATACTTGTGTAGGTTTTTTCTCAGTATTTTTTGCCTGCTTCAACGCTTTAAACCAGACTCAGCTGCAATTCTGCAAACGAATTTTCTGGGACTTGGCAAAATTTTCAGGAGTAATTACTGGTTATTTGCACCCACAAAGGCCCGCTAATTTATCGCCCACGCTGCCTGTCCTTTGAAATTAGCTGAAGAGTTAGAGTGTTCGGATAGTCATACAGGAGAAGGCCTTGAAAAACATCAAATAGTTTCTGGTAACTGCGCCTTGTTACCGTTGGACTGCACTCTAACCTGTGATATTTCAGGACCAGAAATATTTTCTAAACTGTTACAGCCGCAAAACTTTTGATTCGTAAAACAAATAAATGTGTCAGTTCTTACTTATATTCTAGTTTGATTCGAAAATCTCTGGATCTATTAGAAATGTCGTTTAAATACAGGGATCTAACTGTTTTAAACATCCGCACACTAGAACCGAAATGGTAGCAAAATGAGCACAATGTTGTTGGGCATGGATTTAATGAATTAAAACTGATTATTTTCTGAACTTTTGGGATGGTGGTGGTGGGGGGGGGAAGGGAAGGGTTATGACAAACATTATGCATACAATACATTTTTATTTTGTTAAGTAGGGTCTTCGGTCTCTACCCATGCATTCACGTCCAGCACATTAGGCATTCAAATACATCTCCATCTTCAAAACCTTCATATGCGCATTGGCACCAATTTCGAATCAATATTCATTCCCACTCGTTGACTGCCTTTCAAATAAGCATTCACTACTCGTTTACTGCTGTTCATATCAATATTCATCCTTCCTCGTAAATTCACAATTGGCATTCACATTGAATCAAAATGAAATAAGATTCATCATTCGATTGCTATCGGCGTTAAAAGTCACAATTTTCGGACTTCTATTCGAATTTAAATTTGCCGTTCGTTGATTATAATTGGGAATAATAACCATTCACTATTAGTTGATATCTGTTCGAATCAATTGATTCATTCATTGTATGTTGAATTTTATTAAAATGGCATATTTACCATTGATTAAAAATAAACCATTGAGAAACATACATTTATTCGTAAATTTTGGGGGCACGGGGAATGAAAGGGGTGGTAGAGGGAACCACGACGGTTCAGAATTCCATGTCAGAGTAGGATCGAAATCGTTGTGAACTTGTTCACAATCACTCTGGAAGATGTGTTGAACTTCTCACCATGGTTTGTTCAAAAACTAATGGATCTTTCGAAGAATACATTTGAGTAAAATATAAATAGTTCGCACATTCTATTTTATCTCATTGATAAAATTGGCAAAGCCCATTGTTTATGAAACTCGATTAAAAATTAAACAAGATTTTCAGTACAGATTCTTAAGTGATTATTGACGCGTACAAGGACACGACGTTACCGACCACACATTCCTGTGTGATTCTGAACAGGAATCGTTCACTCAACCACTCTTTTACGTTTTTTCCGAAAAGTTACGAATCACCCTGTATAGCTTATTCTAACTAGGAAGACAGACATTTGTAGTTTCTATTTCGGACCTCCACAGAAAGCATTTTCATTTGCTGTTTCCGGCAGATTGTACTTGGCTGATGCAGTACACTTTCATGAAAATAGAGAATAATTTTACCAGGTGTGTGTACAATATCAAATATGCTTCGGGATCGGATATTTGATTTTTAATTAAACAAAAATAAATTATGCTAAACCCATCGATTTTAAAACACTTTCCAATAAAATTGTTGATATTTGGTTCCAAATTGTGCAATATCTTGACAAGAGACGATGTAGGGTCGCCTAACCTGGCGAGATTTCAGGGCAGATAGAGGTATATATTAATGTAAATTTGCGTTATTTTTCGTTATAAAATATTTGCGTTATAAAAAATTGAATGTTTTTTTTTTCCCTCACTCTGAAGATTAAGCTGTTAGAAACGTCTGTATATTTATTGTATTGCGCTTGAAATGGATTAATGCCTCAAAACTATACCATAGACCGTGATATATTGGAATATTTTTGAGCTCACCGATAAAAGAAAGAAAAATACTACATAAAGTATTTTCGGTAACGAGAATTTTTTTTATAATCCTTAAAAATGCGTATAATTTTTTAATAGATGGATGTCTCTAAATATACGCTTTAAACAGTGACTTAAATAATTTAATGAAACCTTTGATCGAATACAAGTAATTATTCGGTACAAATTTCAATCACCATTATTTGTTGATAAATTGGCATAGACCTAGTGATAGAAATTATTCAATATTTATATTGAATATTTATGCATATTATGACAATTTTCTTTTTTAGTCGAAATTCCTAAAAATACTCAAGGAATGAAAGGACAAAAAATTACAGTTAATATTTGTGATACAAAATAGGAACTTATGTAAAACTATAAAACATAGTTTAAAATACTTCTTCTCGATTGTCAATTAAAAATGTTCGATTTAATGATATGGTATTTCATTAAATCAAAAATATAGTATTATCCCTTTGTATATCAACAATTTTTATTTTTCAATTTTTTTACTGAAATGTGCAGAAACAGATTATAAATATACTGAAAGTAGTTTTGTTAAACAAAAAGTTTCCGTTGTAGAGTTTAATAAAACGGTTATTTTTATTTTCGTATTATTTGAAAACATATCTGCAGTGTACCAAAGTGTAATCTGTAGTATACAATCTGTAATATACCAAAAATTATTTTATACTTACGTTATTCTATAAGAAAATAGTCATTCAAATGTTTTTTTAATACACGTGAAAAATTTATAAAGTTTTAATTGGTAAGCTGCAAATCCGCAACACGGTGATACAAAGGTTTAAAATATTAAAAAATGATAGTATTAAACAATGTAATATTTCTTTATTTGATTTTAATAATAATACTTCAGTATGAAAGTATTATTATTAAAATCAAAAGTACAGTATTACAATACAGAAATTCAAGCTGTTCCTACTACCCGCGTGTGCTCACACACATGTGTAGGTGGTGTGTAAAAAACCACGTAAATATCTATTTTTCAGATATCACTTCATAAATACTTCATGGGCATAAATTTCAGCAAAGCATACACAAATACATGAAATGAAATGCATATGAACCTAAATTATGCATAGACTGGATATTATCGTGTTTACTTCCTGGTATGAATTGCAAACGATTGGTATTTACAATAATTTATTCCTGCCTCATGATATTTCAGCTGCTTATTCTCAACATACAAACACAAGAACAGAAACTTTAACTTAAGAAATATTACTGACTGTAATTATTTGTAATTGCGATTCATGTTATCGTAAAATCGGAAATGAAACTAAATTTCAAAGCATCTGTGTAAACACAAGAATAAAATGCGTAGGATTTCAAACTGGGAAGCAGGTAAAGGACTAAATGGAAACGAACTCCTGCATAAAAGGCAACATAATGTACCGTTCTAAAGTAAACAAATTGCATTATTTGAGTCGAGCGATGGCAACGGCTGCCCTTTTTACAGCATTGGGATTTTCGTATTATTTGAAAACATATCTGCAGTGTACCAAAGTTTAATCTGTAGTATACAATCTGTAACATACCAAAAATTATTTTATACTTACGTTATTCTATAAGAAAATATTCATTCAAATGTTTTTTTAATACACGTGATAAATTTATAAAGCTTTAATTGGTAAGCTTCAAATCCGCAACACGGTGATATAAAGGTTTAAAATATTAAAAAATGATAGTATTAAACAATGTAATATTGCTTTATTTGATTTTAATAATAATACTTCAGTATGAAAGTATTATTATTAAAATCAAAAGTACAGTATTACAATACAGAAATTCAAGCTGTTCCTACTACCCGCGTGTGCTCACACACATGTGTAGATGGTGTGTAAAAAACCACGTAAATATCTATTTTTCAGATATCACTTCATAAATATTTCATGGGCATAAATTTCAGCAAAGCATACACAAATACATGAAATGAAATGCATATGAACCTAAATTATGCATAGACTGGATATTATCGTGTTTATTTCCTAGTATGAATTGCAAACGATTGGTATTTACAACAATTTATTCCTGCCTCATGATATTTCAGATGCTTATTCTCAACATACAAACACCAGAACAGAAACTTTAACTTAAGAAATATTACTGGCTGTAATTATTTGTAATTGCGATTCGTGTTATCGTAAAATCGGAAATGAAACTAAATTTCAAAACATCTGTGTAAACACAAGAATAAAATGCGTAGGATTTCAAACTGGGAAGCAGGTAAAGGACTAAATGGAAACAAACTCCTGCATAAAAGGCAACATAACGTACCGTTCTAAAGTAAATAAATTGCATTATTTGACATGTGAATTCAAATTTTGTCTTTCCTCTGTAAACAGCGCAACTTTTCAAAATTAGAAATGATTAAAATTATCTTTTAGGAGAGAGAGTTGAAATTTTTTATAGACTAAGGGAGACAACGTTTTCCAATTTACTGTAAGGAAATAACTCAGCATACATGTCACTCTTATAAAATATGTACTCGTTTTTTAATAACGATACTGTATAAAATTTCAGTAGTGTGATCCTGTAAAATTTTCAGGCCCCGCCATGTGAATAAACCACTCAAAATGGTCAGACAGCGGGTGTGTGAAAGTTACGCGTTCGGACCTACCTCGCTGCTGTCCATCTAACGGTCCCGAGTTTTGTTCGGTTTTCTCCAGATGTAACGTGAATACTCGTTAGAAAGGAACCCTTAAGAAGTTCTCCGATTAACCCTTTGAGGCGCAACCCTTTCCCAATGCTGAAAAAAGGGCAGCCGTTGCCATCGCTCGACTTAACTACCAGCAAGATGGCGGACGATCGGAACGTTCATCGCGTGCCACAGATGAACGTTTCGATCGTCCGTCATCTTGCTGGTAGTTAAGTCCAGCGATGGCAATGGCTGCCCTTTTTTCAGCATTGGGCAATCTATCCAGCTGTTCTCGCATTCTTCCATTTTTCAGCAGATTTCAGTGCTGTTAAAATGAATTGTGACCATTTTTTTTACGGGAAATGACGTGCTAAAAATTAAAGGATTCTGGTGGAGCTATGTCACCCGCAGCTATTTTTATAGAAATCAAATCTAGTCTTCGTCTCTGGCAACAGTCAAAACATCAGAGTTTGGTGTTCCCAGAGCGGGAACACTGCGCGTTAAAGGGTTAAGAGACTCCCCTCCGTAACTAGATACGCCTTGCGTAGGACTGTCCTAATACATAACAAACAAACTAAAATTTTTAGACTGGGATCTAAATTTTTTATTTCGATAACATCATTCCATACATTATTTATCATGTTATACGTACATGCGATATTGGTAACGTAATACAAAAATGTATGTAAATACTCTCAAACCATTTTTGAGACATGCTTGAAATAAAGTCATATCTTTTTGGAAATCAGAGAACTGTGCATCAGGTAATGTCAGGTATCCAAAGGAGATAGAGCTTGCTATTAAATCTTATAACATATCTTTTTGATAATAAATCTTTAAAATAGTAATTTGAAAGCTGATTTCTGGAACATGTTGCACTGTTTGTTTTTCTATCATCTTAAAGGACATGAAAATGTAAAGAAACCATCCTCAAACTTGTTGTTTTCTACAGGTATGCAACAAGGTTTCTATCACATCTAAATACATGCAGATACTTATTTACGGCGGGGTATTCGGGGCACGTGCCCTGGGCCTCCAATTTTTAGGGGCCCCCAAAACTTTCTTTTATGTAATCGTAATAACTACTAAAATTATCTCTCAAGAGTAAAATTTCTGATTATTTACATAATTTCATCACAGATATTCAAGATTTTTAATTTTTACTTGTAATGTTAAAAACTATGTATCCATTCGATTCGATATTCGATAAATTCGGTATTCGCAAATTCGATAAAACACCTCAGCATACTCCTCGTCTTATCGTTTCTAAGGTGTGTGAAGACTGTAAATACTCATAAAAACATTTCAAAACTGAAAAATTCATAAAAGTGGCATTTGTCGTGATATTTTACTGATTTGTAAATGTTTGCATATGGTTAACTTAGGAATGATAATTGGTTTAAACTTTATTTGATTAAGTAATATTCTGCGAAATATTTTTGTGCAAGGGGCCCCCAAGTGTGTAGATCGGTCTCTACATAAGATATTCTCTCAGATCTGATATCTTCAGTGGCATTCCGGAATACCAAATGTAACTTTCTAGTCTCTATAAGTAGATGAGGAAAAAATATAGAGTCCACAAAGCAAAGTGGAGTTCTTACACGTGTGTTATTGTTCGATGTTCATCACTCTGCAAAAATATAGAATTGCCACGGAGTTGTGAGCTGTAGGCGGTTGAATACTAGCGCACGAGCACCGCAGCTCGTTATTATATTCTTTTTAAAGATAAACTATTTGAAATACGTCAGGAAAGGGAAAATAATTTTTTTTTCTTAAGCACAAAGAATTCTGTTGTCTTCTCTAATACTTCTGCTATCTCTGAATAGTATGTAAATAAAGTATTCACCCTGACATCTTCACAATATGTTGTAAATGTGTAGAATACATCAAGTAATGTAAATGCTTTTCACTACAGCGTTGTTGAATTAAACTTATATTGCATGGATCGTTTTAATTACTTTCTTTCTTTCTTTCTTGAGGTGGTTTTTTTTTGGGGGGGAGGGCTTCTCTCCACATAACTGGTCGTTGAAACTGAGCACCAATAATGGAATTCTTTTTTTACAAATTTCATCTGACATAGTACCTGAACCTTTCAGCTGAAATTTGAAAAATATGAGTAACTCAACACAGAGGAGTAAAAACAAAGGTTTTACATTTTTTTTTTTTTTTTTTTTTTTTAAGAGCTTAAAGAAT
The DNA here is from genome assembly GCA_038373885.1 of Cheiracanthium punctorium. Classification (NCBI taxonomy): domain Eukaryota; kingdom Metazoa; phylum Arthropoda; class Arachnida; order Araneae; family Cheiracanthiidae; genus Cheiracanthium; species Cheiracanthium punctorium. The sequence continues at coordinate 636,695 of JAWZYV010003174.1, forward strand.
TTCGCTTCGCTCGCTTTTATCAAAAAGCAACAAAATCACATCCATTGAAAAGTACCCAAGGGGAAATTTGTTTACAAACTTTTAACAACTTGTTTACATTTTCATAACTATGAATATCGCATTATCGATCCATGAATATCCATGCATATAGATCCATGTACTATCAAGTCATTTTATTTCAACTTTAAGCTTTTGCGAATATGTTAGATTGTTATCCAATCACAGTTTTCAGAGAAAATAAAATGCGTTTTAAGGCTTACAAATAGTTTAATATAGTAAAAACTATCAAGCACGCTAAGTGATATAACTATGCGATGAAAGGATAACATGTTTGGAGATATAAGCATGTAACTGTGAAATTGCATTTTCCTTTTTAACAAGTTCAGGCAGTAGTGTGAGTATATTGGAATTGCTAAACCTAATAAACCCAAATTTCACCTTTCCAGTCTCATAGATCCCTAGAGTAGATAATTGGCCGTAATCCACATTTCATTTCATTTCTTCGTATTTACGCAACTGCCCGCAGCGTACTAAGCTGTCCCCGCCTGTTGCGTCTCTGCAACAATACAAGTTGATTGATCAAACCTGGATTGATTTATTAAATAGGAAGAAAACGATTGTCCACAATTCTTTAATCATATCCTCCTCTGTGACTGACTGCAAAACATTTCAATAGTATGAAACGACAGATATTAGAGCAATTTCCCCAAATAAATTTTTAGTGTTTGTAGAATTGAAAATGATTCTTAACACACGTTATAATCGGGATCCGGAAATTAGTGCCCTTTTTTCGTATATCAATATTTCAAATAGCCGAAACTATTGAAGCTTATAATACGTGAGCTATGTGCGTGAGTTTTGTAACGTAAGTGCTACATTGGTTGGCATTCTCCAAAATTCGTAACCTATGAGGGACAATGGAACAAAAGCGTTCTTTCAACATATCCAGCGAGATCTCAAAAAAACAAGAAATATCCATAAAATTATTTCTGTAAAATACAACACTTAAGAATCATCAACTAAAAATCAGTTCCAGGTCATTTAGAATATAGTCCTCCAAGGAAAACAGACGTAATTTTATGTAAATAAAAAAATTACTTTTTTTCTCTCTGAAAGAGTTTTACCTTACAAAAATATGGATTACTGCTGTAAAAACTGGAGATCAGCAAGTGGAAATTCGCGTTTCTCTCTCTCAAAGGATAATGCTTTCCTTAAGGAAGTCAATGATCTTTAAGGTTAATACGCTCAGTAAAAAAAATTTAAAAATATCCGTCACATTTTTTTATTAAGCGTATAAAATAAAAAATTAAAAAAAAACCTTTGAGAGCAAATCTTTTCACAACCGTACATAATACTGCTGTTCAAACGATAAATTCAATTTATTTTTACACCGATAAATCATTTTTTATAAAGTGTACATGATTGTTATTTTTTGTGAAAAACAGAATTCTCCAATAAAATTTATTCAGTTATATTGCCGGTAGCATCAAAGGGGAAAGAGATTAAAAGAAAACTGAAGAAATCTAATTTAAATTTTTCTCTCTTACTGCATATTTATACGAAGGATGAAGCATAAATTGCATCAAATAAATATTCACACTTTACAAATTTAATAAAATAAAAAATCTTTCCGGCACTGGTTAAAAGTTCTTGCCTGTTATAGATTAAAACACTATCTTTAAAATGTACTGATGTTAATTAGCTTAGAAAATTAGCTTAAAAAATAGCAAAACAGTTCTTTTTTATGCTTTTCATCTTTAGCATGTACTTGTAAAGATAATAAATTTTTATTTACAGCAAAAAATTCAAAGAGTATTAAAAGACCTAATTATTTTAAAAGATATTTTCATTTCTTTAGAATATAACAGAAAAATAAGGATACATATTTTTATTCTGCTAATCAATTGTATTAAATTTAAAATGGATTTATATTTTTTAGAGAGAAATATTGCTGCTGTGTTCCAATAATGTTTCTTTTTTTTTCCAACTATATTACACAGTCATGGGAAAAATACAGAATCATTTCACACACACATAAACTAAATTGTAAATATTGCCTTAACTGTATCATGTATAAAACCCATTTTTTCACTTATCATAAAATATTACGTTGTTATTTTACAAAGTAATTAATCATTCTAAACTATGATCGCAATAAATATGTGAATTTAAAAAAGAGAGAAAATAATATCGCTGTCAATCTCAAAGCAGTGATTCACCAACATTTAAGAATATCATCAAGAAAAAATGGATATTCTATCCCATTTACCACCAGCATTTAAAATCCCATGACTGGCAACAACGATAGGCACAGAAGGGAAATCTCCATCAAAGTTTTGCAGTAATGGGAGAGAGTGTGTTATTTATGATTTAACCTTCCTATCTTGTTGAAATTTTTTTACATTTTACCTGTATATCTCTAATGACCTACTAGTTTGCACAGATTGGATATCTAAGCCATAGAAAGTATCTCTATGTTACTAATTTTAGATATTCAAAGTAATTGTTAGTGTAGCAAGTCTGTTTGAATCCATTTATATCCATACCCGTTATAAACCCATATCCCCACCCCATCTTCTATTTTCGACTGATGCCTTAATTGCACATAAAGTTTTGTAAATATTAAAACATGAAATATTTTAAACAGTTTTGCTACAATTTTCATTTTACGTGTTTCATTTCACATTTTCACGTGTATTAATTAGCTGCTTTTCTATCATTCTTAAGGTCTCGTTCTTTCATCTTCCTAGTTTAGGTGTCCTAACACTGCCTGAAATTTCATGTTTTGCAATTAGTTACTTCTTTATAATTACTACTAGTGTTTCCCTATTTGCCCTAAAATTTTCAAGATTCTCTTTTAGTTGCTTTCGAAGCGCATTTAGTAGAAATCAAGTCTTTTGAAAAGCTTCTAATCATAATACGATGGATTGATACGCATAAAAGCGAGATTGCAGGCAGGTCAAATATCGTAATAAAATTATCAACAGTTTTTTTTTTTAATCCGTCATTCCGTCAAATCTTCTTCATTTTATAGTTTCATATAATACAAAATTATGTTTGACATTTTCCCTGTGATGTTTTTGCCTGAATGAACTTTGTGGATATTATGACTTATCTTCTCTTGTACATATATTTCTTAGCTTCAGATTATATGCTTTACTTAATTTTTTTCACTTTTTAAGTTCCTTTTAAATTCCTTATAGCGGAATTTAGAAATATGTTTTTCAAGATTAACATGCTATTCATAATTTCTTTTATAAAATAATTACTTATTAACAAAATATACAAAATATATGTACTGTAATTCTTACAAGAGAAGAAAATTACAGTTTCACAGGCACAACATGGTTAATGTTTATTCAAAGTGTCTTAGAACTAGCCTTGTAATATAAATAATTAAGTACATGCACTTGGTAATTTTTCTAAAATTAAAGTTTGCGTGAGGATACACGATAAATATTTAAATACTCGTTAATATATATATTTATATATATGCATACAGCACACACACACACACACATATATATATGGATGCATGGATAGATGGATGTTTATGCATATATGTATTTCACTTACTTTTGCTGGAAATATAGTGGATAAATATTTTATAAAAACATACGAACTTTAAGAAAGGTATTTAGTGTTATTAATATTTTAACTGCTTTTTACTATAAAAATAATTACTCATACTAATATTATTTACTTTATCGAAAAGAACAAAAAGAACCTTATTAATATAAATTGTGAAATACTCTTTATTAATATAGATATAAATGATATAAAACATATTTCTTAATTGCGATTGTACAAATTAACTAAGTAAAACCACTGTATTTCAAATTTCACTCAAATATGCAAAAGATATAGAAATAAACCGTTGGCACTACTTAAATCTAATTTTTTTAATTTTTTAGCATTTTTGAAATTTTAATTTTTTAAAAACCTCTAAATTCGTTCGATTAGTTGATTTAAAAAATTCGAGTACAATTTTAAATAGATACATTTAAAATACAGAAAATTTATCATTTACCTAACCGCTAGCAAATATTCTCAAATTTGAATTCCAAAAGAAGTGTTTTCCAAAATAATTAGATCTACTAGTTTTTTATATTTTAAAAATATAATGAAAAAGGTACATAAAACATTTTAGCTACTTTAGAAAAATGAAAAACATCCGTTCCTCGATTTTCATTAACTTTTATACTTTACAACTTAATTTAAGTTAACCCTCTTGTCACCGAATTATGAAAAATCAGAGAAAATAAATCTGTCTAGCATTTAATGCATCTGAAATACTACGATAAATCATGCAAAAATATTTTTTTCTAATGTCGATTAATATTAGATTTTTCTAATATTAATTTCTGCATTTTCGAAGCATTTTGTTATGCTAAAATTAATTTAAAAGGATGCACATATTAGGTAAAGGTTGAGGAATAACAAAAAAAAACTATACTTAAAGTTAAAAAGAAAAAAAATGGTAAAAAAGCAGCGTAAATATTCTCTTAATTTTTCTCCTGACACAATAAGCGAAAACTGTAAAAAATGACCTAAATTGACTAGTACTGCAATCTAGGCACGATTTATGCATCTAGTTAAGAGCCTCATATACTTTCTACATGAATTAATGATATTGATATCCCTGAAAGAAAAAAAATACTAAATTTAATTGTTTTCTCTCTAAATATTGCTATTTGAAGTAGGATCCTCATATGAGGTTCAGGGTGACGAGACGGTTAACATTAAATTGGCAGGGGGGGGGGGGTAAATTTAAAGTAAAATTGTTTTTGTGATGGGTTAGCGGAAAAAATAAAATAAAACATATGTATTGTGTTTGAAAAATAATTTGATCTTTTTAAACGGGAGGTTTTTTGTACTTGTGTTAGTATTGAAATATGCGTCATTCCACTTAAAAGAGCTTGGATTACAGATAGTTAATGTACATTTGGAATATATATATATATATATATATATATATATAATTGAGAGAGAGAGAGAGAGCTCTATCATATATATCACTGTAAAAACTCTATATAGAATATATATTTCATGTTGAAGTATTACTGACTTAAAATTGGCTCTTGATGTCGCAAATATTTTTTTTTCAATGAAGAAATGAACGAATACATTTAATCGTTAGATACGTTCTCCATAATAATATTGATAAAAAAATGTTTTGTTTATAAAATAAAATATAATGGTCTATTAATTAGTGCTTTGACAGATGATTCAAAAGGATGAATTAAATATGCAGAAAAGATAAGGAAGATTGACGTAGTTGCTATCGCCATAGTTCTGTTTCCAACGGCGAAAATCATAGAGCGGACTAAGAATTAGACTTCCAGGAAGAGAGATTCAAATTTACTCTAAATTTTTCTTTTTAGTTTTTTATAGTGTTTTACAGTTTCTAAAAGATAAATATCGTATCTGCATATTTATCGCATCCTTTTGAGTCAACTAGTAGAAACACTAATAAATAGAGCATTATATTTTATTTTATTAACAAAACACATTTTCTTCATTTGTAGGAGTATTATTATTGGGAACCTACCTAAAAATAAAATGCTTTCCTTCATTTGTAGAACAAGGCGCTAGTTAAAGAAATAAATGCAAAATCAAGTATCTAATGTACATTACATGCTGAGTACAAATATATGCTGAGTTAAACCACTTTTCAATGGCTCTGGAAGGAAACAAAATCACGAGGATAATAGAGTTTCAGAGAACGTAAAGAAATTAAGAAAGAAAATAATTTTTTTGTACACTGTTAAAAATAATCTGAAAATTCAAGATAATTCCAGCCTTGATTTCCAGGAAAATGACCGCTTTCCTGAAGAATTGGTAATTTTCCGTTAAACGAAGAAAAATGATTGCAACTTTCGGAAATTTCTTGTGAAAGCGGTCAATTTCCGTTTTTGGTTTGGTTTGTAAATTTTGCAAGTAGTTTTGGGAAATGGGTTTTCGCTGGACATTTTAGATGGAAAAAAATATTGACCCCCAAACGCACTCTCATGTGTAATTAAAAATTAAACTATAATTAATTACTTTTTTAAAGAAGAAATCCCCCCAAAGAATTTTCAAAAAGTGAGACTTTTTAATTTGTACGTCATGACCCCTGTACAAAAAAAAATTCCAGTTGGTAAAATATGGCCCATACACTCAGTAGGTGACATACAAAATTTGATCTACATAACTATAGAACTAAAATAAATATAACGCTGACTTACACCACTTTTCAACGGCTCTCGATGAAAAAAAAAAATCACGTGAATGATCGCATTACAGGGGTCATACAGAAATTACGGTAGAAAATCCTTTTCTCCACTCTAGCAATAAAAGGTTACAGTCAGAATCGTGAATATAGCCCCCGATCATCTTTCTTTAAAGATATCTCTGCGACGTTGTGGGATGACAGGCTTAAATTTGGTACATCACCTTTTCTAGTGTATGGAGCACAATTTACTAATAGGGAATGTTTTGTACGGAAGTCGTATACATATTTTAAAAAGGGTAACTTTCTGGTAAATGAAAGAGAGGATTTTTTTTTAAATGAAGTCTTCTTTCGTACCCTATTTTGGACATTTTTTACAATTTACATTGTGGACACTTATCTCTAATAGATATCTCTAATGGAAGAATTATAGCCCATTACCGCATTTTTGGGACACCCTGTATATATATTCATTTTCATAGTATATGTATTTACTTTTATATACATGGTGATTGTAATTAATCTTCCCCTATAAACAGCATTCTACAGCTGAGCAGATTTACACCAAATTTGGCATATGAACTATACATGAAATACGCTCAAGAAAGAATTCAAAAAAGTTGAGTACAAAAAATGTCCACTAGGTGAAATTTGCGTAGTGAATTCAGGTGAAAAAAATGATCCAGGCTAGTTAATAAATTATGAAAAATCACTGAGTAAATAATGTTTGATAATTTATTAACTAGCCTGGAAAGGGTTTGTATGTTTCTAACATTTCCATTGTTAAATTTAATTTTTTTTCTCATTCAAAGCAACACCTTGTGGATTCCCGCAGTGGTCTAGTCACTAAACTCCACTCTAGTAAGAACACGGAAAGTGAAGCAGCATCCAGCTTGGCCAGTGCTTGGGAGGGTATGCTAATGGGAGCAAGTGCACGTAAAATCCACCGGGGCCCCAATGTCCTCCCCGTTGAAACGATACCTCTGGCGGTGCCAATTTCAAGTGGTTGGTCCCTCAACTATAATTGGTTCAAAATTAGGAACCAACAGGCAGTAGTCCAACCCCCTAGGGGGGCAATGGCACTTATTTCCATGGATAGTGCAATCGTCTATTCATGGACACCGAAACAACAAGAACTCCTGGTGGGCATTTTTTGAAATAAAAATCACTAAGCATGAATGAAATACACATCTGTGAAATATAATTTTTGTCTGAGTAAAGTTAATTGAGTAATGAAAGTCTTTTACTTACAGAAATAGTAAACGGCAGCTCCAGAGGCCAAAGCTAAAAGTAGAATGCATACAATTGCCAAAATGACTGTCAGCACCAGCTTGTTCTTTCTCCACGTGGTGATACTTGTAGGCGCACTCACCTCGCCTTTCTCAATCCATGTGCCGTTTGGTGTCATGGTTTTCAGCTGCAATTCGCTTTGCATTGAAAATTGTGAAATATTACAAGATCTCTTCTCTAATTTAGATGTTTAATGTCAACTTTCATTGTACATGAACATTTTAAATTGTTGCTGCATAGTATGAAAGTTAATAGGTACTCTTTGTTCTCACATACCTCATGTACATGTTGTTTCACAGGTGAAAAACACTTTTTTTTTTTTTCAATTTTTATTCTCCCAGAAGTCGTCGTCCAGATAATTTATAAAATCTTACTCTATCATTTCCTTCTCAGTTTGCAAAATATTTATTTGTTTAAATAAACTTTAATTTTTCAAAATTTAAAACACTCTAGCATAAGCAATTCAGTGAATATATAACAATAATTCTTAGAGTATTTGTGTTTTCAGTATCTAAATCTTTCGTAGTTTTCCTGCTGTTAATGTATTTTTCATTTAGTACTTTATAAAGCAGAATTTATAAAAAAGTAAAATCAATATAAAATTTTATTGTTTAATCTTTTCTGATCTAATATGAAAACATTTTACATTTTGAACACGTGTGACAATTCATTTGAAATGAAAAAAAAAATGTATAGTATTAACAAAGCTAGATGTGATTAATAGTAAATCCTATATCAAGTTTATATTATGTAACTTGATACTTTATATGAGTTAAATGATCGTAAAATAAATTTTAAAAAGAAATTAGACTTACTAAATATTTCGCCCAGTTCATGATAATATTGCATGAATAAAAACAACAAAAAAACACTAGTTTAAATAAGAAAAAAAACAGACAAGGTTATTTCAACTAATTCTGTACTCCAGTGATATTTCTAACTTAGAGATATGATATTAGTAATGTTTTTATTTAATTTAATTTGCCTGTGTTAAAATATTATTTTGTTTTAGTTTAAATACTAAAAAAAATTTTCAAATTTGTAGCATATAGCAAATAAGTGTTTAAGCTGACATTCTAATTTTCAAAATCAGTATAATTTAATTGAAACAACACATTCAGCTGCAAGATGATATGTTAGCCTTCAAAATATTTTTAAATACCGATGATGTCACACATTTATCATTTCATTTTTAATCTGAAATTATTGTTTCACAATGAATCCGTACATAGACTCATATTCATTATCCTTGCTATCATAATTCCTTTTCTCCTATAAAAGGGAGCTAAGAATAACCACGTGAAACTTCACGTTTTCAAAGCCACACCGTTATTCGTATAAAGCGCTAGATGTTCTCTATACCACCTCCTCATTGGATACTAACTCCTTCAATGGAGAAAAACTCAGACACGATCACAGGTGCTTTAATTCAAAGGGAACACTAAAGCCATCTACTGAGGAGTGAGAGAATTATCTTTATATGGTGAAGATTTTCAATCAAATCAAGATCTTTTGGGAAAAACAGGATGCATATATCCATGATATTATTATAAATTGATAAGTATTGCCTTTCACGTTTATAAAAATTCATTATTTTTTTCAGATATTAATTTTAAATAATACAAACAATGTATTAAAGTTTATTTTTTTAATATAACTTCTATACGAACAAGCCTTAGTAGGCGATTTTAACATAGAACTTAATTCCAAAGTCATGTTTTATGGAACAGAGAAGACAAATACGGTATACTCATAGATTATGATACACTTTCCAAATGGTCAATCGTAGGCGTAATTCAAAAGAATGAAATCACGCCAGGTTTGCAGTTCTTTTTAATTCTCTTTTTATAAAGTTCTACTTTTTTTTTTAATTTTGGGATAAAATATTTTCTTTTTGTATTTAAAAGATACAAAGCAGCAGAAACGACAAGGGAAGTTTTGTTATGTTTTAGTTTATTTCTGTTGAGAATATTTCAACATTTTCCAAAGTATTATCTGCATCAAAGCAACAATAATGTATCATTACAGAAGTTTAGTCGTCTCAAGCAAATCAAACTAAAAATGTGATTATGACAAAACAAATTATAATTTATAAACAATCTATCAGTTTTGCGTTACAGACTAATCAAAATAAGTAACTTTGCATAAAACACAATGGTTTATGTAAAGATATTTATTATTTTTTTAAAAGCAGATGTTCATTCAAAAACATAATTTATCACTACCAGTTATTAAATTTTTAAGTAAATGCAATTAAGTTTGAAGATTTCGATAAAATTTTGAATTAGTTTCACATACCCACTATTTCCTTCTTTCTTTTTAAACTTAAATTTTACAGTAAGTATTAATCGATATTGAGCTAATCTTGTTTGCATGCCACAAAGTGCAAATGCTTCGTATTCTTTTAATTATTATCTTCAAATCGCATTATATTTTATTGTTTTATGTTGAAAAAACATTCTTTTTATTTTGAAATTGGTTCATTTGTCCTGAAATGATACCAAGAGATATGGTTTCATTGAATGTGGCATAAGAATATTACACTGAAATAATCTTAACTTTGTAAAATAATGCACATAAAAGTTACTTATCATCAGGACGTACATTTCGGGTGAAAATTCACCCTCCATCACCTGCAAAAAAAGTTCTACAGACTGCAAGAGCAGAAGACGGAGTTCTCACTTTGCTCTTAATTTTGCTTCTTGTTTGTCAAGTTAAAAAAAAAAAAAGGAATTTTTAGTTAACAAGTAATAAACGATTCTCCAATAGAAGCTTTTTCTTTTTATTAGCACTAGAGTGCTATTTCGCTCAATACCAGAATTTTGTCAACGCGATCTTGTCTACAAGTTTTGTAGATATGAATTGTCACGGTGAAGATCTTTTCAAATGTGTTTGCCAGATAACGTGGAGGGGGGAGGGCGTTACTAAAACGAGGAAAGTCGCACAAGGTTTGCAATTTTTGATAATGGATCGCTGAGTTTGGTGCCAAAATGCGACAATTTATTATTAAATATATTACGAGTATAGTTCAAAAATGCCTGACGAATGTTGTAAATGAGTTTTAGTATTAGATTTTAATATAGAACTTAATTCCGAAAAAATGTTTTATGGAACAGAGAAGATAAATACGGTACACTCATGGATTATGATACACTTTCCAAATGGTATTTATAAAGGTGAAGTATAGTTTGACTATACCTGGCGAAAATTGTTAAACAGTTTTGGTAGGCGATTTTATTATACATTTCTATTCCGAAAAAAAGTGTTTTATGAAACAAGGAACGGAAGCACTGTACACTCATGGATTATGATGTCCATTCCAAAGAGTATTTAAAATGATGAAATATAGTTTGAATATGCCTGGCAAAGATTGTAAAATAGTTTCAGTAAGCGATTTTAAGATAGATTTCTTTCCAAAGAAGTGTTTTATGATTCAAGAAAGAGTTGATTCCTCTTTTAACGCCCTCTACTCTCGCCAACCTAAAAAAATCGCCACACTTTGGCGAGCTTTGCAGTCATGGGTCTCTAAGAGTTACGCACAAGTTTCCAAAAGAACTAAATGAAAAATATAGTGAACAAATTAGCGATAAACACACCAGTTAAGGAATTGGAAGACATTTAATTATTAAAACTACATTAATTGGCAAACCAAAATGAATAAAAATGTAAAGAAATGCTGTACTTAGATGTTGTTCCAAATCGTCATTTTAATTCTAAATTACGGTTGCCACAAAAATACAAAAAATCGTCATGGTAACTGCATATGTTTAATGATCATTACCTTGGTGAAAGTTGGGGCGTTAAAGTAGGAATCCGCCCAAGAAAGACAAACACGGCACAATCATGGATTATGATGCTTATGATGCACATTCGAACCAATATTTAAAACCGTGAAGTATAGTTGGAATATACTTGGCGAAGATCGTACAATAGTTTTAGTAGGCGATTTTAAGATAGATTTCGATTCCAAAGATGTGTTTTCTGAAACAAGGTAGAAAAATACGGCACACTCATGAATAATGATACTTTCCAACTTAATGGAATAAGGAAGAAAAATAGGGACGACGCATAGATTATGATACGCTTTTAATATATAGCACTTTAGTGCGTATTTAAAATCTGAAAGTGTTTCAGATTTTCTTCCATTTTTGTTATATTTGCGTTCTTTTTACGGAGGGGGGAGGAGGAGGAAATTCTTACGCTGTCACTTCCAAATCTCACTTTGTTTAAAATTCATGTCTGAATTCATTTAGAAAGTCTTATAAAACAGGAAGTGTATGAAATGCAAATTTTTGCTAAAATTTATCAACAGTAGACACCCCCCCACACACACATAACACGGTAGATACGTTCTGTGTTATAGGAATCCGTATTATAGGGCTCCGTGTTCTACGGATCCTGAGCTATGCTCTACCTGGAGTGTAAACCACGCTGTTCAACCGCTGCACACCTTATTTGAACAATTTATTTCGCATTTCTCTTAAATACTGCTTACTTGATACTACGTATGCAACAGAGAGTTTATGAAGATTAGTGAAGAAGATGTAAAGGTTACGATGAAGAAGACAAATAGCACATGGGACTTACAGAGTGTATCTGTGTGTGAACTTGCCTACTCAATAAACACAAAACCTAAATATTCCTTAAACTTTCCTACTCCTAGTAGATCTTGCTGAAATGCACAAGAAAGCACATCACATCAACATTCTTAAATGAAAAGCATAGATTGAATTGATTGAAATAGATACATAGATAGATACTAATACATTAAATAGACGCAGATCAAAAGCGTATAGGTAGAACTGATTGAGTGGAAATGCAGTATAAATATGCATATGCCCCTTGCCACCCTCTTTGGAAGGTCTGCTGCTATATTCATAAAAGGGCTGTGTAGCAATAGTAAAGTAGCCATGCGCTACTGAATGAGACCGCTGGAAGCGCCACCTGGTGGACAAATCCGGAGTTAGCGTTCTTAATCTCAAAAACGATCTGAGATACGGGAAAAAAGTCTGTTTGAAATTTGTTTAGCATCAAGGATTTAGTAAAAAAAAGACACCTTAATTTGAACATGATGTTCAATAATTTGCTATATAACGCTAAGGTTGGAAGGCAGAAAAACGCTCTTTTGTTCGGTCGAATTTTCCATAAGTGTACTTAAATGACATTAAGCTCATATTTCTTTCATACTAAAAGTTTTTTCCGTCAACAAGAATATTCATCTGGACGCTGGTCTGATATTCTACCTGGCAGTTGCACAATAAGGCTGGTGACACGTTGACAAATCCATCAGCAACGCGTTTCTACGCATTGCCTTTTACGCTTTCAATTGTTGACATTAATGAATTCAAGATGTCCTTTCTTAATAAATGGGGGAAACTGGACAACTTTGTATTTGACTTTTTTACCGCCGTATCTCTTACTGTTTTGGCTAACTCCGCAGCTTTTCACCAGGCGACGCCGTCGGCGGTTTCATTAACAGCACATGGCTACTTTACTATATCTAGACATCGCTTGTATGAATACAGCGGTACCCGTTCCAAAGTTAAGAGGGTAGCACAAGGGACTTTAGTGGGCTTACTGTATATTTTGTGCACCAGTAATTTTCAGCAGACAAACCTTTGCTGGACGAAGCAAAGACGAATTTTCTAAAGTGTTCAAATGTCTTGAAATCTTGTGAAAAAAATTTAAATTACGGTATAATCTTATTTAAAATGCTAATTTAATGATATGAAAGTTTCTTTTGTTACAAGTAAACACGGAAGCTCTGCTAGAAAGTTCAAAATAAAATCCTTGTCAAATAATCAGTTATTTTACACGTTTCACTCTATTTCCCGCCGTAACTCAAAATCCGAATTCAATAAGTTTCTAAAAATGGTGGGAAAATATTTTTCTCAAAAATGCACACATTGACATGACTGGAAGAAAAATGTCCTTTTAAAAATAAATGGTTATTTAAGGAAAAAAATAAGTGAATATTTTCCTCCTCAAAGTGCCTGCCATACCAGTGATATGTGCGAAAATAGATTTTTTTAGAAAAGTTTAAATTCTTAGCCTTTTGACTTTTAAATCGAGGAAAGGCTGTAGACAAAACGGAAATTAAATGAATGATTTTTCATTTTAAAGGTACTGTGCTGTAAAATTATTTATATATGTATACGTATAAACAGCAGGTTTTTCTTCTTACATTTATTCAGGAATATAGGAAAGTTTGATGTTTAATTTTTTTTATCAAACACGTCTTTAAATTAAGAATTTCATCTTTTTTCACATTTTCATGCGATAAAATGACTAATGCGAAATATTTTACTCTTGAAAACATATTCTGATTTTTTTTTCATTTCAAAAAACGTTGTTCATTTACCATACAATTGAATGACATTCTTAATGAAAATATTTTTACGTAGTTCAAATTCAAAAATTAATTTTTTTTACGTGTGCGCTTTTTAAAAATTATAATTAATGAATCTACAAGTGATTTCAGTTAATCAATGGTGTTTGTAATGCAAACTATCTCTGAAATGGAGGAATTGTTCGATTTGATTATTTTATGCTCCTGAAAAATAAAATGCAAAATCTTCGAATATAGGGGAAAGTCGGATAAGATGACAAATTCAACATTTCTCGGAGTCACAAATAACTGCTACTGTCAAACCAATTCCTGAGATCCTGATATTATGTTATGAAGTCCACTGCAAGTAATTTAACTGTAGCTTGTTTTGTGATTAGCGGCGATTCAAAGTACTTCTTCAATATAAGCTGACGGTGTCCATGGGGGCTAAGCCAAGTACTAACATTGCAAGATGTATGAAAAGATATTAATTCTTGACATTTACATTCATAAAATTATTATAAAAATACTATATTGGGTGATAACGTGTTATACAAATTCCTATAGAAATACTTCTTAACTGCAACAGCTGCGGAGTTCGTGTGTCAAAGTTAGCAACCTGGTCTTTTATAGTACGGTTGCATTATTTAATGGGTATCCTTAGTTACAAAAATATAAAAGAAACAGGAAACGGCTAAAATATGTTTCAGTCCACTGCAAGGAGATTTTTTTTAATGTGCGATAAACGCGCTGTAAAAAGATACGAAAGATTTTGCTTTTTCGCGTATGCATTGTTATTTTGTAATCTTGCTACCGCGTGACATACGTAACCAGTAACGAATATGCTTGCTTCACTTAACGTCGTTGAACTGTTAATGTGGAATTTTGCTCGCGTGTAATTGTTAATGCGCAAATGTTTACATCTAGTTGTTGTCGCTCCAGCATAGAAATATCGTCGATAGGATTTCGTCGATGGCCAGCAAGGAAGCAGCAGCAAACGAATCCGGCAGAAATCTTGGACAGACGCATGGTGGTCCGGCTGGGATCATAATAAATCGAAAGACATACCCGAAAAATGCAATTTTCGTTCATGAGCTTTGTTAGTGTGATTTTTCTTATCTTGTGTATCCATTTAAGTTTTTGTTTCATCATGGGTGATATTGGCATTCTTTTTTTAGTGTTGTCTGCGCCATTTTCACCAACTACACTTCAGAAATTCTTTACCTAGAGTACAGCACTACGTCTGGGTAACATAATACCAACATGCTGTGATGTAAAGACTGTGTCAATTTCTTGTACAAGGCTTTTCGTGATTATTTTATCAACATCCTTACGTCGTTTCGTGAGTGGATTTATAGCACGCAATGCTGTATTACTTTAGTGCAATGTCTTTGGTAAAATTACAGGTATTTCTTAGTGTACCAAAGTGAATAGTGAACCAACGTTTATACGAAATAGATTCCTTTCTTAACAAAGAGTAAAAACACACACCAGATGACGAAAAACTTTGGAGTATTTTGACATCTTCCTAGAGGAGATGAAATCGTTTCATTTTTTTAACGTTATTATTTTTTTATGAAACGCGAAAGCCTCAAAGAAGTCTTTCTGTAAATTCCAGGTTTTTAAACCACTTACTCTATTTAGGAAAAATACTTGAAGCTAAGTTCGTCATCTTATCCCTTTTTTCCCTTGATTTCTTCTGCCGATTTCAGATTAAAATAAACTTAAAAATTTTAAGTACTTAATACAGCGGAATTTAATTCAATTTGTAACTTACTCTTAATCTAGAAACTTATTTCAATTAAGGGACGCATTACTGATTAAAATGTTGTCTATTAACCTTTTCACATGTGCGATGTCCCCTCTCTGAGGACACAAAACTCAGACATTCTGACAGTTTTGATACAAGAAGAATAATTTGGATTTCAATAAAATACTTAAGGGAGACATAGTTACATCATAACCTGTATTTTTTAGCGCATTATTTCCATTAAAATTTTTAATTTATTTCTAAAATTGTTGTCATAATTATTTTTATCTGTAGTGTCATCTGAACTGGAGAATGTGACATAGGTGCATCGGTATAGCAAAACTGGATAGAACGCTGAATAAGCACGGCCGTTGCCGTCGCTTGATTTTACTACCAGCCGCACACGTGACGCCCAGTCGAATCAATAAAGGCAGGCGATATACCACACTGCTGTGCCACAGAGCTAAAGAAGTTTTTGGACACAGCTGGCTGTACACACATGGTGAACACTTTGGACACGCGATGGTTGGTTTGATGACCGACCGCCATGTTGCTGGTAGTTAAATCGAGTGATAGAAACAGCTGCACTTTTTCCAGTGTTGGGTAGTTACGTTCTGTCGTTCTTCTACATCGATGAGAAAGTAGTTGCTCTTCAAATGGTTAAAGTACAGGGTGGCCATAATTAAACTGCAAGTGTTCAAGGGGTGCCGAAGAGAAAACTACCAGGAATATTCCAGTGAAACTTGGTATCTACACGTTTCAGAGCATGCGCAAGTCAAATATGCAAAAAAAAAAATCGCCATTTTCACCCGAGTTGGCGCTATATCGTGTTTCAATGCTTATGGACGTCATGCATGCAAATTTTAAGCCCATCGAACAGTGTAAAAACAAGACCACATTGAGTAATGGTCAATCATGACTCTGAATAAAAAAGAACGTGCATTGTTAGTGAAGATATTCTATCAGAATGGTAGCAATTATTCAGCTACTCTGAAAGAATACCGGCGTAAGAAACGATTAAGAAGAGGTACAATGAGTGTCAATGAGAATAAACAATGGTTTAATTGTTTTCCAAAGCGTCTTTATGAATTGTTTAATTTGTGATCTTAATTGACGTTCATTTTTTATTGCATGTTACTGTAAAAATTTAATTACTGAAGACTGTAAATGATGTTTTATATTTTTTATATGCCTCTTAGAATGTCTCTATGCTCTGTCTATCAGTTTTGGAAGTTGTATATGCCACCGGGGAGCTTTGAAATACGGTACAGCGTCATCTATCGGGTGAAAATGACAATTTTTTTTTTTTTTTTTTTTTTTTTTTTTTTTTTTTTCATATTTGACTTCCGCATTTTCTGAAACGGTAGATACCAAATTTCACTGGAATATTCTCGGTAGTTTTCTCTCCAGCACTCCTTGAACACTTGCAGTTTAATTACGGCCACCCTGTACTTTATTAACTTTTTTTCTCCTGCATCACTTAAATGACACCACTGGTTTTCTCCAAATAACTTCCTATAACAAATACCGCTAACCATTTGTTACTTCGTTGACATTTTGTTGTTGTTGTTGATTGTAAATAAGAATTATAAAATCTCTCAATCCGTCAAAAAAAAAACAAGTTTGAATTGGATTTTTTTTTTCTGAAAGGGTTTTAATTCTGCAATAATTTTTTGAACGTACTAATTTTCCTAATTATATGACACAGAAATAGGAAAAGAAAAATCAATGTACAACGGAAATATGTAGTTTACAAAATAAAAGCGTTTTTCAAACTGTGGAACATTGGCACTTGATAAGATAATGAAGCACATTTGAGTAATGTTCAATTGTATTTGTATTTTGTGTTATGGCAAGCACATTCGGGTGGGTACGTACAGACTGTTACTTCCGCCTTAGACGGGGGACTTTTTAGGGGAATGTAATGCACATCCACGTTACATTTGGGGAAAACCGCTCAAAACTCCGTTAGATCGATGATCGCTCGATTGAACCCGAACCCGGGACCTCACACTTCAGCCATCTACCATGTTCAGTGTCTTATTCACTCAGCCATGGTGGGGCCTAAGTAATGTTGAAAATGGTTCTTGGCTCTACGGAATATTTTCATACATTAATTAAAGTATATTTTTCATTTATTTTTGTGCTATTAGATACCAAAATGAAATACTTTTGTCAAAATATGCTACCCAATCATTTTATAATGAACGTGTGTAATGAGTGTTTCGTGAGTAATGTAACTGTTAATGAAAATTTTACATCATTAATATTGTTTTAAATATCTTTTAATGTCTAAACTAAGCAAGGCGAAGTGAAAATTATTTTTAAATTGTGTACTTTGCATTAACACTAACTAAAATATTTTTTTAACCTATTACCGAATATAGTTATAGAATTTTTATAAAAAAGTCTTAATTACAACCAAAATCTTTGGAAAACTGTGATTAATTGTTTAAGAACACACACACATACACACATACAAACAAACAAAAAATCCTAAATTGCAATTTACTAATATTACTGGTAAAAATAACTTGCTTGCAACACTGTAACTAAATATTATAAATGATCAAGAAAATACTCTTGCACTCATTTAAAAATGCTCCTGAATATTAATAATGCGCGTTTATAGTTTTTAGAGTGAAAATAAATGTGATTTTGCTCTTGCAAATTAAATAACGTTAATCTCTAACTAATTTTATTCAGATTTTCTACTATAATAAGCGAGTTAATTAAAAAAATGTTCTTTGAAATAAAAAAAAAACATTTCATTAATTTTAAACATTATTTCCTTTGGCTCATGTAAATGAAATCAAGTTTCATTAAAAGAGGAAAAGCAAGGAAAAAAGGGTCATTTATCGTTTTTGAAAAGTATCAGTAATAAAAGTATCAGTAAAACTAGAATACTTAAGTAAAAATTGCCTAATATATGTATATTTTTTAATTTAAGATGTAGATACAGGGTAAAGATTGTGTCAATGCAGGTCACCTCTTTGGCTTTTGCCCACAAGTTTTGTTTAAGGAAGTATTTAGTTCTTCCTATTATTCTTGAGTAAATTCTAGGGAAAATAAGCTTTTTTTTTATTTGTAAATTGAGAGAGTGAAAAATGAAACAGACGCATTTAAAAACAGGACAAAGAAAAATAAGAAAAAAAAATGTTTAAAAAGTAAGAAAATCTGAAACACTTTCAGATTTAAATACGCACTAAGGTGCTATATACTATAAGCGTATCATAATCAATGCGTCTTCCTTGTTTCTTCCCTTATTCCATTAAGTTGGAAAGTGTATCGTTATTTATGAGTGTGCCGTATTTCTATCCCTTGTTCCATAAAACACATCTTTGGAATCGAAATCTATCCTAAAATGGCCTAGTAAAACTGTTTTACATTTTCCGCGAAGCACATTGCAACTGTACTTCACCGACTTAAATACTATTTGAATGTGCATCATAATCCATGAGTGTGCCGTGTTTGACTTTCTCGAGCTGATTTCTACTTTAACGCCCCGACTCTCGCCAAGGTAGCGATGATTAAACATATGCAGTTACCGCAACGATTTTTTTGTATTTATGTGGCAACCGTATTTCTAAATTAAAATGGCGATTTCGAACAACATGTAAGTACAATATTCCATTACTTATTTATTTATTTTGGGTTGCCAACTGATGTCGTTTTAATAATTAAGAGTCTTCAAATTCCTTAACACAGCGTTTCTCAACCTGTGGGGTGCGACCCCCAAGGGGGGCACAGAGCGTTTGCTAGGGGGGGCGCGAGAAAAACCAAAAAGAAAGTAGTGATCCATGTTTTTTAAAAAAATCATCTTATTTATTCTCATTTTTACTCAAAAATATGTCCATTTTTATTTGAAATGTTCATTCAAACTTTACTGATAACATTATTTTGCAGAAGATTCGACTAAATGTTCTTTTTTAAAGATTAAAAAAAATGAATGTGTGCTGAAAAATGTGAGGGGAGGGCTCCACCGTAAGTTAGCCTTTGTTAGGAGGGCGCGACGTTAAAAGATTGAGAACTGCTGCCTTAACGGGTGCGTTTATCGCTAATTTGTTCACTTTAATTTTCATCCAGCTCTTTTGGGAGCGTTGAAACGCTTTGCATAACTCCATAGAGACCCATTACTGCTAAAAGTGCGACGATTATTTAGGTTGGCAAGAGTGGGGGCGTTAAAATAGGAATCAACTCTTTCTTGTTCCATAAAACGCATCTTTAGAATCGAAATCTATCTTAAAATCACCAACTGAAACTGTTTTACAATCTTCGCCAAGCATATTCCAGCTATACTTCACCATTTTAAATACTGTTTGCAATAGGCATCATAATCCAGAAGTGTGTCGAGTTTGTCTGTCTTGTTCCATAAAACACATATCTGGAATTGAAATCTATATTAAAATAGCCTGCTAAAACTACTTTACAATCTCCAACCAGGCACATTCTAAGCATACTTTTCAGGCTTGGTTCGGTATTGAAGTTATTTTTTGGCTGCAAACTTGGCGATCAATTATCAAAAATTGCAAACCTTGAGAGTCTTTCAAGATTTTAATCTTCCTCCCCCCCCCCTTTTCGTTATCTGGCGAACACATTTGAAAAGATCTTCACCGTGACAGTTCATGTCTGCAAAACTTGTCTACAAATCATGTCTATAAAGACGCGTAGACAAAAATCTGGTTTTGAACAAAATAGCACCCTAGTGCTAATAAAAAAGATATTATGACCCATCGCTAAAAATTGAATATGTTCCAAAATATATTAAAATGAGAGTTTTTGTTTGTATGTATGTGTAGTATGCTAGGGCAAACCTGCACGCGTTTTATCTTCCTAGGTGCGGTACCTTGGGCAGAATGTTCTATGGGATTCCAACACGTATTCGAGTTACACAAGGAAAAAGAAAAACTGACCAAAACTCCAGACTGTTAGATCGTCTAGAACCCTTGATCTGCACACTTGATACATCTGCCAAATTGAAAACGATTCCGAAATATTAATAGACATCCCTTTGTGCTGTTTCCTGTTTTATACCATTTGATATACATATATATATATATATATATATAGATATAGATATATATATGTATATATATTAATAGCAAAATATGTGTACATGCCAGCACACTTAGTTCTAATAGCAAAATTGTCTATAAAGAATATAACTTTAATTATTTCAAGTCCAGTGATTGATTAAAACAACACTGATGATCATTATTAGATTACTGAATTGAATATCTTTAAACATCTAAATATAACTAAACTTCGAAAGGTAACGAGCAAATTAATTGTTTTGTGAGAGATGACTTGGAAGTACCATTCCGCAGAGAATGCCGCTGTTTCGCATTTCACTGCATTCTAACTCTTCGTGCAGGAAAAGGAGTTTTACAGGCAAAGTAAGGAACAGATGCGAGAGAAAATAAAAAATCTGAAATTCTTCCTGATTTTATTTACGCACTTGAGTGTTACACTTATTATTAAACGCATAATTATTATTATTATTATTAAAATTTTTAGATTTATTTTTGTGTGTGCGTGTGTGTGTGTGTGTCGACAGATCAAACGGAATGGTCACTTTCTCTACGAATAATAAAGGAGGTATATTGTAACTTCCGCATTTTTTCTTTCTTTGAGACACGTAAAGCTATGTTTGTGATTTTGATAAGCGACATGCGGATTTTGAAAGCTGCTTGTTATGGTTTGATCAATGAAATCGAGGCAGGTTTGTTTAGTCTTTTCATTAAATTCTGGCACATCCTGAAGCCACAACATAATATGGGCATGCGTACTTTCCCTGTGCTGAAACTCTATTCGGTAGTAGGAATGGTGAATGGGATTTTTTTCCGAACGGACCTTTAGAACGTTTTCAGGTTTTCATAAGTTCCCGGAATTTATAATTAAAGTATTGTGCACAGGTAACGAGATCGTTTTGAATTAATCGACATTTCTCTAAGTATTCCATGTTTTGAAATTCTTCTTCCGTTATGGGGTGTTCGTCTAACCAATATTTTGTCGATGGGTCATGGACAAAATATTGATTAGATCAAACCAGTGTTTTTCTGCTGCCGAAAAGTTTACGAATAAAGTAGGAATACCCCACTGTCTGATTGCTGCAAACACCCGTCGTTTTTCATTCTCCCAGTAGGCCGGAGAGTTTTTGATGGCTTTCAAAAACTTGTAAGCATCGTGACGGGCTACTGAATCTTCCAAGTAATCACCATCCAAAACAGCTCCTACAGTTATGGACCTTCCCTCAGGTAACTTCTTTTTTTCGGATAGCAAATGATACTGCGTTCAGAAGTCGAACATGAGTATATTTAGAATAGGAAAACAGCAAGTGGTCGGGACGAGCAGCTCTACGGTCCGTACGTATATTTTCGGAATTGGCAGTTTGTAGGTAAGTCGAATAATTAGTAAAATGTCTACCTTCACCACAATAAATAGTAGGAAAGGCAAGTTCTTCGGCAAAATCATCAATATAGGAGGTCTGAGATATTGGAGTCTGATTTTCTCCAGGCGCTAAACATAGGCCTCTATCCTGGAAAATCATGGTATGTTGAGCGCCTGGATTAAGTTGCGACTCCTCACCCTAGTCCTCTTCGACTTCACATTCTGCAATGGTATTAGAAATATTAGATAATTTTTCTTTAAATTGGTCGTGCCAATCCATATCCAACTTGATATCAAGATGTTAGTACAGTTCTTGTGTGGTGCCAACAGATAACGGGTTGCTGTAAATATACGGTCTGGGTTAATTAACTCATACGTATAATGGGATTTAAAATACAATCGCTTTTTTAACCCTACATGTAACGCATAGTTCTCGTGCACATTTCTAGGTAACTGATTAACCGTGGAGTCCAATCGAATAGGAACATTGATCACCGAACCTGTCATTTTAAATTGTTTGTTTTTGCCTACCTCTTTAATTTGCATGAATATGAGACTAGCGGAAACCAAACGTTCTTCTAAAAGAAACAAATCTTTGAGACATTCTGGGGTTTCAGGAAATTTAAAGTCATAAGTTAGCGGCTAATTTTTCAATTTTCTTTTTCCGGATAGAATCATATCAGGTTCTACAAAATTGACCCTTGTCGTCGATAGTACGGTAAAACACAAAATCAATAAAATCTGAACTAGCTCCTTTAGCCAAAACAGTGGACTTCGACACATGTATGATAGACGATTTAAACCATAAACAATCACAATAGACACAACTATGAGTAGGGCCTTCAGACATACTTTTGAAGAATTTTTCCTACAGCTTTTTGAATCCTGCTTCAAAAACACTTGCATTCAAATCGTCAATAATGATGACTGACTTATTATCCACATTCTTTTTGGCTATTTTACGTTTTTTGTTTATGTATTGACGTTTCTGCTCACGTCTTTTAGCTATTTTTTCTGCTTCAGTTAAAGTAGCTGAAGTAGAGGGCTCATCTTCTGTTGTTAATTTAAGTTTTTTGTTTGAATAATAAACTTGCTGTCGTTGGCGTCTTTTAGCTATTTTTTCTGCTTCTGTTAAAGTAGCAGAAGCAGATAGTTGATCTTCTTGAACTGTTAAGATTTTTTTCTGTTATTTTTCAGAATATTTTGCCTCATTTTTTGTTAGGATGTGGAAGATCTACGTACCTGAATATTTAGAATCTTTTTTTCCAGACGTTTTTGTCTGGATGCTTCTTTCTCGCCATCTGTTAACTTGCGTCTAGGCATGCTAGTGTTAGATTCGACACACTAACTACAACGTTTTTAGACAAAACAAAACATTTATTTTAAAAACGTATTATGTAACTTACAATTACCGTACTTCGTACATATATTTTTAAAGCACTTCTTTCAACGCATTTTCTTCCTAATTATTTTTTAATTCCATTACTTGTCCGTTGCCATTTCTGAATTGCTATTGTAATCCCCAGAAATCATGCTCGTGTTGTAAATGTTTGATAATAGAAATAGCGTTTACACTATGTTTGTCTTTATCATGGTGTTTGAACAATGAATCGACGCTAATGTACACACCTTAGAAAGACCCCACGGAGGGTTCATTAAAAAAAAAAACACATTTGAAAAGTGACACGACGCGCTAATTGTAGGAAAATCGTGTCTACACAAAAACCGTGATCGAGCGAAATAGCACTCAAGTGCTAAAAATCTCAGAAATCTATGTGTTCCCGCACATGCGCACCCAGTGACGCACTTTGAGTGGCGCTCCAGTCACTTGGACTCCCCGACAATCTTAATTTTATAGACACTACACATACGCATTACAACCGCACGACCTGACGGTCGACTACTGTTGGCTCCTTAGCCAATACGCACTTCGCAGTATCATTTTCTTCATGTTTTATAATATTTGTAAATATTTACTTATTGTAACCAAGATTCAATTATAGATTTTTGCATTTATACGAAGTTCGCATATTCTTTATTGATAAAACACACCACTAAGCAACGACGCAACATTTTTTGGAGGCATTGGCGAGATTAACGGATGAACGGACTGGAAAAAAGATAAGTACTCTTTCCTTTTGCAGTAGTTTGTCTTTGGTTTTGATCGCAAGTAATTTCACATTCTTTCCATTACACGCGTAATGGATGACAAAAACAAAACAATAAATTCAGCGGAAGATGCCGAGAAAAACGCAGTTATTCTCCGAGGCAGAGCGAAAGGAGCTCTGACCCGCATTTACAATTACATCAACAATGAAAATCAGACATTCAAAAAAAATGATCTTAACAACAAGATCGAAAAACTTGAATCAATATATAATGATTTTGACAAAGCGGACGCAAATCTTCCTCTAGAACAGTCAGAAATGGAAGAATTTGAAGATAAATATTACGAAACCAAAGCCAAACTACAAGACGCTCTTGAAAAATTATGCATTAATAATATCAGTACTACAAATTTTGCATCTAGTAATTCTAATACTAACGGCCAAATCAACAATTTTAAACTACCAAGAGTGAATATTCAGTCATTTAATGGCAATTACAAAGACTGGCCTTCATTTAAAGATTTATATACATCATTAGTTCATAATAATGATAGTTTATCAACCATTCAGAAATTTTCATATTTAAGAGGCCTATTACTTGACGAACCTGCAGCTATAATCAAACACATTCCAATTTCCGAGACTAGTTACAAAGAAGCCTGGGATAAGCTTCTGAGTAGATACGATCGAAAAAAACAAATAATTTCTTCTTTAGTTCAAACATTTTTTGAACAACCAGCTTTCAATCAGGCAAATGTTATTAATCTGCGAAGCCTTGCCGATGTTTCCGACGAGGTAATTCGCGGGCTTAAATCAATAGACACACAAGCTAATTCTAGAGACATTTGGTTCATTTATATATTATTACAGAAAGTTGACCCAAAAACTCGCGAAGAATGGGCACGACATACAGTTAACAACGATTTTCCCACATTCGAAGAATTCATTGAATTTATTAACGATAAATGCGCTTCTCTAGAATTGTACTGTGATAATGAGTCGCAAAATAAAAACCCAAAGGTTAACGCTTCAAAACCAGTGTATCACGCAGCGAAATGTTTGTTGTGTAAAAAAATGCCCTTTCACTTGCTCTTTAAATGTAGCAAATTTAAAGAAATGACAATCAAAGAACGCAATCAATTCGTACGCAAAAATAAGTTATGTACCAACTGCTTGTCTGATAAACATTTTAATTCCTCCTGCCTGTCCCCTTATTCATGTTCTTACTGTGATAAAAAATATCACTCAAGCTTACATGAGAATTTCCAAACTTTCCGCACTTCAGTTTCAACCCCTTTAAAGGCCTCTCAGCCATCATCAGCTTCTGGCGTCAGCCCAGCTGGAGAAGCGGCTAGTCAAAACATACTACAAGCAAATAACAAGCAAAGTTGGTAGGATCGAAAAGAATCTTCGCTCCTACCAACGGCCTGCGTATTAATAAATGATTCATCGGGCCAGGCCCATAAACTTCGAGTCTTGTGCGATTCCGGCAGTGAATCATCCTTTATCACAGAGAGTGTAGTTAACTCATTAGGAATCGCCAGGAAAAACGCTAGATTTCCAGTAAAAGGTCTAGCTGACCGGAATATTTCGGTCACAAAAGGATGTGTAAACATGGAATTATTTTCTCCATATGACTCGCAGGTCAAGATCCGAGTGGACGCATATATTTTAGATAAATTGACAGCTCCATTACCGAGCTCGAAAATAAATGAAGAGCATCTATTGCATTTTAAAAACATTCAGTTAGCAGACACTACATTCAATATTCCAAACAGAATTGATTGTATTTTGGGATCAGATGTGTTTTTTTCTCTGTTGCTTCCCGGTCAAGTAAATTGTGTTCAAGGTAATCTGATCGCACAGAATTCAATCTTCGGGTTTATGGTTTCGGGAAAATTGCCTAGCGAATGTACTCAAACTGATTCAGTATCTAGTCTCCACATCTACGAAATAAATATTGACAAAGAACTTAGAAGATTTTGGGAGCTGGAGGATATTCCTCAGTCCAAAAATAAAATGCTCACACCGGAAGAAGAATTTGTGGAAACACATTTTCAACAGACATATACAACAAATACACAAAATCGGTTTGTCGTAAAACTACCGTTTTATAAATCTAAATCGGAGCTTGGCAGTTTAAAACCAGCAGCAATTTCTCGACTTCTTGCAATGGAAAAAAAATTTAAAGATGAACCAGAGTTTGAAACTCAATACAAAGATTTCATGCGTGAATATCAACTTTTGGGTCACATGGAGCTAGATGGCAATGCATGCCATAACTCCGAATTACAACATCACTTTCTCCCGCATCACGCAGTAATCAAACTATCCAGTACCACTACCAAGCTAAGGGTAGTATTTGATGGTTCGTGCAAAAGCTCGAGCGGTTTATCTTTGAATTCAATCTTAGGGGTCGGTCCTAAAATACAACGGGATATTTTAATAAATTTTAGATTTCCCAAAATAGTTTTCACCGCTGACGTGGAAAAAATGTACAGGCAAATTTTAGTATCAGAAGAAGACCAAAATTATCAGCAAATTTTATGGAGGTACAATTCTATAGATGAAATGCGCACTTACAAATTAAAAACTGTAACTTACGGTGTAGCCCCAGCATCTTTTTTAGCCACTCGTTGTATCAAACAAATCGCTCTTGATTACACAGAAGATCCCAACATTTCTCGAATTTTACAAGAAAACATATACATGGATGACCTTTTAGCGGGATCCCACACAACACAAGAAGCAATATCCACGTGCAAAAAAATTGCTTCTCTTCTTGAATCACACGGATTCAACCTTAGAAAATTCAATTCAAATTCACCAGAATTCCTTGCCGAATTTCAAGGTCAATCTTCCAACAATGCAAACTTTGAAATAACTCCTGATTCTAACGTCAGTTCGAAGGTTTTAGGGTTATTTTGGAATCCAAGCACTGATACTTTTGTTTTTAAGGCAACATTAGCACTTACACCGCCTATAACAAAACGACGAATATTATCGGAATCCGCACGCATATTTGACCCTTTGGGGTTACTTTCTCCTTGCACTGTTTCGATTAAAATATTCTATCAGAAATTATGGCTCACCAAAGGAGATTGGGATACAACTATTCCGCAGCATCTAATTGATGATTGGTACAAATTTCAGGAAGCATTCAATGAAATCAATCACATCTCCATTCCTAGATCTGTCACTCTGGCATCAGATTCCGAAGTACAACTCCACGGCTTTGCCGATGCGTCATCTCTTGCTTTAGCGGCAGTAATCTACTGTCGACAAACATACAATGGAGTTACTAAAGCTACACTTCTAGTCGCAAAAACAAAAGTTGCTCCCATCAAGCAGATATCCATTCCAAAGTTGGAGCTCTGTGCAGCCCATTTACTATCAAAACTGTTTGTGTCAGTATTAAACACGCTCAAAGACAACAACGTTTCGGTTTTCGCGTGGACTGATTCCAAGGTTGTTCTTTCGTGGTTATCGGCTCATCCACGTAAGTGGAAAACTTTCGTAGCTAACAGGACTTCCCAAATTTTGGACGTTCTTCCCATTAAACATTGGAGACATGTACCTACAAAGGAAAATCCCGCAGATATCGCATCCCGCGGTATTGATCCGAAATATCTTCCAAATTGCAATTTGTGGTTCAGTGGTCCACAATGGCTTCGACTAGACGAAACTAATTGGCCTAAGAGTGAAGTAAACAATAAAGAGATAGATGACGTTGTAAAAACAGAACAAAGATCTGATCCAATCTTCAATCTTCATATTAGTACATCAAATGATTTAATTGATAATTTATTTCGAAAATTCTCCTTGTTATCTAGAATAATTCGCATTTTAGCATTCTGCCAGAGATTCATAAAAAACTGCAAAATATCTGTTGAAAATAGCAAAGATCCAGACAAAAACTTGGCAATACACTCCAATCCTCTCACATTTCCAGAAATCAAGTTTGCCGAAGAAACAATCATTCGATCGATTCAGAATAGTCATTTTTTTGACGACATAAAACGCATCAAAGATCAAGAATCCCTCTCAAACAAAAGCAAATTGCGCTCTCTTCACCCATTTTTGGACGAAACCGGTCTCTTACGGGTGGGAGGTCGATTGCAGAACTCTGAGTTGCAATTTAATAAAAAACATCCCATCATTTTGCCATATGAACACAAATTCAGTGAACTGCTGATCAAAGAACGTCATGTAGCTTATCTGCATGCCGGTCCTACCTTATTAGCTCATATCATCCGACAATCTTATTGGATCATTGGTGGTAGGAGACTCATAAACAAGCACATTAATAAATGCCTGAAGTGCCACAGATTTAAGGCCTCCACCAAAACCCAACTAATGGGTAACTTACCCAAGTGTCGAGTAACTCTCGAGAGACCCTTTTTCTACTGTGGAACTGATTACGCCGGACCAATACCGTTGAAATTCAGTCCAGGTCGTGGCTCAAAGACTACAAAGGGTTACATAGCCTTCTTCATATGCTTATCCACAAAAGCAGTACACATTGAAGCTGTCAGTGACTTAACAGCTGACGCGTTCATAGCAGCTCTTCGTCGTTTTAGTGCTCGTCGAGGTGCTCCACGTCACATTTATAGTGATAATGCTACAAATTTCGTAGGTGCTCGACGAAAACTGAACGAAATACAGCAGTTTTGGCTTTCTTTGCCAGAAAATGAAGTGACTGCTCATTATCTTTCAAGCTCATCTATTGAATGGCACTTCATACCGCCTGCCTCACCTCACTTTGGCGGTATTTGGGAAGCAGGAATTCGTAGTGTGAAATTTCATCTCAAACGAGTTATGGGCGAAACACTCCTGACCTACGAAGAACTGTCTACTTTACTTTGCCAAATAGAAGCATTGCTTAACACGCGTCCTCTTACCCACGTAAAAAATTCTGATCCTGACTGTATCGATGTACTCACCCCTTCTCATTTCCTTTCAGGATACACTCTCTTTTCTCCCCAGACAATCATCCATCTATTACAACAACTAACCGATGGCAGCTCCTGCAGAACCTCAAGCGAGGCTTCTGGAAGCGGTGGAGGAGAGATTTCATCAGCTCCCTTCAAGAACGCAAAAAATGGCAGACTCCACAACCAAACATCAAGAAGGACGACATCGTCTTAATTCACGAAGATGGGGTTCCTCCTGGCATTTGGCAGCTCGGACGTGTCATTGAGACGCATCCAGGCAACGATGGTCTTGTGCGAGTTGCCTCAGTACAGACCAAAAACAGTGTTCTGAAGCGTACTATAGCAAAGCTCTCACCTCTTCCTTTATATCAGGACTAAGGCCCTGATAGGGTGGGAGTATATGTTCCCGCACATACGCACCCAGTGACGCACTTTGAGTGGCGCTCCAGTCACTTGGACTCCCCGACAATCTGAACTTTATAGACACTACACATACGCATTACAACCGCACGACCTGACGGTCGACTACTGTTGGCTCCTTAGCCAATACGCACTTCGCAGAATCATTTTCTTCATGTTTTGTAATATTTGTAAATATTTACTTATTGTAACCAAGATTCAATTATAGATTTTTGCATTTATACAAAGTTCGCATATTCTTTATTGATAAAACACACCACTAAGCAACGACGCAACAATATGTATTACCCAATATTTGGAATCAATCAAACAAAATATGTTCCTCATTACTTTTGTGCACTTTAAATGTAATCTGTTGCTTTCAACGTCCGCAATGGAGTTGTTGAGGTTGAGAGAACTACACTTCTATACTTCTGAACCGATGAGGCGAAAGACGTCATTTTGAACCTTGTTGCTAATAAAAAAACTCTTTAAGACATACTTAAGTATGTCTTAAAGAGTCGCACTTTTATTATTTCTGCGTGCTTTAAACAAAATTATTTGATTTGATTTGACTTTGCACCAGTTTTTTACTGCTTTTCAACATGCGACGAAATTTTGGTTATATCTTATTCGGTATTTAAGACTTTCTTATACACACCTTACATAAATAGCTTTAATATAGGTTACATACGTATTTAGTGTAGGTTAATTAGAATTATTTTACTTTAAAAGAGAGGCCCAATGAAGTATATCGTATTGGTTCGAATTTAATGCGACCGCGTAATTAGAAAATTCCGATATTTCGGCCTCGAATTTAGCGCGAGCAAGGTTTTTTTACGGGCAATGATCAGTCAAAAAGCACAGCGTTATATTCGGGCTAATACGGTATAAATAAAAGACTTCATAAAAGCTGTTTCAATACGTTGCCAATCAGCTTTACTTCATCATATGAAAACTGGAATAAGCATACTTTTAAAGTATACGGCTTGGTGAAAAGTATTTTATTCGTGATCTTACAATACAGTTGGAGCCTGTTATTACTTAGTAGTTTAGGCCAATGGCGTCTAAACCACGGGTTGATTGAAGAAAGAATTACGGGATAATAATATTAAGAGATAAAATATCAGGTTGTAACGAACGTTTTCCGCCATATTTGCCTGAAAAACTATCTTCTAACTTCTCAGATAACTGTTTTTGAATTTTTGGTACCAAACCTGCACAGTGTCACATGATACAACAATAGTACTTAAAGCTGTACTCATAATTCGTTGATATTCTGTAGCTGACTTTTTGCAACACAACTGGAAGTAAATGATGGTTCTAATCCTCTAGAGTGATAGTTCCATTTAAGACACCTTATACTTAATGATAACTATATTTTTTACAGATTTCACAACACAGTGTTATAAAGTAAACCTCTTTCTTTCAAATGCCAAAAATCGTTTGACAAAATATGAGCAAATACGCCAATGAGAACTGTGTGCTGACGAAGTTTGCGGTGGCGGGAAACTTTCGTTACAACCTAATATAAATTCCCCGCACTGGTATACATTACTTCGTTTTGTCAGGAAATGACACTATCTTACTTGGTTAACTTTTGGTTAACTTTCAATAGATATTTCATTAACATAAGCATGAAACGTTACCTAATGAAAAAATTATTTAGAAACCATATTTTATGACTTATTAGCAGTGACAGTTGTTATTCATTTTACAAACACGTGTTGAGCAGGCTATCGTGTTAATGGAGTTCGCCTACATTAATTAACTAACAAAACGTAACTTGAATGCTCCATTATTAATACTTCTATAAAGCCAAAAACTCAACCCGTAGTCGGACTACAATTTTTCTAATACTTAACGCAACATAACTGATTCCGTATTTGCAGATTGTAATTAAAAGTATAATATATAAGAAAGAATTTAATTAAAATCTATTAACTTTGATAGAGTAAAATTATTTCAGCAATTTCTTTATTGTTACTAAGTTTTTATCGTAGTCTTATTCTTTCATCACGGTTTCAAAAGAGTTCGTTTTAATAAGAAAAAAACTAATTAGCTAGTTTTCTTTGAAGAAAAAAATTATTTGGTAAGAAAAAGCAATTTAATAGCGTAATAAAATGTATCAATAAAGCAACATATTTTTTCTTTTTCTTTTCCTCTTCTTTTCAATAGAGCAAATGAAAGGAATGGCCTCGAAGTAATTATCTGAAAAAGTCCGCTCATGTATGATATTTTGAAAACAGTCTTTTAATATGATGACTTTGAAAGGAGTAAATAAAATAGCTACTGAACCTGAAATATACACGCTATCACAGAAAAATTTGTATTTTTTAAATTTCTTTTCAATAGTCGGGTGACCGCTACGAGGGGCAAAGATGTTGGTCATTTCATTACGGGGGGGGCAGCTTAATAGGCAGACCAAGACTGCTCCTATGAGTAGTCGATAATTTTTTAACCAAGTCCATATGAGAGGTGCAGCGCCTGGATTGGCACCCGCAGATGTATCGTTTGATCATGTTGTACATTGGAGTTATGGCAGATAGGAAAGACAGACGTGAAATACAGTGAAAGAACTTTCCTTATATTATATACTAGTATTTTCACCTGTAAAATGAATTAATGAAAAGGCAAATTTTTTTTTTCTTCCACCAGTAGAAAAAATTGGTAAAACGGCGAGATTTTATAGGTTTTTCTATATACCAATTTTGAAAAAATAATTCAATGTTTTTACCTCTTTTCGCTTTCCAAAATGCATTATATCTGGGATTAAGAAATTTTAAATGAAGTTTTACGAATACTTTCAGTTGCACTTCACTCGAATATTAATGCATAATTAAATTATGCAAAAAATATTAAATGTAACTGTAAAGCAAAGTAATTAAAATTCTAGAAAATGTATCAAGATTTTAGAGTGCTTTAAAAAATTATGTATCTCATCACAATAATTTAGAACAAAAAAATAATTAATTTCAACCATTTAATATTAATTTCATTTTGCTAACAACTCATAATTTAATTAATAAAATTTTTATGCACTTCACTCCATAAATATGATATTTATCGTAATTCATCATTACTTTGTAGCCAATTTAAAGTAAGCTACTTCAGTATAAAAATTGAAGATTGACGTAAGAATAATTCTGGGCAATTATGTGAATAAATTTTTTAAACCAACAGTAAAATCTTGAATTATATTTGAAAAGGGGGAAAAAAGACGGTTTTTCTTTAAATGGCTGAATTTTATTTCTGAATGCCCTCTCAAAAATAAAAAAAAATAAAAAAGATCTAATTATTCTTCGCATAATTACCGGAGGCCATTTTAAATTCTATTAGAAAATGGAACGAAATCAGGCTAGTTGAAAGAATTCTATCAAATTTCTTTTATTCTTTAAACTTGAGATTTTTTTATTGAACTAATTGCTTTTCTAATTTAATTCGCATTTTCAGGCCATTTAAAAGCAATTTTTTGAAAAAAGCAAATACTCTTTGTAACTTTATTCTCGTAATTTTTAATTTGCATATTATAAAACTGTGTTATTGACTTGGATATAATGAAGTGGTTTTTTTTATGTCAATATAAGATGTAGTAACTTAATTTTCTACAGTGTATCACATAACCAAACATAAGGACATATGCTTGATACTGTTTCTTGCTAAGTAGCATAAAGGAACGCTTAAAAAAGCAGTGTTGTATGAAAAAATTGTGTGCTATAATTATTTTAGTGACAGTAAAACTGTCCAAATCCGACATCGTTGGGACTTTACCGATTCTACAATAAAAACTTCTGGATTATAGAAATCCTGTAGAATGAATTTTAAAAAACAGTAAAGTTGCAACAAAAGATGGACTTAATTTTAGTCCGATAGAAGGCGCTAGTTTTATAAAACTTTTCACACGAGAAAGTTTGAATTATGTAATTCAATTTTAGTTCGATAGAGGGCGCCATTTACACATATTTCTTTTTACTTTCACAGTACCAAGCTAGGTTCGAACTCAGAATTCCACTCGTACGCACTGATATGGAAGAACAACTGGATAGACTGCTCAATGATAGGAAAGTGCAGCCGTCGCCACAGCTCGATTTCATTTCAGCAAAAGGGGAAGTCGAACGAATACTTGATTTTATGCCACACAGCCAGCTGTGTCGGAACTCTTTGGCTGCGTAGATGCGATTGGGGAGCCGTTCGACAGTCCTGTTGCTGGTGTTAAACCGAGCGTCGGCAAGTCCAGATAATTCGCCTGGTTAGCGAAACTTTCAAGCGTGCAAACACGACGATTCATCTGAGTTTCTGCAACGATAAATAGAGGGGATTTTACAGTAGGTTGCCAAATTATTAGGGATAGCCAAAAAAAAAATGATATTTCTGCATTTAAGTTACAAAAAAGAATAAGAAAAATATTGGATGAATAGGATAAATGATTTTATTTTAATTTATTGTACTTTTCTTCATTATTTTCTGATAAAAAATATACAATTAAGGAACATAATATAAAAATATAGAAAGAGTGTCAGTTAGTGTTAAGTAACATTTCCATTGGCCTCTGAAACGACTTCAATACGTTTTAGGCATACTTTCTGCGCAATTCCTTTGATTTTGGGATTGTGATGCTAAACATTTATAATATTTTTCAGTTAGTTGGATTTTATTTGTGGATTGGATGTTGTGGATATTTGTGGATGTGTTGGATTTTATTTATATTATATATTCATTTCCCTGATGATTTCCCCCCTTACTTACCTCCCACAAATGTTCGATAAGGTTCATATTCGATGAGTTGTCAGGCTAGGGTAAACCTGGTATATTGTGGTCTGTCAAGAATGCTATGACGCTTCTGGCATTGTGGCAAGGGGCTGAGGTATGCGTAAACATGAAATCTTCATTGGCGACTTCCACTATCACCTTCAAAAGAAAAGAGAGCTGCGGTAGTAAAGGAATCAGTGTTCCATATTCGCACAGGATAACTCGGGACATTTGCCTAGAAAATAGGAAAAAGAGTGCTGGACTTCTGACTCAAATAGTACAGGGAACTGGCATGTCGTTTTCCAAAAGAACAGTTCAGAGAAGGCTAACTGAGGAAGTCTTGACTAGTCGTCGACCCGTCTAAAAGCGACACCTCACTAATGTAATAAAAAAGAAAAGCTTTAATTGAGATCGTGGACATTATCACATGATGGCTGAGGACTAGAATAAGGTTAATTCTCATTATTAGTTTATAACTCACTATTAAAAAAATAATTTTTCAAAATAATTAAAACTAAACTCTCTGTTTCGGGTGTGTTCGTAGGATGAGTCAACATTCGAGGTCTTTGCAAACGATAACATATTTGTCCATCGATGCCCAGAGAAAAATTGTCTCCGTAACTGCATTGTGGAGACGGTAGAACATCTTGTTAAAATAATAATCTGTCGTAAGTTCAAAAACTGTTAAGCATCTCCATCCTATATGCAAGAACCATAAAACGACAATATAGGCAAGCCTTACAAACTCGCCTGACACTCCACCTCTGTAATGGTTCCCTTAAAATAAACAGTTCACGTTTATGCATGACTCAGCGCCATACCATTATACTGCGTATTAAGCATTCTTGGCAAACCATCATATACCAGTTTTACCCTGGCCTGGCAACTCTGCGTATGAACCCTATCAAAAGTCTGTAAAAAATAAGAAATAGTGAAATCTTCAAGGAAATGATCGCAATCGGGCGCTAAGTAATAGAAAAATTAATAAATGTTTGCCATCATAATCCACTAATCAAAGAAAGTGCATGGGAGCTGTTCCTTGGTGAATAGAAGCCGGTACAGACACCAAAGGGGACATCAGGAATTGCTAAGTGACATTCCATAACTCATATTATATACATTAATTTTGTGTATTTTCAGGTGAAAAAAAATAATGGAAGAATTTACAGTCAATAAAAATAGAATCATTTATCCTATTCATCCTGCATTTTTCGAATTGTTTTTCATAATTAAAATATGAAAAACTTTCTTTTTTTGTGGCTCTCAGTTATAATTTAGTTACCTACTGTATGTATTTTAAAGGTGTTATTTTAAGAAAGTGTTAAATCTTCCGCTTTCTTTCTTGAATTTTTTTTCTAATTACAACAGAAGATTGAATGATTTTCTTCATTTGTTTGTAAACGCATAAACTTTTTTTTTACTTAACAAAATAATTTCATTTATTCCAGATAAAATAGCGAAGTTTTTTGTTAAAGATGTTATAATTTATTATAATACATTTTTCTAGTTTTAGTGATGGCATTTTGGGATTCTTTTAGTGATAGAAACTACTTTCCGCTATATAGATTTAAAACAATGCATAATACATAAGCGTACCTTTTTAAGCGTAATATAGAAACGTGAATGCACGTTAGAACACCTTAAAAAGGTGCTCCGGCCAAGGCACCCCTAAATTTGCCTTGGTCACCTCGAATAGCTTTCCCATAACACAACATTGAAACAACAACATTAAACGTACGATCATGCATAGTAGTGAGGTCAAAAATAATGTTTATACATGAAATGTTTTTAATTATTGTAGCAGTTTTCATGAATTCAAAATATGCATTACATTTTTCCTTAAATTTACAGATATGCTCTTATTTAGAAACTAAACAAAATTTTAATTATTTTAGTATAACAGAGTTTTCAGGAAAAATATTATTTTAATCCTATTTTTAGTGGTTTCAAAAATGTATTTTCACAATTTTCAGAGGGAACAAAAAAAATCGCACATTTTTTTCCTTTTCTTTTCTCCCTACTTAATGTAATTGGATTGTCTTCCATATCATTTTTTCCACTATACATTGTTTGCTGAAATATTCCTAATTAATTGCGTTTATTAAAAGCCAAAATTAATCCTTCGTCTATAATTAAAATGAAGCTGACATTTCAAATTATTCTTCACATCAGTTGAGATATCTTCCAGATTTTTTAATCAGACTTGGCTTTTTTTAATGGTGCTGAATCGTTTTTAATTTCAAAATTTGTTTACGCTTGAGCTCGGGTCCATTAAAAGGAAATACTGTATGTTATGCTGGTTTTACTTCATTTTTTTCCTTTCAGACTGTAAAAAACGCTTAACATCACTTTGCGAAAATTAATTTTAGAGTATAATTAACAAAATGAACTATGCAGTGAATTAAACCCTTTGTTTGATCATACGAGACATTGTTTCAGCTCTTATCTTTAAAAACAAATACTGGAAAAACATAGTGTCAAATCTGTTTGTTTATTCATATCACGTTTTTTTTCCCTTAATAAAGAACATATTTTCGGTTATCATTAATTTCCTGTTTAGATTTTCGGAACTTTTTTTTTTACAATTTATTGTTTCTTCCTTAGCTTTACAAGTATGTATAAACTTAAAAGCCAGTAGAAAATATTTAATATACTGTTAAATCTATGACGGAAACATCAAATATTTAAAATGTAGTTTCTGTAATTAATCGCAACATGAAATAAACAGATGTTTCTTTCCTTGAAGCAAATACCAAGCAGAAGAGCCCCAAGGCTTAATTTAGTGTTCGGGATTAGTTCGAGTTAAACTGTTGAACTCAATTCAGCAATCGAAGAAAAATGTTATCCCCCCCCCCCCCCTCCTTACCTTCAATGGTTAATTGAAAGTGCTTTCCCTTTAACTTTCCTATCTTCTCAGCCAGTTGGACTAATATTTTAGCGACTCCAAATTGCTTGAAAGAAAGAATGTCCCACCAACTAATGCAACAATTTTTCAGAAAATCCACAGCTACTGATTTTATATTGAGTTCGTTCCTGTTTTATAATAGGTAAGGAGGTTAGTCATCTCCAAATGAATTTCGGATGGCATTCTTTTGATTTCCCTCTTTTCACAGTCTAGGAATTCCTTAATTGACTTTATTTAAAAGTTGTGTGGATCTTTTCCAGTGGTGCTATGCTAGTGATATGCCTGGCTCAACGGAGAAAGCGTTTCATCTGGATTAATCAGTGCGGCAGTGTCGTTTGTGTCGTGAGATTGGTGGTGACACCGGTTAACTGAAACTTTGACTTGAAACCTACTAAGCTTTGTTTCTAAAACTAAAACACAACAGTCCACATGAGGTCCAAATCCGTATAGGGGAAATAACTGGAGTAAAGAAAGCGCCCTGTTGCATTTTCTGGAGAAAGTTGAAGCTAAGATAACAGAGTCGCGGGGAAAGAAAATTAACGGATTGGGCTGTTTGTTACCATCTGTTTTGCAAGATCAAGCATTTTATTGTTGTAGAAAGCAAAACGAGAGACGATTGATGTAATGAAATTGCCATACAGTGCCATTTCCTTAAGTCACATGACGTGCATGCTTGTTTCAGTTTAGGGTTACAACTTTTCTCTCCACCTATTCCTCCTCAATGGCCAAAGTCTGTTATGCCCATCCAATCTCTCTCGACCATGGGCCCTAGGGAGAAGTATACACAATGGTCCGACCACATGGTCAGCATGATGCGAAGTCCACGGTGTTTAGTTCCAAGTAAGATCACACAATACATGAAAGGCTGTCCAGCCTGAGGACCGAATCTTGGACCTGTTGGGATGTTATTGAAATGCGCTACTATTACACTACTGAACTGCAAAACTTGTCACTAATGTTAACACAAAGTGATCATTAGCTCCAATTAAACATGATTTTCCATGTCTTACGTTTCCTGAAGCACTGAAGCACTTACAAGCATTAAGGAAAAATACCTTATTTACTCTAAAAGTTACTCATAGAATTTAATGAAACTGGGCCGCAGAATTTCCCAAACAGTTAAGACAGAAAAATGCAATATCATGTATAGGGATGGTGTTTTAGAGATCAAATCAATCTGCCACGGGTGTAGGGTGATATATCAGTCCTCAGCACACGTTTTGCACTCTTGATTATTAAGAAAGTACTTATTAATTCCTCCTATTACCCCAGGAAAACCTCACTGAATGCTAGATATGCTTGCAAATTTTCTCATCCATTCCTTTTCTTACTTTTGCTCAGATAAATGCACGTTGCGCATCATTTAACAGAAATTTAAAATGTGGTTCAAACAAATGCATAATCCTTAGTATAATTTAATTTAGAATTAGCACCTTAAAATAAACATGTAAATTAGATAGTAAAACTGAAAAGCAGCAGCTTGTAATTTTTTGATTTGATTGTTTTTTAGAAAACTATTCTTAAGTAAATACCTATTTTTTTTAATTTAGATTCAATTAAATATCTTTACCAAAATATTATAAAGTAAAATATCATGAAGAATTTTCAACGCTAATAGGTATTTAAATCAAAACAAATCAATAACATTTCCTATCGTAGAAAAGAACTTTTTCTATCAATTCGATTTTCTTTTTAAACTACTACAAAGAGCACCTCCAACCCAGGAGTTTTTACCCTGCATTATTTTTAGTGATCGTTTCTTTATTCTATCAGTCAGAATAAAAAACATTAGTAGTGAAACGAAACAAACCAAAAAAACTAGAAAAGTACTCATTCAAAAGGGACGGTATCCCAAATAAGAAACTACAGACTATTTGGCGATTCAGCTTCTGTGCTGTATACTCTAGTTAAGGAATTTTATTTCCCTTTCTATTCCGTAAAAAGCCTATTCTGTAAAGATTTTCCAATACCGCAATAGAATTAGGAGGATTGAAAAATAATTCAAATGTCATTTTTTTATTTCATCTTCTTCTCCCATTAGCGAATTCCGAAATAAACAAAATCGAAATCGATAATTTTAAAATAAAGAATGTTAAATGGATTCCGGAATATATATACCAGTTAAATTAAATAGAACTTGATATAGTAAAATGCCATTAAGATTCGGCATTACTTAGAAGAACTGCTTTTATATGAATCAACTGATTAATTGAAATTCAATTCTAAAAATAATTTTCGATAAAAATGTAGAAAACATAAACTTATAACGTTCTTGTAACCTTTTTCCTTGTGCTGATAAAAATAAAATCTGGACGACGTTAACAATATAATACGAGGTCGTTCTAAAAGTAAGTTTCCCACAGCCTATAAAAGGGAACAAAATACTATTATCTGGGAAAAATTATTGCAAAAGATACAGCAAAAATTCCAGCCTCTTCTCAACATAGATGTGGAGTAACTTTTTATACTCAAGTGCCATTAAAGATACACATAGTTTTCATTTGATCCTTTGGGTGTGATATCGTTACCACATGAAACTTCTTTCTTAGAAAACGAGCATTCATTGGCAACCTAATAATCTCCGAAACTTCAGTTAGACAGATTTTTCAATAGATATTTAGAAGCAATTTAAAGTCATTTTTTCGGAGCTAAAAGATTTTTTTTCAACTAATTGTATCTGGATCCATCCAGAATGTCCATTAATCTGTAACCGAGTGGAAAGACATTTGACTCTACAAGTAATGTCACTCAGTACTTCAAGATTTTATGACGATTAGCCGTAATGTCGTCCACGGTTATAAAGGAAGTTGCTGTGTATCTGCTCTCTCCTATTCCCAAATTTCTAGATCATTGTAGTCATTTAAAATTAGCCCAAGAAATATAGAGGATAATACCCGTGCTTTAACCCTTTAATGCGCAGTGTTCTCGCTCTGGGAACACCAAACTCTGACGTTTTGACTGTTGCCAGTCACGAAGAATAGATTTGAGTTCTATAAAAATAGTTGAGGGTGACATAGCTCCACGAGAATCCTTTACTTTTTAGCACGTCATTTACCGTAAAAAAATGGTCGCGATTATTTTTAACAGCACTGACATCTGCTGAGAAATGGAAGAATGCGATAACAGCTGGATAGATTGCCCAATGCTGGAAAAGGGGCAGCCGTTGCCATCGCTCGACTTAACTACCAGCAATATGGCAGACGATCGAAACGTTCATCGCTTGCCACAGATGTAGAGATCCTTTTTTGACGACAGCTGGCTGTGCGGCACAGCCAGCTCTCGTCAAAAAGGGCGTCTCTAGATCTGTGGCACGCGATGAACGTTTTGATCGTCCGCCATCTTGCTGGTAGTTAAGTCGAGCGATGGCAACGGCTGCCCTTTTTTCAGCATTGGGAAATGGTTGCGCCTCAAAGGGTTAAGAACCGCTCCCAACAACAGCGCTCTGCGCATCTTGGAGTTGTACTGTCCAATCACAGCGTGGCGATATTTCCTCTCTCTATATAATCCTGATTTGGCTCCGTCAGACCTCGTTCTATTTCCGAAGAAAAAGAGCTTTTTCTTCGGAACGAAGACACCAAAAGACACCAAAACAAAGACACCTAAACAAAGTTCTAAAAGACACCAAAACAAAGAAGTTTGTTTTGGTGTCTTTTAGGTTAATTTTTTTTTATGGAAAGAAAAAAACTATTAAGATAGTTCCAAAATTTTCTCACTTCTTTCAGTATAAATATAGGATTTGCCTACTAATATGTTTTTATTATTTAATTCTGTAAAAAAAAAAAAGTTGCCAAAGCATATTTTTACACTGCATCTCGAAAGAAGTAATTTTATCACAGCGTACAATGTGGTAAAATGGGTAGGTATTTCTTTTTCATCAAAAATACAAATACACCTGTGAACTTGACCACGTGTCTGATTTTTACTTCAACATTGAATAGACCCTTTTTAAGTTGACCACCTGTATAACTTGTATGTTGACCAGTTAATCAGGATGATTAAGATTTTGTCCCAAAACACATAACTCAAAACCTCTGTAAGGTGACCACATGCAGATTTTTTTCTATGCACGTAATTAATGTTTAACCCTAATAATCAATATTATTCCTATTTTGTATGATTTCGATTTCATATTTTAGACAATTTTGTAGTATACTACATGTACTATGTAATGTACAAGTACGTAGATGATAAAATATGAAAATCAATAAGTACGTATTGTACCCTTGATAAGTTGAGCCCATAAATTGACCACGAAAACGGGGAATCACTGGGTGGTCCATGTTTATCTGGAATACCATATTTATCTGGAACCTGTCTAATAGCCCTGTCCGTAATATTTTTAAATTTAATTAATTTGATAGTCATGACAGGAAATAAATAAAATTTGATGAAATGTATTTTTTGGCTTTTTTAAATCCGTTACTCATTTTATCCCACCTTTACAGAAAAAAATAGCTCTTAATAAAGTTTAATATTTTTGCATTTAAAACTAAGGCAGTTGTATAAAAACTTTTCAGGTGTGAAGGTGGTGAATGCATTGCATAAAATAACACAAAAGGTGTGCATGTTTGGCATGATTAATACCAGAAAACAGCCAATGAATAAAATATGCTGTTTTCTTACTTATCTTAACCCAACCTTACATTATACAAGCACCTTAATCTAATTTTTGAAATTAATATTTTAACTTTTTCTTTTCTCTGTAAAACTAAGAACCACCAGAAATCTTCTGTCAAATTATAACTTTTAAAAACTTAAGAAGCTACACGTAATTACGGGATTACAATTTAAAATAACTTTAACTGACAAGACAGAAAAACATGTAAGATGT
Source organism: Cheiracanthium punctorium (assembly GCA_038373885.1). Lineage (NCBI taxonomy): Eukaryota > Metazoa > Arthropoda > Arachnida > Araneae > Cheiracanthiidae > Cheiracanthium > Cheiracanthium punctorium. The sequence continues at coordinate 678,590 of JAWZYV010003174.1, forward strand.
TAAAAATTTAAAACTTTTGTGCGATAGAATTAAAAACCTCTTACTTCGCTACAAATTTCAAACGAAGCCAAATTTTATTCATTTTAAAGGAGTTTTTTTAATGCAATATTCCAGAAAGAAGTCCTTTAAGCGGTAACTAAGTATTAAATCCGCGCTTTAAATTTCCATAAATCATTTCCCTGTCTTTGCATTATTATTTTTCTGGTGAAATATCGACAGAAAATTTCAAAGTCATCCGTCACAAATGAGTAACGGATGGAAAGCCGAAATAATTACAGTCCTCGCAGATTAAAGCACATAAGAAAAACTTGAGAAAAAAAAATCGATGCCAACGGAAATTTCACAAAAGTTTTTAATTTCATAAATGCATTTTGATTTAATTAATTCCCATTTTCCTCCCGTAATTTTACTTGTTTCCTAAACATGGGCTCATTAAGATAATACACAGGGTGTCAAAAAAAAAAAAGAAATAAACACGATATAATTCTTTATCCAGTAGAAATAAGTGATCAATGTAAATTGAAAAAAAAAGTTTAAAATACAGCTGAAAGAAAGACTATCTTAAGAAAAAAATCCTCTCGTACATTTTAAAGTGACACTTTTTAAATTTGTAAACGATCCACGTACAAAGAGCTTCCCAGCTATTAAAAAGTGCCCCATACACTAATGAGGTGATTTACAACATTTGCGAATTGTATCCTAAAAAGTGTCAGAGATAGGAAGATCAATATATGCTGACTTAAACCACTTTTCAAAGGAAGGAAAAATTATCACGTAGTATGATCGCATTCCAGGGATAATACAGAAATACGAAAGAAAATACTTTTTTGCACTCTAGCAATAAACGTTTACATTCAGATACCCTGCCCTCGATCATTGTTTATTAGATAGATATCTCTGAGACATTTTGACGAAAGTCTAAAAATTTTGTACACCACCTCAATAGTGAATGAGGCAAATTTTAGTAACTGGGAATCTTTTCGAAAGGGGGGGGGGTGGTATTCAAATTTGAAAAGTGTCACTTTCGGAAAATAAATGAGAGAAATTTTTTCTTAGGGTATATTTTTTCCAACCTTATTTTGAACATTTTTTACAATTTGCATTGACCACTTATCTCTACTAGATAAGGATTTAAAACGCGGTACCACCTTTTCAGGGCACACCCTGTATATTAGCACAAAAATTGTACTTCATTTTAATACTTTTCCTTTCGTTTATGTTTCATTAGTATGAATTTTTTCTCTTGCCGATAGCTGTTTGTCGTCATTTTCTCTAGAATTACGGACTAACTTACTCGTTAAGGAATCTCCATTCGTTTGCGCAGAAAAAATGCGCGTGAGATAAAAAGCGCAAGTAGTTAAAATAATCGTAAAATATAGAATCGTAATCCATTGATTAAAAGATTATGGTATTGACCAACATTTTTTTTTGAGCTTCCCCCCCCCCCGTATTTAAAAAATTTTCAATTAGTAAAATGGGCCTCCCCTATGCATTATTAGGTGATATACATAATTTCAGACTTTCATCATAAAAAGGAAGCTCAAGGATATAAAAATACATACATTTTGACTTACATAATTTTTAATGGCTTGCGGAAAGGAAGAATCATATCGGAAAATCACGATTCCGGAGGTGTACACAAATTACGAAATGAAACAATCGTTGTATAAATACATAGCATTTTTTTCTATTATTGGTGTTCTACAGCCCCTAATCAACTTTGTTTAAACAATTCTCAGAACCTTTTCATTATGAAACTCTGAAATTTTGTGAATTACCTAATTAACGTGTGAAATACATTTTACTAACTGAGACTTTATTGTAAGGAGGATGTATAAAATTTAAATATTGTATTTTTTTAGATTTAATTACCTTAAAATTTTAATCGGTGCCATAAAATTATAAATAAATATAGATAGATATTGTATCTGTGTGTGTGTGTAAGAGAAACTTCTTGTTCAACCACTTATTTTCCTATCACGTCTGGCACCATTTCAATTCCTAATAGCAAGTTTTTTTTGTTTTTATTTTACTTAAATTCCTAATAGAAGCTTTTTTTATACTTCAATTCCTAATAGAAGTTTTTTTAACTTTATTTCCGTAGTGTTTTTCTACTTCAATTCTTAATATAAGTTTTTATCCTTTTTTTTTACTTTAATTCTTAATAAAAGGTTTTTAACTTTAATTCCTAATTGAAGTTTTTTTTTAAACTTCAATTCCCAATAGAAGTTTTTTTTACTTCAATTCCGTTCCTAATAAAAGTTTTTTTTTCTTTTTTTGTGCGTTTTTTTTATCTTGGTGCGTAAGGTGTTCAGGTAGAGTTTAATTTAATGCGTATGCTTAGAGAAGTCTGCTCCAAACTGACATTTTGTTTCTATAGAAAAAAGAAGTGAATGACTGGTTTCATATGCAAATCTTCATTGGTTCAATATGCTTTAGATATTGAACAAGGGAAATGTGCGACTTACAAACAATTCTTAAAATAAAATGCTAAATTTCTGGACACCGTAACGTCATGCAGTAGTTTCTTTTGCAGTAAATATTTAATTTCCACATTCCAAACTTTATTATATCATTTCACAAAAAATAAAATAAATGCTTTTTGCCATTTGCCCTTGTTGTTAACCCTTTAACGCGCAGTGTTCCCTTTCTGGGAACACCAAACGCTGACGTTTTGACTGTTGCCAGTCACTTAACGCAGCTTTTATTTCTATAAAAAAAGTAGCGAGTGACATAGCTCCACGAAAATCCTTTACTTTTTAGCACGTCATTTCACGTAAAAAAATGGTCACGACTATTTTTAGCGGCACTGACATCTGCTGAAAAATGGAAGAATGCGAAAACAGCTGGATAGATTGCCCAATGCTGTAAAAAAGGCAGCCGTTGCCATCGCTCGACTTAACTACCAGCAAGATGGCGGACGATCGAAACGTTCATCGCGTGCCACAGATCTAGAGACCCTTTTTTGACGACAGCTGGTAGTGCCGGCACAGCCAGCTGCCATCGATCGTTTCGATCGATCGACCACCGTTTTTCGATCGAACGTTTCAATTGTCCGCCATCTTGCTGGTAGTTAAGTCGAACGATGGCAACGGCTGCCCTTCTTCCAGCATTGGGAAAGGGTTGCACCTCAAAGGGTTAAGAAACTTTAAATCTGTGTTTAAGATCTCGAACCCAATAGAGCTTTAAATATTAAATCCATTTAAAGTTTACTCAGCTTTCAAATTATTCAATGTCTGTTTGAGGAATTCCTTGAAGTCTTTCTTTTTTTTTTATTTTCCTTAACGCAGCTGCATTGACGAAGATGGGGAAAAAAAGACCATTAATGGACAACAAATTGTTTTCCAATCAAAAAGTCTTGCTGGGCTCCTTTAATGGTCCGTTCAACGTAACCATTTTCTCAAGAAACTATCGAGACGTTTAAGCTTCTAAAATTGACTTTCTGAATATCGATAAAATAAAGAATTTTTTCTTTTTAAATTCCGTGGAATCGAAGAAGACCAGCTTTTATTTAATGTGTTTTTTTTTATAAGCAGTGAATAAAGAATTCTATCATATAATCGCACTGTCGGAAGAATTCAATTACTTCCACAAGCATAAAAAGTAATGCAGGACGTCCGTTTTGGGAATTACAAAAGGTCCAACCTTCTTCGGCTGCGAAAAGTTCAACTTCCAAAATTCCTTCTTGCAGGTGAAGAAGAGGAAGTCCTCTGTTAAATTAACCCTTTAACGCGCAGTGTTCCCGCTCTGGGAACACCAAACTCTGGCGTTTCGACTGTTGCCAGTCACGAAGAATAGATTGGATTTCTATAAAAATAGTTGCAAGTGACATAGCTCCACGAGAATCCTTTACTTTTTAGCACGTCATTTCCCGTAAAAAAATTGTCACGATTATTTTTAGCGGCACTGATATCTGCTGAAAAATGGAAGAATGCGAAAACAGCTGCATAGATTGCAGAATGCTGAAAAAAGGGCAGCCGTTGCCGTCGCTCGACTTAACTACCAGCAAGATGGCGGACGATCGAAACGTTCATCGCATGCCACAGATCGAGAGACCCTTTTTGACGACAGCTGGCTGTGCCCGGCACTCGATCTGTGGCATGCGATGAACGTTTCGATCGTCCGCCATCTTGCCGGTAGTTAAGTCGAGCGATGGCAACGGCTTCCCTTTTTTCATCATTGGGAAAGGGTTACGTCTCAAAGGGTTAATAAGAAAATACCCCAAAGTGACAGTTTTTGGTAATACAACAACTCTACTTTTGTTCACCTTTAAAATAGTTCTAATAACTTTTAATTACATGTAAGATTAATTTGAATGCCTTCCATTTCATTTTCCAGATCTATGCCAAGGCATCAACCGCAAGTTGTTGTCTCGCAACGGCCAGGCATTTGCCTGGCCGTTGCGAGGAGGGCAAATGCGTATGTCCCACGGAATGTCCCGAAGCCGACGAGGTGGTGTGTGCCAAGCTGGCTGGGCACAGCCAGCTGTCGTCAAAAAAGGGTCTCTAGATCTGTGGCACGCGATGAACGTTTCGATCGTCCGCCATCTTGCCGGTAGTTCAGTCGAGCGATGGCAACGGCTTCCCTTTTTTCAGCATTGGGAAAGGATTGAACCTCAAAGGGGTAACGGTGGAATGCTCGCTAAAGTTTTAAATCGTTAATGTTTGTTTGCAAACAGGACGAGCATGTGCATACGTTAATGAAGCAAAAATGTCTTCCGAGGGATTCCAAAATATCCAAATTTTCCAGATCTCAAAGTCGCTGTTCGCCATGCTTAAGTCCAAAGCGAGTAGTGCAGTAAATAAATATGACGGAGAAACGGCTTTATTGCGACCATGGCTGAACTTCACTGAGCAGGCGTTAGCACAATTTTGTATGTTAATCCTTCGAATTTGGCAGATCAGATTTCGCGTGCTAGATCAGGCTCAGATCTCGTGCTTATCGTTGTGTTAGGCCTGGTGAATACCATTTTTCAACTAACCCTTGATGTATCCCGTATTGACGTGCTAACACGCGCGTTAAATGTTTGGTGAATAAAACTAGTAGTATTTATAGGTCATGTACAAGAATTCTGCGTGTCAGCACCTAAGCTGAGGGGTTTATTGCTGGCTAAATGAGTGAATGCTCAGAATTCGAATCTAGAGAGGAGGTATTGAAATTTTTAGTTAATCTGCACCTGCAGATTAGTGCTGCCATCTATTGGCTAATTGAACTACTATTACCTATGCTCTTAGAGGAAATGAAGTGGATTACGCTTCAGCCCTAGTTGTTCTGAGGCTTTTAACTGGCGTAAGGGACGGAGACTGTGAGTTCAGACCCGGCTGACTGTGAAAAAAACTTTTCATGAAATCTAAGTGCTGCTATCTATAGAGAAATTTAATTAAACTTCCAATAACTGAAATATTTAAAGGGCAAATAAAAGAAGCCTCCACCAATGTGTAGCACATAGGTTAAAGCCACTGACATTGGAAGATGGCTCAAGTGGAGGAACAGGGTTCTGTCCTCTCGCGGGGCCATCGGTCTAGCGGAATGGAGTTTTGGGCGGTTTTTCCAGATGTAACGTGAATACGCGCTAGATACCCAGAAAAGTCCTCCCCCAAGGCATTTGCCCCTCCCCCCTTGTGTTTGTCCTTTCTCTGACGTGGATTTATAAGCAGTTCCTCGGGAACAAGCACACAAATCCGTATACATGTTCCAATACAACAACAACAAAGACGCCTCCGTATCAGCCTAATGTTTCTAAGGTTTGTGCCTGATCTAAGCGACGCAGGCTTTGATTTCAAACCTAACTGTGACAGAATGTTTGAGGAAATCTGAAATTGGTGGCTCTGTCTATCGGCGAATTATTTAACTAAGTACTATTTCTTTAAAATGTATATAGAGCATTTAAGAACATTGGCCCCACCATGGCTGAGTGGCTAGACACTGAATATGGACGAAGGCCGAAGTGGGGAGGTCCAGGGTTCGAGCCTGTCGTGCGGCTGTCAATCTAACGGTCTGAATTTTCTGTCTGTTTTCTCCAGATGTAACGTGAATACGTGTTAGAACACATTAGAAAGCCCTCCAACCAACAACCCCCCCACACATCCTAGGCAGACAGCTGAAGCGTAGCGTTGCCATAGCAACACAAACAAACGAACATATAAAAACACATCTACACTAGCACTCGTAGCAGCTGTGAGATTTTTCGTTGGTTTGAGAAGTGGGAACTTTGAGTTCGAGCCCTACCAGGAGGAATCGAATGTTGAGTAAATATCAAAATGAGTGCTGCTTTCTGTCAAGGTATTATCTAATTAAACTGCCATTATTTTAAATGTTTATAGGGCAAGTAAAAGAAACGACCTCCCACCCCCCACGAAGAAGTTGCGTGGTATTAGTCCCTTGCCCGCGAGAAGGCGGCTATGACTTCGAACCGAACAGTGAAAGTGTTTTTCTTTCACTGTTCCGTTCGAAGTTTTTCTGAAATTCGTGTTGCTACCTGTCGAAAAGTTATTAAACAAAAATTCCATCACTTGGAATGCGTTTAGGGCCTATTGAAAACCTGTGCATCAGCACTTGTGGCCGTGAGGTTTGTCGCTGGCTTCAGAAGTGAAAGGTTTGAGATCGGACCTCGTCAGAAGGGTTCGATTTTTAGAGAAAATCTAAAATTGGTGCTGCTGTATATCGAAGAATTATCATTACTAAACACGTTTATAGGCCATATAAGAATAACTTGCGATTCAATACTGGTGGCTATGAGGTTTGTCGGTGGCTTCAGAAGTGGAAGGTTTGAGTTCGAATCTCCCGTGAAGAGGGCTTCATTTTAAGAGAACATTTGAAATTGGTGCTGCTATCTATCGGTGAATTATTTCACTAAAGTACAATTTCTTGAAATGTTTATAGGACATATAAATCACGTACGATTCAACATGTGTGTCTGAGAGGTTTGTCGCTGGCTTTGGCAGTTGAAGGTTTGAGTTCGAATCCCCTTAGAATAGTGCCTGATTTTAAGAGAAAACTAGAAATTGGTGCTGCCATCTATCGGAGAATTACTCGTAGCTGACTAAGTACCAGATCTTGAAAAGCTTATAATGCATACAAAATCCCCGGTGATTCAACACTTGTGGCTATGAGGTTCGTCGACGGCTTCAAAAGCGGGAACTTTGAGTTTGAACTCCGTGAAAAGAGACCGATTTTCTGAAAAAATCAGAAATTGGTGCTGCTATCTATCGGTGAATTATTTCACTAAAGTACCATTTCTTGAAATATTTATAGGACGTATAAAATCACTTGCGTTTCAACACTTTTGACGGTGAAGTTTGTCGCTTGCTTCGGAAGTTGAAGGTTTAAGTTCGATCCCCGGGAGAATAGTGCCTAATTTTAAGAGAAAATTCGAAATTGGTGCTTCCATCTATTGGAGAATTATTTGACAAAAGAACCATTTCTTGAAATGTTTATAGGGCAAATAAAATCACTTGCGTACCAACACTTTTGACGGTGAGGTTTGTCGCTTGCTTCGGAAGTTGAAGGTTTAAGTTCGATCCCCGGGAGAAGGGTACCTGATTTTTAGAAGAAATCCCAAATTGGTGCTGCTATCTATCGAAAAATTGTGTGACTAAAGAACCCTTTCTTGAAATGTTTATAGGGCATATAAAATCGCTTGCGATTTAACACTAGTGGCTGGAAGGTTTGTCGATGGCTTCGAAAGTCCAAGCTTTGAGTTCGAACCCCGGGAGAATAATGACTGATTTTTGAGAAAATTTAAATTGGTGCTGCCATCTGTCGGAGAGTTATTTAACTATAGTACCATTTCTTGAAATGTTTATAGGGCATATAAAATCACTTTCGATTCAACATGTCCGGCTGTGAGGTTTGTCACTGGCTTCGGTAGTTGAAGATTTCAGTTCGAGCCCCGGGAGAAGGGTGCCTGATTTTTAAAGAAAATTTGAAATTGGTGCTGCCATCTATCGGAGAATTATTTGACTAAAGAACCATTTCTTGAAATGTTTATAGGGCATATAAAACCACTTGTGATGGTGAGGTTTGTCGCCGGCTACGGAAGTTGAAAGTTTGAGTTCGAACCCCAGGAAAGGGGGCCTGATCTTCAGAGGAAATTGGTGCTGCCATCTGTCGGAGAATTACTCGTATTTGACTAAGTACCATTTCTTGAAAAGCTTATAGGGCATATAAAATCCCCGGCGATTCAACACTTGTGGCTATGAGGTTCGTCGATGACTTCAAAAGCGGGAACTTTGAGTTTGAACGCCGTGAAAAGAGACCGATTTTTAGAAAAAATCAGAAATCGGTGCTGCTGTCGACCATAGTTATATTTAACTAAAGTGCCATCACTTGAAAAATTTATAAGGCTTAAAAAAGTGTCTGGCACTTAAGTACTTGTGGCTGTGAGGTTAAACGCAGACCTGATTCGCGGATATTTTGTGTTCGAATCCTTCTGAGTGGTCGGACCTTTTTCAATTTAACTAAAATCAGAGTCTGGTGACGCCATCTGTACGCTAATAATTTAATAGATGAAATATTCTAATGTGATGTGTATAGGCTGGATAAAAGCAAACCCTCCGTGGCCGAGAGGTAGGAGTCAGCGTTCTCGCTCTCCTCTGGCGGCGGGTTCTATCCCCGTTGCGTGCGAATCTGCGGTGGATGTGTGCGAGTGTGGTGGTTCGGAATCCACGTTAAACTATATAGGTCCCTGTCCCGGCACTCTGTTCGGCGGCAGCCCTTTCTCTGTCTCTCTCGCTTCCTCCTTCTCTACCGAGTGCAAAGGAATGTGGCGGAACCTGCGTAGGATTGGTCCGGGGCAAAGACCCCTTCCTTGTATCGGGGTCGAAACTCCGGTCACTCCTCCAGCTCTTCCGCCATCAGCTTCCTGACCACGAGGTATTTTGCTGACCTCGACCTCTGTTTATGAGGTACAGTGTTTTGCATAAATTTGACTTCCTTTGCGAGAAAAGATGTCTATTGCGACTTCCTACCCTTAACGGTCAGTTGGAGAAGGAAGTTAAATCTCAGCAAAACACTGTACATCGTTAACCAAGGTCGACGTCAGCAAAATACCTCGTGGTCAGGAAGCTGATGGCGGAAGCACTGGAGGAGTGGCCGGAGTTTCGACCCCGATACAAGGAAGGGGGTCTTCGCCCCTGATCAATCCTGTGCAGGTTCCGCCAGATTCCTTTGCACTCGGTAGAGAAGGAAATGAGAGAGATACAGCAAAAGGACTGCCGCCGAACAGAGTGCCGGGACAGGGACCTACAGTTTAACGTGGATTCCGAACCACCACACTCGCACATTACACATTCGCACCGCAACGGGAATAGAGCCCGCCACCAGAGGAAAGCGAGAACGCTGACTCCTACCTCACGGCCAACCTCGTCCACGACGAGTTTCCTTTTATGTGATTTATATACATCACATTAGATTATTTTTTATTTATAAAATTAGCCTACAGATGGAGCCACCAGACTCTGATTTTAGTTAAATTCAAAAAGGTTCGACCACTCACATATATTCGAATTCAAATTACCCACATCTTAGGTCTGCGTCGAACCTCACAGCCACAAGTACCGATGCACCAGACATTTTTTTAAACCTTATAAATTTTTCAAGTAATGACACTTTAGTTAAACGTAACTCCGATAGATAGCAGCACCGATTTCTGAATTTTTCTAAAAAGCTTCCCCATTCTGCGTGGTTCGAACTCAAACCTTCCTGCTTCTGAAGTCAGCGACGAACCTAACAGTCACAAGTGTTGAATCGCTAATGATTTTATATGTCCTATAAACATTTTGAAAAAGGTACTTTAGTTAAATAATTCTCCGATAGATAGCAGCACCAATTTCAAATTTTCCCTAAAATTCAGGTGCCTCTCTTCTTTCTATGGTTCGAACTCAATTCTTCCTCTTCTGAAGCCAGTGACAAACCTCACAACCACAAGTGTTGAGTGGTAAGTAATTTATAGGCCCTACAAACATTTTAAGTGATGGAAATTTTGTTAAATAACTCTTCGACAAGTAGCAGCACGAATTTCATATAAATTCCACCTATTCCAGTAACTTCATGCAGCTAACCCGGCAATAAATCTCGTACTTCTGATTTTTTGATGGATTGTCTGTGATACTGACACAATGAATGTTCCAAGTTTTGGATCTCGGAAGCCGAACAGAACTTTGTCAAATATCCAAAAAACAGTGAAAATTTACTCCTTTTTTCAGTATTATGATTTTATTGACCCCCTACTTTTTTTTATGACAAGTACAAATTACATTTGTAAAGTAGACTAAATTTGCTAGAATTTGATACTGAAATGGTTGCTGTAAGTTCAAACAAAATTTACCACAATTTGATAAAATGATTACTGTAAGCCCAATAGCCTCTAATATACAGGGTTCCATAATTGAGTCATTTTACAGAATTTCAACAAGCATAGGCTGTTGCACCATTTTTGGTTTGCTTCATATTTTGTATTCGGAAACATATGTACTACAGCGGGCCGCGGTAAAATTATAAAACGTTGACCGGCCCGCGGCGATGAAAAGGTTAGGGAGCACTGAGCCAGTTAATTGTCGGTTTTGACATTTTGGTGCTGCCATCTGCTGTTCATATTTAAAACGAGTAACGGCTTTAGTAGCTATATTAACAGTGTTGCCAGGCGATCCAAATGTTTTTTTGACGGAAGTAACAAAGCTTAGTTGAAAATGTCTCTAAATTTCAGTAAAGCTTGATAGCGTTTGATTTTTCAAAAGCAAGTCGAACTATTTCAAATCTGAAACTGCATTTTTTTACAGTTAAACAGATGAAATATAGTAAACGTATTAAGTATGAAATCCTTTTTTAAAACTCAGGTTTATACTAGATACATTAGAAGAATCCTTCATACATAAGAAAGGCCCACCAGTGGCTGAGAGGTTCTGTTCTCCAAACTGGAAGACGGGAGGTGCCAGGTTTAAACCCCGGTCGCGCCTTTCGAACTAGCCGTGCTGAGTTTTCCGTGGTTTTCTCCGAAACCTCGCATAAATACGGACTAGGATCCCGTAGAAAGTCCCTCACGGAGGGCATCCCCCCTATAGGTCTAGGATCCTAGTGCAGTCAATCGGCTTTAATCCACAAAACAACATACATAAGAAATTGATTAATCTTATTCCTAGAAATTAATTCATTCCTAGAAAAGTATCATAATGAAACAGTTAAGGTACATTCAGATATTGCAAATCCTACATTTAATTAATAACATTTTAGAAATGGAAATGTGGGTTACGGCCAATTATGTACGCTAGGGATCTAGGCCCGGGGTGGGATTGCCTCTGTGGGGAACCCGTATTTACGCGAAGTTTCGGAGAAAACCACGAAAAACTCTTGAACGGTTAGGTAGGCGGACGAGACCTGAACCTGTCACCTTCCGTCTACAAGTTCAATGCGCTATCGCTATGCCACTTGTGGGGCTAATAACATTTTAGAGGAATTACATTAATTCACATCGTATGATATTAAATGCTATTGAAATTAGGGGGATCAAATAGAAGTCTGTTTCAAATAGAAGTCATATGTCCGATGTAATGCACTTTTTACTTTTAAAATCGCAACTTATTTGCCCTTCTTGAAGGCGATTTTAACAGTTTTAAATGGATAAACCCATGTTACTCTGTATGTCTGTTAGCCTTCTCTGTATGTCTGTTATATGTCTGTTAGCCTGGCTACCTATTAACCTCCGCAAATGTACCGCGCAATATTAAAAGTATTAGAAAATAAATTTTTCACAAAATACATCAACATAATTGTAATAAATATTTACATGCTTCCAAAAGATCACAAGTTCACCCACGCTCTGAACTGGGGGACGGAAGGTGCTTGGTTCAAAGCCAAGTCGCGTCCGCCGACCTAACCGTTCTTTTTATTGTTTGTAGAGATCTAGGACGAGGTTTTATTGTTTTGTAGAATATGAAGACTGTGTATGAGTGTGTGTGACATTGTGGCCGATTGTAGAACTCTAGGCCGAGGTAAGGGTGCCGACTGTGGAGGTTAACTATTGTGTTCTCTTGTCCCTTTTCTCATTAGAGTTATTCTTTCTGTTAAATTCTCTTAGTATATATATATTTGTACATGTTTATTTACAAAAAAAAATTTCTTTTTGCAATTATAATTTTATGTGTTTTATATACAAAGTTTTCATTTATTTTACCTTTTAACACCAGTATTTTGAGTGTTTTTTCTGACATTTTTATTTTGCTTTCTGTTTCAAGTTTTTCACCTATCACCTCCTTTTTGGTAATTTTTCTTTCTCGTACTTTTCGATCCTTCCTTTCTATTCAGCCTTTTTTTTATTATTATTTACCCATTTTCTCCTTCGGAATGGCAGCATTCTATTGATCAGCTTTCTTTCCTCTACCATTAGTAAAGAAGGCAGCTGGCTTTTGGGAACTTAAACCCCTTCTCCTTCCCCTCCCCTGAAATTTTCCGGTACATACATTACTATTTGAAGCGTATTTTAAAAATATAAGAAGCGTATTAAAAAAAAAAAAACTCTCACACTGAAACATTAAAGTTTAATATCCCCTCAAACCCAAAATACTTTCTAGGTTATGGACTTTCCTTCAGGTTTTGGTTTCTGCTCAAAAGTATGTTAGAGACTAGACGACAGGTATATCTACTGAAGTGTACAGTTCATATAATTTTCATGCTTCTTTAATGCAATTGAAAGATATGAAATCATTTTCCTACTGAAATTGCAGGATGACGTCATACTTGAAAATTATTTTGGTGCTGCCATCTATCTACGAATATTGAAACAATTCGATAATGTTAAAGGGAGAAAGGTCCAAAAATTAAAAGTTTATGATATTTCCTCGTAAGGTTAAATCAAGGGCGGATTGAAGGAGGAGGGGTAGAGGGGGCGACCACCCCTCTCCCCCTAGAAAAGAGAAATTAATGTAAAAGATCCTATTTTGCTTCCATAAAATAAATGTATATGTTAATCTTCTAACTAATCGCCCCCACCGACAAACTTATATTAATCCGCCACTGGGTTAAATTCATAAACTTCGTATTATATCAAAGATTTTAATAATAAATGTGAATTAAGTGTTTGATTTATTCGATTTTATGACAGTTCAGAAGCACATTCTGAGGTATCATAAAATATACCAGTATTTTTACTACCCGAACATGTTCCATGAAAGGAGCATGGTAATTCTACGATTCTTTACGAATTGCACGAATTCTTTTATGGCAATCATAAAAGAATTCGTCTACGAGATCTTGAAGTATTTACAAGAATTTTGGTATTCTAAATTCATTTAGGATATTTTTAGGTGACGTTTGTATATATGTACGCCCGTATGTATCTACATGTGTGTGTTTTATGTATGTGAACACGATCGCTTCTAAACGGTACATTCGATTCAGTTCAAATTTTATATGTGCATTAGACCACATTCGTACGACCTGTAGTAATTTTGGCGCGCATAGGACGTACAGTTTTTATACAGCTATAAAAATATAAAGAATTCTTATACGGATTATGAAATTTATTCTTGAAAGTGTGCTAAAATCTAAAGAACTCATTAAATTGAGCACAAATTCAGTATATATGTATTATAAGTCACGGTCATATGAAGTGCAGTGGTTTTGGAGTGTAGATATATTTTTTTCAGGATTACAAAAAAGAATTCTTACATTACAGCCTATGGATGTAAATCTTTTAAAGAATGTCAGAGTCTAATTGCTGCATTCGAATAAACTCAAACGCAATACGTATATTGGGCAGAGATTTGGGAGTGTGTAGTGCTTAGTTTTTGCACAGGGCTAACTAAAGGAATTTTTATACAATTCAGCCAACTGCACTTGAGTCCAAAATTAAAGGTCACAAAACCTGTTTTACCCAGTAATTCAAAATTGACAATAAACTCTGTCACTGTCACAGCTCAACTGTCACAGAGTGGTATCAAGGTTGTGGAATAATTCCAAAGGATTGGTAACACCATTACCAGGAGATTCAGCGCGTAAAACTGCCCAAAATCAATGGCACCTGCAAAGTCTCGCGAGTTGGAAATTGAATACACGACGACTTAGAGAACGGCTACAGAGCATTTAGCTACCTGGAGCTAGTTTATAAATCAACTAAGCTCAATTATTTAGGTATGGATATCTTAGGTCAAGGCCTCGCATAGAGTATGCAAGGTGGTAACACACTTTAATTCTTTACAGAGATAAGAGGGCAGTGTCAATTGAAATAATGTTCAAATTAAGGTAGGAAATAACGACTCCGTTACAGGGCCCGATTATGACCAATAGGCGTCCCGGGCATTGATGAATTTGCCCCCCCCCCCCAACTATGAAATTTGTTTTATTTTTCATAAAATGTGGATAGAAAAAATAATATTTCAGAACAAAATTGGAAAATGCGGGCCCTTTCGAGCCGGAGGCCCTGGGCAAAGTCCCGACACTTTTTTAGGATATAGTTCTCAAATTTTGTGCAGCAATTCACTAGCCTAGGGGCTCATTTTACTAACGGGGATTTTTTTCTTTTTTTCGGGTTAGTATACAAATTTGAAAAAGGTAACTTTTTAAAAATTAACGAGTGGAATTTTTTCCTGCTTTTTTTCGAACATTTTTTTTTCACTTGCATTGCCCACTTATCTGAAATCCACAAAGAAATAAAACGTGCTATCACTTTTTTTTTTGTACACCATTGTATCCACTATGAGAGTTCCGTGACCTATGATATCCGGACCTAAATTGAGCTCTCGTTTTATAAACTGGCACCAGGTCGCATCCTAAGCCAGCATCCAGGTCAATGAATTGCTCTGTATTGCCACTGTCAATCTCAGAAGTGCCGACTTTACAAAATTTTCATGGGGGCTGTAGACAAACTATTTTTTCGGGGGGAGGGGGAGGGAGGAACAATTGACCTTTTTTTCTAATCCCTTGGATGTTAGGGTCATCCGGGATAAAGAGGGTACCCGGGATAAAATGGGTATAGCTACTTTTTTGTTGTTTTCATTTTACTATACAATATTTTTCTGCAATGAAAATAATATTCTTAAAATGTTCAAATATCTGGTAACATTTTAGCTTGGTTTAAAAAAATCTGGCAACACTTTTACTAGGATTAGCGGCCATTTTGGTTTTCAGAAAAGAGAACGATGTGTTTATATAGACTGAAAAACTTCTTTCTACAAAAAATTACTGGAAGAATTTTAGAAATACATTGCTTGAATTTTAGTGAAGAAAGGTCATCCTAACATAAAACTTAAAAGCAAGAAAATTTTACAATTCATTAAAGAAACATTATTGCATGTTTAGTTAGACGGGGTAAAATAGGTGCTGCCTATATTTTCTAGTTCAAGATGTGAATGTATGAAGATTGATCAAAGACCTATGAGAGCAAATTTAGGTTTAGGAAGAGTTATGTCATGCATTTACCCTAAACGCGCGATACAGTATAATGTATATACGTGTATGTGCAAGAATAATAAATCGTTATCTTGATAAGTGTATATAGTAACTCTGTATTTATTAGTACTATTAACTAGGCCTATAATTTTACATTTTATTGTATAGCTTGCCTTCCCTATGCAAATTAGTACAGCAGGACCCAAAATCCGCCTATCCGAAATCCGTAAGGCTCTAAAATCCGCATTTTTTGTTCAATGTAAGTAGTGAAATCTGCTCAGCCAGTTGAAAGTTTGAAAATACCACCAGAGAGAGTTAACTAATAAGTAATTCTCCCTTGAAAAGAAAATCATATTCTAGAGTAGCACTGTCGAAGCTATGAAAAATCTTCTGAAGAAACGTAAGAAAGTGCAAGCAAATATTGTA
Organism: Cheiracanthium punctorium; assembly: GCA_038373885.1. Taxonomy (NCBI): domain Eukaryota; kingdom Metazoa; phylum Arthropoda; class Arachnida; order Araneae; family Cheiracanthiidae; genus Cheiracanthium; species Cheiracanthium punctorium. Next base: position 694,397 of record JAWZYV010003174.1, read on the forward strand.
AAACTTTTAACTACAGAACAGGTGGCTGCAAGACTCTACATTGAAGAACTCAAGACTCTACATTAAAGGAACTCAAAAAAGGCCTCAAAAAAAGGACTAACTAAAACTATGGATGAAAAATAACAAACTAGTAGTATATTATGACTGCTTTTGTTAAAAATTGATTTTCATGTGTAACTTAAGTATAATTTTTTCATTTTCTCTGTTAATTATAATGTAATTTAACTTTAACCAGCATATACCCATTTTATCCCGGACCACGGGGTGAAATGGGTATAGCCCGTTACACAAAAAATAAAGGAAAAGGGAAAAGCAAATTATGTTCAATTTAGACCTAAAATACAGAATGTAAAGATTATTGATCAAAATAACAATTATATTTTATAATGTTTCTGCTATGGAACATTAAAAATAAAAAATCCGATTTTTTTACCCATTTTACCCCGGGTGACCCTACATATTCAAGCCTCTAGATTAATTTAATTGCAGTTTAGAATTTAAAATTGACTCGGTATCTATCGATTCTTTTCCCTATTGTACTCAAGTTCTAAAAAAACTCACGTACATGGCCGACAAAAGTAGTACAATTTTATTTTAGAATTTATACAAACATGGAACACCTGTTAATTTTTTCTATTGGAACTCAAGTTCCAAGCACCCAGAAGGAGAAAACCGAGATTTAAAAAAATTCGTATTCTAAACAAGTTATTTATTTTACATTCACGACTCCTTTTCAGATCCTTGATTGATTTTATTAAAGTTTACGTTGCGACGAATAATAATGCGGTATAATTAATTTCGTTATTAATCTTTTTGGAAGAAAGTTGACTGGTTTTCTTTTTTATTTTCTTCGGTTCCCAGTCATTTTTTTCTGTGGGGTTCTTGAGCCCGGGAGCATCCACATAGTTTGCGCCCCTAGTCTGTCTGTTTTTACGTCGTCGTGCATTCAATTTCCAACTAGCGATACTTTGGATGTGCCACCTATCTTGGGCGGCTTCGTTGGCTGGATTTCCTAGTGATGGTGTACCTATCGTTTGGAATTATTCCTCAATCTGGATATCACTCTTGGTGACAGTTACAGCAAAGGAAGGATCAAAGAGGATGGGCGTAAGGGGGGCGACCGAGAAAGAAGAAATTAATGCAAAAGATCTTATTTTAGTTCCATCAAATGGGTATGTACGGGAAACTTTAAACTAACCGTCCCCACCCACAAAATTGCATTCATCCGTCAGCGGTTGCAGCATTGATTGTCGGGAAATATAGTCGGTATTGCCGAGTTTGATTGTGAGGATATTCAAACGAATTTAATTTTTACTTTTATTTTTGCTAAATTATTCGCCCACTCAAACTTATTTAAACGCTCGGTAACGATGAAGTGCTCGGAAAGTTTCATTAAAGGTCTTTTTTTCTTAAAGTATCCCTGTTATCGTATAGAAAAATCAGAAACCCGTAATTGAAGTCATCACAATGAGAGTTCTCCAGTGCGTAAAAAGACGTGCACTAGTCCGTGTTCTTTTACCAACAACCAACAAATAAGTAACATACAAACCTGTTTTATTTTAAACACTTTTCAAGAGTATGAGCGGTTTTGGTAAATTTTTTCTGTCTGTTCAGTTTTCACACTAACTAGTACAAATATTCTCCTATTGGATAAAAAATGATAACAGTATCTTCTGTTATAGGAAGAAAATCACTATGCTTATTTTTATTTATTACTTTTCTAATTTATATACATATTTTATGGCCACGAAAAATTAGGGCTGTTTTATGTAAACCTGTAAATTGTTTCCTTAATAATAAATTTTTACAGCTGACGGAAAAAAAAAAAAAATCTTAGAATCGAGTTTAAAAGCTCAAACGCGATAAATTCAGGAAAATATTGTTTCAGGATTTTTTTAATGCTTATTTATTTTTGCTTGTGGGACATGTTTCGAAATATTCATTAAGTTAATACGTGGTTTGACTTCGCTTCTACGAAAAGTTCATCCTTGAGTATAAGAACTGATGTATCGGAAATTGTGCAGTCACCTGCCTTACAATTCACAAAATAAATTAAAAATGGCTTAAATCAACAAGTTTTATTTAGTATAAAATATAATTCTTTCACAAACAGTTTACATTTAAGACAGTAAAATTGAAAAAAATACAAGACACATCCAGTTTATCAGGATATATAAATTACAAAATAAATACATTGAATTTCTAGTATCACGTAAGCCAACATCTCAATGCCACTTAAAGCTAATTGTCCATTATTTCACCTCTCTCATTTCTATAAATAGGTATCGGAACTAATTAATTATTTAAATATAAACTTTACGGAATTTTCTTTCTCCTCTTAAATTGTTTGGTAATGCTACATAAGATTACAAACAATTTGATTTCTCCGAGATTGAATATATTTCAAATATTAAATACACTCCATATGGAGTGTATTTATGGAGTACTTTAGAATATACACACATTCTTTATTTTAGTTGTATTTTTAAAATATCCTGTCTATGTATAGACTAGACACTGTAACAGACATAATAGTGAAAGCTCCTCTCAATTCATGTAACATCGAATGCGTAATGTAAATCGCTTAAAATACAGTGAGTAAAACACACTCTGAGTAGAACACTTCAAGTATAAAATTCGAATATAAAATTGAGAATTAAAAAGGTAACGTAAGTATTACTTGCTTCTTTATTATTCCATTAAAGAAATTTTTTGTGTTTCTTTTTCTTTAATAGTTATTTTTAAATTAATATTGTACAGGACTTATAAAACATTGCTTTATAGCTAGCATTAAAATTAACTTTGTGTTTCTTTCTAAAAGCTTTTTTTTCTCTTAATTGTTCCCGAAAGTAACTTACAGTTGAAATTTTAGAATATTTAAAAACAACTAAAATTTACTTTACAGAATTTACAAATCGTACAAAAAAATAAATGGAAAATTTATTCTATCATTCAATGGAAATTTTGTTACTCTTACACCAACACGTAATATCATTTCCGAAATTTACGGGTATCTTGGTCCAGAATACCCTTCATCATTCAAGTTAGCACCATATTTTTTTCCATCTAGTAAAAACAGCCATAAAATTGGACTTCCAACCATTAAGAACAAGCACTAAAATTTAATCTAAAAATAGAAGGCTCTTCATCTCCAAAGATATCCCCACCTAGCAAAGTATTTCTTCAATGCTTTGGCATTAAATGTGCACTTCACCCTCAACAAGGCACATAGGCGTTTGTCGTCCAAACTTCTGCAGCATCCTACAGCACTGAAATAATCACAGAAATCATCAGGTCCTTTTCTTCAATTTTGTTTTTTATTTGGCAGGTTTAGCGTCAGCAGAGTGATAAACACACACGGGTTGTCTTTCTACCCCCCTAGAAATTCTCGAAGTGGTGAATGAAGTATGGCAATTTCCTGTTCTTGTTGACTGTCTCGCAGGATTTGGTAATATTCTGCGTCATGGCAGTTGGGCCGCAACTGAAGACACCCACTTTGCTGACCTGCAAGGAAAAGGTAAAGTGAACGTGAAAAAATCAAAGTTTACGTTACTAAGTAAAGTGGAATGGATATGAAAATTGTAAAATTATGGACGATGCTGAAATTTTAAACAAGCAATACTTAGTAATTTTTACACAAACAACATAAAAATTTAAGATTGAAGCTCGCTGCTCTAGAAACTCTTAACCCTAGAAGGCATCTAGTATCATATGTGGAGCAACTGTTTTAATTATTCCTCTACGTCTATAAAATGCTAGTATAGACATCTGTCGGTTTTTTGAGAGTATTTAACCCTCTCGTCACCCTGAACCTCATATGAGGCTTCTACTTCAAATAGCAATATTTAGAGAGAAAACAATTAAATTTAGTATTTTTTCTTTCAGTGATATCAATATGATTAATTCATGTAGAAAGTATATGATGCTCTTAACTAGATGCATAAATCGTGCCAAGATTGCAGTAGTGGCCAATTTAGGTCATTTTTTTTTTTACAGTTTTCGATTATTGTTTCAGGAGAAAAATTAAGAAAATATTGACGCTCCTTTTTTACCATTTTTTTTCTTTTTAAGGTAAGTATAGTTTTTTTGTTCCTCAACCTTTACCTAATATGTGCATCCTTTTAAATTAATTTTAGCATAACAAAATGCTACGAAAATGCAGAAATTAATATTAGAAAAATCTAATATTAATCGTTATTAGAAAAAAATATTTTTGCATGATTTATAATAGTATTTCAGATGCATTAAATGCTGGACAGATTTTTTTTCTCTGATTTTTCATAATTCGGTGACGAGAGGGTTATACACGGATTGCAACGATATAATTCAGGCTGTTGCGTGTAGATATACTTACTGTTCATATTATTGCCAGAACTGATTGAAATTTAAAGTCATCTTTCAAATGGGGTTTTGTTTATTTTAGAAAATGAACAAAAAATAGGAAAGAGCTTTGACCCGGAAAAAATGACTGTATTTGAGTTCATTCTATCAAGAAATGATTTCAATACTAAAATTTTTAAATAAATTCCAAAGAAGTATAGCCAAGGACCAGTGTACCGCATACAAAACTGAAATTAAAGTGATTTTCTAGTAAAATATTAGGTTATTTCTAAAACTTTTTCCCCCAAATAATAATTACTATATCACAGATATTTATTTCAGACACAGACACATATATTGAACCTTATAGGGTTAAGATACAGTCGTCCCTCTCAATATCGCTCTTCGAATTTCGCAGGTTCATTCTGTCGTGGTTTTTGACGAACTTCAAAACGGTAGAATTTTTTTGTATTCGAAGCTTTTATTATGTATGTTTACCGATTTCGATAATTTAAACTGTATTCTATTCTGGTACATTTTCTGGCAATTCCAAATACATTTTTCTATCGTACATTTTTCTATCAAATACGTGAAACAAACAGTTTTCCAGAAGAAAAAAAAATAAGATTGACAATCACGACGAACCACCAACTCATACAATCTGAGCACTGGTGCAACCTAAAGGCTCTTGTACTGAAGTCGTGCCTTCAGAAGAGCAATAGCTAACACTTCTGTCCTATCCTGTGCAGCACACATCCCTACATTGCTTCATCATTGAAGAATTTTTCGATATCTGCATAGGTTACTGATTGTGCTGCGTGTGTGTAATTAAACGTTGAATAATAATGTGACGTTTATATTTTGTTGTGACGTTTCTATTTCATATAAAAACTCTAATCATTAAAGAAAAGGAAAACGTAATGCTAAGAGTCATTTTTACTTATTTAATACATCATTTTTATTCTCACTAGCTGTTAGATTTTGACCGCCAGAGTGATTAACCGCTTGCGCACCAGGTTTACTTTTGCATTAAGACACTCAAAATCTTGTAATTCCTTGTGAATTCAAAGAACAACTATCGCCATCTAGTGGTCGAAAAAGAGAAGATAAATCAACATATGATACAGCTCATTTTACCAATAACAATATACCACAATTAAAAATACACCACAGTTATTTCCCCCGTAATTGTTTATTACATTATGCTTGAAAATTGTGTAATCAAGCATAGTGTAATAAGCAACAACTATAATAAATGAAAATAATAAATGAAAATTATCGTGAAAATACTAAAGTAATAATGACGTACATATGTGCTTTGTAGGTTTGGGCATGAGAATTTTATTGAAATTCTCTTAAAACATATTAGTACGCAAAGGTTAAGGTCAATTTTGGTGAGGTCAACAGAAGAGTACATAAGTTCCTGAATTTGGTCAAAATATAATCGGCAATCACTCAGGGTAATTCCTAAAGGCGAAAGACTTCCCATTAAGGCCACGGGAGTCTAATTTATTATTCCCATCTATCTAAAATCTAATAGCAACCCCCCTGTGATGAAGATCACATATCTAATTTAAAAATCATTTACTTTGGCTTTCTTTAATGTAATCTATCCAAAATTCAAGAATTCTAAATCACTTCTGTTTTCATTTTCCTGTCATTTCGGATTTTAAATCTGTATATTTACTTTTCCCTGTATGCACTATTCTTTAAAAAAAAGAATAGTGCATACAGGGAAAAGTAAATATACAGATTTAAAAGCCGAAATGACAGGAAAATGAAAACAGAAGTGATTTAGAATTCTTGAATTTTGGATAGATTACATTAAAGAAAGCCAAAGTAAATGATTTTTAAATTAGATATGTGATCTTCATCACACCCCCCCCCTCATTTTATTATGAATACTTACGTAGGAATGTTGTTGCTGAACGAACTTGAGAAATGCTGTCATGTCCGGCCGACCAAAGTGGTTAACCGCTTTCAAGCCAGTGAACATGCTGCAATTTGAAATTCGTTGAAAATGCGTTTCGCAAATATACTGAAAAAGGAAAACAAAAATCAGAAAATAACCACTACGAAACAACAAAGTAAATGTAATTGTAAACAATTAAGAAAAATTTGCTTTAGAAATTAAGGTTTGTAATGATTCCATCAACAATTTGAATAATTTGTAACTTATTAGATAGCTTGAAATGATACAACAGGCAACTTCAGATGATTCATCTGATACTTTTGCAGTCAGAAGCAAGCAAAGATAAATTTTGTGTGCCTTATTTTATTAATATTCCAGTTTAACTATAAAATAGGAAGATAAGAGAAGTATGGAAAAATTAAGTGCACTGCACACAGAATTTTTTCTAAAACACATTTAAAACCCGGTTTTTTAAATAAACGTATTATTTAGATTTTGACATAATCATTTACAAACTGATTCCATAACAAATTCACTACCATCCTCATATATATATCTACCATCAATTCATCATTATATTTCTATATGAACCAACAGATCTGAATATTAAATTTATGTAATAAAATAATTAATATAAAAAAGAAAATTGTGTGTATTATTTTATTAATATTTCAGTTTTTTCTCAGTTTCGAGGAAATATTACCAATATTTATGAGGTTATAACTGTGATACAGGCTTTTTTATAAGCATTTATGAAAAATAATTTGTAATACTAATGTTTAATGTATGGCAGAAAATGAAGTTTCTAAGTATAGAAAGCAAGCTTCTAAATTTATGCATAGTCTAGATTATATAATTAAATAAATTATTGGACATTTCTTTTCATTTCTTCATTAGACATTTTGTGGCTTGGACACAAGCAAGCAGCACAGGTTATACTTAAAGATCGAAAAGAAATGTACGTGAATTTTTTAGTGTAAACAAGATTTTTATACGATTTTTCGATTGAAAGACTGTACAAAAGGCATTAGTTATCCCTCATTATCTAATTCATTTTTTCGTAGTTTCCTTAGAATTCCTAACTAAACATGTTTCAACAAACTTTTTTTAAGAAAACAAAGTTTGTTGAAACATACCAAGTAAACATGATTTAAAACGTACATTTTGAAAAATTTATAATTTGATTATTTTACTTTTTGCTTAAGAATCCTTTTTTTTTTTCTTTTTAATGTTTCAATCGATGCTTTACTTAACTATTGGCCCAAGAAACGATAGACTACTCTACATCTCGCATTTTGAAAGCTGATGACTGATGAAAATACCGATATTCACAGTTTATATTAAGTTCATACTATGATGAAGAACGACCGTTTACAGAATATTTTAACTATCATCCACTATTTCGTTTTGTGAAAATGGTGTTAAATAAGCTTAAGTTTTCTATTCTTTCATCAGTAAATCTTTAGATTTTGGCATACACGACGAAATAAGAATTTTAAAAAGTTTAATATGATTATCTAAACTTTATCCTTACCAACATAGTTGTTCTTAAGTCGAACTTATGAAAAAACTGTGTAATAAAGATGTGAACTTCAAGCACATCCGTCACGTCTTTACGTTCTACGTCTCTCAGTACGTCTATGAACCACTCGAAATGACGATGTGACGGACATATCCACAAGAAATAGACCTGCACGAAAAAAATATTGACATACATACCAGGAAAACATACATACCATTAAACATACCAAGATAAATAAAGCATAAACAGAAACAATATATTCAAAACTAATTACAACTGTTGAAGCTTTCGTATTTAATTATCTTTGTTCATTAATAAAGTTGCAGATGAATGCTATAACAAAACTGAAT